>JAJJWW010007473.1:0-600000 GCA_023531295.1 Papaver armeniacum
GCATTTTGAAAAGATTAGTTCTCATGACATTCTCTCCTTCGCATAGAAGACATGAGAAGAGGCAAGATGTAGGATCAGAATATCGCAACACCGGCGCCCTTGCTAAATCCATAAACAACACATTGCGAAGACGTCGCAGACGAGTAATATAAATGACGCAACGGATGACGACAGCCAGAACACGAGAAAGATGTGAAGACCTAGCGAGATTTAGGAGTGTTGCGAGGTTTTACATTTGTACACTTGTGAGAATGTCGCAAGTCAGATCCGAAAATAAAGGACAACTTAGCTGTCATCCATTATGTAATATCCTATATAAAGAGCCGAATAGGCTTATGAAAAGGGGGGAGATCTTTTTAGAGAGTGGAGAGAAAGTTTAGAGGAGAGAGAAAGTCCAGAGTAGCAATAACATTCTTGATTTCACTTCCTTCTTGTAAAATTTCTAACTCAATTAATAAAGAGATTGGTTATTGATATTAAATATGTGTTAGATATTATGAATTCTTGTGAGGTGTGTATTGTAGGATTTCCTGCAATTACACAGTTCAAGTCAAAATATTACTAACCTCAAGAGGAAGGATAATGTCGTCGTTGTAGATCTTTACTTCTTCACATTCTTCAAGTCTTCGAGTAATACTTGTATGTCTCATATCCTAACAAATTTCTAGTAAACCTATACGAAGTTGACTCTAGTAAATAATCAAGCGACTCTTTAAATGAGTTTTGGTTCTCTAAAATATGACAACCAAACTTGACATACCAACGCTTGGTGGGTTCAACCGAGTTATGCTCTAACAGAAACATTAAACCCTTCGTCTACGAAGGCTAGGAACTCGTGGCGTGCACCTTAGTTCGCATGAAAGTGAAAGGGGCAATGATAAGACCTAACACACGTCATGAACAACCCCCAGAGATATTAAGTAGGGGAAATTATAAGACATATCCGCTGAGGGTCCCTTTTATGATGGCCTTCGGTAAGGGGTGCAGAAATATGATCAGGGCGCCGACGTATTCGGTTGAGCTGCGGGTGCTTGGGAAGTCTGGAGCGTTACCGGCCATGACCGTTTGGAAAGTCCTAACTACGGTGCACTCGGTACCAAAGAAACCCCACCTAGGGTGGGACTTCGTAACCATAAGCCATATCGGCGGAGGGATAAGAAGTCGTGAAAACAACTGATTGTTGGTATGACCGGATGGGAAGAGAGCAACATGCATGTTAGGTTTAACTCCTTAAAGGGGAAATCAGGGGGGATATAAAGGGACGGCACCCTCCAGATTAGGGATCTGTGTGGCCAACCAGACGACAATATCACGGGGCTATTATTCACTGGAATAACTAGGCCTATCATATTTTTTCGAAATAACCTGACGAGGTAAGAACACAAAAGCTAAGGCGAGGTTGATGGATCATTATTCGTGAAGAATAACGAGCCCCTGAGACTTCATCGATAAAATTAAGACCCTGAAAAACAGGGTGAGGCGAAATAATACCTTAACTAGGAGGCCCAATAAGACCTTGAAATGACAGTTCATAAGAAAAATCAAAACAAGAGGCAAAATTCATCGTAACTAAAATGAATAACAAGGGGCAAGTATATAAAACAAAGGCAAGAGGAAAAATTCTTGTGTATAATACATTATTACTATAAAATAACAATTAATGTTGCAGGAAAATTCCAAATGACGAATTATGAAAAGCAAGCTCCAGAACCATACGCAAAAGGCGATATAACCAACCTGGCATTGAACTAAGGCAGCGAAGAAAATAGGTAATGAAAGAAGAAATACAGGTATGCTTCGGAACTACACAAAAGAATAAGAGGCAAGTATATACTTTTAAATTTTTTATTCTTTTGAGTATTTCCTTCGCGAAGATCCTCATTCTTTGAAAGTAAAAACAAAGGCAAGTATAGACTAAAGGCCAGTATGTATTAAAGGAAGGTTTAATATTTTTACTTCCAAGAATGAAATTAACTTCGCAAATCATACACACCATAACATATTAAATCACTTCGGATATCATGTTATGATTATACGAGATATATCCTAACCATATTAATTATGTTTATCTCAAGTATACAATAGAAATTTTGAAACAGATAAAGAAGCCAAAAGATGAAGATAACATTAAGTGAAAAAGGACCCGAAGTGTTTTGCCACCCAAGCTTGGGAGCGCCCAGTTTAGAAGATAAAAAATGTTAAAATAAAAGTAGAATGTCAAGAACAAGAAGAACAAGCAAATTATGAAAGAAGACATCAAGACTAAAGAGGTAGTTGTTGAATGGGAACAGCTCCGATAACTTCTACTTCGACAGTATCAGCACCATGAGATTGATTGGGAGGATTTGCCGAAGATGAAGGTTCATAAACTGTCTTCGTAGGAATAAAATTTTTTCCCTCTGTAACCTCGATCTCAGCTTCTTCTTCATCATCAGTATCTTCGTCAGACAGAGTCTTCTCATCATCGGATGGTTCGTCTTCAGAGAAAACTTTAAGATCAAGAGGTTCGCTAGGTAGACCATGCTTATCATAGAACTCATTGAAAAGATTTACCTTAGAAGCTTGAGTATTTCTTCGAGTCATCTTTGCAACTTTAGAAGCATCTCTCTCCATCTTACTCAAGTCCTCGTTCAAGTACTTGATAACTTCCTTGAGCTTGGAAGCCTCATTAGTAAGACTATCTCTCTCGCGAGTCACATGAATGATTTGGTTCTTGAAGTGCTGCTCAGATTCTGCGAAGATAAAAGAAAAGAGATGAGAAACTTGATGAATAAAATATAGTATAAAACGAAAAAATTACCTACAACATCTAAAATTACCTTCATTTTGAAAAATAGTAGAACCCAAAGTCTTTTAAATACCTACGTTAAAATGTTCAAGCCTAGAAATCTCAAGGTTTGTAGCTTCGAGTTGAAGACAGAGCTCGTGATACGAACTATCCCATCCTTTACCATGGCCAGATTCAGAGTTGTCTTCACTACTACGAATAATAACGGGACCTCTGTTCTTCGAAGATTCTGCGGGTTTCACATTTGAAGAAGTGTTAGCAAATCTTTTACATTGAAGCTTCTCCAGGCGAGAAAGAAGGAAGGTCACTTCGTCTTTCAGACGACTGTTATCAATTTTTAGATCGTCAACTTCGTTGAGAGATTTACGCAGATCAACCTATGTCTTATCTTTCTTCTTGATTATGCGAACTTTATCTTCCTTCAATCGCTCAAATAATTTCTTTGACGAAGAATGGAGATTCCTTAAAGTTGTGAGAGAGTTCCCAACCCGCCTAAGTTCAATCCTCAAGTTTTCATTTTCGTTGTGTAGATGAAGATTCATTTGCTCGTTGCTTGTACATTCAACAGTCAGATGATCCACTTGTGAGAAGAGAGTTTCTATTTTTTCATTCAAAATATCATTCTCAAATACGTAACTATCAATTTGGGACATAAGATTTGAATTCTCAGCGCAAATATCACCAACCAAATCTTTTGCTTCGAGACCATCCATGTGACATTTCATAGACCGAGCTTGACGAGAAGAAAAATAAGAATATAACGAAAATAAAGCAGGCAAAAATTAAGCACACGAAAGAAAGAAACTTACTGCAAGTTGACTAGCTTTATTTTCTAGCTTGTCTGCGAGCTTCTTCTCCTCAGCAAGTTCCTTCTCCAGCTTTTTGATACGAGTACCAGCGATCTACAATCTTTCACGAGATATTCTATCCATGTGACGATTAAACTCCTACGAAGTATCACGTAAGAGTAAGAAGTGGATTTGCGAAAAACTGCAAAGGAAGAAACTGAGACTCACCATGACCATTAAGGCAGCATGTTGTTGAAGAGACAAAGCCAACGAAGCATTTTCCAAGAAAGATTGATTTTGAGAGATGAAAGTATCTAAACAAAAAGAAACCAAGGATTCAAGAGAAGGGGATTTAATAGCCTCATTTTGCTGGGCCTAAGTGAAGATGTTCGTCAGTAAATCAAGATCAGGAAGATAGGCAGGATTATTCACATCGAAAAGCTTCTTATTGCCTTTGTCTACCTCCCTTTTATCCTTGGGAAGATTATCAAGGGAATCCTCCACTTCAATGAATGGAGGAGTAAGAAGAGAGGCATTCACATCCTTTGGAAGCTTGGAAGAAATGACATCTGATGGGAGTTGGTCGATTGATGCTTAAGAGGAGGAGGAGTAGATTGATCCGAGGCTACTTTAGAATCTTTTACTCGAGTCAATGCAACCAAATTCAATACCCTACGATTATGCTTCGCGGGAACATCAGCAGTTGAAGGGTTGATGGCGTCATTCTGCAAGATGCGAAGTTAAAGAATCACTCGAAGAAAAGAACTACGAAGTAGAGAAAGCGAAAATACCTGATCAATGATAGGAGACACCGTGGAACGATCACGCTTTCTGTGACCTCTAGCTAACCCGGAAGCAGTTTGAGGGCCAGCAGAGTCATCATCTTGTAAGATTCAAAGTCAGAAAATAATTTGATGACAAAGGCAATGAAATACAAGAGACTAAACAATACCTGTTCAGAAGCAGGAGACTCAGCAGTAGGATCCCGCTTTTTGCGATCCTTAATTAAACCAGCAGGAGGAGTAGGGTATTGGAACAAGGAAGATATAGTTAAAATGACATTAACGACAGATAAACGAATTAAAAAAGGAACAAAAATTACCCCAGCTGGCCTCTCAGACCATTGGAGCCTCCCAGGCTCATAAGCCACGAAGTGACTATGCTCAGGAAGAGGACCAGAACGAACACTGCCATCAAGATTCAAGCCCCAGACCAAGGGACCCTCCACAACCAAGGAAACATCATCTAATCTTCATCGTTAGACCAACGAAGATGATCATTCTTTGCACGACCAAAAGGATCTACGTCTTGAATAAGAGCTTTAGACTAGTCTTCAAGAGTGTTTCGAGCGATCTTAACACCCCATTCTTGATATTTCCTCGTGGACATGGTCTTACCAGAATAATTCGCAACAAAAGAATCAATGTTATAATCCTCTGGATTATAGTCCTTAGCGAATTTCGGAATCTGAAACGGGCCGCCTTTTGAACGAATCGCAAACTCATTCACTATGCGGATTACATTACCACTAAGCTGGAAGACACCTCGCCGGATCTTAGTAAGAGCTTCGTAGAAGAAGGGGTTCGCTGGATCGTATAGAGAGAAGGATAGACCAACCCTCAACTGACTTGCAGTGATGATGATTTTGTTTGAAGACCATCCCTCAGACTGAATCCACCTATAGTTCAGTTTCATGTTCTATGCTGATGAAATATGAGGAGTAACAGATGAATCAACCGCTGGGAAGATAGAAAGACCCTTTTTTCTGAACTCGGCTTGAAATTCTTCAAAACTTTTGGATGATGTTGGAGACCGAGTCTTTTTGGGAGCCATGAAGATAGAAGATTAAGAGAACATAGGGATTAGGAAGAAAAAAAAAACGATAGTTGAATAACTGACAAGTTTGGAAGAAAAGTAACTACAGTAGCAGCAGCGGGGGAAAAGAAGAAGACTGAGAGAAAAACAAGAAAAGTTAGGGTTGGTCGAAATATTTATAGTAAGATAACAAGTAACCCGCTAAGGAAGGTCATAGAAACGGTGGAGGAAGTGGAACAGGTTATGGGAGGTTACAAATAGAACGTGGCGACGTGGAGGCGAGAATGACGGAGACGTGGTGGTTACGAATCTTTCCGTAATATTCTCTTTCCATTCTTAGAGCTTGCCAATAGAATGAGAAAAGGCAAAATATAAGTACAGAAAACCTACTCGCCACGTGGTTGAACGAGATGACACGAAATGGACGGGTGAATCTCAAACAGAAGATCTTTTCAATAACCCCGATGATGAATGTCAATGATAAGTCAAATCAGTTGTCAGAGTTACTTTTATGAAAATTGGATCTGCGGGTTGGTAGTTGGTTATGAATATAAAAACCCGCTATAGTTGGGTTGGTAGTTGGTATTAGCTAAAACCCGCCCGAACCTGCCCAAAAAAATCCGCTAAATATACACCATTGATAAAACTAATCCTAGTCGTACATAGTACACTAGTACTTGTTTAAGCTTAACAATGAAAACTTATGTTTATGGTTTGATTTTTTAAGTAATTAAGAACTTAAGTAAGAAGTATGTTTAAACTTTAAAACATGTGTGTGTGAATAATCATTGAATATAAAGCAGGTATAGATATAAACACTACAGGTGAAAAACTTGCGTAAAAATATTGAACTACAATCAAAACGGGTTTAAGCGGTTTAAACCCAGGAACCCGACCGACCAGAGCGTGCGGGTCAAAAACCCGTCCGATGTTTGTGGGTGCGGGGTTGGTTATGAAAATAAAAACCCGATATAGTTAGGTTGGTAGTTGGTATTAGCTAAAACCCGACCCGCTTGACACATGTGCAACTCTAACTATTCTTCTTCTGCTCTTCCCCTTCTCTCCCGATTGTGGAGGAATTTTTTTCCCCTCGTTCTTCAATTCAACTTATCGTCGTCGTGAATCGTAAAATCAAAACATCGTCGATTCTTTTTTTCAACGATGTCTACAAAAGATAAACGCAAAGGAGCTCGAACGAAAAACGTAGTTCGCGGTGTAGATCCACATATTGGAATTCTAGCAAGAAATAAAGAAATTGTTGCTGAAAATGACGAAGAATGCGAATAACACGAAGCCGCGGATGTAGTTATTGGTGGCGAATCTGATTGTCAAACACTCCGGCAACTTAAAATGGCCCCAGTTAGGTAAGACTCTATCATTTTTTTGGGTTTATTTCGCTTTAATTCGACGAATCGAGAAAAACTTTTCTAGGGTTTTCGGTTATTTACCCAGATTTTGTAGATATTCATGCTAACTGACTTCCGAATGTAGTCTTGTTCTTCGTTTCTGAAGAATATAGTCTATATTCGGGAGATGTATTTATAGTTTAACTTTCGAATATTGTTTCTCATATCTTCCTGTGTACAAAATGTATATAATCGGTAGTTAAAAGTTTTTTTTGACTTCCGATTATGTTGATGTAGAGACACAGTAATCGGTAGTACACTTACTACCGAGTAATATATATTTTGAAAAATTCTCAAAATTGTGATTTAGGCAAAATCCCATTTTGGGGCCAGGAAATATTCGGAAGATAATAATGTTCTATACTTCCGATTATATAGGCTGAAAATTTTAGAGTTTCCTGAACTTCAATTGATGAGTATTTGGTAGAAAACAAATTTGTTTATCTCCCGAATGTTATGTATTCAGAAACAAAATGTTTCCTTTTTCTTCCGATTGTCTACATTCGGGTTTTGTTTGTGTATTTTGCTTCCGATTGTATAGTTTGTTGTTAATACCCAAAAATCGCTCCCAATAAAAACAATGTACTGTTGTAGCACTTTCTTTAGGTTCGAAATCAAAATCATACAAAACGAGCCTAAACCAAGATATTGGCCGTTCACATTTTGCTTCGGTTACAAAGAGGAAATGGGTTGATCTTAGGGGAGGGAAAGCAAGAAAGTTGAGGAAATCAGTGGTGATTGAATTGGGTGTGAGGTTATTGAAATATGGAAGAAGAAGAAGAGCTTGGGAATGATAAGCTTGTTCTGTCTTCTGAATAGACAAGGTAGTTTATTTATAGTTGTAGGGAACACTCACTGTTTCCTCATAAGTAGTGGAGGTTGTGGAGTGATAGAGATAGTGGGATAATGGTATGGTTACGCCCATGATGTTAGGGAAGTTTCTGGAAACCCATAAACCATTATTCCATTACTTAGCCACTTCTTTTAACCGCTCTCAACCGTTGCCACTAGTTGTAACTTCCTTATCATGGGATGTTGCCATGCCGCACGATTACTGTAAACCACCAGACCAATACCCATAAGTAATTCCCCCATGTAACATGTTTTGATTTCTCGTAGGAATCATGGATTTGTTTTCTAGTCTTGTCTAGATTGTCACGATATACTTGACTGAGTAATAGCCTAAGCTAGCCAGACTTTGTGGAAGTGACATAGCTTGAAGAGACAACTCGACTCCAAGGTCACGTGTGACTAATAATAAGTTTTCCATAAGATGGCGTTGTAATCAGCTATCCATAATAATACACGTAGATAACATAGTGCACAATGTTAATAGCTAGCTAAGTCGTGACACGGGCCGCGACCTAGTCGATAGCCAGTCAAGTCGGCATGGACATGGGTGCAACGTAGCCTTGGCCATATAGCTAGGCTAGGCCGATGGGCAAGGAGGTCGTAGCCATATGGTTTTTCTAGGCGAGACATGGCTAGGCCGGGCCTGAAAACAAGGTGGTCGTGACCATGGTTAGCCAGGCCAGAAGATAAGGAGATCGTGGCTACTAGCTTGGATAGGCTAAGAGACTAGGAGGCCGTTTTATGGTTATGCCATGTTAGGGGATATGGAGGCTGTTGCCGTGATTAGGCTGTGCTAGGCCGACTAGCAAGGAGGTCGTGGGCTGGTTAGAATTCGCCTAGGCCGGCTAGCGAGGAGACGCGTGGGCCATGGTTAGCCCGGCGGTGAGCGGGGAAGGACGTGACTAAGAGTTAAGGTGGCCGGCTAGGCAAGGTAGCCGTGGGCCAGGCCAAACCGGGAGATAGGGAGGACCTGGCCTGACTAGCTAGGAAGTTAGGCTAGGCAAAACTAAGAGGCAAGGAGGTCGTAGCTATATGGATAGTCTAGGAGAGACATGGCTAGGACGGGCCTGAAGACAATGAGGTCGTGGCCTAACTAGCTAGTTGGATAGCTAGGAAGCTAGGCTAGTCCAGACTAGGAGGTCGTAGCCATGGTACCAAGAGGTCGTGGCCAAGACAATGTGGCTATGTCCAGTTGGGCTAGACTAGGAGGCCGTGACTAGTTAGGGAACTAGTGGCTCCGGTCTTAGCTAGGGATAAGAATGTCGTGTCCAAAGACATGGCCATGCTAAGAGATAAGAAAGTTGTGGCCTTGATAGCTAGTTGGATAGCTAGGGAGTTAATGGCCACGACCTGGTTATGGAGCGCGGCCATGCTAGCACTTCGTTTGTAGCATACAAAACATACTCGAGGAATTCTGTCATGGAAGTTTTGCGACTCGATGTAATATTCCAAATATTATGCTTCTGGTAATTTAGAATAGCGTAATAGCTTATTCTGAATATTTATAATTGCAGCATCAGTGTAGACTGATCAATGCATGACAATTCATATGGACGTGCATAAAATAATGAGAGTTCAGCTGGGTGAAGCTCTAAAATCTTTCAAGCATATTAAAGGCCAGTATGGACATTAGCAGGATACGCATTCTCAATTCTCTTGCGGAATATGATGTAGAAGTACAAATCTATAATTCATAAATATTTATAAACATATATAGAATACCGAGAATTCAGCTGGGTGAAGCCCTGGTACATATATGATTATAGATACGTCTCTGTGTAAGTTCAGAGGCTATTTTTCAAAAGTTTTTCCCTTGTCAAAAAACCACCTAAAATTGTGATTTAGGAAAAATCCCATTTTGGGGCCAGGAAATATTCAGAAGATAATAATGTTCTATACTTCCGATTATATAGGCTGAGAAATTCAGAGTTTCCTGAACTCCAATTGATGAGTATTCGGTAGGAAATTTGCTTATCTCCCGAATGTTATGTATTCGGAAACAAAATGTTTCCTTTTGCTTCCGATTGTCTACATTCAGGTTTTGTTTGTGTATTTTTGCTTCCGATTGTATAGTTTGTAAACGTTCCTTATTTTGTTGTTTAGGCAAAGTCGAGCTAAGCAAGCCCCCAAAACGGGAGACTTAAGGCCTCGTCGAGAAGGGAGTAAGAAAGTGTCATCTAGTGCTAGGAGAGAAAGGAGTGCCAAGGGAAATTCAAGTGTTCAACAAGGTGTAGAACCAATTGCTCCACAAGGCAGTCAACAAGGTGTGCAACCAAGTGCTCAACAAGCCACTCAACAAGGTGTAGAACCAACTGCTCCACAAGGAAGTGAACTAGGCGGTGTAGAACAAAGTACTCCACAAGTTACATCCCAACATGAAATTAAACCAATTGATCCAGTGCCAACATTACAACAAGAAGGACAACCAAGTGGTACCAAAAAAGCCAAAAAAAAAAAAACAACAAAGGAGGAGAAGGTGGAAAGAAGGATATAGCTAAGAAAGCATCACATCTTGTATGACAATGATTTTTGTTGTGTTGGATTATGTCGTTTCTTAGTATTTATAGTTTGTGTTGGATTATGTAGTTTTTAAGGTTTGGATCGGATTTTAAGTTCTTAAATCACGTTATGGTTTGTGAATGGTTAGTTTTATGGAGTATGAATGGTGTATGAATTTAACAATGATTTGCAAGTTGCTCAAATATAACATCATGAAATCATTGAATTTTGATGTACAATCGGCAGATACTTTAATATACAAATCTTCCGAATGTAGGAAATCATAAAGATTTGTCAGTCCCTTGTAACAATCGGAGGTCATGTTAACGTATATATCTATCGATTATTACAAGGATTTTTGAGCCACTCCATATTCGGAGGTTTGGTTAACTAGTTTGTCGTCCGATTATTACAAGGTTCAAAATTTGAAATTTTCAGTTTTTTTTTTCAAAACTGATTTTTGAGCACTCTATATTCGGAGGTTTGGGAGACTAGTTTTCCTTCCGATTATTACAAGTTCAAAATTTGAAGATTTTCAAGTTTTTCAAAAATATGAATTTTGGGCCACTCTATATTTGGAAGATATAAAATTTAAATGACTACCGAATATAGTAGTTAAGCATTTCGAAATTCCAAGGCTGATGGTCGTTCCAAAATGCCAAAACCTAAGCATTTTGGCAGGTTTGGATTTTTGGGCCACTCTATAATCATAGGTTTGGGAGACTAGTTTTCCTTCCGATTATTACAAGTTTAAAATTTGAAGATTTTCAAGTTTTTCAAAATTTGAATTTTGGGCAGCTCTATATTCTAAGACATAAAATTTGAATGACTACCGAATATAGTAGTTAAGCATTTCGAAATTCCAAGGTGATGGTCGTTCCAAAATGCCAAAATCTAAGCATTTTATGTGTTTGGATTTTTGAGTCACTCTATATTCGGAGGTTTGGGAGACTAGTTTGTCTCCCGATTATTACAAGTTTCATAATCGGCGATTAACGGTTAAAACTAAACGTCCGAATATAAAGCACCCAAAGCGAAACAAATTTCCTCCAAATACTACAATGACTACCATCGGACGGAAGTTGTTTTTTTAAGCTAGAATGCGTTGGGTAGATAAATATCTAATATTATCTACCGATTATGTGAGGGCAATTTTGCCATTACAAATTACTCGAGATAGTGGTTGCATTCAATTTAAGTTTGGGTGACCATATTTTGTTTTATTGGCCCCTAATTCCTTTTGAGTGGCCCCTAAAAATGCTAGGTAAATTATTGTCAAATATTAATTAAAGTTTCCACTGACAGCAGCAGTAATGATTTTGTAAGAGATAATCACTGATTATGTTGTTGAAATTTGATTATGTTGTTGAAATATTAGTGTGTCTTACAAATTGTGTTGATTAAGGTTTAAAACGTGATAGTAGTGTTAGTGTGCCTAATTTGTTGGCTTTTTAGATTTGTATGGGCAGAAGATAACTAGAGTGACTGCCACTGTATTCTATTGAGTGAAGAGTCTCCAGCACGCTGCAATGTTCTTGGCCCTAGTCCACGAAAGATTCAGAGTAAAGTCTAAATGGTGTAGCTAGTTTGACATCAAAATAATGACGTTTGGAATAATGGATATAGGATTTTTTTCAATATTCCTAAGGAACGCGCAAACACTGGCGGCCAGAGCCACTATTGGGCATGTCCGGTCCTAAAAGTTAATTTTTCGCAAATTGAACCTTGCGATCTTTTTTTTTGTAAAAAGATTTAGATATTTACATGGTTAGGGTGGAAATGAACTATACGGCATTTCAAACGCGACCAACTAAAAGATAATACTTCGCACAAGATGAAGGGTTACAGAATCTTCACAGGGAAAAGGAAAAACAAAATGATTGTCTGAAATCTTCACCGGCAAGTGATTGTATCAAGTCATACCAGACGTTTGAACTTTTCACCAGGCTTCATCATCCCAGAAGATTCAGCTAGGTCAAAAGCTTGGTTTACTTGATCCTTAGCCCACTTTACGTAAAATTCCTTGGCCCGATTAGCGTTTTCCTTGAGCTGAGATTTCAGACCCGCAATTTCATCTTGCAGTTGAAGCTGCACACCCGCATGTTGTAGAGCTTGATCCTGGTTCAAACTTTCAAGCTCTTGAATTCGGGCATTCGCAATGGTCAGCTGCTCTTGGACACCTACACAAAGGAACAAAGGAAATAAAGGTTGATAAGAATGATATGCAACCAAACTACCTTCCACACAAGTAGAACTTACTGAACTCGAGCCAAGCCTCTTTATGTAATCTTACTATCTACATTTCTTTCTTGTTACACAGGACCTATGGTCGGTGAATATGGATTCATAGTCCTCGCCAAGCCTAATAAAATATGCTCGAAGGTTCTTGAACTTCTTCAAATGATTCGTTTTTCTGTGGCAAGATTACACTTTTGTGCACTAAAGATGTCACAGGCAGCCGTGGTATTCTTTATTATAGCATTGCCTTTTCTAGGCTGGCCCTAAGTTATAAATAACAGCATCAGCATTGTCACTAAAACGTCTTCAGGTCACCTAAGGATTTTCCTAACTGGGCCACACGGTCTTGGGAATTTTCCTACAGACTATCATGAAGGTCGGATTGAGAGTTTTCTTGCACAAGGGCTCGCGCAAATTGAGTGATCATGTTCTTGGAAAAAGCAAGGATTGTTTGGACTTGTGGTTTACTTTGTGTAACAGGAAAAAATGGAGGACCCCCGATGAGTCGATGACCACCCCTAGAATGACTTCATCAACTCAGGAAAGAAAAGAGAGCAGTTTAGAAACACTTACCATTAGTGGCTTCTATTTGTTTAGCCAGTGCAGTGTCTGCCTCGTCTGCACGACTGACCAATCCCTGCATCCGCTTCTTAAGACCGCAAACCTCTGACGCCAGCAAATCCTTCTCACGCTGAGTACCAGACAAGCGGGTAGCAAGATCTTTGAACTTGGCATGGTTTAACTTATGGGCCATACGGCAGTACTCACCAAACCTAGCAAGCTGGGGTAGAAAAAAAAAAGTTAATTAGAATCAGAGGTCGGCCATGCTCAACATAAAAAGCAGCATGAGGTCAGAATCACTTACAGAAGAGACGGCAGACTCGTAGTCCAACATGGCGGACTGCATCAACCCATCCTCATCCCCGGACTCTTCAAGAGCAACAAAGGGATTACAGAACATTTGCAGCTTCGTCGGCTCGGCGCCAGATGAAGTGGATAGCGGGTCAGAAGCAATTATGTTGGACGACACTGCACTAGGAACAGAGGCAGAAGCTTGACCCACAGCCATGGCGCAAGACTGCACTTCAGAAGTGTGATTTGCACCAAGAGAGGTAGAAGCTGGACCCGCATCCACAGCAGGAGTGGCACTGGAAGAATATTCTTTTAAAGGCCCACCAAAGATACTACCTGGTACCTCAAACTCATTGCCTTCATCACCTGCTTCGAAATCAAGAACGCTCGAATTCACAAAAGGAGCAGCGTGAGCAGTACTCTCTTCCATAACCCTTGGGGCATCACCGTTAGGCAACGGCACAACATTCGTACCAACAGGTGGGTTGGCATAAGGATCAACGGGAGGAATGGATGCATCCCCATTTGAAGGATTCACGATATATTTCTCACACAAACCCACATCACTGGTGGTTGAGGTGTCAAGAATTTGCAGAGCATCATCAACATTTGGGATCTCCACATCTTCAGTGTTCTTACTAGAAGAGCGGACATCCAATGTATCAGGCCGAGACCTTTTCACAGTTTTATCCTGCGGCAAGGCAGTTCCTAAACATGTTTAGACAAAAAAACAGGGACACATACATAAATTACTTCAAAAGATTATTCTTTACCTCAACAGTCTTGTCACCAGTGGCAGGCTTTCGCTTCAGACGAACAAGTGGAGTCGTCCAATTGGGATCATCACCATCTGTGGCAGTCCCATCGGTAGAATGAGGAACAGAAGTCTATGCAGAGCAGCAAACAGGCAAAAAAGTTACAATAAGGAAGCATGAACGGATTACAAAGGGTAACATAAGGGAGGAATCTACCACTTCAGCACTAGCAACCATGTTTAGAGTCCATGGTTCGTATGGAGGATAGTATTTCTCAAAGCTGGTGCGGGGATCTCCAGAAGTTAACCAGCCCATCACCCAAGGACCCTTAATACGCAAGAGAGTGCAAAACCACTTTTCGTCATGATCAAGTCGCACCGTATCAAAAAACTTTTTCCCCTTATACTCAGAGAGGAGCTCGACTTTACCGGAGAAATTCTGATCCTGGCTATAACGGATGCGGCGAGGGCCGACAGACCAAGGAAACCGGTTCCTCACCGATATGTTATCACCCCAAGTCCAATTGAAGTTCGTTGCGGTGTAATCCTCACGACGAAACAGAGGAACGATAGACGTGATCCCAGTGCAGCCCTTACTACGTTTGCGACATTCACGCAGAAAGCGAAAGAAATTGCCGGTGTACTGAAAGATGCCCCTCTTATCAGCACGTTGACTCAACACTTCATAATAGAAAGGATTTTCCGGGTTGTACAAAGGTAAACGTAGCCCGGCCTCCAACTGGCCGACCGCAATCAATAGGTTATCTCTGTCATAAGGAAAATTCTTGATAAGTGTGTCAGTCAGCTTATCTCCTCCCTCGACGAACTCCACTTCAAATCTTTCATCAAGATGATATCTAACTCTGATTTCATCAATGGAATACTTCCGATAACAATCTGGTTTCTTGAGCGACTTGGGTGTAACAAAAACTGCAGTAGAAACTGGAGGAGGAGGTGTCGACTGATCATCGATGTTAGACTTGGAAGAAACTGGAGGACGCGTCGACTGATCGTCGATTCTAGACTTGGAAGAAACTGGAAATTTTTCATTTTTATCCCAGTTAGACCTAGAAGGAGAATAAGAAATATTAGAAGTAAACAAGGTAGAAAGGTTACGGAAGGAGTAAATGGATAAGGATGGTGATAGACACATTGACAGTTTTTTTTTTTGACTCCTATAGGTTAAATTCTCACCTTATAATGCACGGGATTGTCCTATCATTCACAAGTACAAATAAACGAATGTTCTACAAAATATTGTAAAACTAGTGTATATGTACCGTCTAACCTTTACAAACAAATGTTCTCCAAAAAATTTAAATGACAAACGTATAGTTGTTAAATTTTTATATCGTTGCAGTTAGTATTGTGAGGTTTAGTTGGATCCACATGTTAGTTAAAAATGAAAGCAACACCATGGTACATATGGCATCAATAGCAAATACTGGTGTTTGGAGTACTTAGCCTAGGAATCGAAATTTCATAGACATGGTATACTAGTGGGAAGTCAGTAGTGTGAAACTATACCTTTGAACAGTTGAAGAATTGTCCTTTGCTAGCTTCTTTCTGTTCTTGGTTTTCTCATGTGAAAACTTCATACCAGAATGGCTGGATTCCACGAGTTCCATGGGCAAGAACTCCTGAATCACAAAATCAACAAACACTTAATTTCTTCATAACATTTCAACGCTAGCTAATTTATATCATAATTACAGATATGGGAAACAAGCTACCAACCTGCTTGATAGAATCCTGTTTTGAAAACGGATACAATTCTACTTCAACAGTGCAAGCATCATTAACAATATACCCATTGCTAGGATCGATAAGCTCGTTAAACCGTATAAACTCATCAAAACCCCAATCATTTTCCTCTTTCGTGAAATGTAACATCCGATCTTCCGTATCTATATAAGAATACACACAGGTTAAAATTTACAGCCTATACACAGTTGTTATCCATTTAACATTAACACTACATACCTTTCTTGAATGTGTTATTGGTTTGACCAACAACAGCCAAACTGAATCTTGCATATCTGGAGTTCGTACACTCAACAGCAACCACATAGACTGATAAGTAATCATCTACATTGCTTCCCCTACGAAAAGCCAGTAATCGCCTAATTCACAGAATATGATATCAAGATAAGTATCCATAAATGCAGAAATTGTAACATCGAAATAGTTACATTTACAAGGGGTTTGGCACAAAGTTGATTGATATACCATTTACAAGGACCTACAGTGAATGTAGGCGAGAAATGATTGTCCTGGTTCAATTCAGAAATTTTTTCGATCCTCCATTTGAATTTGGAAGATAAAGGGACGTCGTCCATAACTGCATGCCGATTTTGTACTGCAATTTCACACTAGCAACCAAGGGTGACCTGAATAACCCCAATTGGTAATCAGGACAACAATCAAATGACAAATTTGCAAATAAAAAACAAAAACTTTGATACCTTTGATTTGATTTCAACTTGATTGCAATATCTTGAAAAACCCTAGATAGTAGGGTTTATAAGAATCGTATAATAAAAACAACCCACTCTTCGGAAGATGATCAAAAGGATAAATCTTTGTTTCTGCCTCAAAATAGAACTCGATGAATTAAATCAAAGTTACCTTTGATTTGATTGATATAAATAACTCAAAATTCATAGAATTGATTTTTCTGAAACATGAACAGTAGTAAATCAAAGTGCGTGCAACAAAATAATCTCTTAGACAACCAGCATTAGCTCCTGATTAAAATGGATTTCTTACTCACCTTGAAGTTAAAATATCAAGCAACAAGAAATAGCAGTACTAGCAACACCAGAACTCTCCAGAATCAAATGAACTCTAACTACTGAGTCAATGACTAGTGGGATTGCTTCCAAAAGATAAAAAAAAAAGTCTAATGGGACAGATGGTTTGACACTTTGACTGCTTAGTAACTTTATAGAAGGTGTTTGGATGCGATGCACCTTCACTAATTTTTTCTAAAATTAAAAAAACTAGGTTGAGAAGTTGGGAATTTACATCTAACATTTGAGATTGACTTCGATTTAAAAAATATAAAGAAATAGTTTGGGTCTTTATTTAGATATTTAGAAACAAAAAAAATCAAAAGTCAATTTGGAGATACAATTTCCAAACAGGGTCATACCATTTGAGCGATCTGACGGTCAAGATCTGTTAGAATTTATTTGTCTTATTTATAATGGTATCATCCGTTAGTTTGTGGTATCCTTTCATAAATTGTGACAATTTTGAATTACTTATAAAAGAAGTTCTAGAAAAGAAGCAATTCTGTTTCTCACATCCAAACATCCTCTAAAGTTACTCAATTAGTACCAGAAGTTGATAAGTACGAGAAGCAGTGACAAATTATGTGTTAGAAAAACGTTGATTATAAAATTGGGCGGGATTAAAAAATTAGGTGGTAAATATCACTTTTTAGGAGGAGCTATTTTTGGTATCGTCAAAAATACATTTGAAAAACTAACTTTAGAATTTGAATTTAAAATTTTATTTTATATTCACGGGATAATACATAATTTGAGTGTCAATATGATGTCTGCGTAAGAGATAATTTCTCTACAGGGATAAAAAATTGTGAAAACATGAGATAAGCATTAAACTTCATAGTGATTGTATCTTTATTTTCGAATTTTTGGATGAAAATAATCGTAGGAAAGTCCTAGGTTTTGGTTCATTCTAAATCTCCAACTGTTTGTTCACCTTGAGACCATGGTCTCAATTGAATGAATAATCAATTTCAGACTTTAAAATTGCACTTATTTGGAACTTGATTTATCGGGTTCCTTTAAATTTGTGAAACAACGAAGGCTTAAGTTTAATTTCTAGTTACATTTGGAAGTCCCTACTAGCAGGCGAGTGCTCTCTTAACATATCTAAATTGTCCTTTGCGGGTGTGCATTGAAATAGATGTAAGATTTGGATACTCAAAGTTCATTTAGATTAATGGTGTGACAAAATGGCAATGGAGCTTCATGTTGAATATCAAGGGAAACCTCAAAAGTGTGATACTTGTATGGTTTTCTGGCTTGCAAACAAAAATTGTACTATAAAAGGAAAACTATATGGACTTAAAGGTTCAAGGTTAATCATCAGATGACAAACTTATGGAAGTTGAATGGAGTTAATGGTGGTAATGCCTGCGGTGCAGCTGTCGTTGAAATAAATGTAGCTAATAAAAGTATTGAGAACACTTCAATGGGTACAAATAATAATATTACAAGTGATGAAAATGGGATAGTGAACAATATGACTTTGAATATTAAATTGTACCAAACCAACTTCAGATGCAGGGATTGAAAGTGTTGAATCTATAATAACAGTTGATTTGACAAGAAGCACTGAGGAACCAAATTAACCTCATTGCAGATAAGGGTCAAGATGATGACATTATAATCAACTCTACTACAATGGTAAGGGAAGGTTGGAAAGGGTAGTAATTCCACTAGTAGAGACATCCAAAATTATGGTGCAACTGAAGTGGGTTTAGTTAAAAGGTATCACAGTGAGAGGTGTTGTGACAAACCAGAAAATTACGTCTGGCGGCCTGGGCGCGCAAGCCATAACTTTCCTATGTGCCATGATGATGCTACAAATCGGGCCTTAAAGCTAGGCAATTGCACATCCATTTGCCGTTGCAAGCATGCTCGTGGAGAATGATGAGGCTAACCTAGCTTCCACACCGTTCCAACTTACCCTTATTCTGCAAAGGTTTTAAAGTCTTGCCTCAACGTAGGAAATTCATCACTGAATTTCCTATCTAGATGAGTAACCGTCATACTGGTATGGCCGATGCATCGTACATGCATCATTGGCTCTCGAGTCCTGTCCAGGCATAAGACATGCCTTGAACTTACGCATAGGCCATTACAGGCCTACTACCCCCTCTTCACTTAGATTAGGCATTGCTGAAAGCATGCACTTGTCTTGATAGTGCCAGGGTGCATCAATCAGGGTCATGTCGTACTTTTCTTAGGCTTATGCAAGCTCCGCTAACTTGCTTATCGATGTAGATTACTTTCTAGGCCATGCCCAATGCGCCATTGGTACATGCCTAAGTCGAACGCCTTGATAAGAAGTATGAGCATCCAAGGAATGAAATGAAACTCAAGTTTGGCCACAATCATCTCCTGCGTTGCAATACCGAACCAGATGATATGAGAGGCATATGTGTCGCAATCATCTCTCAATTAGATGATATGAGCGACAAAGTGCTGGACCGATAATGCTGCAACTCATTGCGGATGCCTACGTACCCTTCCCTACTCTAAAAGGATCAAGCACATACCATAGTTCACCCACGAAGGGACAGAAACTTAAGTCAACTCGTTTGTAAGGCCGTGGCCAAGCAATAATGGTAATGGCCTAGTCCGTATAGGCCGTTCCGTCAAAATGCATCCAAGGAATGCATATTTGGTATGCCGTATGGAATAGTGATTTTCATGCTTAATATGCTCCATTGGCAAGGCTACGCAACTATAAATGAGGCCCAAGCATCATTTACACTCTTTCGTCTAAGCTATGAAGCTTACTTGGTGTATGGTCCGCATATGCACTTTCAACCAACTACCCCTCCCTAGATATATATGTTTAAAAGACATTTTTACAACTTATATTAGGGGAGGAAAATGATTTCACCAAGTCCTGAGGCCATGATGGCTGCACATTACTACTATGGCTAACTGCAATGTACGGCCGTGATGGCTGTACATTCAGTTCTGGCTCACAGGTTATTTCCAATGTCCAGCCATGGTGGCTGAACATTTCCTAAGCTAGGTCCAGTGAAGATCCGTGATAGTTGTATTATCGGCTTTGTTCCATACGCCACTCGTAGTGGATGTACATTTCCAAGGCCAGCCTACTCTATCCCGTTACACGATTGTGGTGCAATATTGGCCATAGGAAAATGACCCGCGTATTGCGCCATTTTGGCGCTACTTTGTTCCAGGCCATCCTCCCAACTGACCTAATGCATCATTTGAAGCGAGATTGGCCTTTGACCAATATATCTTACATCTTACACCCTCTTGGTGCCATATTGGCCTTGACCAATATGCCCAACATAATGCTCCATTTTGGCACCGTATTGGCCTAGGCCATTGTTCCTCTTAACACGCAGTATAACTTGAGATGATGCTTCATCTCTTGCCATGTCGCATCTTTTAGCATGCTCCATGCTAAAAACACTGAGTGCTATAGGTGTTGCAAAGACATACTAATTGGTTCCAAAATAATTGAAAAATTGGGAGATGATGTTGTGTTGTGTTGTAAAAAACTCAAATACGGATTCATGAAAAGAGTTAACCAAACCAAACGCTATTGTAGCGGAATCGATTTCAAATATGGGCAAGAATGTAGTTTCAAATCCTTCTCAAGGTTATTTGATTAAAGTAAAAGGGAAGAAGAACACATCCTGCAGGAATGTTTCCCCTAAACATAACCTTTTGTGGTTTACAGTGATTTCACTTCAGAAAGCATAAAACCAAAGAGATTTCAATAAGGAAAAGTGAAAAAAATTGGTGTATCTAGTACATCAGTAGTGGATGGAAGTAGGGAGAGTCTCTAGTCCCTCTAAATTGACTAGCAATAGAGCAACTTCAAAGGGTTCCAATCCCTCTAAAATGTTTGAGAATAGATTTTCAGCAAAGAGCATGGAAGAAAAAGTTATAGTTAAAGACTGCCCTGATAAATAAAAACTATTATGATGCTGAATTTGAGTAACAAACTAGTCATCTTTCTAGAGAACAAAAAAACACTTTAAAGGACTCAACGAGAACATTTAAGACCAAAATGGGAGGGTACAAATGGGAACTGTAAGGAAAGCTTATGGAGAGGTTATATAATTCAGACTGAAAATTCCGTTTGTAGTTTTTGGCCTGTCTCTTTGCTAGGTTTGTAGGATTTTGGCTTAAATTTTTGCTTTATGGTGCTTTCCATCAGCTTGTCTTGGTGTATATTGTTTAGTCTCCCAGTTTGTATCGCCTATGTGTCTCTCACCTAGTTTTCTTTTCTCTTTTATCAATAAAAAATTAACCTTTTTAAGTAATTTTTTTATAAAATATATCTAACATATTCACTCACTTGATAACGTGTTGAAATAATGAGGGTACCAAGTACACCACGATCTTTTCGATGTCAAACTATATGACAGATACCTTGTGTGATCTAATATTGTTAGAGCATAGATCGGTTGAACCCACCAAGCGTTGGTATGTCAAGTTTGGTTGTCATATTTTAGTGAATCAAAATTCATTTTGAGAGTCGCTTGATTATGTACTAGATTCAACTTCGTATAGGTTAGCTTGAAAGTATTAGGATATGAGACATTACAAGTATTGTGAAGACTTGAAGAAATGAAGAATTAAGAAGCTACAACGACAACATCATCCTTCCACTTGAGGTTAGTGATATTTGACTTGAACCGTTTCATTCCCTAACGTATCTTTCAAGTCGTGCATATTGAAAACAAAACTGCGAAGCATGAACACTCTAGATAGACATAGTATTAAGGAATACAATACAAGGTTTATTGCTTAACCATTAAACTTTGTAGATAAGACATAGACATAATCGTTTGAATGCTATTGTGATTATGTATGGGTATGAGGTGATGATTTCATCCTAGGAAACAATGTTTATACATGTGTTTTAAGGAAGCAAGTTCATAAACTTGTTTATAAATCGAAAAGGAAATCGCCAGGCGTTATTGGTATTGTTATTCATTGCATATCTTGTGAACAACCAATATGTGTGATTTAGTATAACCACTCATGACTTGTTTGTGTTCTTGGTAAAACTATTTCCAAAGGCCTGACTTATGTAATTGTATGACTTTTATTAGTGAAACCGATCTTAAGTAATCACCTGAGATGGTATGATCGAGTTTGTGATTTGTGTATGACCAACTCCGGTAAAGGGGAACCGATCCTGAAGAGGTGCAACACATCACAAAGGGAATCGATCCTTGTATGAGGAGGAGAAAATTTATAACAAAAATTGGAACCGATGTTATGGATATGTGAAATACGTTTTTAGGTAAAGGGAAACCGATCCTATGGACATGTGCAACACATATAAGTTAGATACCATATATATGTGGAGAACATATCCTAGTACCTAGTCAACCGAATTTCGGGAAGCTAATGTGACTATGCACAGTACTCACATGGAGGTAGAACCGAAACTTGTTTTGGTGGAACCGTGAAACCCATGATTTTTGATTGAGTGTTTCTTAATCAATCGCATAGTTCTTGAAAGTCATATGAACCAATTCTAAACTTGTTTGGAAGTGTAGAAAATCAGTTTCATGGTTGTAAGTATGAAAGAAGACTTACAAAGTAAGGATGTCGGCATACTTTGAACACGTGCAGTAATGTTTATCTTTTATTATTCAAAGTTATTCCTTAATAGCTACAGGAAGGAAATCCCATGATCGAAACATAAATAAGTTAAGAATATTTTATTTAAGGTTTTTAATTTTACTTTAGGAAAACGAGAATTAGTCATGTGCATTTACTAGTTGAGATTTTCCAAAGATATTTTCGGTCAATATTTTGGATAGAGCATTTTCAAGAATTATGGAAACCGAATTTGGAATATACTGAATATCTTTGAGAATATTTTCGGTTTTGGAAATTCCTTGGTGTCCAGACTTCCTTGTCTATAAATACTTGAAGTTTGAATTTCCAGCAAACTAATCCTTCGTAACAACAAACTTCCTCGGTTGTGTTGTTACTGGTGTAGCCGCCTATTCGGAGAGGATAGTAACCTAATTAGGCGAATCTCTTACGTCCGCTCAGTTTAAAGTCTTCTTTGGGATTGAGAAGCTCTATTAGTACCGTTGGTGGGAAACTAGATAATTGCGGTTTATCTTGTGTTATCAATTGATTTGATTGACTAACGGTGGTTGAACTTTGATTGCACCTAGTTTGTTTATGCTTGAGAATCTTCTATTCTGATATAAGATTCACTCAAACTAGATTGAAGTTTCGACATGGATCTTTAGACTGTTGTTAGTTCTAAAGATGATCTTGTGATAATCCATTGTTAATAGACTCCGTTCAGTGCGTGATTGATCACAAGAGATTCAAGTTGTTGTGTGAAGGTGTTTATTGAAGATCTAAGAAGATTTGAAGACAAAGAAGATATTGAAGATTTCTGATTTGGGGTTCATAATCTTTGGTGTGCAAAATACTTGTTTCGGTATAAGAGGATCCAACTATAATCGGTTTATCCTTGTGGTAGATTGGATTGATTAGTTGTGTAGATCGGCATCAACACAATTCTTTGTGATTAAAAGTATTGATTGCAAAATCTTAACAATTACCTTTGGTAGTTGAGAATAAGATAGATCTAAGAACCCGACGAAGGAGTTTATTGAGATAAACATAAGAGCCTTTGTCGAACTCACATCACTTGGTTGAAGAGAGTTGATACCAAACATATTTGTTGTTCCTTTACTGTTTGGAATACGAACCAACGGAACTTTTCCAAGTACGTGACTTATTCATAAGTTGGAGGCGTGGGAATACATACATACACTACAAGAAAACTTGGCTTTAGCGACTATTTTCATACCAACTACAGTTGGGGGAACTCTTCAGCGATAACTGTTTGTAACTAAAAACAAGTCTGGTGGGCGAAAATGTTTAACCACTAGTTTTCCAAATAACGATAGTGGGTGGAATGCTATAGCATGAACAATCTAACAACCGTAATATCGTATTTGTTGTTATTAGCCTCCATCCATCATGTTAAGGCAACCAAAACGTACCCTAAAAGGTACATATCTTTTGCCACTCATCTTACCCACAAAAAAACCTGTTGGTAGACACCTCAACCAACCATCAAATTATTGGCGTTGTTAGTAGCTTTCAGCCACAAGGTCTAACAACTACAAAGTACACTAGAAGGTAAATACTTCAAGACACCATGTGTAGCCACCCTAGTCAATCTTTTGGTAGACACTTGTACCAAAACATTAGTTTGTTGGTGTGGTTAGTAGCTTTCATCCACTAGGATATGATAACTACCTAGTTTCATGGTTTATTAATTAAGTACACAAAGATATTAGAGTTTGAAAAGTTTTTTCTTTTGAAAAAATTAAAATTTGTCTTGGCGAGATTATCGTTAGAGTATCTAGATGATATAAATGCATCACCTTATAATGTTGATGCATATATGTTGATCAAAATGTATACTACTAAAGATCGGTATCTAGCGATGTAAACCAAAACATACATGCCTTTCTTGTCTCCGATTAGTTGAAATATCTACACATAAACTCTAAATCTAGGAATTAACCACCGAACCGGATTTTGTTCTATATCCGGTCGACCAAAATGTATCTGGAGGTCAATATTTACCAAAGTGAACCAAAATATGCCTTGTTAGTCTCTAATTAATCGAATATCTATAACGAGAACTCCAAGTATTCCTAGTTCCATGATTACTCATTCTCGGGGTTCATTGATTCTCGTTCTTATACATATTTTATGATTCGTGTTTGGAGAAGGTTGATATCCGATTAACCTGGCTTCCCAATAGGTTACACCATTTTTTGGTTAGATTCCATGGGATTATTCCCGAAACCTTAAACACACCCCTTTTCATCAACTTGATCTTGAACCTCGCTTCGAGCTTGAAACCTGGCCGCGGGTGGTCTATAGTAAGTTGGAAAACTCGTAAGGTAAGATTGCATGGGATATTCCACGAAACCTTAAACACACCCTTTTTCGTCAACTTCAATATTGAACCGGCTCAGAGCACGAAAGACCGAGGGTGGACTATAATAAGTCGGAAATTTCGTAAGAACGATGAATCCACTCATTATTGTAGACAATATTCGATTCTACAGACGTCTCTTTTCCTGAAAAATATTATTTCGTTGACCAATTATACTCGCCAATTATTTAGGAAGGGTTGAAATATCTACTGAAAAAACCCACAAGGTCTTGAAGTCAGTGACACAACATTCATTCCATTCTTCTAGCTCTCTGGTATTCCAACATAACCGTCCTTATAATTCATTGTAATTTCATAAATTTCTTCGAAAAGATATTTCAACCCAAATTCTAAACAGAAAATATATGAAAAGGATTTTCCCAAACAATTTTAAAATAATAATTTTTTTTGAGGGAATTTTCCCTCTCATGCTAAAATGAAAAATAATTAGAATCCTTTGGAGGGAATCCTTCCCGCCCGTTCACAATGAAAAATTGGGATTGAATTATTTCAACCCAATTTCAGACTACCAAAAGAGATGATTTTATTTATCTCTTAATAAATCTGTACTTTATAAATAAAAAAAACGCAAAAAAGAAAAAAGAAAGAAAACCTTATCTACAACTTTCTTTCTCTTCTCAAAACACTTTTTCTTCAGTCCTTTCTCTCTTCTACCTCTCCTCACCGTTTTCTTTCAGAAACCTCCCCTGCTTCAGAAAAAAGAAGAAGCTCTCCCCTCTCAAAAACCCTTTCTCTTGGTGAGTTCGAGACGAATCAGATCAATCCTTAGTGAGTTTGTTGAAACCCTTTATCTTATGTGTTAATTTCACTTTTATTAGTTTGATTTTAGGCTTTAGTTTTGATTTTCGAGTTTGATTTTAGGGTTTTATTCTTACCTGTTCATTTCTCTCTGGATCATTCAATCTTTTTTTTTTTTTGTCTGATTTTCGAGTTTGATTTTGTCTGTCTCCGTTCGATTTAGATACATGGTCTTTTTTTTTTTGGATTTCATGAAGAAAAAATTAGGGCTTTTGTTGGATCTGCAATTGCATGTGTATTTAAGATCATTTTCTGGTCCAATTTCAATTATGATGGTCAATCCTGAGTTGAAAAATGAGGATTTTAATTGTTTTTTTTTTTTTTTTTGGAAAGAAAAAATTAGGGCTTTTGCTGAAGTGCAATTGCATGTGTATTTGAGATCAATCTCTGGTCCGATTTCAACTGTGATGGTCAATCCTGAGTCGAAAAACGAGGATTTCAATTTTTTTTCCTTTGATTTCATAGTGTTACCAATTTTAGGTTTGATTTTTATCATGGTTATGAATATGTCTGTGTTAAAGCTTATTAAAAACAATCAGAAAGGGTGAATAAGATTTCACCTTTACTTTGGTTATGGGCTCAAGGACATTATCTGAACTCATCGATTCAGTTCTTGATGTTGTCCGGAAAGAAGCTGAGAATTGTGACCGTCTTCAAGGTTCAAATTACATTTTATAGGGCTCAATTTCAACTTCTCAATTGTAAATCAGAGATTCTTTTTTACATTTTTGGTGACTTTTTGTAGGTTTGTGGAGCTATGGCTAATAACAATTGTTTATACTGTTAATTTAATTTTATTTTGAAATTGTAGGTTTTCACTCAGTGGTGAAGGAACTGGTTCTGGGATGGGTACTTTATTGATCTCCAAGATTACAGAAGAGTTTCCGACCGAATGGTGCTCACATTCTACGTATTTCCTTCGCCAAAAGTTTCAACAGAGCATGAGCGAATGAGATCTTTGAGTGATGTAAGCATCTGTTTTTTTTTTAAAGCTTTTATTTTTAATGTTGATTTTTCTTATTAATTTTAGCTGTGTTGCATTCGATGCTAAAATTTAGCGGTGTTACAATTAGCAGTCAGTTTACTCAAATTGAAGGGCGTGTTCTTATGGCTCCCAAGGTATTATTCATTGTTAGGGAACTCTACTTTCGTATTCTCTATTGTTAATGTTCTTTTTAGGAATTTACTTGGAAGCTGATAATGCGAGGCTATGCTAATTTATCTTCATGTGTTGTTTTGTTGTATCAGTTGGAGGAGGGAAATGGTGAAGATTTCTGTCCACGTAATGGGAGATGGAATTTTAATAACAAGGTGCTGAATGATCTTGACACGGCTATTCTGGAGAAGTTCCTGCATGCTATTATGCTTAACAAGTTGTAATTTGTGTTCAGAAAATAGTTGAACCAACCAAGATTGGCTGCTGGGCTGTTATCTGTTTCTCAGCTAGATGTAATATCCCTAGTCTTCTTCAAAACTTAACCAGATGTGGTCAGCAAAAGGAATTGTAAGTGTCATTTTTCTTCCTTGCCACAACTTATATTTAGGTGCAAATTGTTTTTCCTCTTATGTGCTACTTTCTCTCTTGTAGGCCATAGATGAGCCATCTTCGAAGAGAGTCCCCATCAAAGACGCAGCCCAGCTAATGTCCGTGTGGATAAATATGTTTTTTCTCAAATGAAAGCAAAGCTTCCTGAGGACCCTCAATTTCTTCTCTGTATTCTAGCAGAGAGGAAAAATTCAGATGTCTACGGTTAGCATTTTTTTTGTTTTCTTATCTATTTCTCCCTCTCCTAATCATGTGCGTAGCATTTTACTCATCATGGTTGATATTGTAGGACCATGAAAGGGAAAATGCTCAACATAGTTTGGAGTCGTCACCCAGTGTATTGCACCGGCAAAAGTGAACGACCAGTATGTTACAAATGTGTTGTTAAAGATCAATTCCAAAGTAACTATTAAGCTTTCTTGCATTTAACCTTTTCTTCGTGGCATTGTTTCTGCAGTTTGTCTCATTATACGATATTTGGTCATTTTTTGGACCATGCTTATTAGGTGGTTAGCTCAAGGGAATGGCCTTTGATCTCCAAATACAGAGCCCCAGTGAGGACCCAGTCTCTGAAAGTTGAAATGATTGATTCTTTGTTCAAGAATGTGTCAGATACAGAGGCTGAAGGCATTGTTAGGTTGGTTGTTTACAAAAAAGTAAACTAGTTGTTTCAAGTGCAGAATTTTGAATCTACTATACAATATATTTTTCAGTGGCGTCTCAAATCAGTTTATATATATATATGCTTTGCTAGAATTAATTTTATTTCTTACTTACCGGCTGTATGTTCCATCCTTTTTGTTGATAATTATTTTTTTGGCTAAATTATTTTCCTATTTTATTTCAATACCAGTGAGTTGCTTCTGGATTTTTATACGAGTTCGCGTAAACAGAAGCTTGACCAAAGGGAGTTCCTATCTTTTTTAGAGGTCATATTGTGTCATTTGCCTTTTCGAGCCTCGAAGGTTATCACTGTCTCAAACTTGGGGGACTGCGGGGCTGTTCTGTGTAGAGGTGGTGTTGCTGATGCTCTCACGAGGGAGCACAAAGCTCGGAAAAAGATGAGTGGAACAGAAAATAAATTCACCCATGATTAAAAGCAGTTTCTCCCACAAGCCCTCTTTCCTTTTTCTTGAATCTTTCTCTAAATTCACTTTGCTTAGATTTTGTGTGAGTTTCTGTTGTGTATAATTAGGTTGTGGCAATTTTGCTTATTTAAAAGCATAAAACCCTTGCATTAGGTTGCTCTAAACTGATGCTAACTGTATTCAGTCAAAAGAATAAATTATATGGTTAGGAGTTTTGAACCCCTAAATGTGTTATCTACTTATATATATGTTTGTCGTGTTAATTCCTTGTGAAAAAGTATTTTAATGGGTCTTTAGTTGAGTAGTGCTTATTATATTTGACCTATATTATTTATCGTATCTATTGCAGTTAGCTTCAGAATGTGAAGTGTTGAGGGAAAGAATCTCGCAGATCAATACAGAAGCCACAACTAAGAAGCTAAGTAAACTGAGACAAAAGAACTTCTGAAGAACTCTATGACCCTCTAAAGTACAATAGTTTCAGGGGATCATTTGAGCGGCCAGTTCTGAAACGTTCACAAGGTCTAGATGCAGGTGCAAGGTTAACTTGTTGAATGCTTGATGACTAGGTTTTCTTTGTAATATAATTATACAAATTTGTTCTATCCTAACTATTTGATAATTCTCAGGCGAGGGGATTGAAGAAGCATTTGAAGAGGCTTAATGCCCCAAAATGGATGCTCGATAAACTTGGAGGCGCATTTGTAAGTAGACGACTTATTTTTTAAAGTTATGTAGGGATGGAAAGGATGATATGCTTGCTCGTTATGCAAAATTTTATGTTGTGTAGGCTCCCAAACCATCTCCAGGATTCAGATCTTTACAAATATAGGGAATGTCTTCCCTTTATTCTTTTTCCACGAAACAGATTGAAGTAGGCCCTTGCATACTGTGAGGTTACTGCAATTTTTTTGCAAAGGCACGTTCTTGTTGATTGGAAAGTGCGAACATACAAGACTTATCCATCTGTATTCATGGGTACGTGTATATAATATACTCCTTTATTTAGTCTGCTTTTCTTTTTTAGTGTCAATTTTTTTAACATGTTTCCATAGGGAAATGCTATTTATGAATTGAATGATGTCACTGAATGGACATTTGAATATACTGGAACTAGTGATTCTTTTGAATCAAGACATTTGAGGATACTGGAATGTCTGCCGCTTACCATGATCTTTCGCGAGTAATTTGTCTTAGTATTTTTTAGCTTGTATGTGAAACCATGATATAGCTTATTTTGTTTACATATTAGAGGTTGTATTGATTCCCAAGACAAACAAGAACTTCCGTCTCTTGTATGACACCAAGGGTCATTCCGTCTCCACTCAGTCAAAGATGAAAAAGCTAAGGTTAGTCTTTTTACCCCATTTTTTATGTCGTTCTTATTTGTATAGGTGTAGTAGCAGTGTGATATAGACAATGACTGGTTTTTATGTAGTAAGATTTTGATTGTTAGCCCAGTAATTCATCCTCTTACAGCTCTTAAATGGCTGGTTTGAGTGTGTTCGGAAAACATGAGGTTTTAGTTTTTATAGACTCCTGACAGTTAATTTGCTGTTAAAAGAAATAGTTTACTTCAATCTTATATAAATGAAACTTGATAGTCCATTGATGTTGCCATCTTTGTATTGATAGGGATGAGGGTACAAGGTTGTCAATATGTAGTTTCTCCTGCCTGCACAAATAGTTACGATAGGGCCAACTGTAGTTCCCCTTCCTAATTAGTTGATAGTTAAACTTATATAGTTAGAACGAAGTAGCGAGGATAAAGTTCATGAAATAGTTGATAATAATTGAGCTTCACAAATCTATTGATCTTTTAATAGTAATTGTCTCACATTTGTAATTGCTTATTGATTCTATCTTTTTTGAATTTTGTTAGGAGTTATAATTAATTGCTGATTGTAATTCATAAGTCAAAGGGTACTGCATTATTATTGCTCAAGAGTTCTCAGTTTAGTACAATCAAAGATCAACAAGGACAAGTTTCATGCCTTACTAGAGGAGGAAGCCCTGGTTCAAGCTGAAACTGTCAATTGGCAGCTGTGGAAGGTGCATTCTATACGAAGTGTCCGGAAGGTCAACTACCTGAATGCTTATCTCGGTTAAGATTTTATTTTAACTCATTGTACCCATATGGTCTAATTGTACTGATTCAATGATTGAAAATTATTGATAAAAAGTTCTGAATTTCTGAAGTATTTATCTTAACACCCTAAAGACAATAGATGATATCCTTTAATTGTCAGTGTGGGGAGAGCTTTTAACCCACTCAGAACTAACATTGAACTACCTGAAAAACAATGGTAAGAAACCTTGACCAACACCAAATGTGGTGGCCAAACCCTTGGACCAACTGAAAAACAGAGGTCAGAAACCTTGGAAAACCAAAAAGAAGGTGGCCTAACCCTTGTACCAACCCAAAAATCAGTGGATGAAATTCTTATCCGACGAACCCAATGGAAGCTTAAGCTCTTGAGCAACTAAAATTTAGTTGGAGGAGGCTCTCTTCCCTCGATACATCTAGCGGCTACAGATCTTCGCCAACATCCAAACAACTAAAATTCAGTAAGTTAAATCCTTGAGCAACAGACAACATTTTTAGTTGGCCACCTCCACCAACAATGTGTAAGTCTTCAGCCTCCAATATTTTTGTGGGTTAAGCATTTTAGTAGGTGATCTACCAGCGAAAGTCAGTAGTTACCAAAATATTGTTCCGACTAAAACTTGAGTCGCTTAGTTGTAGTGGAAAGACATGTATTCCAGCAACACGGTTGGTACAGGTCTTTAGCAAATAAGTCTTCAGCCTCAGGGCGAATCTGTTGCAATGTTGATTGCTAGAGAGCTCCAACCTCCAAAACCGGCCCTGTACCAGCTGAATCCGGGTAGTCGCTAAAGTCCAATTTTCTTGTAGTGATAACTAGGTGAACTATAGGTTTAGTTGCTTGGTCTCAACTATACGAAGTTGGTTTAATTTTGTGTAGCAGCTTAATCCTGAGAGTATTCAATTCTGGACAAGGTCCCGGAGTTTTTCTGCATTTGCGGTTTCCTCGTTAACAAAATCTTGTTGTGTCATTTACTTTTATTTTCCGCATTATAATTGTTTTATTATAATTAAAGTAAATTACACAAACGTTAATTCCTAGTTACTTGATAATCAATCCTATTGTGTTTGGTTAAGTCCGAACCTTTTTATCAAGTAAACATACTTCGTCTTTGTATTGTCTCGATCTCGTATCCATAGACGATCACACGAAGTGTGAACCGATTAGTTGCATTGTCTCGACTCAGTCCATAGACAATCACTTTCGGAGAAAGAACTTATAGGTAGGAAAAGTTTTAGCTTGAGGTATATTTGGGTACCCTCGCCTTTTCAAATATAGACAGAGACTGTCAAGAATATAATAACCACAAGGTATATAATTGGTATATTGAATAGGTATCAAAACCGAACCTAACTATAGGGATCAACCCAAGTTTTTTGATCAACGTACAAGTGCAATTACTTTATTATAACTCAAACAAAAATTATAATGTGGAAAGTAAAGTAAAACCACACAACAAGATTTTGTTAACGAGAAAACCGAAAATGCAGAAAAACCCAGTGACCTAGTCCAGTTTTGAATACTCTTAGAATTAAGCCGTTATACAAAGTGTAGAAATCGAGGTCTATCACGGGTCGGGCGTAGGCTAGCTTTTCGATCCCTAATTATTATGGATGTGAAGTCTATGTGCTCATCCGTTTGTGGATATTTTTCGCACAAGTCAGATAGATGTAACTTCTTACTAGTTTGTTAATAAGAGAGCTAACTCCGCAAAGAAAAAGAGAGATGTTTTGAAGTCGCCACCTGACTAAGGGGAGTCATGACCCATTTAACTAGTTTGAATTATTTTAGTAAAACAAATTATAGTTATGACTTACATGTTTATGGTGCGCTATCGGAGAGTGCAGGTAAGGAGATTCTAGTAAGAGATGGGAAGGTGTTAGGCACCCATCAACCGCCCAATCATATGATTGGCCTATACTTCATGATTAAATGAGAATAATATTTACATCTTTTTTTTTAAAATGTTCTAATCACACTTGTGACTCTTTGACTAATATATATATATATATATATATATATATATATATATATTGTTAGAGCATTGCTCGGTCGAACTCGCATGCGTTGCTATCTCAAGCATGTTTGTCAATGTTAGTGATCAAAACTATAAGTCTTGATTTCTAGCATATTATAGCTAAAGGTCTCGGACAAGGATAGAAAGTGTAGTTGATCTCAAGACTCCATGGCAATCATCATACAATACGAAGGACTACTCAAGGAACTGGTGGAACTTCATCGACTAAAAGGTATGTGGAGACTTGAACTTATCTCATCACTCAAAAGTTTATTTACTCTATCTCCTATTCTTGAGACAAAAGTAGTTTTGATATATAGACTTTCATTATACACATTTGCTATTTCTAGCCGAGTTTATCTCGCCTATCTATTTCTAGAAATATGTGTTGGTAAGCTTTCGCTTTAGCCAAATTCATCTTTACCTAGTGACGAATGTCATGTTATGTTTCAATCACTTTGAAAATTGCTCTGACGAAATATGGTCTGTGAATAACGGCTATATAACGTCCTATGAGAATGTTTCAATGGTTGAAATGAGAGTTTAGATTACATAACCATTGGAAAGGATATAAGCATTGTTGTGGAAACACATATATGTATAAGTCCTTATTCCTTGAACCAAAGTTTGCGAACTTTGTTGATCAAGAGAAACGGAATGTGGCGTGAGCTAAGTCCATGAACCGGCGGAAGTTCTCGACCCGAGAATTTCGATGGAGTTTGTGAACTCCTTAGTGACCTTAAGTCCGTGAACCCAGTACGCGAACTTGAGTAGGTTATATCTAAAATCGGTTGTTCTTGAACTCATGTTTATATAAACTAAGGAATGCTTTTGCAAACCGTGGCTATAAAGTTCATGAACCGATTCGAGTGAATCAAACCGTTTTGCTTGATTGTGTCTTGTGTAGTTACATAATATCTAAGCAATTGAACAACTCTCTAACTAGTTCATTTGAGTCATTTGAACTAGTTATGGTGAAGAAGAATATGGTTGATATGAAATTGCTCATATGGCTAACCATTTGGTTAACTATTGTTGCACCAACAAATGTTAATGTTTGGGAACGTTACATAAACCCAAAATTGGACATTTCATTTGTGTGTAACAAGCTAAGGTTTCAATCCAAGGGTTTAGAATATTAACTTGAATCTAATCAGTTTTCATCTAACGGTGAATATTGAATGCTTTGTTACCAAGCTAACATTGATTGCAAACCCCGATTTGAAAGACTATATAAGGGAGAACTCTAGCAAATCGGGAAACCTAATCCCCACACCTTACGTGTGATACTAGTTGCATAAGCTAGAGTCGATTCTCCTTTAATCTTGGGTTTTCTTCTAAACCGGGTTAACGACTTAAAGACTTCATTGGGATTGTGGGTTGGCCGATACTACTTTTCTTGTAGTTGTGTGATCTCGATCTTCTTGTTTATATAAATGCAGTATAATTGGAATAATTGGCTTGAGATTTATATATCCGATATGCAAGATAGAAAAGAAATCACAAACACTTCGTCTCATCGTTTTCGATTCCGAAATATCTTTTTCTATTGCGTCGATTAAGATTATTGTGAGGTGATTGATAATACTAGGTCTGTTCTTCGGGAATATAAGTCCGGGTTATCAATTGGTTCTATTCACCTTGATTTATCAAAAGATGAACAAAAACTCTTAGGTATATTTTTGGGAGACGGATTTATCTATTACCGTATACTTTTCTCGTGTGATACATGATTTGTTTATTAAAGTCTTCGACTTTGGGTCGTAGCAACTCTTAGTTGTGGGTGAGATCAGCTAAGGGAACCAAGTACGTAGCATCCGCTGGGATCGGAGACGTAGGAGCATAATTGTACCTTGGATCAAAGTGTGAGATTGGTTGGGGTTCAACTACGGTCCGGGCCGGAAGTTAATTTGGAGTAGGCTAGTGTCCGTAGCGCTTTAATACTGATGTGTGTTCAATCTGGACTAGGTCCGGGGTTTTTTCGCATTTGCGGTTTCCTCGTTAACAAAATTCAGGTGTCTGTGTTATTTCTATTCCGCATTATATTTGTTTATATAATTGAAATATCACAGGTTGTGCGTTGTTCAATCAATTAGAATATCCGACCTTTTAGTTGTTGATTTAAATTGATTGACACTTGGATATTGGTCTGTGGTATCATCCAAGTTATCTCTCTCAGATAAAGACTCGCGGATTTCTATTTGCTTGAGTAAAGATCAAATCGAGAGATTGAGATATAAACTCTTTGATATACTTTTATCTAGATTGAGTCTGACTGTCTAATTGATTCTCTAGAAAGTATATTGGAGTTTGTCTATATAGATTGCTAAGCGAAATATTGGGTGTGGTTGTTGTACCCCCGCTTTTTCATATATAGCCGGTAAAACAACTGATTATTCAAAGGTATCGGGAATCTAGATCGATTTCTAACATGTTGAAAATATTAATAAGCCAAATCTAAACTCGTAATTTGATGTAAATAATTTAGATTTATTCTAGATATCCTTGGATGATGACATAAATTTGGAAGTTGTCGTGGACTACCGATGGAAGGCTTATTGAAGTTTTGGGGTAATAACAGATAACCTGCAACTTAACCGGTAACTAGATAAATTATTTGCAAATTATTCACGTATATGGTCTTAATATGAGAGAGGAAGCTGCTCTATACTCATATTTAGATCTTCCCACATTATGAATTAATTAGATTATACTACAAAATATATTGTTAAAAATAAATTATGCAGGAATTGACATGGGCAATCAGAATGTGAGAGGGGTAATCCACTCTATGCTCACAATTTTTGTCTACCCACGAGGATTAATTTGAAAAATATACCTTAGATGGGGTATTTGCTTCAGAGAGATTCTTATACTCTCCTCCTTTTTTTTCGGTAAGTATTCTGAAAGTAGTTAAAGTACCAGCAATTTAATGCTAATTTTTTAAAAACTTACAGACAATACTTGATTTAATATTTCTATTTTTTTTGGGGTTTTTCTCAAAATGAACTATAAATGCATAAGACAATAATAACTGATATTCAGGAAGGAAATTTGATTTCTCTTTGATTAAATGATAAAATAATGGAGACTTGGGACATGTGAGAATAAGTATTCTCTATTTGGAGACAATAATTCTTCTTGGTTTAGGTATTATTGGTGGGAATCAGGATTTTTTTGTAGTTTTCATGTGGAGAATAAGAATCTTTTGGATTTCTTTTTGATGTAATTGGTGGGATTGATTTTGTGTAGAATCAGATATTTTTGGGATAGTTGGTTGTTTCCAAATGGAGTAAGGCATGCCTTATATAGTTCTGGAAAGGTGTGGAGTAGGTGTAAAAGAGGTATGGACAGAATGATGAAAGGGAATATTTGGGGACAAATATGTTGGGATTGATTTACTCCCCTTTTTTTTCTTTTTCTTTTTGGGGTGTAAAGTAGTTTTTTGAATAGGTTTTCGGGTGGGAAGAGGAGTAGATTGAGGATAAAGGCTGCATTGGGTGTATTAAAAATTATTTTTGGGATAATGGGATGAGAGAAGTTTTATTATTTTATAAAGATGTGGTTTTTAGTGGGATTTGAGAAGGACAATTTATCTTTTTTGGGTAATATGGGGTTGAACAAAAATATAAAAGGGTGATGATAAAAACCTTTTTTTTTTCTTAAATTGTTTTCACATGGGTGATGAAATGGGTATGTGGGTAATGAAATTGGTGGTTGGGTAGTCAAATGGGTAATTAGGTAGTGCTTGTGGGCTTGATTGGGTAGTGAAATGGGTGGTTGAGTAGTGTTTGTGGGCTTGATTTAAAGGATATGGAAATCCTTAATTGTTCCACATAGAATTTCTCATGTTTTCGACTTCGAAATATAAAACTAATATTTTTCTGTGGAAGGTGCAAAATTGGGGTGTTAACAGTTGCCCCTCTTTAAGAGTAATCACTCGCGATTGGCGAACAAAGTCGTGGACTCGATTTCGTGCTTTGTTCGGTGTTGATGAACAGTGATTCAACTGTTGATGCAGAAATTTATGACATCGGCCAGGTTTCCCCTGGTTAAGCTTTGTCGATTTCCTAGGAGGCGTCGGGCCTTGCACTACGCAGTCTGTTGCAGATTCTGTTTTTAAGGTCACAACTATTCGGTGTGTCGTGCCTTGACTTGGTATGATTGATTTTCCATCGCGGAATAACCTCCTTTGAACGGGTCTGTTTTTCTATTCCTAGCTTCCTGAAGAAGGAATTACTTCTCTTTCTTTATAAGATTGGGGAAGAGACTATTCTTTACTCTTCTTTTGATTTTTATTTTTTCTGTTTCTTTCAAAATGACATCTGGGAAGCCATCTGACATTTTCTCTAATCTTCCTCCTTTGTCACCGGTGCGTAGAAGACGGAAGGTCGGGGTTTTGGATGATGTTGAAAACCACGTTTCGGCGAAGATCCGTAATAAACCGGTAAGCCTCTTCAAGTCGAAGTTTCCTCTTCTCGTGTTCTTCGAGTCTATCTTCTGGTATTTCTTAGCGAAAGTCTTCATTGCTATGTGCTTTGCCGGATTATTCTTGGGCACGTGTCTATGGGACAACTACTGGCATAATGGAGTGGTGGGTAGTGTTGAAAAAAATGCATCGGTGTTCGTGACACTATACGCTGGGTCTTTGGGGTCACATCATGATAGTGATAACGCCATAATTGTGGCGGAGCGATGGTGGGGTGACACTAATTCATTTCATCTTCCACACTGTGAGTTGACTATCACTCCTTGGGACTTCTATATGATTACCGGGATCCGTATGGGCGTTTGATCTCCTGTGCCTTTTGGTGTCAACATGATTGAGGCTAATGTTCGGAAAATGTTGGGACTGCGCTGTGGAAATATTTTTCCAAAGAATTGGTCAGTCATCTTACCCGACTTAAGATCAAGTTTTTGTACTTCTGAGATGGAACTTGTTGACGACGCTCCGAGCAATGACCCTAAAGTCATTGAAGTTACTAGAGCTTTTCTCATTTATGTTGCTGGGTATACCTTCATCAATTCTTCCCATGGATATGTCAAGTCCGGCTACCTGGCAGCTTTCAATGATCTTGACCTGATGGGTTTTTATGATTGGAGAAGTTGTGCAATGGCTTGCCTCTACAATAGTCTCACTCGAGTGACTCGTCTCTGGGCTAAGGTTCTGTGTGGGTTTTGGCCCATTTTGAATGTGAGCGCCCATCATCTTGGATCTTGATAATTCCGTTTAAACTTTCCCATAGTTTTTCTCTAACACCTCTTGTTCCCCACTTTTAACAGTCCTGGTGTTATGAGTATTTTCCTACTAGCCGTCCACCATTTGATTGTAGCTTCTCTAATATCCAAATGTTTCCAAGAATGGGTAGGTGGAGAGGTGCATTTCGAAGTCATTCGGTTGCATATGCTCGCCTCTGTTTAGAAGAGGCTACTGTTGAATTTGTAAGACCCTTTTTTTAAAAAAAAAATATTTCACTTTCACTTTTGATGTAGATTTGCTGGGATCCTTGGAGAAATCACCAGACTAGTCGTGATGATGGAGCCGTTCGTCCTATGGCGCTTAGCATGCTTTGTTACTTGTTACGAGGCCCATATTTCTGTACATGGTATCTTGGTGATAGATTTGGGAAGCAAATTAATCAACAAAATGCGACACCACGCTTTCCCCCTCTACGTGATATATATTTTGTTTATGCATCCTTTGATGATATGACCGCTATGTCTCGACAACCACAACGCTTATACGAAGACTCAGTCGATCGCGACTTAGATTTCGACATATATTGGAAGTCCGTTTCTTTGGGCCCGTCGTTGGCCATCCGTGTTCAGCAAGAGAATCTTTTTGTGGGAGATCTTGGTTCTACCCCTCGTCCGCTGTTGATGGGATCCTCAAGTAATCTTCCTATTCCACATGCTCCTTTACTCAGCGTTGGTCATCTGATTCCTTCTTGGGATCTTTAAATAGTAAATACCTATCTTAGGTACTTCTAACGTGGTTCGTATTGAAGTCGGCCCTTTTGAACTGGAAGGCGTAATTCGTTTGCCTCTTCCAATCGATATTCCGGAGGTATGTTCATTATGACTGCTCTGTTTTAATCATTTACAAGAACTCTTGTTTTAATAGGTTTCGAAAGTATTTCAAGAATACTTGCTTCGTCTGGTGGATAGCCGAGATCTCCAATTAACTTCGGTAGTAAACGAGATGTACGGGATCATGTTGAGAAATGACGCCATTACTAGAGAATCTTTGGAGCAGCAAGCACGCATTGAAGCTCTTTCTGAGGAATTGTCTACACTCCGACTGCTTCACGAGGTTGACCAAATAATCATTGTTTTTTTTTTATTTATTTTTAATCATCATCAACATAAAGGCGTTTACAAACATTGGATGGAAGCATGGAAACAAGCTTGGCTCCAATCCCTTTTTGGATAACAACATCTATCCTATGAAAAAGGAAATCTCCAACAGTAACATTCTCATCATGGATGGACATATAATTTCGTAGCCTTTTCAGGAACTCTACAGTATCACTCCCTAACCCACCCAAGGTAGTAAAGGAAAGAACACCAAACCCCAGCCTCTGACTTGTACATTTCTCAAGGTACTTGGTCCTTTTCTTTAAACCCGCGTTATCAATTGCCCGTCCAAGAACAAAATTACGCTCTCAGTCACCCGTGAAGGGGGAGACACCCGCAATATCCAAGCACATATCATGGCCACTATCCCACCCATACACAAGGATATCTGCAGGTCGTAAGGCTACAACATTGTCTGCGAGGAGCCCCAAATCCACTTCCTTCCTGGCTGAAACACCTGCTCGATAACAAATGTCCGCAAAAGTATCACGGACAAGATCATGCATGTATCTGAGCCCCACCCCTTTATTTATTTATTTTTTTTTTTCTATTTTTTTTTTTGAAATAGGGAAAAGGAGCTAGTGGGTCGGACGGGTGACTGTAATGGACCGGGTTTCATTTCGGGTAATACCCGAATGGGTGGTTTGATAGACCCCTAATTCTTTTCTTTATATACCTCGTCTTCTTCTTTTCCGGCCAGCAGCTTCTCTCTTTTCTTCTCTGCATTTCCGCCTCCTTCACTTTCAGTTTTCAACGGAGACTCGAACGAATCTTGCTTGTTTGTACAAGATCTGAGCTTCAATCTTCTCTTTCAACCGCTACTTTCGTCTTTTGCCGGTAGATCATGTTCTTTTACTTCTTGCTTGTTTGGTTTATTGCCGTAGTAATCATTTACTGGTGGAGTATGCAAGATAGAGTTTGAGCAGATGAATAAATCACTCTATGAAGTAGGGTTAACTGAAGTGAGATGTCTTCGGTGGAATAGTAGTATAGATCTATACAAATCTTCTTTTTTCTGTGCTTGATGTGAACACATCTTGAGATCCATATTAATACTCGGCTCGGAGATGAAGATCTGATGATTTAGGGAAAGATGCATGATCGTTCCATATGCAACTTCAAAATACGTACAATGACAAATCTAGATTTCAAAGTTGAAGCCATATTTGGATTTAGATGTATTCTGACAAGTATACATGATCTACCCGGGATGAAGATATCTGAATCAAGTGTGTCATGTGAGCACTTTTACCATCAGAGTACATTGGTTTCGATCAATGGGAATGATGAAGAAGTTGGGTCTCAGTCCACACTCAGATAAAAATCATCTCATTTCTTATTAGGTCTTCACTTCTTCCTCTTTGGTTTATTGTTAGATTATTATTTTATTTTATTTTTCAGATTTGATCATGTATCCTTTAGATGAATAATTATTCTTGATGTTTTGTAGACAATTATTGTAAGTCCTTCTTTTGTGAATGAAGTATTTTGTTTTGGTGGTGCTCTTGTCCTTAACTTGACTTGTACAGTCTTCATAGATCACTGACTCCAGTGAAGAGATCTTAACTCAGATTATTCATCTTGCACAAGTATCATTAAACAACACTGAAGAGATTAATTAGGCATAACTTACGATTCAAGATGATAGTTTGAAAACATTTTCCTCGGTTACCTATTAGGTTTGTGCGTAGCACAATAAAATCCTAAGGTTTTCCTCATCGGCATTTTTTTTCCCAAAACAAATTGATGAAATAGAAAATGGTAATCAAAACAACAATAAGTGCTGACAAACCAGTTGTTCTGTTGAGAAGATGTCGGGCTTGGGCATGCTGGAATGTTGCCTTTGATTAGGCATAATACCTCTTGAGTTCATCCGCATTCGTGGGCCTTGGATGTTCTTCTCCATCTGAGTCAATCAATTGTACTGCCATTCCCTGAAAAATCTTTTTGACAATGAACGGGCCTTCCCACTTTGGCTTGAACTTGCCCCTTGGGTCGGTGACGGATTTCTTTGAGCACAAGATCTCCTTCGTTGAAGTTGCGTGGTCGTACATGTTTGTTGAAAGCTGGGCGCGCAACTCTGTTATGGTATGCTTGAGAATGGCAGGCTGCTGCTAACCTATTTTCATCGATAAGATTTAGTTGTTAAACTCTTACTTTTACCCATTCGTCTTCAGGTAACTGACTCTCCTATAGAACCCTTAGAGTTGGAATTTCTACCTCAATGGGATGCATTTCCTCTATACCATATGTGAGCGAGAAAGGTGTAGCCCCGGTTGTGGTGCGAATTGAGGTTTTGTATGCCCATAAAGCATATGGTAATTTCTCACTCCAATCTGTATATGTATCTGTCATTTTCTTCAAGATTTTGACGAGTATCTTGTTGGATGCTTCCACTGCTTTATTGGTTTGAGGTCGGTATGGTGAGGCTAAATGATGCTTAATCTTGTACTTTCCGAGCAGTTCTTTGGTTTGTTCACCGATAAAGTTTGACACATTATCGGATATTATTTCTTGTGGAACTCCATACCTGCAAATGATGTGATTCTGTATGAAATCGACCGTTGGCTTTCCTTTGAAACTTCTGGTTGAAATGGCCTCAACCCACTTGGCGTGTAGTAGTGAATTGCAACAAACATGTACTTATGGCCGTTGGAAGCTGGATTGATTTTACCTATGAGATAAGTTCCCCAGGTGGAAAATAGCCTTGGAGATGATAGAGTATGAAGTTGAGAAGGAGGTACATGCATAAGGTTCCCATGTATCTGACATTGGTAACACCTCATGAAGAAGTTACAACAATCTGACGCCATTGTTGTCCAGTAGTATCCCAGGAGAGCTATCTTTCTACTCATCATGTGTGCTTTCATGTGAGGACCACACTCACCACTGTGTACTGTCTCCAGGATATTTCTTGCTTCGTGTTCGTTCACACATCGTAACAAAGTTCCGTCTCTTGACACTTTGAAAAGAACATTTGAAAAGATGATGTACTGACGTGCCATTCTTAGGATGTATCTCCTTTGTTGTTTTGTTGAATCTTCTGGGTAAGACTGATCTTCGAGGTACCTCTGAATATCAACAAACCAAGGAGCGTCGTGTAATTGTTCAGCGGCGACTTGAATGGCATAATGAAGGCGGTGTTCATCTCTTTGGCTTATTTCGATGGGTTTCACCGTCATTCCTTCGGGGACTGCAAGCCAAGAAGCTAAAACAGCAAGGGCATTAACACCATAATTCTTGTTTCTGTAGATGTTATGAAATTCGATGTGATCAATTGTCTGGTGAGATATTCCAGGTATGTATGATATTGGGATGACTCTTCATGAACCTTCTACTCCTTATGGATTTGCTTGATGATCAACAATGAATCTCCATACACTATAATGCTTTTGACATTGATTTCAATAGCAGCTTTCAGTCCAGCTATGCAGGCTTCATATTCTGTAACATTGTTAGAGCATAGAAAACATAGTCTGATAACAATATGAGTATGGATACCTTCCGGTGACTCTAGCAGTGCCCCTACACCCCTTCCTTGTTTGTTGCGGGCTCCATCAAAATACATCTTTCATGGCGTATCTTCACATGTATCAGCGTACATCACCCATTCGTCTGGGAACTCAATCTTCAACTCATTATTGTTGAGGAGAGGATGTGATGCCAAATGATCGGCAATTTCTCTTCCTTTAACAGATTTTTGTGTGATGTACGTAATATCAAACTCGAGAGTAATTGTTGCCATTTTGACATTCTTAGGACAATACGAGCTTCTCAAACAAGTATTTGATAAGATCCATCCTTGATAGTAGCTGAACCTTATGAGACAACATGTAATATCGAAGACGTTGGGTTTCCTAGACAAGTTCCAAGCAGGTCTTTTCTAACATGGTATATTTTGACTCATACCCCGAAAGAGTTTCTTTGATGTAGTATATGGCCCTCTCCTTGACGCTTTCCTCATGATACTGCCCCAACATTGCCCCCATAGAGGCTTCGGTGATCGAGAGATATAGAATCAAAGGCACACCAGGGGTGGGGGAAACAAAAACTGATGGATTAGCCAGATATTTCTGGATCTGTTGAAATGCTTCTTGACATTCATGATTCCATACTGTAGACACATTCTTCCTTAGAAACTTAAATATTGGCTCGCATATGGGAGTGAGTTGATTTAAGAACCGACTTATGTTTGCACTCTGTAGCGTCCCAATTCCCTAATCTCAGTTTAACACACTAATTCCAAATTTAAGGTGCTAAGAACAGTAAAAAAGGTCAAAACCCAGTTGAAAACAAAAGAAAAGGACAAAAGACAATAAGAGCGAACAGATCCGGGACCCAAGATAGCTATATAGCACATTACTAACTATTTACATACAAAGAGTTGGAGATAGATAATTATACACTATACATTAGTTAGTACTTTACATACAAACAAAGGTACATCCCTCTAGGAGACTATCTACAAAGAACTGCTTCCAAAAAGTTATCGGCAGTTATCTCCCTATACACAAACCAAACACTTTACTCGACCCAAACGTTAATATCTCCTTCGCCCAAGTCGACACCACTTACATCACAGATTACACTGCCACTAAAAGAAATGGAAAGAGTGAGCCCAACAAGCTCAGTGGATACTTACACTTCTCAAATGAAATCATTAAATTTGAATTTCAAACAATGCATACTTACCGAACGTTGAAATCACATTTAAACCACTGAGAAAAGACAACATAAACTTTAAAACATTTAAAGAAGACAAGCGCACACAAAACAATCATTTATATGGACACACTCCTTCTTCAAACAATTTATATTAGTGATGCTTAGGGTTGTTCCACACCTACATAGCTATATTGATCTTAGGGTTGTTAGCACCTAATAAGCATAAAGGCTGAAAGTAAATAGTTATAGATACGAAGGAGTGTATCCATATACCATGAGATGGAAATACTTATTTCCCATACATTCACAAAGACAAACAAGTACATGTCGGACCATTTCCAAGTAATAGAAAGGGCTAAAGAAATCCTGAAATTTTGAAAAAACGTAATCCTACAAATGCATGAGTTTGATTAAATACAAAGACATGGTTTTGTAAAGAGTCATCAATGATTACAAAAGAGAAATGTAGATTCCCACCTTCAATCACAACTCAAACCTTAACTTCTGTTATTCTCCTATCGAATTCGAAGACACCTTAATGACACACAAGTTAATGTTAGAGAAACAGAACAACTTTGCTGAACCTGAACTTCAAAACAAAACAAACTGACTTAGCCTTAAAATGGAAACAGTACAACGTCTTTCAATAATGGATACTAATACGGAATTACTAGAAAAGGCTCCAAACATTATCAGTAGAACTAAGGCTAATTCAAGATGTAAATAAGTTCAACTGTTGAAGAATATGACTGCCAAAAGTGCAAACAATTATTACTGAACTGACATAGCTCATAGTGCAAGGATTGAACTGGATACTTATTACCATGCTGAAATTCTCATGTAGATTTTATATTGATTAAGTTAATAGTCCCCAGTCCAGTTCAACATTAAACATGCCCAACACCAGTTCAAAACCATCCAAAAATATATAAGAGAAATCTGACAACATGTTTACTTCCGTTCATCTAGCTTTCCATTATAACCCAAATTCCATGATGATTTGTAGTTTCATGATATTCAATCTCTATCAAAATCGTAACATTATTATATCACAGTAATCTGAAAATCCGAGAATCAATTTCAAGTGAACTCCCTAAGTCACTTCAGATAGAGATAGCCAACACTTAGAGATTAATATGGTTCGCAGAATCATACAGTAAGCTATTCAGATTAATTCGCAAAGTTGACAATTTAAAACAAGGTTGAAAGAACACCTGATTATACATAAACAATCTGAAGTGTTGTTGTGCATATCAATTCCTCTAATTCTCATATCAAACCTAAAATTTTACGGTATCAAGTATTATCTCAAAATGCCTAATTCTTAACCCTAGCATAGGTCTATCTAAGTCATGGATCGGCAGAAAGAAATTGTGAAAAGAATAGCTTCAAAAAAACCCTAAGATTCTCGGTGTTCAACAAATCATATAGTTTCACAAATCCCATCTTTAAGTTGAGTTGTAATCCCATCATGTTTCAACTGCAGGAAGAGATGAAATACATTTCTAAAAGAAACCCTAAGTTTTGTACAAACAAATTGAGACGATTAAGTAGTATCAGGAGCAACATACTCATAAAATACAATTTCCGTTGGCTGTAGAATCAGCGAACACGAATCCAATTAATTGAAACAAGATATTCAAACAGATCGAATTCTTACCCTTAATCTTCGTCCAAGAACACAGAGAAGCTTCTTTTAACTATCTTTCAATCTTCTCCAGGAGTTCTACTAATTAAAGGGTTCATGCTCCAAACTTTCTTTCTTCTCAGATGAAAACAGAAACTTAAATCAAAATTCACTCATTTCCCTTTCTCTTTCTCTTTTCACCTAGCTTTTCTTGTATTTTCTATGTTACAGGCGTTGAGATAAGAAGATAAGTTCGGGAGTTTTATCAAATCCTTTTCCTTTCTTGCCAAACGTGTCCTTAACAAATTGTGACTCTATGTGTCAAGGTAGATATCCACCACGTCTATACCTTTTTTTCTAAACTAATCTGATCAGAGAAAAATCCCACTATGACACACATTACTCAGCACTAAGCCCCACTTTCAAAATCTTAAATTACTAGACCCTGACACGTAAGTCAAAACAAAAGCATACAATTCCAACCTCTAAGCATTTCACAGAAAATAAAAATTCACATTTCTACATCAAATCAGAAACTATTTATTCTTATGGTTGACTACTCAATAAAAGCAAGGTAATTAAGGATTAAAGTTTTAAATTATACTTTGATTAGTCGATAATCAAAATATAAACTATTGGGTTTCTACATTCACCCCATCTAACAGAACTTTTCGTCCTCGAAAAGAATACTAACATGCCTTCCACCTCTTGATCGATTGCCGAGCTATCCCCTCCTACCATTGTATAAAGCACTTGACTCTCTTCGATGTTTCTTGATTAGAAGTTACTCTTTTGGTTCCATTGCATAAACCGTTCCTTGTTGAGCTAACCCTGATGATGGGTTCTTTGTGCAATCCCTCCGATGATGGCCCCATTCACCGAAGCCGTAACATCTGAACTCGAACTAGTACTTGCTGGTGCAACTGGACGTACTTGGTGAAAACTGAACCATCTCCCTTGAGGTCTAACTGTAGGTGGACGTGTTGTCGGTAGTACTGACGCTGATCTGATGACCATGGTCTTACTGGTGGTCTGAAAAATGTCTGATTAGGAGCTGATAACATTGGCCGCTTTATTGGATCTTTTCTTGCTGAAAATAGTTGCGGCCTTTCTTTAATCCGTGTTGCAAGTTGATCTTCCATTTCCTTTTCATAGTTAAGAGACCGATTTAAAGCATCCTTGTAAGTCCTGATTCGTAAACATGAAAGTTATGTTCGCATCTCGGGATCCAATCCCCTGATAAATTTCTTTGCTTTAGCCTCATCAGTGGCTATCAACTCTGCTCCATAACGTGACAATCTTGTAAATTTATCATTATAAGCGCTGACAGACATACCACCCTTCGTTAAGGACATGAACTCATAAAATTTCTTATCTCTTGCCGCATCAGGTACATACTTGTCTATGAACAAAGCTTCAAACCTATTCCAAGTCATTGTTCCACCTTCCGCTTCCATTACGGCCTTCCACCAATCCCGTGATGGTCCTCGAAATCTGTAGGTAACCAATTGACCCAAGTACCTCTATCATTGGTTACATGTTCTATAACATGTTTTGCATTTTGCAACCATTCTTCCGCCTTCTCGGGATCTGGAGGGCTGCCACTGAATTCTTCTGGAGCGAGCTTTATATACTGTTGTAGTAATTGTCCAAATTGATTTTGATTTCTTTCCAGCATAATCATATCCCCTTGGTTTGAAGTCTGACATGTACTCCCCGATTTAGGCAAAATTCCAAGCCTTTCTTCCAATAACAGTTGGTGTTGCCTCATCTTTGCCATAGACTTCATTAACATCTCCACATTACTACTCTCAATTTGTCGACTAGATCCACCCTCCAAACTCGATTTTCGGTATTTATGCCATTCTACGCCATCGCAACAAGGACATAAATCCTAATATCTATAACTTTACAAGACATATTGTAAGCACACTACTCACACACAGAAGCAAATAACCACAACTATACTTAGTATGATTTGATTCTAGACGTCTTTTAGATTCTAGATTTTACTAAAAGCCCATATAAGATCTACTAATGGGCTCTGATACCAACAATATATCGTCCCAATTTCCTAATCTGAGTTTAACACACTAATTCCAAATTTAAGGTGCTAAGAACACAAAAAAAGGGTCTGAAACCTAGAAGTTGAATACAAAAGAAAAGGACAAAGGCAGCAGAAGAGCGAACAGATCTGGACCCAAGATAGCTATATTCAGCACATTACTAACTATTTACATACAAAGAGTTGGAGATAGATAATTATACACTATACATTAGTTAGTAATTTACATACAAACAAAGGTACATCCCTCTAGGAGACTATCTACAAAGAACTACTTCTAAAAAGTTATCGGAAGTTATCTCCCTATACACAAACCAAACACTTTACTCGACCCAAACGTTAATCTCTCATTCGCCCAAGTCGACACCACTTACATCACAGTTACCTGCCACTAAAAGATATGGAAAGAGTGAGCCCAACAAGCTCAGCGGATACTTACACTTCTCAAATGAAATCATTAAAGTTGAATTTCAAACAATGCATACTTACCAAACGTTGAAATCACATTTAAACCACTGAGAAAAGATAACATATACTTTAAAACATTTAAAGAAGACAAGCGCACACAAAACAATCATGTATATGGACACACTCCTTCTTCAAACAATTTATATTTGTGATGCCTGGTTGTTCCACACCTACATAGCTATATTGATGTCGGGTACACCTAATAAGCATAAAGACTGAAAGTAAATAGTTATAGATACGAAGGAGTGTATCCTATATACCACAGATGGAAATACTTATTTCCCACACATTCACAAAGACAAACAAGTACATGTCAGACCATTTCCAAGTAATGGAAAGGGCTAAAGAAATCCACAAAATTTTCAGAAAACGTAATCCTACAAATGCATGAGTTTGATTAAATACATAGACATGGTTTTGTAAAGAGTCATTAATGGTTACAAAAGAGAAATATAGATTCCCACCTTCAATCACAACTAATACCTTAACTTCTGATGTTCGCCTATCGAATTCGAAGACACCTTAATGACACACAAGTTAATGTTAGAGAAACAGAACAACTTTGGTGAACCTGAACTTCAAAACAAAACAAACTGACTTAGCCTTAAAATGGAAACAGTACAACGTCTTTCAATAATGGATACTAATACGGAATTACTAGAAAAGGCTCCAAACATTATCAGTAGAACTAAGGCTAATTCAAGATGTAAATAAGTCCAACTGTTGAAGAATATGACTGCCAAAAGTGCAAACAATTATTACTGAACTGACATAGCTCATAGTGCAAGGATTGAACTGGATACTTATTACCATGCTGAAATTCTCATGTAGAGGTTTATATTGATCAAGTTAATAGTCCCCAGTTGAGTTCAACATTAAACATGCCCAACACCAGTTCAAATAAACCATCCAAAAATATATAAGAGAAATCTGACAGCATGTTTATTTCCTTTCATCTATAACCCAAATTCCATGATGATTTGTAGTTTCATGACATTAAATCTCTATCAAAATCTTAACATTATCTTATCACAGTAATCAGAAAATCCGAGAATCAATTTCAAGTGAACTCCCTAAGTCGCTTCAGACAGAGATAGCCAACACTTAGAGATTAATATGGTTCCCAGAATCATACAGTAAGCTATTCAGATTAATTCGCAAAGTTGACAATTTACAACAAGGTTGAAAGAACACCTGATTATACATATACACTCTGAAGTGTTGTTGTGCATATCAATTCATCTAATTCTCATATCAAACCTAAAATTTTACGGTATCAAGTATTATCTCAAAATGCCGAATTCTTAACCCTAGCATAGGTCTATCTGAGTCATGGATCGGCGGAAAGAAATTGTGAAAAAAATAGCTTCAAAAGAACCCTAAGATTCTTGGTGTTCAACAAATCATATAATTTCACAAATATCATCTTTAATTTGAGTTGTAATCCTATCATGTTTCAGCTGCAGGAAGAGATTAAATCCATTTCTAAAAGAAACCCTAAGTTTTATACAAACAATTGAGACGATTAAGTAGTATCAGGAGCAACATACTCATAGAATACAATTTCCGTTGGCTGTAGAATCAGCGAACACGAATACAATTAATTGAAACAAGATATTCAAACAAGATCGAATTCTTACCCTTAATCTTCGTCCAAGAACACAAAGAAGCTTCTTTTAACTATCTTTCAATCTTCTCCAGGAGTTCTACTAATTAAAGGGTTCATGCTTCAAACTTTCTTTCTTCTCAGATGAAAACAGAAACTTAAATCAAAATTCACTCATTTCCCTTTCTCTTTTCACCTAGCTTTTCTTGTATTTCTATGTTACAGGCGTTGAGATAAGAATATAAGTTCGAGAGTTTTATCAAATCCTTTTCCTTTCTTGCCAAACGTGTCATTAACAAATTGTGACTCTATGTGTCAAGGTAGATATCCACCACGTCTACACCTTTTTTTCTAAAGTAATCTGATCAGAGAAAAATCCCACCACGACACACATTACTCAGCACTAAGCCCCACTTTCAAAATCTTAAATTACTAGACCCTGACACGTAAGTCAAAACAAAAGCATACAATTCCAACCTCTAAGCATTTCACAGAAAAGAAAAATTCACATTTTACAACAAAACAGAAACTATTTATTCTTATGGTTGACTACTCAATAAATGCAAGGTAATTAAGGAATAAAGTTTTAAATTATACTTTGATTAGTCGATAATCAAAATACAAACTACTGGGTTTCTACACAGTCGACCCAAAAATCCTCTGATTTCCTTCTCTGTTCTTGGTGGAGACATCTCGATGATAGCCTTAGCCTTTGATGGGTCGCATTCAATTCCTATGTTGCTGACGACAAAACCTAACAGCTTCCTAAACTTGGCGCCAAACAAACACTTGTTGGGGTTGAGCTTAAGTTGAAATATTCGAAGACGTTGGAATACCTTTCTTATAACGTTTACATGATCCTTACTATGTGCAGATTTTGCCACCATGTCGTCGACATAAATCTCTAGCTCCTTGTGCATCATATCATGGAAGATGGTCGTCATGGCTCGTTGGTATGTGTCTCCATCATTCTTCAATCCGAAAGGCATAACTACGTAAAAAAATATTCCCCATGGAGTGATGAAGGATGTTTTGATCATATCTTCTTCTGCCATTCTGATTTGATTATATCCGGAGAAACCGTCCATGAACGAAAGGTTTCCTTTCCCCGAGGTGTTGTCGACCAATATATCAATATGTGATAACGGGAAATCATCTTTTGGGCTTGCTTTGTTCAAGTTGCGATAATCAATGCACATCCTTACCTTTCCGTCTTTCTTCGGAACATGTATAATGTTAGCCACCCATTCGGTATAAGTGACTGCTTTGAGAAAACCTGCATTGAGCTGCTTCTCCACTTCTTCTTTGACTTTTAAGGTCCATTCTGACCTTAGTCTCCTGAGTTTTTGTTTGACCGGCTTTACATAAGGATAAGTCGGAAGACGATGAACCACCAAATCAGTGTCCAAACCAGGCATGTCTTCATAAGACTAGGCAAAGACGTCCTCGAACTCAAGGAGTAGCTTGATCATATCTTTCCTTTCTTCAGCGGATAATGTTGTCCCAATCTTGACATTTCGTGGTTGTTCTTCCGTTCTCAAGTTGATTGTTTATTCTTCCATGAATTCTGGCTCTTTTTCATGTTTTTCGACGCTGTTTTGGATCTCTTCTGGAACGTCTTTTAGGAAGGTTATCATTTCTTCATCCTCATATTCAAAATTTCCTATAATGCCATCTTCTAAATCCAAGACGGAATATTGGTTTTCATACTCTTATATTTATGATATCACACTTTCTATATTTTTTCGTTTTTCAAATTTTTCTGATTTTTTTGGATTTTTCTTTAAATTTAAAGGTACATTAAACATACAAATACCGTCTTCCGGCTCCCACGGGGATTCTTAAGGTTCATCCTTCGTCAATTGTGGACCCTCATCATCCGTTCTTACCAGTTTTTTTTTTTTTTTTGGCGTCGAAAGAAGTTCCGACGTCCTTTGCATCTTCGTTGGGAATTATCATGCAGATGCTTCTATCAGATCGTTGCTCCATCCTTCTTGCGGTGGTCCTCCAGAATCTCTCTCTTTGTTCTTCAAGGTATTGTTCTAGATTTTGATTGATTGCTTCTGGGAGAATATGAGAAAAGTACTCGATGAAGTCATTTATCGTCGTCGGCCATGTTGCATTCCGAACACGGTTATTAGTTGAATACCATACTAACGCAGTACCATCTTTGGCTAAAATACTGTTTAAGATGGTCTTCGAGTTTTCCGGCATTTGTTCCGGGTATATGACTTTCCCGCTCCCTGCAATAGTGAACAACGATTTTGTTTTTACTTTACAGATGTTGACATGTAATGTGATTTTTGCTGCTTCTTCGTTGTTCTTTGCAATGACTCTAACATCTTCATTTATTTCGATTGGCAATTCTTATGGGAGTGCCCGACGTATTTCGGTGTCGTCGACTTCGATGAAGTTGACTCCTTGATTCCCCGGATGTGCCGGAAGAGGGTTTTGATGGATATTGGGTTGCTTTGACACCCCCTTGATGACTATCTTACCATCATCTAGTAAACCTTGGATAAGCTGTTTCAGTACATAACATGAGTTGGTATCATGCCCCGCGCTCTGATGGTAATTGCACATCTTATATTCGTCATAACCCCGAGGTTTGGGGGTTAGGTACGGGTTTAGGATCCCGAAGTTGGATTAATTTCTTTTTAACTAGTGCAGGAAGGAAATCACTGATTTTTCCATCTAGTTCAGAAAATACCCGATTTCTGGTCCACCTTTTTTCCACATACTGCTGACCTTTGTCTTGCAGAAGTATTTCTGTCATTGGTTCTTTTCCTACATCCTTAGTGTAGGTGGGTATGGAAAGAGTTGGGTTAACATAATTGACTTCCTTTTTTTTTGTTGAGGTTTGCCCCATGAGGAATCTGGAGTATGCACCATCTCTCATGGCATCCTCGATGCTAGCTCATTTTCTTCGAAAAGCATCAAGATTCTTGGGTGCAGACATGCTGAGGGGCACTCTGTAAGACATGGAAACATTTTTCATTAGCATTCTTAACTGGGTTTCTTCAGATGGACGTTCGAACTTTTCGAACACTTTCTTATCCCATCGACTCATCCAGTCGATGAACCCTTCATGAGCCCCTTGTCGGAGGGATTCGATCTGGCATAAGGCGATTGTATGATTTATATTTTTGGTAAAATGTTCGACAAATGATTCAATCATGGTTGGCCCCGTGGATATTTTAGATTTTTCCACATGCTGATACCAATCAAGAGCTAGTCCATTCAGGCTCTGGTGGAATAAGTTTAACAACCAGTCATATGTTAACCCTTGTGGGTCTAGATAATTGAGGTACATGTTGATATGAGACGCTGGAGGACCGCGACTATCATATTTTTCCATTTTAGGGAATTTGAAACCTTCGGGGAGTTTTCCTTTTGGCGGAGTGTACCACATTTTGCTCTCGATGCCGGTGTTGTCTTTAATGACTGGCAACCTCTTTATTATTTGTTCTTTGAAACATTCGAATTCCAATCGTTATTTTCTTGATGTGTTCTCATCATGATTACGAGGATTATTAGGTTCTCCGTCTTTGTTGTTCTCATCATGCATACCATCACCGGATCCTTGACCGTTTGACTGTTGATGAGAATTAGAGCCCTCGTGTTATTCTCCCTTTCTTGGTTTTCATATCCCATCTTCTTGGAGAACTTCACCAATTGTTCTTCGACGATTTGTTCTATTATTGAAAAAAGTTAATGTTTCAGAATTATCTTGTCCAGATCGTGAGTCTGACATTTTGGTAAGCCTTCCTCTTTCGTTCCAAAACCAGCTTTGAGTGTAAGTTCCCTTTCGCGTTATGGTTGCTTACGCTTGGATGAGTACCTTCAATCACAAGATCTTAGATAAGTGAAAATTAGTACATAATAAAGAAAGATTATAAAATTTCCCATTAATCATTTTTCAAGTCGAATCTCTTTTCCCAGTGAAGTCGCTACTGTAGAAATCGAGGTCTAGCATGGGTCAGACGTAGGCTTTCCGATATCTAATTATTATGGAGGTGAAGTCTATGTGCTCATCTGTTTGTGGATATTTTTCGCACAAGTCAGACAGAGGTAACTTCTTACTAGTTTGTTAATAAGAGAGCTAACTCCGCAAAGAAAAAAAGAGATTTTTTGAAGTCGCCACCTGACTAAGGGGAGTCAGGACCCTTTTAACTAGTTTGAATTCTTTCTGGAAACAAATTCTAGTTATGACTTACATGTTTATGGTCTTCTTTCAGAGAGTCTGGGTAACGAGATTCTGGTACGAGATGGGAAGGTGTTAGGTACCCATCAACCGCCCAATCATATGATTGGCCTATACTTCATGATTAAATGGGAATAATATTTGACTTTTCTTTAAAAAATGTTCTAATCACACTTGTGACTCTTGGACTAATATATATATATATATATATATATATAGTAGTAGAACAACTTGATTATTCAAAGGTATCGGGAATCTAGATCAATTCCTAACATGTTGAAAATATTAATAAGCCAAATCTAAACTCGTAATTTGATGTAAAGAATTTAGATTTATTCTAGATATCCTTGGATGATGACATAAATTTGGAAGTTTTCGTGGACTACCGATTGAAGGCTTATTGAAGTTTTTTGGGTAATAACCGATAACCTGCAACTTAACCAGTAACTTGATAAATTATTTGCAAATTATTCACGTATATGGTCTTAATATGAGAGGGGAAGCCGCTCTATACTCATATTTAGATCTTCCCACATTATGAATTAATTAGATTATACTACACAATATATTGTTAAAAATAAATTATGCAGGAATTGACATGGGCAATCAGAATATGAGAGGGGTAATCCACTCTATGCTCACAATTTTTATCTACCCACGAGGATTAATTTGACAAATATACCCTAGATGGGGTTATTTGCTCCAGAGAGATTCTTATACTCTCCTCCTTGGTTTTTGGTAAGTATGCTGAAAGTAGTTAAAGTACCAGCAATTTAATGCTTATCTTTTAAAAACTTAAAGACAATACTTGATTTAATATTTCTAATTTGTTTTCGGTTTTTCTCAAAATGAACTATAAATGCATAAGACAATAGTAACTGATATTTAGGAAGGAAATTTGATTTCTCTTTGATTAAATGACAAAATACATGGAGACTTGGGACATGTGAGAATAAGTATTCTCTATTTTGAGACAATAATTCTTCTTGGTTTAGGTATTATGGGTGGGAATCAGGATGTTTTTGTAGTTTGCATGTGGATAATAAGAATCTTTTGGATTTCTTTTTGGTGTAATTGGTAGAATTGATTGTGTGTAGAATCAAATTTTCTTGGGATAGTTGGTTGTTTCCAAATGGAGTAAGGCATGCCTTATATAATTGTAGAAAGGTGTGGAGTTGGTGTAAAAGAGGTATGTAGAGAATGATGAAAGGGAATACTCAGGGACAAATATGTTGGGATTGATTTACTCCCCCTTTTTTTTCTTTTTCTTTTTGGGGTGTAAAGTAATTTTTTGAATAGGTTTACGGGTGGGAAGAGAGTAGATTGAGGAGAGAGGGTGCATGAGGTGTATTAAAAGTTATTTTTGGGATAACGGGATGAGAGAAGTTTTATTATTTTAGAAAAATATGATTTTTAGTGGGATTTGAGAAGGATAATTTAACTTTTTTGGGTAATGGGGTTGAATAAAAATATAAAAGGGTGATGATAAAAACCTCTTTTTTTTTTTCTTTAATTGTTTTCACATGGGTGATGAAATGGGTATTTGGGTAATGAAATGGGTGGTTGGGTAGTAAAATGGGTAATTGGGTAGTGCTTGTGGGCTTGATTGGAAATATAAAATGGGTGGTTGAGTAGTGTTTGTGGGCTTGATTTAAAGGATATGGAAATCCTTAATTATTCCACATAAAATTTTCTTGTTTTCGGCTTCGAAATATAAAACTGATATTTTCCTGTGGAAGGTGCGAAATTGGGGTGTCAACAGATTACTACCAACTTCGTATAGTTGAGAGTTGAGACCAAGTAAACTATCCTTAGTTACCTAGCGATAAACACATTTTTGTGTCTAATTTGCTCTATATTTTCTATATTGTTATTAGTGCTCAATTTTGTACTTATTATGGTATTTTAAGCGTTTGTAGGCGTTTTTGGAGGGATAAACTTTTATGCAAAAATTGGCTCGAAAAGTGATGTAAGCACCCCTGAAATAAATTACTAAAGGCACCTGACATATTTGATAAAGCACCCCGGAAATGGATAAGGTCACTCACTGGTTAAAGGCACCCACGGTTTGAATAGGGACACCCCTTCTTCTCCCTTTTTCAAAGACAATTTTTGGTGGGAAATTTTTTCTTGTACTGCGTAATTCTCTGGGTGATTGTTGGGCGAGTGCTTGTCAGATTATTACATGGTTTTGGATTGATATGAGATAGTTTAATCGAAACGTGACTGGTATGTGATTTGGATTCGAGAAAAAAAAGAGTTACGTGGATTTGGATTAAAACAAAGGACGAGAATATTTATTAGGATATTTTTGGTTGGAAATTGGAGTGTGTTAGCTGTAGATTATCGCGTGTGGAGAAATAAAAGGAAATATTTCCCGTGATATGGCAGAAAGGATTTATTGCATTTAATTGGGAGATTTTGATGGTTGTGACGTATACATAGGCTGTGGGGGTGATATATTGGGGACATTGAGTGATTGGGGAGGTTACAAAGAAGGCAACAATTATACATCAACAGAAAGAAGAAGAAACAGAAAAACATAAGACGGCAAATAACCGTCGTTTATTTTTAACGACCTAAATTTCGTAAGTTGTGTAACGGTCCAATTACAACGTATATGGTCAGTTTGCGACACTTATGTTGCAATAGTGAGTTTCTAACACCCCCACACCGTCACATACTCACTGTTTTCATTATTTTTCTCTTTTTCTTCTTTGTAAACATCATTTGAGCTATGAAGAATTATTTTGAGAGTGCAATTGCACCATGATGAGTTAAACCCCATAACTGGGACAATGGAGAAAGCCATATTCCATTATTGTGGTAACTCTAATTAATTCTTTAACGACTTTTTGCTTCAATTTAAATAGATTTATGATTTTTTTTTTTAATTATTCGTGATCTTGTGTGATGGTGTATGCTTAGTCATTAAAGAATTAATTAGAGTTACCACAATAATGGAATATGGGTCTTGAGTACTTTTGATGTTTCATGCTTATAATTTACATCTAATGTTTTAAAAATCTACCTTTGGCAAAGACTCGGAGTCAATATTTCTATTATATAAACTATAATTGTCTAGACTTAATTTTTGAACCAAATGAATATGAAGTTTGGTGGAATCATGATTTCCGGCCTTGATTGATCACTATAAATGTGAGACACTAGCAACTCAGAAAACTTAACCACGACACTCCTTTGTGAAGAGTAATTAGTTTAGGACATATTTTTCATCTTGTTTCTTCATAATTAATTTTCTTTTACTTCTTCAATTTCCATATTCCGATGTAAATTTGTGATTTCTCATTTAAAAAACAAAAATAAAAATCTCAACATATTCGTACAAGGTTTCTCGATCAGTTATTAGGTATAAAATATGGATGAACACGAACGACCCACCTTGCAGGTTAGATACAGATAAAGCTTCCAAGACGTGAGAAGGGTAATAGTAAAATTTTATATTAAGAAAGGATAAATAGAGTAATTTTCAAGTATACATGCTTTTGTATTTCTAGATTTTTTTGTTACGACAAGAGATTAGATATTCAAACATGGACTTTTGATTAATCAAAGAGGTCTTGGTTGAGTATTTTATTTTTAATCGATGACAATACTGCAAATGTATTATTCTAATAATTATGTCGTAATTTGTAATAATTAACTTAGTATTGTATTTTAAAATTCCAATAATGCATACTTGAAGTGGTTGCTAAAAAATAATTATCATATTTTTATGTTGAAGGATAAATTTGATAAATTCAGCAAATTCGCTTTTGAACAGTCGGAATCTGTCATCTACGAAGCATATTAAATGCAAATAGACCTGAGAAAATTGGATGCAGATAGAATCCAACAGTTCTATTTAGGGCCGTTAATAGATCCGGGTTCATTCAGATATCACTAGACCCGAATCGAGATTCTATTATAAAAGTCAGGTCCGATTCCTAACAGTTCTGCTTCCTAAATTAATGGACCCTGCACTGAACCCGATAATAACCCAGGGTAACCATCGATTCCGGGTACCCGTTGGGTATTAAGAAAACTATCAAAAACAAATATGAAAAACATAATATCTCGCCAAAGGTTAATCAGGAAAGGTTCGAGTCCCCAATGGCGTAATATTGCAGGAATTAACATGGAAGATAGTGTTAATTTGCCCTTGTGACACAATCGCCGCCCCCTGGTTTGGCTCCCCTGGCAAGGTTTCCCATGAATAACACATACCTTGTTCAATTAATGTAGTAGTATGTCGTTGGAAAAGTTTCATGTAATAATAATGATCTAAAAATAAAAATTTATTATTATTATTTTATTAATATTTTGAATAAAGCTTATACACGTAAGAGAAAATGAAAAAGAATCCCAAAACTAGCAAATACTTGGAGTTTTGCAAAAATCAAAGAATGAATATCCAAGTACTCCATGAATCCTAAGTTGCTAGTAAGTCCAATTTTAGGATCCGAGTCCGGCTCCATGGGGTACCTAGACAGCTCTATTTCTGCTGTTCACTTATATACAGAGTATTAGATGCTTCAAAAAAAATAATACAGAGTATTAGTGTTTCGTTCTTTGTACCGAAAAATAAGGCTAAGCACCTTGGGCCATCAATGAGGATTGTTATTATTGTAAGCCCAAGCCCTGTTATTACCAAACTTGTCTAATTCTAATTCCATGGCAATGCGAACATTAGTCCCACATTTCTGAAGGTAACTTCTCAGTTTGGTTTATATACGACGCAGCAGGCAATTAGCTCGTCCCTTCGGGGACATCCGATAAAATTGGAACGATACAGAGAAGATTAGCATGGCCCCTGCGCAATGTTGACACGCACAAATCGAGAAATGGTCCAAATTTTTTTTTTTTTTTTTTTTGTTTTTTATGTTTTCTGTTGATCAATTTCTGATATTTTTTTGGTTAAAGGCAGCTGGTAATTAGGGTATTTTACTGCTACACATTGTGTAGAACGTCAATCTTACTTGTTGAGATGTTTTTCAGTTTAGAAAAGAACCCATAGGATTGATGAGCTCAATCTGTTTGTTGAATTGTCTGATTGAAGTTAAACCAGTTAAATTTGAGTTTGTGTAACCAATTCTTGCTTATATTTTGTACTTAGGATTGATGTTTTGTTCAGTGTATGTGTTGATGATTCTTTTTTTGTTTTTGGATAAAGAGAATGAAGATGAGGACTTGTTGAGAGATGCAAAGATAGTAAAAACACTTGAAATCAGTAGGTGCTTCAGAATATGAACCTCCTGTTATTCGTCAGTATTACAACTTTGGTCTCAATATGCGGTGGCTGTTTTAAGAGATGCTCATGTTTATTGAGAAGTTAATTTCAGTTTCTCCCAACCTCTTCATGAGGTAAATCATTCGTTTTACTCTAGTTGTTTCTTTGTAGAGTAAGCTGTTTATCTTTGCTTTACTGAATACGTTTATGTAGATGTTACTTCTTCCTGTTTCATCTTGCCCAGAGCTATATGACTTCGTATCCCAATCATTTGTGTTGAGTAACTCCAAACCTTTTTATCCAGGAATTCTTGTTTTGTGTGTGTGAATAGCTGTGCAATGTAAGTTAGATCCCACAGTTTCATAGCTTTGATAAATTTCTAAGATCAAAATTTTGACTATTGCTTTGCATGTTCAGGTCCTGCTAGAGCTTGCAAGGAACAGAAAGAAAATGCCATTGGAGAAGTCGATTACATGGCCTGGAATCCCAGTCCCACCAGATGAAGACGCACTTATCAGCCTAACTACCACCTTGCAATCCCCAGAAAACCACTAGCCCAAGCAGATGAAGAAATGGAGGAAGATGAAAATGTGGTCAATCCTAATCAAATCTCCAATCTAAATCCATCCCAGGAACAAAAGACTGACAAACTACTTCTCAAATATTATCCTTTCCCCTTTCCGGAAAACGTCCCGGCTGAAATCTTGGAAATATCAATGTTTTCAAAGCAAAACTCTTCTCTTTACTGTCCATTTAGGTTTTTCTATTTGCAATGTTGCGCCTGTTACACTCCCACTGTAATGTTGTGTGTGAGGAGCCTCAAGCAGTACTGGTTCAACCTATTTGTAGGTCAACAACTTGTAAGTTTCTATTATGAATTTCGTCTACGTACTTGCTTTTGCCAATACTGTCAAAGTGATGCCTGTCTAGCCATCTGCATGCAACATGTTACAAACCTGACAGTATTGTATCATTTCAGCTAACTGAAATTTCTTTAATTCTGAACAATTATAAACCTACTTTAAGCCTTTTTTTTTGCGTGTGAAAGTATTCCACCATCATTCTCTTCCTTCTTATATGCTAAGTAAATTTCTTCAATTTCAGGGAACTTAAATCTTGCGCTATTACTATGCAGCCACCAGAACCTGATGAAAGCAAAGGATTTCAGGGAAACTTTTGGGTATAAAGCTTGTCTATGGTGCTACACCAAAGTAAATGTAGGTATTGTTCTATGGTACTTACATCTTTACTTTGGTATTGTTCAAATGTGAGGAATTTGGAATAGTCAATTTTCAATTTTGACTTTTATGTTGATTTGAGAATGAGAAAACGCACAAGAATCACTACCAGAACTTAGAACTGCGACTTTTGACTATCACAATTTACAAGCTACACCACAACAATTGAAGGGCTTGATTCTTTCTAGAATATATGTAGTTTAGTCTCCGTTGGAGTCAGATATATGAACTTTATCGGACCACTGAATTATCTCAAAAATGGATTCTATTAGAGAATTTAGAGTGATACAAAGGACGATGAAGAGAACCAAATTGGGATATCTTCATGGCGCCCTTGCAGTTTGTACGAGGTACAGATACTAGATCATAGACAGAAACACTATGTAGACCAAACGCAGACACGCTTAACAATTTTACAAACTAAATGAATATACAGATGAAATTTATGAAAAAAGTAGAAAATCATTTTGCCTTATTTGATGGGAGAGTGATTTTCTTAGTTAACTGCCAGGCTTATTCTCACTTTCCAGGAGCGAAGTTGGTAGCATATGACCAAGCATTGTTGTTCACTGGGTCGGCAAGGTGGTCTGCGAGGTTTTCCAACGGACCTTTTCCAGTCACAATAGCCTGAACGAAGAACCCAAACATGGAGAACATAGCGAGGCGACCATTCTTCAGCTCCTTTACCTTTAGCTCTGCAAATGCCTCTGGGTCCTCTGCAAGGCCTAATGGATCGAAGCTTCCACCTGGGTAAAGTGGATCGACGACCTCACCTAGTGGACCACCGGCAACTCTGTATCCCTCAACAGCGCCCATAAGGATGACCTGTGTGGCCCAAATAGCTAAGATGCTCTGTGCATGAACCAAGCTGGAATTTCCCAAATAGTCTAGTCCTCCTTCACTGAAGATCTGAGATCCGGCTTTGAACCAAACTGCTTCGCCGAATTTGACTCCATTTCTGGAAAGGAGTTCAGGGAAGACACATCCCAAAGCGCCGAGCATCGCCCACCTTGAATGGATCACCTCAAGTTCGCGGTTCTTTGCAAAGGTCTCTGGGTCAGCTGATAGTCCAGCAGTGTCCCAGCCATAGTCACCAGCGAATTCACCAGTTAAGTATGATGGAGACTCACCGGAGAAGGGGCCGAGGTACTTGACACGGTCTGGACCATACCATGGACTTCCTGAAGAAGCAGCAGGCTTCTTTGCGGATGTCTTCCTCATCGAGATCTTACTGTTGCTGCCGGATCTAACATTGGTTGGGAATTTTGATTGTGGGTTTAGATTCACAGCTTTCCCTGCAAATGATGGGGAAGAGAGAGCCATGGTTGCCATTAATATGTTTTTTCTTGTACTTAGATTGAAAATGAAAGATTTGGTGAGTTATATTTGTTGTAGTTCATGTTGGTTTATATAGGCTCCTACTGGATTAAATTTATCTATCCATGAAGATCTTCAGCTGTGTTGTCATTGGTTGTGGAGTTGGCACAAAAATCTGTGGGTTCTTTTTTTTCAGCCACGCAATGAATAGATCGCAAATCAGGCAAAGATCATCCAGTGGACAAAACAACAACAACAAAAAAACAAAAAAAAATGGTTACCGGACAGCAGGCAGCACATACACAAACAGTGTGCTATTGCTAGGGTTAGCAACCCCTATGTTGGGGGCGCAGGCTAACCACTCGAACCCACAGCCACAGATCCTGTATGCTCGGGTCGATACTAGGTTGGCCTATATTCAAGTTTAAATACGGGACTCATGTCTACTTTGTTTGCGGTGTGGGACTAAAAGTCTTCTGAGAAAAAAGTTAGGAACTTGGTTTCCTCCTTGAGGCGTGAGGTCATGAAGTCGATTCCTGGCGGAACCATAAATAATGCTGAGTGTAGAGACACAAATCAAACGAACAAAGTAATAGAAAGAAATCCGTCGAACAAATTGCTAGGGCATTTTAAAATCACAGTATAAAGGGGGTAATGTTGGATGATGACTGTCAAACAAATTGCTAGGGAAAAAACTTTCTTGCCTTTTCTTTGTAACCATCTCTTACTCTCCTCTTCCATTTCCATCCAGCCAATAATTTTTCTGTATGTTCATGGTTTAAGATTCAATCTTAAAATAGAAGATCATAGTCTGCTAGATAACATGATTAATCATATGATGGAATTTAATTGTTATTATTTGATTAATGCAAAAACAAAAGAAAAGAATGTTGGGCATTTTGGTGATGTAGCACCAGCTGTTCGAGAAAATGCCCCAAAGATTTGATGTAGTATTATGTTAGTTTGATTCAGTTGCAAAATGATGAAGAAACTTTTGGATTTGATACATGGGAATCGGAGTAGTCATGGACACTTTCAGAATATGGGCAACGTGAACTCTGGCTTAAGGACATGGTGATGCTGTGGTGATAAAGACAAAGCTCCGAGAGTCGATAACATAAACAAAAAGGTGCATTGCTGCTATCTTCTAATCTTTCTTGAATGTTTTTATGCCATCTTATTGTTTCCATTCTTAATTTCCCCTCAATAGTTTAGTTTCTATAAGTGCCACCAATTTACTCACCATGTCTTCATAATATGTATAATGTCAACTCAATTTGTCTCTGAAGTTAATTCATATATGAGAAACGGTCGATTGTTAGGGAATGACAACATAGTATTGAAATGGAATGACAATACATATTTAGTTTTTATGTTATACATTTTTTATTAGTAAGGAAGAAACGTTTTCCTGTTTAGTAAAGACACTTCTATTAGTGGAAGCAAGATTATGTTGTTGATATGCATACCTCCTTGCCAAGTACAAGTAGTAGTTCAGGAAAGCCAAGAACCCAAGAATTGCCACTTCTCGCTACTGCAGTTTACAATCCAGAACGCAGCATGAATGGAACTGCTTCACTGTTTCTAGAATATATGTAGTTTCCATTGAATTCAGATCTGTGAACTTCAACGGAACACTGAGTTATCTCAAAACTTGATTCATTTAGAGTGATACTAAGTATGACAAAGAGAATCAAATTATCTCCAAGGCACCCTTGCATTTTTACGATATACAGAAAATAAGCCATAGACAGAAACACTATATAGACCAAACATAGATGTGCTACAAATTTTACAAGCTAGATGAATGTACAGAGGATATTAAAGAAAATAAGCTAGATGTTCTTCCTTTAGTACGCTTATGCTCACTTCCCTGGAGCGAAGTTGGTAGCATATGACCAAGCATTGTTGTTCACTGGGTCGGCAAGGTGGTCTGCGAGGTTCTCTAGAGGACCTTTTCCAGTCACAATAGCCTGAACGAAGAACCCAAACATGGAGAACATGGCTAGGCGACCATTCTTAAGTTCCTTCACCTTTAGTTCAGCAAATGCCTCTGGGTCCTCTGCAAGGCCTAATGGATCGAAGCTGCCACCTGGGTAAAGTGGATCGACGACCTCACCTAGTGGACCACCGGCAACTCTGTATCCCTCAACAGCTCCCATAAGGATGACCTGTGTGGCCCAAATAGCTAAGATGCTCTGTGCATGGACTAAGCTAGAATTTCCCAAATAGTCTAGTCCTCCTTCACTGAAAATCTGAGATCCAGCTTTAAACCAAACTGCTTCGCCGAATTTGACTCCATTTCTAGAAAGGAGCTCGGGGAAGACACAGCCCAAAGCGCCTAGCATCGCCCACCTTGAATGGATCACCTCAAGTTCGCGGTTCTTTGCAAAGGTCTCTGGGTCAGCTGATAGTCCAGCAGTATCCCAACCATAGTCACCAGCAAATTCACCAGTTAGGTAAGAAGGAGACTCACCAGAAAAGGGACCGAGGTATTTGACACGGTCTGGACCATACCATGGACTTCCAGAAGAAGCAGCAGGCTTCTTCGCGGATGTCTTCCTCATCAAGATCTTGCTGTTGCTGCTGGATCTAACATTGGTTGGGAATTCTGTTTGTGAGTTTAGAGTCACAGCTTTCCCTGCAAATGATGGAGAAGAGAGAGCCATGGTTGCCATCAAATATGTTTTTCTTGTTAGCTTGAAAATGAAAGATTACTGTAGATAGTAGTTTGATTTGGTGAGTTAAGATTGATGCAATTCCAGTTCTTTATATAGGCTACTAGTGTTAGATTATGGATTAGATATATCTATCCATGAAGATCTTCTGCTAGTTTCTCATTGGTTGTTGGTTGAACACCACAAATTCAAGAATCCCTGAGTTTTTTTCTCAGCCACAGAATTAGGTAGGGACAGTGACTGACAAAAATCTGAATGTGTATTATTAGTTGATATTTTGAGATTTGGTGTCAATCCAGTTACGTAATATCTACAAGGTGTGAAAATTCACCAGTTACGTAAGAAGTAGTGACCTCAAGGAAATGGAGAGGGTTTTAACTTTTCACTTAAAATTATGGGTATTAGTCATAAAACTAATAAGAGAATAAATTGATAGATTAAAAAACTGCACCTTCTTGCATTGTGCTGCTAAACAACCTAGTATAAATTATGTTAGAAATAAATCACATAATCTTACACAGTGCAGAGAAACAGAAGGCTTGCTAAATTTCTCCTTAGCTTAATTATCTCAATCCCCAGTATCTGCAAGAATGTACACCAGGTCTGTAATAACCATAGGAGTTCTCAATCTTAACTGATCATGATTAGTGTGGTAGTACTACACTGCTCCATGAATTGTTTCCGCTCCCATTGAACCCTAATGATATTTCATCGGGATCCTTCTTTTCGTAATTGGTAAATGGCGTTTCTTCGTTATCCATGTCGCCACGAACTCCACCGCCTCCTTCCATGTTTTCTTGCAACTCTAGGGCGTATTCTAAGCTCCATAGAACATCCCCCATTGCTGGTCGATCAACTCCTTTATCACTCAGACACTTCTCGGCGATCTCGCCAAATGTCTTCAAGCACTCTGGTGCTATTTTTCCGTTCAAGTAAGGGTCAATTATCTGATCAAGGTTGCCTTCCCTTTGGTTTTCTAAAGCCCATTCTGCTAAGCATACTTCTGCATCTGCTAATGTTGGATTGAGTGCTGGTTTTGCACAAAGGACCTCAAAAAGTACTACGCCAAATGAGTAGACATCCGATTTCTCTGTTATTTGCTGCCTTCTGAAGTACTCCGGATCCAAATAGCCAAAACTTCCCTTCACAGCTGTAGTGACATGCGTATCATCCGATGTAGGTCCAATTTTTGATAACCCAAAGTCTGAAACTTTGGCAACCCATTTCTCATCCAATAGGATGTTTGTCGTCTTCACATCCCGGTGAATGATTGTTTGTTTGGCGCCTGTGTGGAGGTAATGTAAACCACGAGCAGCTCCAATGCAGATCTCAAGCCTTTGCTTCCATGACAGGGGAGGGTTTTTGGTATGGTAGAGGTGTTGGCGTAGCGTTCCAAGAGCCATGTAATCATAAACAAGAATCATTTCACAGTTCTCTTCACAGTACCCAATTAGGGATACTAGATGGCGGTGTCTGAGTTTAGAAAGCAACTCAATTTCTGTTTGGAATTCATGCACACCCTGCTTAGATAAAGGGTTTCCGCGTTTAATGGCAACCTTGATAGTCCCATTTTCGATTTCACCCTTGTAAACCTTTCCAAAACCACCATTACCCAAGACTAAACCCTCACTGAAGTTGCTTGTAGCAGCTTTAATTTCAGCAAATGAGAAGTGCCGACAAGTATCCGAAGAAAGTGATGAAGCATACCCTCTAGATCTGGTTGTGTTCATTTTTGCTGAAACTGGAAGATGTGAATTGCCATAGAGAGAACGCATAATCCACAAAGGTGGTCGAACACTGGCATTAGAAACTCCTTGCCTCTTCATTCGGAATACCACAAAGATAGCAACACAGAGAAGACATGAAGCAGCCACCATAGAAACAACACCTATTATAATTTTAGGATAAATCTTGGACTTACTCGGAACATTTGGGAGAATTCGTTGCTGAACAGGAGTATGAATTGGATTAGGTGCACCAAGGTTTCCAGTAGTATCATTTACCTTGAAGATTTCCAAACCATTTAAGATGACATTATAATATTTAGGATGTAGCGCAACCAATAGTTCCTCCCGGTCTTCCCCTTTCGGAACACGCACAGCATAATCCTTATACATGGCAATACCATTTCCAGTATTTCCAGTCCATGAAACCACATCAGCCCGATCCTCAACAGTCTCACCATTAAGAAAGATCTGGAACACCCTTTGGTTGACCTTAGTGATATCTGGATCGATCTCACAGAAATGCAGCCTTACAAGGTAGTAAAAACCAGGGTCAACTGAAAAAACCCATGTAAGGTTCTGGTTCTGATTATACTCCGGAAGATTTCTCAATGTTCGAGCGGTCCTGTAGATACTCTCCTCTGATTCATAAGAATTAACGCTGGAAAGGTGTTTAATCTTGATGCTGGAATTTGCATAATATGTGTCACTAGTCTGTTTTTCAACAATATAAGATGAATCATCAGACCATGAGGTATCTCTCTCGTACCTGGAATCATCCCCACCAACATTCAGCTGAACAACCATCTCAAGAGCATTAGTGTCACTGATGATGAGAGAAACTCCCTTTTCACCAGCAACAGCAGCACTTCCATTAGTAGAATTGAAGATATCATCTAGTACCGACCATATCTCAATCCCATTCACAAGTGCATAGGAATTGTTGTAATTTGAGGATGGTCTGAAGGTAATGTTCACCACTTTTGTTTCATCTATGTTAATGTAGAATTCCTTGTCAATGATATCAGATTTCAAAACCTCACTGGTTTGTGATAAACTGAAGTCTCTAAGGAGAGTATAGCCACCAGAAGAAACCGAAAATATTGCATCAGAGGCACTCAGATCCCCGTACGATGATGAGTAAAAATTAAGAACAACTCTTTTCCAACCAGCACTATTAACAGGAAAACTATAAGTGAATTCAGATTTGAAAATTCTTGCCGTCATATAAGGTATTTCTGGAACGTTAGGGGTTCTGCCACGGCGAGAAGCGTTGTAAGATGCTGACGTGTTCAACTCTGAAGCTGCGTATGCTGAACCAAAATTGGTTTCCCACATCGTCTCATCTGTAATTTCTGTTTCCGTGCCACAGTCCAAGAGCAAGCTATCAAATGGAACACTCCCAGAATTGTCAGCAGCAGAAACTCGACAGATCAGAAATGAGAGAGAGAGAGTGAAGATGAAAAGAAAATGAATTTTGGTGGTGTTCCTCATGGAAATAATTGCTCAACAATACAACTCAAAATATGAAGTACACAAATAGATGCTGGTAACTACAACCGTAAACAAAAATGTAGCTGAACCTCTTAATTAACATAAGAAATCCTTGTTTAGTTCCTGTTAACCTAACTCTTCTTATGCCTGTTCACATTACAAGGGGCTCAGCTAGCTCCTGGAAGGAACAGCAGAAACCAAGTGTTTTTAGTCTTATTATTTTTTAATATAGATCAGTGCTAATCGTGCTGGAATGGATCTTGATTAGTATATAATAATGAATATATATGTTGCCAATTTTTAATGTTTAGCAACACATGTTAGTATCATTAGTCATTGCTTAAAAAAAATCATTAGTCAATTACCAAAAACAAGTATAATTAAGAACATTAATTATAAGACATGGAAGATGTCAAAAAGAAAAAGGAGCTAGCATAAGTAACGAGTGCAGGGAAAGCAGTGTTTTCTTTTGGTCTGAAGAATCGAGGAAAGAATATAGTATAATCGATGCTTTCCCACCTTAAACTAGATTACTTTCTGCGTGGGTGGTCTGAAATAAGTGGGTGTGTACTCGGGGTTATCTTTTTTAGCTAGGAAGTTACTCTGGTAAGTCTAGTATCCATCTTTTCTAGAGTTCAGTCTCCATTGTACTCTTAAAACTTTGTACCTTGGTAGCTTTCAAGTGCGTCACCAAAGTGTAATGGTGATGTCTCTCTTGTTTTGAATAGTATGAGATGTTCGAGTCAGTCATTGGAGCTATATGTGTGTTTTCGGTTTTGTTTATGCTCAAAATCAGGACCCTTTGGTTGGCCTTTGGTAAGTCACTGGATCTGACAGAAATCTGTCGTTCCAAGGTAAACTGACAACCCAAATTGCTAAATTTTACTAAGATGTCAATGGTCTGATTGTTTGGGAAATTGCAATATAACATCTGCATGCAACATGTAACAACCTTAACTAATCTAACAAATGGTTCCTAAATTCTTAACATAATTATAGAAATTACTTTAAGCCTTTTGTGTGTGGAAGTATTTAACCAACATTTTCTTCCTTGTTATCTGCTAAGTTAATCAATTTCAGGGAACTGAAGCTTGCACAGTCGCCGCCAGAAGGGGTCAGGGAAACTTAGGGGTCTTGACTGCATGATTAATGAACTAATTTTCTGATAAAAGAGCTTCAAAGATGAACAGAATCAACCATAAATAATTAATGAGATAATAGTCAGACACTTAAAGTATTAGACTTAAATTCATTGTCGTTTGAGTTTGCCGGAGAAAATGGCGTAAATCTTGTCGGACCTTGTCCATTTAAGAGTGTCCATAGATCCTCTCCTTATATAAATAGACATATTCTTAAAAAGAATATTGAAACTAAAATTTCTTGTTTTTACACTCTAAATTCAAAGATGTCTAACTCAATCTTTTTAGGTAAATTAGGTTTCCTCAATTAACTTTGACAACTGACCTTCACCAACTTCAGTTCGGACAGAAATGTGAAAAACGAAAAGTCAGTGTAGAGTTTTCCCATTCAATTTCAGTGTCTCAAAATTGTAGATAGAAGAATACCATATTTTCTGTTCAGTAGGATTTATATTTGCTCAACCAAGAATCTAAAATTCATTGAACCACGGATATTTAACAAACTAAGTTTTCTATATAGTTTGATTGTCAAAATGATTTTTTTTTTTTTTTTTTTTGTAGCTGCAGAGAAGAGCAATGGCTACTTCCCATTTTCTCTTAGTAGTTATCTTCTTTGTTCCTTCTTTGTTCCATGATCATAAGTTGTGTTTAGGCTTAAATTTGAAAAAACATTTGAGCTTACTGTCAGGTGTTCAACCACATTGGGCTTCTGCCGGTGCTACTTGGTACGGCAGTCCAGATGGTGCCGGTAGCGATGGTGAGTTATAATCAGTGAGCGTCCTGCGCCTGCCTAAGATTTTATTCACTCCATCACACTAATTTTTCAAGTATAAGACTAGTAGTGGAAGATTAATAGTGTTGCTAAACATTTCCGTATAAATTATGTTAATAATAAATTACATCATCTTACAGAGTGCAGATTCTGCACAAGGCTTGCTAAAATTCTCCTTAATCACTTAATTATCTCACTGCCATTAATGATTTACCTTAATGCATGAGTTTAGTACGTGCAATAATACAACACTAAGTTAAACCATAGGAGTCCTCACTCACTGGCCGTGCTTAGCGCGCTAGCACTCCACTGCTCCATGATTTGTTTCCGCTCCCATTGAACCCTAATGATATGGCATCAGAATCATTGTTTTCGTATATGGTAAATGGCGATTCTTCATTATCCATGTCGTCACGAACTCCTCCGTCTCCTTCCATGTTCTCTTGCAACTGTAGGGCGAGTTCTAAGCTCCAAAGAACATCCCCCATTGATGGTCGATCAATTCCTCTATCATTCAAGCACTTCTCGGCAATCTCTCCAAACGTCTTCAAGCACTCTGGTGCTATCTTTCCATTTAAGTAAGGGTCAATTATCTGATCGAGGATGCCCTCCCTCTGGCAGTATAGTGCCCATTCCGCTAAGCATGCTTGCTCCATCGCTAATGTTGTATTGATTGCTGGTTTTGCACAAAGGACCTCAAACAGTACGACGCCAAATGAGTAGACATCTGATTTCTCTGTTATTTGCTGCCTCCTAAAGTATTCCGGATCCAAATAGCCAAAACTTCCCTTCACAGCTGTACTGACATGCGTATGATCCAATGAAGGTCCAATTTTTGATAGCCCAAAATCTGAAACTTTCGCAACCCATTTCTCATCCAAGAGGATGTTTGTTGTCTTCACATCCCGGTGAATGATTGTCTGTTTGGCACCTGTGTGGAGGTAATGTAAGCCACGAGCAGCTCCAATGCAGATCTCAAGCCTTTGCTTCCATGATAGGGGAGGTTTTTTGGTGCCGTAGAGGTGTTGGCGCAGGGTTCCAGGAGCCATGTAATCATAAACAAGAATCATTTCACAGTTCTCTTCACAGTACCCAATTAGGGATACAAGATGGCGATGGCGGAGTTTAGAAAGCAACTCAACTTCGGTTTGGAATTCATGAACACCCTGCTTAGAGAGAGGGTTTCCACGTTTAATGGCAACCTTGATAGTCCCATTTTCAATCTCACCCTTGTAAACCTTTCCAAAACCACCAACACCCAAGATTAAAGCCTCGTTGAAGTTGCTTGTAGCAGCTTTAATTTCATCAAATGAGAAGTGACGACAAGTATCTGAAGAGATTGATGAAGCAAAGCCTCGGGTAGCATTCGTTTTTCCTGAAACTGGAAGAGGAGAATTACCGTAGAGACAACGCATAAGCCACAAAGGTGGTCGAACAATGGCACCGGAATCTCCTTGCCTGTTCCTTCGGAATAGGACAAAGACAACAATATAAAGAAGATACATAGCAGCCGCTCCACCTACAACAACTGTTAAAATTGCAATGCTTTTTGGGTCCATGTGTTGCTCATCAGGATCATGAATTGTGTTTGGTCCGGCAAGGTTCCCAGTAGTGTCATTTACTTTAAAGATTTCCAAACCATTTAAGATGGCATCATAATGTTTGGGCTTACTTGCTATATTAGGATGTAGCTCAACCCATAGAAACTGCTTGCCTTCCCCTTTCGGAATACGCACAGCATAATCTTTATACATGGCAATACCATTTCCAGCATTTCCAGTCCATGCAACCACATCGGCCTTATCCTCGACAATCTGATTATTGAGAAAGATCTGGAACACCCTTTGATTGACCTTAGTGATACCTGAATTGATCTCACAGAAATGTAGCCTTACAAGGTAGTGAAAACCAGGGTCAACATAAAAACCCCAAGTCAGGTTGTAATTTTGGTTAACAACTGGGCTCGGTCCCATCGTTCGAGCAGTCCTATAGATACTGTCTGGTGCAACATAGGAAGGAACGCCGGGAAGGTATTTAACCGCCATGCTGGAATTTGCAGAATCCGTCTCTCCAGCATAAGTATATGGTAAATCTTCAAACCATGAACGAGACAAACCAGTATCTGCCGCAGGAGAGATTTTTTTTCCCACCAACATTCAGGCGAACAACTTTCTCAAGAACAGTAGTGTTATCGATGATGAGAGAAACTCCTTTTGCACCCGCAATAACAGCACTTCCGTTGGTATAACCATAGATATCTGGCATCGACATTACCTCAATCCCATTCACAAGTGCATAGGAGTCGGTGTAATTTGAGGATGGTGTGAAGGTTATGTTTAGTGTTCCCTTATCTGAGTTAATAGAGAATTCCTTGACGATGACAGCGATATTCAGATCTTTACTGGTTTGTGATACACTGAAGTCTCTAAGGAGAGTATAAGCACCAGATGAAACCGAGAAGATAGCATTAGAGGCTCTTAGATTCTCATACCTTGATGAGTAAAAATGAAGACGAACGTATTTCCAACCAGCATCAACAGGAAAACTGTAAGTGAATTTAGATTTGAAAATTCTTGCTGTCATGTAAGGTATATTAGCAACTGAATGGTTCCGTTGAGAAGCCTCATAAGATTGTGACGTGGACAGATCTGAAGCTGCATATTTTGAACCAAAATTGCTTTCCCATGTCCTATCATCTGTAGCTTCTGTTTCTGTGCCACAGTTCACCAAACTCTTCTTATGCCCTTGCCTATGACACCCTTACACGGTAACACGGGGCTCCGCTGGCTCCTGGAAAATCCTTGTTTTCTTTTGTGTCTTTTTATTTTTTGATTGTAGATTAGTGCTTATCGGGCTGGAATGGATCTGGATTAGTATAATCGATAATAGGTAAAGCAAGTTTAGCACCACGTGTTAGTTAGTATCATTACTCATAAATATATCACATCACACACAAGTTTAATATGCAACAGCTAAAGCAAGGTTTTTCTATTCGTTCGATGCTTTTCCACCTTTGACTATGATTATTTTTGGTCTGAAAATAAGAACGTGGTTATCTACTCGGGGTTATCTTCTTTAATCAGCATGTTGCTCGAGTGAGTCTACTTTCCATTTTTTTTTTTGGGATCACCAAATAGTGTGGAATATGGTGATGCCTCTCTTGTCTTAAGATTGGAGTCTCATTTTGTTCGAAGAATTTCCTAATTATTGTGATATAGAAGACAAAGAACGAGAGACACAAAGTAGAGAAGAAAAAGGAGAGAGAAATCTTATTCATATGTACAATAAACTAACATTAGAGTCTCTATTTATATGGCTAGACACAAGGGCATTCCAGTAATAAACGGGATTTGTCCTAGATATTCTTAACATAATTACACGTTTATAACACTCCTCCTGATGACATTGTGTCTAAGCTAATTGCCTCGTTAAAACCTTGTCAGGAAATTCTAAAAGGACAAAACCTGATCGAAAGGAAAATAATACAATTGAGAAAACTTAGAAAAGATTTGGACACGCAAATGTTGCCTCATTAAAACCTTGACAAGGAAAACCCAATGGGAAAAACCTTGATGAAGGAAAAAGAGTACAACGTTATAGTCCAGTAAAATACCTTCTAATTTGATACTCCCTCAGAAAAGTACTTCAATTAAATCTTGGCTTGCAAATCTTTGAGTCGAGCCAATTTCGATAAGCGGATTTCTTGAATGCTAAAAATAGCAATGATTTTGTGAGAAATTTCCCACTTGATGAAGTCTTCTTTTGTGTTAGTCTTATAATGGTAGTGTTCTCGAGTCTTCACGCTTCTTTAAATACATTGATGACTTGCTTCTTGATTGCTAGCTCTCGGAGATTATTTGCAAAAGTAGTTAATGTAGTTTCTTCAACAAAGTGCCAATACGCAGTTATAGTACCAAAAGTGATCAGTAAAGTTTGTGATCATACCTTATATGGATCAGAATGATATCCAAATTCATAGGAGATGGCTATGTTGACGTGGTCTAACAAAATGACCTAGTTAATAGTGGGAATCCACCAAATAACCAAAATTCATACAACTCCCCCTTGGATGACCACCATGTTGAATTAAATTGCCTCACTAAAACCTTTCCAGTAAAACCAATGAGAAAAAAATTGGACGAAGGAAAAAGAGCACAAATATCAATATCTAGTAAGAAAATTAAATGTCAACAAGATGTTGCCTCGTTAAAACCTTGTCAGGAAAATCACATGGGACAAAACCTGAAACGAAGGGAAAAGAGTACAACTTTTGACGTAAATATGGATGCTAATCAACTCAATTATATGAGTGTTATACAAACAAGCACCAAAATCATAACTATGGTTTAAATTATAGACAAGTTTTAAGCAAGCATAATATTTTAACTGCAGATTTAAGAAAATAATATTTATGCTGCTAAATCGTGGATTTTTGTGTTTTCAAAGACTTCTCAAGAGACCTATAAAGTTGATAACATCAACTAATTAATCCGGATTTTTGGTTCGTACCAAAATTCTAAAAACACATAAAGGATTGTTAAACCTGACATAATCGAGTCAGGTGGCTGCCTGAATATAATCTGAATCCTACAAGGATTACAAATTTGAATATGTTCATAACCATATTTGTTGTGTGAATACAAGATCAGTCCTTCATAGACTACCACGCCAAATGCATTATATTTAGGGAACAAAATATTATTGAATCAATCCTAGGGTTTGAGGAAAAAATAAATAATGAAACCCTCAAATCGTTTTTTACAACGATGATATTTCTCATATAACGACGCATTATAAATACACCAACCTGTAATTAATAGGTCTGACATTTTTAAGGAGTTAAGCTTTGGATCCAAAATTGCATTGATAGAGAAATTAATCCAACCTAATTTGGATTATATGCCAACCAATCACATATGTCGATATTTCTCTGCAGAGGGGTTAACAACCACCATCTTTTATTATTTCAGTAGCTACTATAAATGAATATTCGAAAATATTTAGCTTTTCACGATCCCACAATATTTTTCAGTGTATGCATATCTTAAAAAAATTCAATTAACTGGTACCAGCGCCCGCAAGCATTATAATCTCCCCATCTTCCAGTGAAGAGATATAAACTATGAGAATGTGGATCTTTTTTATGGACTATATTGGAGAAATCTGTAGCCTCTTATAAAATGCTACGTTTATCATAGATGTGACTGGATTTGCCTTCCAAGAGGCGTAAGCTTATTAAAAGCATAATGAAATATTTTCGCACCTTATTTGAGATAGCAGCCTTTTTCGATTTGATCATGACGGGAGAAAAATATAACTTTTTAAGTTAATCGACACAAAATTTCTAGTGGTGTATGATCTCCCCCTGATTATGGCGGAAATATTTTCATCTCATGTACGAAAAAAAGTTTCATAAAGTATTATCCGATTAATTCGATACTTATACTCATTATGAAATATGTCTTTCGACATAAAAAAATATAGTCTTAATAGACATACATATTTACAACCATGGATTACTTTTGGAACACAAACAAAAATAAAATAAAATTGATATGTCAAAATCAAAAGCATTGAAGATATGCAAACAAATCTTTGATAACTTCGTGACCTTAAGGGCCAACGAGATGAAATTATGGACACTTTCTACGTCAAAAAGAAATTAAAATATGATCAATATAGTCACTACAAGGACTAATAATATTGGCTAACAAGCCGGGTGCGCACTCATTGTTTAAATGATAACGGGAAAAAAATGCCGTTTTAGTCATCGCATATATGGAAAATCCATTTTATGAAAATCACATGATCTTCTCCATGGAAGAAGATACCAAACTTAATTGGTCGTAGGTTTTTCAACCATGCACGTGATTAATTACCGTAAAGGTATTTCAATTGCGACAACAACAATTTTGGTGATTATAGTTTCTTTTAGAAGGATAGAAATTATAAACCATCTACTGATGGATTTTCTTTTTCTTTATCCACGGAAAACTAAGAGATAAAAGATAAATCTCACCTCATATCTTATTAGGATTAACCAATAGATTTTAATTGCACCCAAAAAAATATAGAGAATGAGTATATAATCATATTCTCATGATAGGTGTTATGAAGATATATAAAATCCGTCTCCATAGCATACACCACGGTGTGTCAGGGGAGAAAACAAATCACCACCCACTAATATTGATTAAAGAATTAAGGAAAGAATATAATAAACTTTTGATTTGATCAATTAATTAATAAAAAAATATAAGAACAGAGAATAAGAAATCTACTGTTATAACGACGAGTTCCACGCCTGATGCTCGTTCTCATGCACTCCAATGGAAACAAAACTGTACATAAGGACACGATAAAAGTTAGCTAGCACTTTAACGCGAATCAAACAGAACCGCCATAAACAATATTAATAAAACTACAGAGGTTAAAGGTTAAAAATATCCCTTCATATCGTGTTTGGAAAGCTTAAACCATTCGCTCAATTCTCTTCGCGAGAGTGTAGAACGTGCTGATAACCTATTGTGATATAGAAGACAAAGAACGAGAGACACAAAGTAGAGAAGAAAATGGAGAGAGAAATCTTATTCATATGTACAATAGACTAACATTAGAGTATATGGCTAGACACAAGGGCATCCCAGTAATAAACGGGATTTTCCCTAGATATTCTTAACATAATTACACGTTTATAACACTGATAATGGATTAGTATTCTTTTTTCAACACTTCTTTCCTTTCTATTTTGGACCAAGCACTAGCTGTTCAAGGCCAAACTATAACTCTATATTTCCATTTCAAGATTTTAAAAAAAGCTAAAAAAAAAAAAGATGAAAAAACAAACAAACAAAAAGCACTAAAATAAAAACAAAAAACACTGACAAAGTGTTGAACCTTCGTACCCACGGCCACAACTCATGTACATTCAGGACGAATTTATATCTCCCGGGACGATTTTATATCACAAAATTGGTTAAAAATACCAAAATCAACAATTCCTGGGTGAAAAAGACATGTAAAATTTTATACTGCTTAAATGGACGAGAATGTAAAAATAGCCAGGATGTAAACAGTTTCATCCTACCCATTTTCAAATACTTTTACTTATTTTTAATTTACATCAGGATGTATCCAGTTTCATCCTCACTCTTTTTTAAGTTTAAGCCAGGATGAATCCAGTTACATTCTTGCTATTTTTTTTTTGTGTCCATTTCACCCATATTAATTTTTACTCGTCCATTAGAACCATATTCTTGCTATTTTTTGGTGTTCATTTCACCCATACTAATTTTTACTCGTCCATTAGAACCATATTTTAAAAATATTTGGACAAATGACCCATTTTCCTATTTTATATTTCCAGTGTTGTTGCTTATTAAGTGAACTCAGGTACCAAATTTCTTCCGTGTGGGACAAAACACTAGCGAAAATAGCAAGGTTTGAAAAACACCCGTTTTTACTGAAAAAACGACTGTTAAAACGGTCACACCCATATATCGTGGCCGTGAGGGTCCCTGAACCCCGTGCCTTTATAATGCCGATAAATAGGAAATAACGACAGTTTTTTAGTACCGTTTTTCAGTTTTCATACACGTTATAACCGTTTTTCTAAAATTAGTTTGAATTTTTTTTCTTCTAAAATTAGTTTGTTTTTCAGTTTTAACGTGCGTTTTTTAGAACTGTTTTCCCGTTCTCACGCTTAGTTATAACTGTGTAAATAACTTTCTTAACATCTTTTTTGATTTTTTTTTCCTCTGGATTGAAAGCTGAAAACTTCGAATTAAATTTTTTTAAATGATACAAGGAAAGTAACTATAGGATTAAAAACTTCAAATTTAAAAAACATAGGATTGTTAAACTAGCTAGTATTCATCATTTAAAAAGCTACGCGAACCAACTACGACCACCACTTTTTTTTGATTTATTCATGTATTCTTCATTTTCTCGATGGTTCCTTTCCACATCATAGTCATCGTTGTCGAGATAATCGGCTATCTTCGTTTGCATAAGTATCATCATCATAATAACCATCATTATCGTTATCATAACCTCCTTCAGTATCATCATTATTGTTACCTACTTCATTATTATTATTATTATCAATATTAGAATTATATCCTTCGTTCATATGTTGAACACCATGGTCAGAGCGATCCGAAGTGTAACGAGAATCATATGTTGGATTCACATTCTCATAACCTTGTGTATTGTCTCCAAATGAAAGATTACCAAAGTCTTAAACAGTCACTCCAGGTAACCTTTCATATGGCATTTGAACTTCATGATCATGCCAGTTTTATGGTAGAGGGACATGCTCTGGATTATTAACGGCCTCCTCTTTCAGCATATTTAACCACTGTTTTTCTTGAGGTAAAACCGGTGTTTCATCTTCCCCCGCTATCCAGTCAAGCATATTGTCATCCCTCAGTAGACTATGAACGTCGTGAACATCAATGATATGTCTCCTTGCTTTACCTTTAATTCTTTGTTGCTCCAACTTCAAATTGTACTGGACATACACCAGATCATTTATTCTCGATGAAAGTAAACGATTGCGTAGTTTGGTGTGGATTCTTTCAAACACACTCCAATTCCTCTCTCGATCCAGACGATGTATTTGTTTGACTTAATATCTTTACCGCAATTTTTGGAGGGATGGATACTAAAGCACCATAAGATAACCACCAACTTACAGGATCACCATGTTGAGTGCAATACGTGTTGATGGTGATGCAAATTGACCTTGCATCATTCGCATTTTTCCTGCCTCAAAGAAAACTACAATTGTTACTAGAAATTCAAATTACTTAATTATACATATTTGGAGATAGTATTAGTAATTTTGTACCTCTAGCATGCAATTTGCTTGTTCTTGCATGCACACTAACCATTTTTGATATAACTTCAGGTAAGACAAATTTGCGGCTCGTAAATTTCATTATTGATGAGATTAGTTCTTTGGGTTAAAGATGTAATAAGGATGGAGAAAATACGATGCAGCATGAAGAGGAGAACTCAACTGACTTTTCCATCGTTTCTTTATTACACCCACGATAGAAGCATTTCGATTTGATCCCAAACCCATTTGTATAGTTTCCGTACATGTAGCAAGTACATGGAACAAATAGCCCATGGTGGGTTTGTCTGAGTCCAAGAAACGAATCATTTTCAATAATGGACCAACCATTATGCATGCATTTTGACACGTCGTCCAGAACATCTCATTTGAGATAATATTCTTCACTTGTCTAGCTTGTTTAGTTTTTGCCTCATCCGATTTCAGAAATTCCTTGTCCAGAAATAGGCTCTCGATAGCATTACGTTGATCAATGATGCTTTTGATTGCAATAAAATTCGTTGAAAACCTTGATAAGCGGTGCAATAGATTGCGTCTGAGAATGTTGTCGAAATCTAGCAAGAACCCAACCATGATTGTAAATAAATTTGCTAATTTGTTTTGCTTCTCCGATCACATCTTTAACAAAGGGTAATTTTTCCATATCTTCCAACATCAAGTCCAATACTTGAGTAGCACAAGTAACCCAGAAAAATGTGCCATATTTTGATGCCAATCTCTTGCCTATTCAAACGAAAATAAAAATAAGTTAATGATTAATATATTCCCAATATATATAAAATAAAATGAAGTTATTCTTAGTTACCTGCAGCTTTGAATTGGGATCCTTGATCTGTTACTAATTGAACAATATTTCTCGGACCGACATGATCTACAACGGGCTTGGACAAAGTAATTAAATACTCTGTTGTGAACCGATTATGTTCTATCTCGACACTTTTCAAAAACGTAATTCCACTACCACTGTAAACTAGAAAGTTTACAATCGTACGGTAGTTTTTGCTTTTCCAACCATCATACATGAGTGTACAACCATATTCTCTCCAGTAATGTCGTTGGACAGACACCACATCTTTTTCAATCCTTTGTTTTTCTGAAGTTAATATGGGATTCGAAAACTTATAAGCTGATGGAACTCTATAGGATTGGCCGAAATTTGTAAATGCATTGAATGCCTCGTGGTACTGAGATGAGTTAGCCACATTGAAGGGAATATCATTGTCATAGAAAAAACGTCCAACAGAAGAATCTACTTTTTCCCGACATGTTTTGCTTTTGCCAAATTTTGCCATCGAAGGTTGAGAATCCCTAGAAGGGTTATATTGTCCTCCCATATCCACCCACATCCTAGGTGGTTGTAATGGCCGCATAGTAGACCTAGGTATTTCTGCAGAGGCCCGAGGACCGTGCGATGTACCCTCTCCGACATGACTATTCTTATTTTTTTCGTCCAAAAAGGTTCTTTAAAAACCTATTCTTTTTCTTTTGTGTGACTGGTACTTGTTCTTCTTCTGCATGAGAATCTGGTTCTTCTTCATCTATACCACACACAGGGTTCCATGGCTCGTTATGATACACTTGTTCTAAATCTTCGTTATCAGATTCTGCTCTTCTTTGCCTTTTTGCTTTTCTTTTTTCTTCCAGTCCAACTTTAGCAAGATTTTTCACTTCAGGCGGCACATGCATGCACGAGGCAACTGTACCTCTTTGTTGTGCTAAATGCAATTTTATGCGTGAAATACCAGAAGATATTTCCTTTTCACAAAAATTACACTTCAATTTTTTACCATCAGGCATTACAAAGGTGCAATATGCATGAAAAACATCTCGTTTGGCAGTTTGCGTGGATGTCGATCCTTCCATCGTATCTGTAACGAGAAAATGTTACATGGAAACCAGTGACATATATTAAATTTCGCTAGTACTATTCTTGGCCTATATTTTATTTTGTCCACAAATAGAAAATTGGAGATGTCTATTTTGTAGCTAGGTAATCATTATATTCTTAAAACAATAGGAAATTTGGTTGCCTATGTGTAGGAACATATGCTAGCTAGACCTTTTGATCATGAAGAAAATTAGCTTTTTCTTTTTCTTTTTATACTTTTAACTTTTGACCTCTTTTGAGCATGAATACGAATTCCTTATTGTGCATGAAGACAATTCATTAAACTAGTGAATTTTTTCTTATTCACTAGTATAATTTTTGGCCTCTATTTAATTTGTGTCCACAAATAGAAAATTCTAGATGTCTATTTTGTAGTTAGGTAATCAATATATTCTTGAAACAATAAGAAATTTGGTTGCATGCAATACGTAACATAGACTAGCTAGATCTGTTAATCATGAAGACAATTATTATTATCTTGTGTCTTGACTAGATTGTTATTTGCATGGAATTTATTGACTAGATTTAATTGTGTCTTGATTTTTTCTTTCTCTAATCTTGATTTGAGCTTTTGTTATTTCCTTGAAACTCTATTATAAAGCTATGGCAACATCCTAAATTACAATATATATATATGTAGAACATGAAGAAAATGATGAAAACATTACAAAAAAAAAAAAAAAAAGGCAACTACTAACTTAAATGTTGATATAAGAGAGTACATGTATAGTTAAAATTTATAGTTCAAAGACAACATTCGACGTCCGCATCATCATCCGGTATGATGAAGAAAAAAAAATCAAATTTGCTGTAAATAAACTACATAAAAACAAACAATATATTTAGTGGTAAATACTTATTTTAATAAAATATTAAAATTACCTCTTAAACTTGTAGTTGGAAGTTGAAACTTGGAAACTTCAAAACACGAGAGGAAGGAAGAATTTCTCATGAAAGAAGCGAGTTATAGAATATTTGTCTACTACAACCATACGCCTTGTTGTGTTTTTAAAGGGTGAACATATAAAGAAGAGAAAGGAAAAAAAATAGTGTGACCATGATTTTGTTTTCTAAAAGAAGGGAAATGAAAAAAAAATTGACGCGACATATTATTCGTTGCCTCCCCCAATTGGACCAACTTGAATCTTCAATTCATGAACCAAGTTCTCTGTTTTAGTTCTTCACTTCTTTGTTAAAACTTAAAATGAAATTAAAAAAAAAACTATATATGCATCATCATGCAGTGGTGGTGGGTACATGATTTGGACGTAATAATTATTTCATCTTATAAGTAGTGCAATTTTAGATCGAATCTGATAATGGGTTGATTGACTCTACCCTAACTCACCATGCAATTCCTACTTTACAGAGTTTTTTAAGCATTCAGTGATTAACTTTTAGAAACTAGTAGTCTAGTACCATATAGACTTGTTAAAACCCTGCCTACTTCTTGGCATTTGATGGAAATTCTGCAATCTAGTAAAGCGACAAGTATACTTAGCTAATTGTTGCCGACGAAATTTAGTGGTTATAATTTACCGACACGAATTTTATCAAACTTTCGTAAATTGTATAGTGAAAAGCATTTTAAAACACCTATGTAAAGAATATAAACATAACTATCGAATTATACTCATTTCTTATACTAACAATAATCAAATAAAATGGTAGTATTAGAATTTCTTAATGATATAGGTCATCTATTAGTTGGACAAAATTTAAAAATTAATGGGTCACCTATTTAGGGACGTAGGGAGTATTAAAAAATAAAAATACCTAGTAACAACGTTTTTTAGACACGTTAAAACGTTTTCACGCACGTTATAACCGTTACATAGGAATTTCATATCAATTTTTTTTTATTTTCTATTTAACTGTTACAACGCCCGTTATTTTCAAAAAACGTCCAAAAAACACATTTTTTTCCTATATAACGCGTTTTTAGCCCGAAACGTGCTCACACCTGTGAAAACGCATTATAACAGTCACGCCTAGTGTCCGTGACCCAAGCCGTGACCCGTTTTTCAAACCTTGGAAAATACTAAGTGAACAACTCAAAGGTAAAAACCTCGACTTCACCTCCCGTAGACCATTTCAAAAAAGAAAAAACACTTTCCTGCCTTCATTGGATTTAACGGTCTCTCTCCACTCTCCTCATCCATTTCCATCCAGCGATCAGTTATCTCCTTGTCCATGGTTGAATAAGATCCAATCATAAAGGACCAATTAAGATCACAATCTGCTAGATAGCAGGAGTAATTTGATTCTATTACTGATTGTTGGGCATTGTTATTTGATGCAACAACAGCTGTTCGAGAAAATGTCCCAAAGGTTTGGTGTAGTATCATGTTAATTTGATTCAGTTGCAAACTAAGAAGAATCTTTTGGATTTCATTCATAGGGAGAATATGGGAATTGGCTCAAGGACATGATGATTTATATGGATAAAGCTCTGGAAGTAGACAGGGTAAACAAAAAGGTTCATACCTGTCTTGATGTTTCCATTCTTTCCCTTCAATAGTTTGTATAGGAGCCACGAATTTTCTCATCATGTCTTTATATCCTTTTGAAACTGATAATATGTTAACTATTGTCACCATGTCTTCATATCCATGAATTTTCTCCATTCTTTCCCTTCAATAGTAAGTTAACTTAGAAATTAAGTTCTCAATTATCGATTGCTAGGCAAAATGCAGCATAGTATCTGCATGCAACATGTAACAAACTTAACAATTTTAAACATTTAATCTAACAAATCGTTCTTTAATTTGAAACTTACTTTAAGCCTTCTGTGTTGGAAGTACTTCACCAACATTCTCTTCGTTGTTATGTTTCTTCATCAATTTCAGGGAACTGAAACTTGCGCTGCAGTCATCGGAACCTGAAAAAGTGAAGGAGTCGGGGAAACTTTTGGGTCTGAAGCTTGTCGATGGTGCTACACCAAATTCATTGCAGGTACAACTATATCTGCATTACTTTTTCTATTTGTTCAAATATAAGGAATTTGGGATAGTCAATTTTAACTTTTATGCTGTTTCTTTTTAGAATAAAATTACTTCTGTCATCTAGATATGTTATTGTGAACGGATATGATTAGGATTTAGGAGAAACTTTACCTGCAAATCCTTGTTGGAAGATTAGGTTACGATAAAATGAGAAACCACAGGTTACCACAGTCACCCCTAGTACAACTATACCAGCTGATGAAGTGAAAGCGAAATCCCATTCCTTTTTTCTCTTGAGTCCATACTATTAGAGTTAGACCTGTAATAGCTCCAAGGGAAATGCTGAAAGTGTACCCATTGAAAAAGCTTGGCTTTTGTTGTAACTCAGTTGGGTCATTGTCATTAAAGATTGAACTGGTCTCTAAGGAAGCAAGGTCTGTTCTTAAGCAACCTTCTCCAAAGGAAAGAACGTGTACACCTACGTACGTAGAGTACAACTGCATTGTAACCTTGAACTTGTTTGCAGTTATCAAATTGAAATGTTATTATGCAATAAAAAATAATAGTGTTCCTAAACAACTAAGTATAAATTATATTTAAAACAAATTACATCATCTTAAAGAATGCAGCAGACTTGCTAAAATTCTCCTTAGCTTAATATCTCAATGACCTTGTGATTCGATCGTCATTTCACCTTCCTTCTTCACAAAATTCAGTATCTGAAAGAACACAACTATAAGTCTGAAGTTTCAGTTTAACTATAGGAGTCCTCCCTCTTCACTGATCATGGTTAGCGCGGTAGCACTCCACTGCTGCATGAATTGGCTCCACTCCCGTTGAACCCTAATGATATTGCATCCAGATCCTTATTTTTGTTATCCAGGTCGGCACGAATTCCACTGCCTCCTTCCATGTTCTCTTGCAACTGTAGGGCGAGTTCTAAGCTCCTAAGAACATCCCCCATTGATGGTCGATCAATTCCTTTATCATTCAGACACTTCTCTGCAATCTCTCCAAACGTCATCAAGCACCCGGGTGCTATTTTTCCATTCAAGTAAGGGTCAATTATCTGGTCGAGGATGCCTTCCCTCTGGCAGTGTAAAGCCCATTCTGCTAAGCATACTTGCTCAATTGCTAATGTTGGATTGAGTGCTGGTTTTGCACAAAGAACCTCAAATAGTACGACACCAAATGAGTAGACATCTGATTTCTCTGTTATTTGCTGCCTCCTAAAGTATTCCGGATCCAAATAGCGAAAACTTCCCTTCACAGCTGTAGTGACATGCGTATGATCCAACGAAGGTCCAATTTTGGATAACCCAAAATCTGAAACTTTCGCAACCCATTTCTCATCCAACAGGATGTTGGTAGTCTTCACATCTCGGTGAATGATTGTTTGTTTGGCGCCTGTGTGTAGGTAATGTAAACCACGAGCAGGTCCAGTGCAGATCTCAAGCCTTTGCTTCCAAGGTAAGGGAGGGTTTTTGGTCTTGTAGAGGTGCTCGCGTAGCGTTCCAAGAGTCATGTAATCATAAACAAGAATCATTTCACAGTTCTCTTCACAGTACCCAATTAGGGATACAAGATGGCGATGTCGGAGTTTAGAAAGCAACTCAATTTCTGCTTGGAATTCATGAACACCCTGCTCAGAGAGAGGGTTTCCACGTTTAATGGCAACTTTAATAGTCCCATTTTCAATCTTACCCTTGTAAACCTTTCCAAAACCACCAACACCCAAGATTAAGGCCTCATTGAAGTTGCATGTTGCAGCTTTAATTTCAGCAAATGAGAAGTGTCTACAAGTATCCGAAGTAAGTGACGAAGCAAATCCTCGGGTAGCATTCGTTTTTCCTGAAGCTGGTGGTGAATTGCCGTAGAGACAACACATAAGCCACAAAGGTGGTCGAACACTGGCACCGGAATTTTCTCTCATCTTCCTTCGGAATACCACATAGACAACAACAGAAAGAAGACATAAAGCAGTTCTCCACCTACAATACCTGCTATAATTGCAGCCTGATTCCTTGACTTGCTTGGAAAGCTAGGAAATTTTGGGTCTATGTCTTGCTGTACAGAAGATTGATTCGGGTTTGGTCCGCCAAGGTTTCCTGTAGGATCATTTAACTTGAAGATTTCCAAACCATTTAAGATGGCATCATAATATTGGGGCTTAGACGCTATATCAGGATGTAGAGCAACCCATAGATGCTGGCGTTCCCCTTCATTCGGAACATGCACAGCATAATCTCTGTATAAGGCAATACCATTTCCAGTATCTCCAGTCCATATAACAATATCAGCACCATCCTGAGCAGTCTGATTATTGAGAAATATTTGGAACACCCTTTGGTTGACCAACTTGACCTTAGTGATTGCTGACTCGATCTCACAGAGATGTAGCCTTACAAGGTACCAGAAACCAGGGTCAATTGAAAAAACCCAAGTCAGGTTGTAATTCTTGTTAAAATCTGGCTTCGGACCCATTGTTCGAGCCACCAGATGAAACCGAAAAGATAGCGTTAGAGGCACTCAGATCCCCATAAGATGACGAGTAAAAATGAAGACGGACATATTTCCGACCGGCAGCAACAGGAAAACTATAAATGAATTCAGATTTGAAAATTCTTGCTGTCATGTATGGTACATCAGCAACGGAAGGGTTTCTTTCAAAAGCCTTATAAGATTCTGACGTATTCAACTGTGAAGCTGCGTATTTTGAACCAAAATTGCTTTCCCATATCATATCATCTGTAGCTTCTGTTTCTGTGCCACAGTCCAAGAAAATGCTTTCAAGTGGAACATACCTAGATTTGTCAGCAGCAGAAACTCCATAGATCAGAAATGAGAGATGGAGAGTGAACACAAATAGAATACCATTTTTGCTGGTGTTATTCATTGTTCATGAAAATTTAGAATCAGAACAATACTACTCAAAATGTGAAGTACATGCTCGATATAGGTAGGTACAAATCAAATCAAAAATGTAGGCAATCCTCCTAGACTCAAAATACTCGATGCTTTCCCACAAACTTTTGGTCAATGGTCTAAAACTAGCGTGTCGCTGGGGGTGAGTCTAGTTGTACTCAGTAGCTTTCAAGTGCTCTTTGGATAACCAAAGTGTGGAAGTCAGTCAATATTAGAGCTGGGTGTGTTTTTCTTATTTTCTGCACATCATAAATGCTTTCTTTGAATTTTACAAAGTGGGCTCTAGGGGTCCGGATGGTGAAAGATTCCTTGAATCCTTGCAGAAAGTGTCCATGACTTGACCCTGCAATAGAATTCCAATCCACATAATTAAACAGAATTCACGACCCCAAACATCTTCCTTCTTATCTGAATTTTTTGTTCAAAATCTTCTCCTAACACACAACCGAATCACCAATTTTAATTCTACCATTCATATAATCCACACTAGAGAGTACAACCAATTCAGCTCTTTGATGAAAAATGCTCAGCAACAAATTTTTTGGTGATGTAATTGGATTAAATTACTGATTTATGCAAAAAAAATGTTGGGCATTTTGGTGATGCAGCTGTAGTGTAAGACGAAATGTTCCATAGATATAATATGTAGTATCAGTTGCAAATTAAGAAGAATCATTTAGGTTTGATGCATTGGGAGGAAATGCAAATTGGAGAAGTCATGGACATTGTGGTGATGCCATGTTTATGAGAATAAAGCTCCGAAAGTCAATGGCGTAAGCAAAAAGGTTCCTAGCTAACTTATGATCTTTCCTTAAAAAATTTAACAATTTTATGCCATCATAGTGTTTCCATCCTTTCCCTTCAATATTTTGTATAACTGCCATGAATATTCTCACCATGTCTATATATCCGTTTGAAATTGATAATATGTATATGCCAACTCAGAACTCAAGTTGTCACTGAAGTTAAAGCGCATGAGAAACTGTTGATATTTAGGGAAATTGGAATATAGTATTAAAATGGAAAAACATTTTCTTGTTTAGTAGAGACATTTTAGCTAACAGGAGTAAGATTATACTGTCGATATGTATACCTCCTTGACCAATACAAGTAGTTCAGGAAACTCAAGAATCCAAGAACAGAAAGTAGCCAATAGAACCGGTCAATGTAGTCCCTGTTTATGTTACTTCCCTCTAACCAACCAATCCCTCCGTGTCTTGTAACTTTGTTGACTACATTGACAACAATAGATGAAATGAAAGAAGCCAACCCGATATTGCAGAAAAATATAGCAGTCCCCAAGGATTTCATCCCTCTTGAGACTTCAGTATTGAAAAACTCGAGCAGCCCAACGAATGTGGTCACATCATTGATGCCCAGAACAAAGAACTGGAGACCCAACCACATAACAGACATGGGCACTTGGTTGCCTGAATCCAGTAATCCATGAGCCTCTGCCACACCTTTCCTTTTCTTCTCAATCACGGCCCCTATAACAGTCGCTGATATTGTAGCTATATAACCCACACCTACTCGTTGCAAGTGAGTTATGCCAGTTGGGCACCTCGTGATCTTACGGGCAAACGGTACAAATATTCGATCATAAATAACTAGCATCACTAGCTGGAAAGTTACGGGAATGACAAAGAGAGATGCTGGTGGAACATGAATTGCGCCCAATTTGGTGTTCATCGTGCCTCCTTGTTGTATTGTTAATGTTAGGAGTAAGGGGATGGGAATGTAACATATCATTGAACTAATAAAAACTGGGACCATTCGAAGAACGATTTTCATCTCTTCTACTTGGCTAACACTACAAAGATACCAGTTTCCAGTTTTTCCATCAAAAATTGATGCCCTGTCTAGCCATCTGCGTGCAACATATAACAAACCTGAGAATCGTAAACATTTAATCTACCAAAACATCTTTTACTTCTTAGCATAGTTATTGGAAACTTACTTTAATCCTTTGGTGTGTGGAAGTACTTCACCAACATTCTCTCCCTTGTTATTAAATGCCAAGTAAATTTCTTCATCAATTTCAGGGAACTGAAGTTTGCGCTTTCTGTATGCAGCCAACAGAACCTGAAAAAAGTGGACGAGTCAGGGAAACATTTGGGTATGAAACTTGTCGATGGTGCTACACCAAACTAAATGAAGGTACAATCACAACTGCATTACTTATTTATTCTCAAATATAGGGAATCTGGAATAGTCAATTTGAACTTTATGTTGAGAAACAAAAATTCTTTTTACTTCTGTCATCGAGATATGAAATTTTGAACAGATATGATTACGAGAAACTTTACCTGCAACATCCTTGTTAGAGGACTACCTGTTGGTATTAGGTTACGGTAGAATGAAATACCAGAGGCTACCGCAATCAACCCTAGTAGAACTAATCCAGCTGACAAAGTGAAAGCAAGATCCCATCCTTTATTCTCTTGAATCCATACTATTAGGGTAAGACTTATAATAGCTCCAAGTGAAATACTGAAGGTGTACCAATTGAAAAAGCTAGACTTTTGTTGTAACTCAATTGGGTCATTGTCGTCAAACTGATCTCCACCAAAGGATGCAAGGTTTGCTCTTAAGCAGCCTTCTCCAAAGGCAAGAACGTACACACCTACATAGAGTATAACTGCATTGTAACCATGAACTTGTTTGCAGTTATCAAATTGCACTGAGATATCGCATACTGGTGGTTGGAGTGATGGAAGATGTGCTTGCGTTGCTAATAATACATACCCCTGTTAAACATAAGAAATATCTATGTTGTCAAAGGCGTCGCCTAGGCGGCGCCTAGGCGCCAAAGTGGCCTTATTCTGAACTTGGGCGCCACGCAGTGGGTAATGAGATGCCACTTTAAAAAGTGGCGCCCAGGCGTCGCCTTTTTAGGCGCTCAGGCCAAGGCGCCAGTTTGTTGGGCGCCAAAGTGGCATTTTATGCCAAAAAAGGAAGAAAAAAATATTGCCAAAATCTGTTGAAAATCTTTTTCATTAAGTCATTCATTAATATTTTAAAACCCTAAGCTAATTATGTTAAGAAACAGATCATTCCTAGCTGTTTTTGTTAATATCTTTAACAATAGTAAAGGAAAAAAAATCTTTCCAAATTTTTTGCAAATCTTTTTCATTAAGATTTATTACAAGCTAAATATAGAAACTTCTAAGCTAATTATAAGTTATGTCAAGAACATAAACCTATGTGGGAATTATTGTTCTACGCCGCGGCTTCGCCGCGCCTCGCTGCGGCTCGGGAATTTACACCCGACGCCACGCGGCGCCTTACGCCCATGACAACATAGAGAAATATTTGTATTGCTTAGGAAATATATTACTCCTTTAACTTATGTTAATTCGTTTCCATAGTAAAAAAACCCTAAGAAAAATGAACACATATGCTGGAGATTACTTTTTCCATTTGACCTGGAGCCCTGGGTTTATAAACTTATGCATATGTACAGGATTCTTAACTTTTATGGTTAATTTGGTATGCCCCCTGAATCAATTGTATTTGTCTAGTGGGATGAAAAAGAGAAGTTTTACAAACTAAATTATTGTAATTATTGTAACCTAGAGGAAGTGGTTGTTCAATTGAGTGCAACACTTGAATCAACATTTAGTGCCAATTTTTAGGTCCATAGCTTTAGTCATCTTGTAAGAATGGATGTCACTGTCATGGCTCCACGAGATAGTCAAAGGAACCAACTAGTGCATCTCAGACTCTAATGTGTCAATTATAAGAACTAGCATGGGATTGAGTAATTATGGTCGAAAAACCAGTATGGTCCAACTGAAGTCCACGCCGGTGGAACTCGGTTTACTAGTATGTTAGTTTAGTTAACAGCTATCCTTTTCAACACCTAACTAGGAACAATAAATCAAATTGGTTCTACCTAACCAAGAAATTAGCTGTGACAAAATTATTTTAAAATAATAGGTATAATAAATTAGGAGAAATAAGCTACGTACTTCCTAGATTATTTTAGTCAAGATTGTTCGTAAATTTAGGAAGACAAACAAAGTTAAGGTTAAGATTACTATGTCTTTGAGCAAAAGTCTCTTACCAAGAACTCGAAGGGACCAAATACTAGTATGGCCGTAAACCTAGTTATGTATGAATCTGAGAAGAATCCTCCCACCAACGCAAATGCAGAAGCTACACCCATAATATTAGTTACGGCTGTTGAAGCAGTCGCTACATCCATGTGCATGGTTTCACGAAAATACGTAACTAAGTTGAATACATTCCCTATGAACGTTAGGTTTGTCATCACCACCAAAACTGCAGAACATGGATATCAAAACAGTCGATAAGTACTCAGTGGATAAGGAGCTCCTACAAATTAGACTGTGCTTTATTAGAGGTTTATTAGCCAGGAATTGACGAAGAAAACACAAGTTGTTTTAATTCATAGACTAGAGAAGTAAGTGTGTGATGAAAGCGGAAGAAGAAAAACAGTAAATTACTCGAATAATAAAAACTTGATCGAAATGCTCAAAGTTTTGGTGTATTTGTATGATGATAATTTAGTTAGTTATGGTTAGGTAGGGATATCAAACTTACAGTGTATAAATGTTGCTGCTCTAATTCCACCATGTTTGTCTTTGTTGACTGGATTTCTCTTCCAGTCCACCATGCCTTGAACAACATCCATCGCAGTTTCTGTTTCTATTTCAAGCTTGGAATCCATACCGAGTTTATATGAGCAGTACTACTATCACACCCTTTGTATATAAGTTTTGTCTCATGCCCACAGATCCAAGGTCCCATACATACTGATTCCATTGACTTTTCAAAATGATTGATTCATTTTCATTTAAAATTCAGAATATGCCATTTCCAATAATGTAGGTAGCTGGGATTTTAATAAGTTAAAATTAAGGAAATGGGAAACTCGAGATGTTGATACTTGATAGTGATTGCAATTGTTTGAATAAACCAGTAAGATGACAAACTGGTCAATATTTTAGCCACGGGTTGTGCGATTGTTAGTCAAGTGAATTATGGCAATCCTAATAAATACATTTTGTTGTTGCCTCTTGTTTGCTGCTTAGCATTTGTGAATTCAACATAAACAAAAAAAAAAAAACTTGAATTTTTTGGTTGAGCCTTTTGTGACAAGGAATCAACTTGCCAATGACCAAAGTCTCTGTTAAAGCTGTCCTTTTGAAATCTTATCATGCAATGTGGAGAAACAGGAATCTTATGAATGTCTTTTGTTTTAGGTGAGCTAGACAAATCATGGGAAATTATATCCGGAAGATGGTGGGTTCCAGCAGAGATATTGTTTTGTAAGTATATCCTTGGACTTTTTATTGATTTACATCATGTGAATCTTCAGTTTATCAATTGCTTTCTTTGATAGTCTATGTGAATCCAGTAGTACAATATAGAAATTTTTGTAGAAACAAACAATCATTAGGGTAAGTACAGTTATAAGGTTTATCATATGATTAATCATATCCAGTAGCACAATATAGAAACTTAACTTCTGTTCAGTAGACTTTTCAGCTAGTTGCCGCCCGATTGTGTTCCCGGTATGTATAGCGTCTTGCCCAATACAAGTAGTTCAGAAAGGCCACCAATCCCAGGATGGTTAAAAACCAATAGAACCGGTCAAGATAGTCTCGGTTTAAGTTATTTCCCTCTAACCATCCAATACCTCCATGTCTAGTAACTTTGTTGACTACATCCACAAGAACAGACCCCAGCAAAGAAGCCAACCCCAGATTGCAATAAAACATAGCAGTCCCCAGGGATTTCATCCCTCTCGACACTTCAGTGTTGAAAAACTCGAGCATCCCAACGAATGCCATAACATCAACAATACCTGTAGCAAAGAACTGTATAGACAGCCACATTACAGACATTGGCACTGGGCTTCCTGAATCGAGTAATCCGTGGTCTTCTGCCACACCCTTCCTTTTCTTCTCAATAATTGCCCCCAAAATGGTTGCTATAATTATAGCTATTAAACCAACAGCAATACGTTGCAAGTGAGATATGCCAGTTGGGCACCCTGTGATTCGGCGGGCAAATGGTACAAATACTCGATCGTAGATAACTAACATCACTAGCTGGAAAACTATGGGAATAACAAAGAGAGATGCCGGTGGGACATGAATTGCACCCAACTTGGTGTTCATTGTGCCTCCTTGTTGTATTGTCAGTGTTTGAACTAGAGTCATTGGAATGTAACATATCATCGAACTGAGAAAAACTGGCAGCATTCGAAGAACAATTTTAATCTCTTCTACTTGACTGACACTGCAGAGATACCAATCTCCAGTTCTCCCATCTGATAATGAAGCCTTATCCAGCCATCTGCATACAACATTTGGCAAATATAAACCTAACAAATCACTCTCTAATAAACAGATTGCAGTTACTACATATGTTTGGTTACAAACTTACGCCAAGCCCTTAGTGTGTAACAATATTTCGCTGACATTCTTTTCCTTGCTATATTCTAAGTAGATTTCTTCATCTATTTCAGGGAACGGAAGCTTGCGTTTCCGAAATGCTGCCACAAGAACCTGAAAAAGCAGGTACAATTAAACATTTATATCACTCTAGTGATTCAAGTGCTGTGATTTTTGGATTGGTGTACCTGCAACATCCGAGTTAAAGGACTGCCTATTGGGATCAAATTCCGGTAAAATGAGAAACCAGAGGCAACCACAATCACCCCTAGAAGAATTAAACCAGCTGCTAAAGTGAAAGCAAGATCCCATCCTCTGTTCCCTTGAATCCACACTAATAGAGTCACACCTATAAAACCTCCAAGTGAAACGCTGAAGGTGTACCAATTGAAAAAGCTAGACTTTTGTTTCAACTCAATTGGGTCATCGTCATCAAATTGATCTCCACCTAAAGATGCAAGGTTTGCTCTAAAACAACCTTCCCCGAAGGCAACGAGGTATAAACCAATGTAGAGTACAACTGCATTGTATCCTCGAACTTGCTTGCAGTTACTAAATTGCTTTGACATTTCACATACTGGTGGTTGTAGTGACGGAAGATGTGCTTGCAAAGCTAGTAACACATATCCCTGTCAAAATAACAAGCACACAGTATTAAAATGAAGAAATTCCTGAAATATTTTCTTAATTAGATAAATAGATCGAGGTTGAGATTATTCTATTTTTGAAAGAGTAATCTCAGCATTTTACTTACCAAGAACTCAATAGGACCGGCAATTAGGATGCCAGTAAACCTAGTGATGTATGAATCTGTGAAGAACCCTCCAACCAAGGCAAATGCGCAAGATACACCGATAACATTGGTTGCAGTTGCTGAAGATCTTCCTACATCCATGTGCATAGTTTGACGAAAATATGTGACCATGTTGAAAACATTCCCTATGTATGTTATATTTGTCATCACCACCAAAACTACAAGGAGAAGTATTTTGTGAAGAAGAAGAACACTGAGTAAATCATGCACATGATTGGAAGTTAAAGAAATTGAAATACATGCACTTACAGTGGATGAATAATGAAGCTCTAGTTCCACCATGTTTGTCTTTGTTGATTGGATTTCTCCTCCAATCCACCATGCCTTGAACTGCAGCCATTGTAGTATCAGTTTCAAGGTTCCAATTTTTTTTGTTGATATCTGTAGTGCTTACAACTTGTATATAGCAAGTTCCCACTTTTGCCCATGCGTGACTAGTGTCCCATCCTAATTGATTCCCCACCTATCCAACTAAAGATGGTCTGTTGGTGTATAATAATGTTATAAATAATCTTTGATTTTTTTCATTGTGGTCTCTATTCTCCAACAACTATTGAGCTAATCAGTTGATTCATGTTTCGCTGCAGGTCCCATATGATGAGAGTGATGCAAAGACTTTGCGATGTGTGAGTGTGACTTGAAGTGAATTCAAGTGCAGTACTTCGTGGAATTACTACTAATTTTTTGTTTTTCTTACCTAGGCGAGTGCACTTATTAAGAGGCAAGTAAAAGCTATGGCATCAGCAATTTACATGACTCATTTCATTTTGACCTGTGTGATGGTGGTTAAATGCTCTTGATATTTCAGTGAGAGTAGCACCTTTTTTGTTTTTAGCTGACTCGGCATATGGGTTTGAGTCAACTCCTAACTTGCACCGAGTAAGCAGTCAGACCATTTGTTTTCTATTTTAAGTCAGATTTGACTTAATTTCTGAATCAGACACAATCTCTGACTCGGACCTGTTTGGGTCAGAGTCGGACATAGTCAGGAGTAAACAAACATGGTGTAGCATCCGGTTTGTTTGGGGCTAATTCAAGTTCGAAATTTGACTCGACATCTGAATCGTCCCGAGTCATATGTCAGATCGTTTGTTTTTTCATTTTTCTGATGTCAGATTCGGTTGATATATCAGGTATCATTTTGTTCTTGGCTTGCTTGGTACGTATTTGAATGGATTAAAATAAAAAAATTATGACATGTTTGTTTGCATATGACATACGAATTGGATCTGACTCGACACGAGTTAGATGTCAGGATATCAGGCCATTTATTTTGGGAACATTATTTAAATACCCTTAAACTCTAGCTTTTGAAATATACCCTTATTCAATTTTTAAAAATACTCCTACCTCCTAAAAGTGGAAGCAACTAGTACAAGTTGCTTAAAGAAGTGGACGCAACTTTATACAAATTGCTTCCAAAAAGTGGAAGCAACTTTACTCCAAAAAACTTAATTTCACCCCCTCGGGGTTATTTTTGCAAAGTCAACCAAAATGGAGGGTATTTCTGACAGTCCCACATTTATTTTTAGTTTTTTATCAGAATTGACTTGATACATTACTTGACCCTGTTTGAGTCAGAGAACAAGATAACCCCGCCTTATGGGACCAACAATCATATGTTTTTGAGTGAATTCGGAGTTAAAAAGAAACACATTGAGTCAATATAGAAGAGTTAGTATAGATCCAGAAAAAAATATTAGTAAATTTTTTTGGTCAGATATAACGGGAATTATTATACTCTTTCCGTTTCTGGAAAAGTGTTACTTTTACTTTTTCAATTTGACCTATTTTTAGGCTAAAATGAAAAAGTAAAAGTATCACTTTTCCAGAAACAAAACTAACTTATGGAGACTTGTATTACTGGCTAATACTGGGCTTGGGCCTGAAAATATTGATAGGTTAGGTTTTAGGAAAATGACCACCCAGCACCCACCATAGAAAGACACTTGAGAACCTCCCTCTTTCTGACTTTCTCTGCAAACAAAGCCTTGCCGCCTCCATTCCAGCGACGAATCCAGGATTTTATGTCTGGGTGGGCTAAAAAAAATTTTTTTAGCCAATATTCTATTTAACTTTTTCGATTGCAATATTGATGACTGCAATTATAATACCTGGTGCGACATGCTATTTTTTCTTTTCTACATATCGGGTATCAGTTCGAGAGTTGTTTCCAAAGAAAAATGCTCGGAAGTGGTTGCGGTTTTTGCTATCACGCTCTTTTTGTCTTTTTGTCTTTTTGGAATGTTGCTTTCCACTTATGCTATGTAATATTTGTCGATATACTTACATTTGCCGAGAAAGAAAAGCAAAAATGAACCGATGGAGCAATGATACATCTAGGAAGTTATGTTATTCTTCACACCCTTTACTGTTTAATTTTCGTAGCATGGTGAAACATGAGGAGTAATAAAAAATAAATAAAAATGACCCATGTTTTAACCGACACATAGCAAACAGCATAAATATGTGTTTAGTTGGTTAGCTTAATAATTTTAATAAACAGTATGAATACGTGTTCTTCACTTTAGTTTTTTAATGTTTTTTAAAAGAAAAATAAAACTACTTTAGTCTTTGAACGACTGAGATGTAATATTAAATGTTATATCTTTCTAGTGGGACCGTGTTTCAATTTCATTGAATTGCTTTCATGAAGAATTATATCTTCTAGTGGGCTAATCTGAAATTTGTCACTGGCTAAGTTCCACAAATGTTAAAAATTACATTCATTTCGAACAACTTTTTATGAATTTTGGGGTGGGCTTAAGCCTAGGTAAGCCACCCCCTAATACCGTCCCTGCTCCATTCTCCACCTCTGTCCCTGTGTAGATCTACTATGTTTATTGAAATTCTATGTGCAATAATGATACTAGAGATGAATGAGATCTTGGTTTATTCTGAAAATCATCCTCAAATACAGACACAATAAAATCATTTATGTCATAATGACTTATCCTCTCAAAAGTATATCCTTTATTTTCTGAAGTAGTTGATGTGGTGGGTTGACAATCTCGTCGATCTGTTCATCAGATGGATGTGAGGTTCTTCTGGCACTGCCAGCATATTTGGTAGAAAGAGTTACTGAAATGGGACGTAGAGAATTTTAAGTTTGGTGAAATGGAATGTAACAGTGTGGATGTTTTATGTAATAATAATCAGTTTATGCAATAAGAATTAATAAAGTGCCTTTTAATTAGCATCATATGTGTAACATTTGTACATTTAAGAATTTCTGTGTTCATTGTTTAATGGTAGTCCATTGAAGTAAAAATTAGTAATACACATGACATACATTCATGGAAAATTAGTCACCGGCAGAAGCAGGTTCACCTCCAACATAGGCTTTTTAGCTAGTTGGAGCACGATTGTGTTGCCGATATGCGTACTTCCATACCCAAATCAAGTAATTCATGAAAGCGACAACTCCAAGGATGGTTAAGAACCAGTAGAACCTGTCAAGATCGCCTCGGGTCAAGTTGTTGCACCAAAACATAGCAGTTCCCAAAGATTTCACCACTTCAGTGTTGAAACACTCAAGCAACCAACTAAACAATACTAGGTTACACAATATTGTATTCGTTTCGTTGATATTGGGCAAGATTTACCTGGCGTCATTAGGGGCTAACCTGAAAGAACTAGGGGCGACACAAAAAGACAAAAAAGATCACCCAAACGCAAATCTAAGCTACCCCTTATCTTCGACTTTTCGAAATGGCCATTTTACCCTCCATAATCGGTAGATAAAACTACAATCGGTAGTTTTATTTCGTAATCGGTAGTTGTTAGGATAATCGTAGGTTATTTTGTACAAATGTATTTTAAAAGTTTTGTTATTTTGAAAAAAACCTACAATCGGACGGTATTTATTTAACATATCTTCCGATTATGAAGTTGCCCCAAAATTGATATTTGAAAAAATCTCAAGTTTTTCGAATTTGGGAACTGCCCTACAATCGGAAGGTATTTTAGTTACCATGTCTCCCGATTATGGAGTTTCCCCAAAATTGATATTTGAAAAAATCTCAAGTTTTTTGAATTTGGGAACTACCATAATCGGTAGACATGGAATTAACGTGTCTCCCGATTATGGAGTTGCCCCAAAATTGAAATTTGATAAAATCTTTAGTTTTTAGAATTTGGGAACTACCATAATCGGGACAACCCGGAACGAGGCGCTATATGTCCACTAGCTCGGTCTTCCCTGTATGGATCAAAGCATATCTCCGAGGCGCTATATGTCCACTAGATTACTACTGCAGCAGTGGGAGGCCGACCAAAGAAAGATTGTTGCAACGTGCTGATCGGCGAAAATTTTGATCACTTTGGTATTGACGAGTTTGGAACTCAAATCGCTAATAGCATCACCTAATAGCTTTTCATTATACCACAATAACATGCAACAACATACTTATTGCCTTAGTTTGAACACATCAACACCAATTCTTTACCAACCGGGAAAAAAAAGGAAAAACATGGTCAAAATACTCGTGCAAGTAATTGGGTACAGGTGGTGGCGATTGGTGACACCTTAAAGTGCATTGTTCACTTGACGTCCACCACGACCCCTAGCAATTTGACACAAAATGCACACAGAGAAAGGGCTGTTACGGTAAACAAAAATTCAATTACAAACCCTTAAAGGCCTAATCTTGTCAGTACTCTCCGCCACCTTCTCTACCAGGCTCTTCAACTCCTTCACTTTTTTTTCCTTCTTTTTTGATCCCCTTCATGTATCCAACAACTGAAAACTTGATAAGATGTTAATGGAGAAGTTACTGAGTCATGACCGAGTCATAAACCAATGTTGAGTCAGGTCAGTGAGTTGTCTGCGTCAACCCGACCCATAACTTCATCTTCCCTTGTTTTCTGCTACTGGATTTTTTTGTTCTTGTTTTCAATCTCTGTTAATGCGATTAATCGAATTATATCAGACAATTCTTCATTTTGGAACATGTGTTTGTTGTAATTATATGAAACTGAAGTGGAATTTGTTCTAATCCGCTAAATTTGCGTTCTGGTTTTGTCCATTTGATGAAAAAAGAAAAATTATCATCATTCAGAATTCTTCAATTCGATCGATTCTGATCGATGGGATGGATAATTTAATTAACTTTGAGCTATTGATTGGTTTTTTTTTATTATATTTGAATGAAATTTGCAATCAATTTAATTGATTATCTGAAGATCAATCTTAATTTTATGAAATTGGTAAATCAAAAAATCCAATTTCAATTTCTCTGCACATTTGTTGTGACGGACAACATTGGTTTTTTTTCATCACTTAGGGACTCCCTTTGGTCTGCTCAGCGGAGTAAGCTCAGTGGTTTTTGTTTCTAGGGGTAAGTCCAGGCAATGCCAAGTTAGAAGAAGGAAAAAAAAAAAACCAACAACGTTGGGACGTGTGCATAGATAACGTATTTAGAGTGTGTTTGTTTTCTCCTGACTCATCTGAATCTGACTCTCCTGGATATGACTGAAATTACTTGACTCATCTGGATCTGACTCAATATTTTCTTTTTTGAGTTAGATCTAACTCATCTGACTAAAAAATATGAGTCAGTGGTTTGTTCCCATGAGTCAGGAACATTTTATTACTTAACTCAAACGGGTCCGAATTAGGGGTTAGATCCGACTCAGATCACGAGTCAGATCTGACTCAAAATCCTGAGTCAGATGTCAGATCCCAAGTTCACCAAAAAAAATACACTCTTGCCATGCTTTAGAGAAAAAAAAACAAAATAACCCAACCGTGATCCGTATTCACATGGAACTCACTACTTTCGTCTGACATCTGAAATTAAATGAACTTTGTGAACGATGAACTTCGTGAACGTAATTGTTGACTCAATCTCAAGAACAGATCTTTTTCTTTGATTCTTTTGCAGAGAAAAAAATGGATAACCCTTTTTTCTATTATTAATTTACTCGCATTTTTATCTAACTCCTTTAAAATCCTAACTCATATAAGCCCCCACGTTCAACGGTGACCCTCACCCACCCTTAGAATTGCTCCATTCCACTTTTCCTCAAAGAAGAGAAAAATAATGCGTTTTTTTGCTAAAAAAAGTAATTTTTATATTTATCATCCCGGAAACCAAAAAAAAAAAACACGTTAGGAACAAACCTACGTTTTCTTCTAGGTTTTCTTCTCTACAAAACAAATCATCATAACCTAAATCACATAACATCTTTCAATCGGTAAGGTAACGATCATCCTTACAGAAATCTAATCTTTCAATATTAAACCTATATTGATATTCGTTCATCCTAAACCTTCCCCTCTACGTTTCTTCTGCAACAAACCATGGATCATCCTTACAGAAATCTAATCTTTCAATATTAAACCTATATTGCTATTCGTTCATCCTAAACCTTCCCCTCTACGTTTCTTCTGCAACAAACCATGGATCTTCATCATTAAACAAACCTAAACCCAATATTACACAGTCTTAAATCCGGTAATATCCTTCTCTTGCTTTTCTCTTTTCGGAGCCCTAAAAAAAAAAAAAAAAAAAAAAAAAATATCTTTCGCTGTCTAATCTAACTAACTTTTATTTTTCTTGGTTTGTTGCAGAGACCTACACCATGTTATAATCGAGTTTTGCATATATACATAATCTGATAGAAAAATCCATGAAAACATGGTCTAATCTCTGACGACCAAGGTATTGTTAGGTTTTTTTTTTCTCATACATAATATTTGATATTTACCTGCAAACACGACAAAGCTAATAACAGTTTTTCGAAATCAGCTATAAATACAACTGAAAGTTCGATGACAAACTGTTTTGGCAAATATGCAGTGACAGAAGATGAATGCAAAATTCTCATTCATCGCAATGTCTCATACTAATGGTTTGTTTACAAGGGGTAGAAGCATTCAAAATAGCAGACATATGATAACAAGGGGTTAAAACTTGGATAACACTATGTTTACAACAAAATCTTAATGGAGGTAAAAAGAAAAAAACAAACCTAAGGTTTCCTTTCCGCGGCCTTCTTCTACTCCTCTCCCTGTTCTAATTCATCGTCGTTTTCCGTTTTTTTTCTTCTATTATCTACTAATGGTAAAAAAAAGTGACTTATAACGTGATTCTGAATTCTTGCAGGGACATCTAATCGGGTACAGGGAATAAACTGACTATTGAAGTTGAGCGATGAAAGAAATTTAATGAGAATTGATGATTGTAGTAGTCTTGATGTAACTTTCATCATTTCCATGTGTCGCCAAATTAATACTTTGGGAGCTGATAAAAGCTACATATTTCGTTATGAAAGGACTATGTAAACTTGCGTTTCAGATGTTATTCGTATGACGATACCCAAAGGTTAATCATACTCGCAGCGTCTGTAATGGAGCAAGGTGATCTATTTATACATAGTAAATGATAGGTTTTTTCAACCCAAAGGTTTGAAGATCCCGTTGAGTAATATGTATAAGCTGATTAGTCTTGTTTTTTCTGTTTAGACTTGGTATACCACAAGTTTACCCAAAGGTGAAGTTATGGTTGTATCGAGTCTGAAATCAGAATTTTGCTATCATGAAGTTTCAATGACGATTGTTAGTTCTGATTTATAGTTATATGAAGTTCCATATGCTAGTTTTGTTAATATCATTCATATGGAATACATGCTATATGTTTCGTATGTATGTACAGTTGTTTGACTGATAATAAGCATGTATGTTGTGGTTTGATGGTGATTCATTTCAGATATTTAAGTGTGAATTTACCCCAAGGTAATTCATACTAGTAATGACATTTGAAATGAATAATATTTCATACATTGTTTGTGTTATATGTAAAAGTTTTTACCTAGCAATTTGAGATTCTCGCATCACGAGTTTACCCAAAGGTGAATTTGTGATGGTATTAAATTGTTCTAAAGTTTAAGTGTATGTTTTTATACTTTGCATACTGTGACAGGGGTTATGCCATCTGTCGGAGGAAATGATTACTACCTTGACATTGTAATGCATATCATCTAAACAGAGATAGTTGTTGTTGTGGTAAGCAATTCATATTGTCTGAACAGAGAATGATAAAGTATAAACAATGGCAGAATTCTAAAGAATAGTGGGAGTATGATAATTTATGTTTTCTTATCGTTTACACTTGTTCTTGTTGTTTATATTTTATCAAGAACACAACAGATAGTCGACATAGCTCATATTGAGTACAAGAAGTCGACATAGCTCATATTGAGCACAAAAAGTCTCTTCGGATACATAGATCATTCGATGTAGCCTCTTAATTGAGACATTAGCAGATCTCTTTTGAGATCATTTACCATAGTCTCTTGGCTGAGTTATTGGTAAAGATCATTTGTTGTAGTCTCTTAACGGAGATATTGGCGGATCTCAGTTGAGATCATAAAGAACTTGTGGTATAGTCTCTTAACGGAGACATTGGCAGATCTTAGTTGAGATCATAAAGAACTTGCGGTAGTCTCTTAACGGAGACATTGGCATATCTCAATTTAGATCATAAATAACTTGCGGTAGTCTCTTAACGGAGTGTTTGTGGGTGAAAATGGTTTCTGCTGATTTCGGTAATTGCGGGTGTGCAGGTTAGAAACAATTTAAACCCTAAACAATGTACTGCAAGGGAGTACTTTATATTCGAGAGATCAATCTGTACAAGTCCGGCCTAAACAAAGAAATGGCCGTTCCAGACTTGCTTCGGTCACAAAGTGGAGGAGAATGGGTTGGTTTTAGGGAAAGAAGCAAGGAAAGTGGTGAGACCAGAATAGTCGATTCTGGAAGAGTAGTTGGGTTACTACGACTTGTTATCAGAAAAGTGAGAGAGCTCCCAAGGTGGGCTAGCAAGTAAGTATTTCTGAGTGTTGTATCTCCCGTATGAACTTGTTGTTCCAATGGAAATAGGTAAGACCTATTTATACAAGTCGGAGTAAAACGTACCCTGGTCTCATTAAGGAGTGGGGAAGTAAATGGGAGGAGGTGGTAATCAGTATGCATGGAATTGATATTCCATAAAGTGGTTAACGCATGAAACTTGTTTTCATGAAACTGCTAACGTTATGGAATTGATGTCCCATAAAGTTGTTAACGCATGCACTTTATGTCCCATGAACGTTTCACACATAACTTCCCGTATTTACTAACCGCCTCACCCATATGACACTTCCTTATGACGGGCGTAGTGTAAGCCGCACGCTGTAAACCGCCAAACCAATAACCAAAGAGGATCCCCCAGTTTGTGTTGATGTCTCGAATGTTTTGGAAAACATGTAGCACGTTTATTGTGGCTTGGCAAGTCAAGCTCGGGAAACTTTCCAGCCTTGTGACCTTCGACGGTCGAGATTTTGCATCTTGAGAGGAGGGGCAACCGTTGATCGTTGCACGCCTTCGTTTTTGGTAGCCGCATAGTGAGGGCCAATGCAGTGGCGCGGCTAGGCATGCCGTTGGAATGGCAAGGTTTGGCGTGGCCAAACTTAGGTTTTCTGGCCAAAGCTTACCATGTGTCGTCTGGTAACCTTGGATGGCTAGGATTTGCTCTTGGGATTGAAGGGCAACCGTTGATTGTTGCACGCCTTCATTTTGGTAGCCGCGTAGTGAGGGCCAACAGGGTGGCGCAGCTAGGGTTAGACTTGGCATGTGGGGCCAAGGGTTCGCCTTGGGCATGGCTAGCTTTGGCTAGGTGCGATTTTGGCTTGGCATGATGTGACTAGCATGCCTAGGGCCAAGGAAAAGTGCGTTTAGCATATCGCGGCTAGATTGGCTAGGTTCGGTATGGCTTGGCATGCGGGGCCAAGGGTTTGCCATGGGCGTATGGCGTGTCTAGGGCCAAGGCAAGGGCGTTTGGCTTGGCATGATGTGACTAGCATGGCTAGGGCCAAGCCAAAGTGCATTTGGCATGACGCGGATAGCTTGGCTAAGTTTGATTTGGCTTGGCATGCGGGGCCAAGGGTTTGCCATGGGCGTATGGCGTGGCTAGGGCCAAGGCAAGGGCGTTTGGCTTGGCATGATGTGACTAGCATGGCTAGGGCCAAGGCAAAGTGCGTTTGGCATGGCGCGGCTAGCCTGGCTAGGTTTGGCTTGGCTTGGCATGCGGGGCCAAGGGTATGCCATGGGCGTATGACGTGGCTAGGGCCAAGTCAAGGGAGTTTGGCTTGGCATGATGTGACTAGCATGGCTAGGGCCAAGGCAAAGTGCGTTTGGCATGGCTTGGCTAGCTTGGTTAGGTTTGGTTTGGCTTGGCATGCGGGGCCAATGGTTCGTCTTGGGCGTGGCTAGCTTTGGCTAGGTGCGGTTTTGGCTTGGCAGGTGGGGCCAAGGGTTTGACATAGGTGTATGGCGTGGCTAAGGCCAAGGCAAGGGCATTTGGCTTGGCATGATGTGACTAGCATGGCTAGGGCCAAGGAAAAGTACATTTGGCATGGCGCGGCTAGCTTGGCTAGGTTTGGTTTTGGATTGGCATGCGGGGCCAAGGGTTTGCCATGGGCGTATGGCGTGGCTAGGGCCAAGGCAAGGGCGTTTGGCTTGGCATGATGTGACTAGCATGGCTAGGGCCAAAGCAAAGTGTGTTTGGCATGGCGCGGCTAGCTTGGCTAGGTTTGGTTTGGCTTGGCATGCGGGGCCAAGGATTCGTCTTGGGTGTGGCTAGCTTTGGCTAGGTGCGGTTTTGGCTTGGCATGTGGGGCCAAGGGTTTGCCATAGGCGCGTGGCTTGACTAGCTTGGGCTAGGTGCGGTTTTGGCTTGACATGTGGGGCCAAGGGTTTTGGGGCAAAGGTCGTTTGGTAACCTTAGACGGCCAGGATTTGCTCCTGGGATTGAAGGGCAACCGTTGATTGTTGCACGCCTTCGTTTTGATAGTCGCGTAGTGAAGGCCAGTATGGTGGCGCGGCATGGGGCCATGGCGAGGTGCGTTTGGCATGGCGCAGTAGGTGTGGGTGGCATGATTTTCCATTGGCACGGAGGTGCGGCTAGCATGACTGGCATGCTTTGGCGCGGTCGGTGTGGCTGGCATGATTTTCCATTGGCACAGAGGTGCGGCTAGCATGGTTGGCATGCTTTGGCGCGGTCGGTGTGGCTAGCATGATTTTCCATTGGCACAGAGGTGCGACTAGCATGGTTGGCATGCTTTGGCGTGGTCGGTGTGGCTGACATGATTTGCCATTGGCACAGAGGTGCGGCTAGCATGGTTGGCATGCTTTGGCGCGGTCGGTGTGGCTGGCATGATTTTCCATTGGCACACGTGGTAATTAGGGTTTGGCTTGTCGTAACCATAATTTGTAAAAGATACCCCGGTAATTATTTAGGGACACATTAAAGGTTTCAGTAAATGTGCCTAGTAAATGCTTTGTTACTTTAAATGTTGTGACATCACTGTCTGCTAGGGTTTAGTGTTTTACGATTTTAACCCTAGGCTAAAAACCACCATCAACATTAAGTCCCATGCTTAGCTCGGATCAGGTGCCTTGTTGCGAGGTAAGCATATGATGGTGACAGACAAGAACGGTATCGAGATGTAAATTATTGCAAAGATGGTCATGAGAATCCGACTAACCTTTTTGAGTGGTAAAGAGAGTTTTTGGCTTCCCGTGTTGGCGGCCCTTCATAAGTTGTACTGGGAATGCAGACCGTGGAGTGGTGAGATGAAAGTTACCAGCTTGGTCTGGTCGTACATCTCCAAGGCAAAGGGGGCGCGGTCTTGGAAGGCGACGCAAGGGGACGGCTTGTCTCGAGGGGCCAAGAGGTGGCGTGGTCTTGGTGAGGCAAACGCGCGTGGATGATAGGGTCGCGACAGTGGAGCAGGCGGCTTGGCATAGTGTGGCCTTGGCAAGACGAGACGTACACGGACGGCTAGGCGTGGTGAGGACGCGACAATGGATCGAATGGCTTGGCAGGGGGGCCGCGGCAATGGCATGGTGGAACGTGCAAGGACGGCTAGGCGTGGTGGGACCGCGACAATGGAGCGAATGGCTTGGAAGGGGGGGCGCAGAAATGGCATGGTGGAACATGCAAGGACGGCTAGGCGTGGTGGGGCCGCGGAAATGGAGCGAATGGCTTGGCAGGGGGGCCGCAGCAATGGCATGGTGGAACATGCAAGGACGGATAGGCGTGGTGGGACCTCGACAATGGAGCGAATGGCTTGGAAGGGGGGCGCAGAAATGGCATGGTGGAACATGCAAGGACGGCTAGGCGTGGTGGGGCCGCGGAAATGGAGCGAATGGCTTGGCAGGGGGGCCGCGGCAATAGCATGGTGGAACGTGCAAGGACGGCTAGGCGTGGTGGGGCCACGGCAATGGAGCGAATGGCTTGGCGGGGGGCGTGGCAATGGCATGGTGGAACGTGCAAGGACGGCTAGGCGTGGTGGGCCCGTGGTGTGGCGTGAGTGGTCTTGGACGTGGAAATTGGTCTTTGCGGGACCGGTTTCCTCTTTTCCTTCCTTGGATCAAAATTGGAAATCCTTTTCTTGTTCGAACTCCCAAGTATCACGCCTATAAAAAGGATGGTTGGCCTCTCCCTTTGATTCACGCCCTAATTGTTTCTTCTTTTGTTGCTTGGTAGCGGTGAAGTGGGCGAGCGGATTAGGTATGTCTTCCAGTACTTCCTATGTGACTTGCTTTTTCTTTTGTTTTCTTGTGTTGGTGAAAAAAAATACCTAGTTGTAGGTGTACCTTTCCACGACCGTAGTAATGTTGACCGACTCAACTCGATGTGCAAAGTAAGAACGTGATAGTAATTGCTATCCCTTTTCCATGAAAACCTAGTTTTTTAGGGTTTACTCCTTGTCTTGGTGTAGCCGTGTGCATGGTCCCCTCCTTTTTTGGCGCGTATATCCGGGCCGAGCGAGTTTCCTACGCATGTAGTGGTGATGTAGATTCGCAATGCCCACTTTCGCGTATGCACGAAAGGACTTTGAAACCAATTAGTTTGTGCCCGAGGCGGCTCCCTTTCGTCCAATAGAATAATTTCTACACGCTTTATGTAATAATTCCTGCTCTTCTTGTTCCATTGTAGTTATCGCAGCAGTGAAAACAGTGTAAGAGAATTTTGGTTAAATGTCAACAGTTTCTGCGGTACCGAGGGATGGGAGTAATTCCAAGCCAAACATAGATGACGAGTTCTTCACGGCATCAACCACGATTAGGAGAAACCATCCCCAATACGTGTCGATCCTTTCCGACCGCCCGGAAAGCGAAGGAGAGGATCGATCGGTCCGCCGGGAGGCGTAATAAGGTTTTGCCTTCGAGAGGAAAGAATATCGTGCCTATTCTATCGACTTTAAAATCCCCGCAAGTTCGTTGCGTTCCTTTGACAAATGGACGCGATTTATGATGGACCGGGAACTGTAAAGACCAATTTGACCGGGTAGCATTGTCGATCTTTGTTGCGGCTTCCAGTGCTTCATATTAGGAAAGACATTCCGGGGTTGGTTGCTTTTGTTTCCAGATGGTGTCCAGACACCCATACGGCCATATGCAGGTGGGGCGAAATGACCATTTCTTTGGAGAGCGTGGATGTGTTGCTAAATCTTCCTATAATTGGAAACCTCGATGTCAGGCTGTCTGCAGACGAAGAAGAAATTCGCGCCACCCTGGTTGCGAAGTCAAATGGATTCGTTCGGAAGGAAAACGAGACAAAGTGCTTTTATGACTGGTGGGTGTCTCAGTGGTTTCCTGACGAGTTGGAGTCGAACCAGAAGAATAATGTACTTCATGTCGTGGCGTTCTTGGCTCTTTGGCTATCCAGGGATATTTTTGACGACGGCTCGGGCAAGAAAGAGATAAGACAGGAACTTATCACATTTGCCATAAAATTAGCAAAGGGCGTCGCTCTCTCCCTCGGTGGTTGGTTTCTTGGTTCTCTGTATGCACACTGGATCGGCTGGTTTCGGACGTGCGCGCCTCGAACGGCCATATGAAAGTGGATTCATATGTTCATGCCGCCTTTCTCTAGGCATGGTTGTGGGAGCATTTCGAGAAGTATGCCCCAAAACCGTTGGTTATACTTCCCTGAGTCTTGGGGTGGCTCGAATCTTTGCGTTGGTCGAACAGCGCCAAAAAACTAGTCCGAAACCGATTAAGTTTCTTGACAACTTGTATGCGGTTAATTTTTGTCCATGGGCTCCGATGCATGCGTCCATAACTCAGGTTAGTACCTTTGCTCCTGCTTCGAATATGTCTTTGTCTTCTGATGAGGAGGGCCTGAGCGTTGAAGAGATGGTGTTCATGCGTATCTGCACGCCTGGCCATGTGCCATCTTTTTTCGAGGAGCTTGCAAAGCGATCTCTTATAATGTTGATAGGGCTGCTCGACATATGGGTTTTGACCAAGGGGTCCCACTTGTTCGTCAGCCGGTTGTCCAAGAAATCTCGTTATCAACTATTCTCGATGCTAGTGCTCTTGTGTTGGGTAAAATTCTGCCTTTCCTCGAGGAACGGAATCCATCAACGACCTCCAAATACAACATATTTTGGCAGGATGAGTTTCTTGCTATTCATGGATTCGTGAATGATGTGGTAGAGAATCGTCAGGATAAGCCTTCTCTTACGGTTTTAGCAGAACATCCACTGCTGAGGGATCCCAAGAGAAAATCCCCAAATGCACATAGTCCCCAGGTGAAGGAACGGAAATCTAAAGATCGTGCGGGCGGCTTTCAGTCAGACTCCACGGTTCTGCCGACTTTTAGTTCATCCAATATGCGGGTACGTACGGCTCTCCTCTTGACCTTGGCCTGGATCGTTTATTTCCTTGTTCCTTTTCTGAGAATGCGCCCTTGTATTCTGTCCAAGGTCTCAGTAGTACGAACGCCTTTGCCAAACTTGCGAGCAGTCAGAAAATATCATTTTTCGAGACAGAGAGCGGCGTTGCAGAGCCTACCCATGATGACGCGGAACTCGAAAAGGATGAGAGTTCAGGGTCTAGTGGTGACGAGAGCAATTCTTCCGATAGCAGTGTTGAATCTTCGTCTAGTCAGTCTGAAACTGAATCGGTGAGTCCCCTCCATGTTTTTCTTCTTTTCCTTTTTTTTTTTTTTTTTTGCGGTAAAACTAAATTTTGATTTTTAGGAGGAAACCGTTTCTGGGGATGATCTTGAAGTGGAAGACCACCAGAGTAAAGACGTAGCCGTACTTCCCATTGCGGAAATTGTGCCAGCTAGCGGCTTGGACATGGAGATTCATCGTCCTGAGGGTGCCGCGACTCGAGGTGGAGGAGAGCACTTCGGGGGGTGAAATCGTAGTTAGGGATCTCCGCCGGTTGATAATTGATTGCGAGGTGCCACCTTCAATCCTCCGTATCTGGCCCCTTTCCCAGGTCATGTGTTGATTGGTGGATTTACCGTGCCAGCTAAATATGTGAAATTGTACACCAAGATTTGGGAAAGCTATGGTCACATTGCCACGACTAAGAAGATCACTAGTCGACATGCGTTGGTCAAGCGTGTGGAGGAAGCCTTGTCTTCGATTGATGAGATGTGCAACGTATTTGGTCATACAATTTCCGAGGATGTAATCTCGAAGTGGAAGTTCCATTGTGACATGTGCGTGGGCTTCGAATTCAACATTCCTTGGTTCGTTGAAGGTCTCTTTGATGTTGAAAGGTCGTTGGATCGGAGCAGTTGAAGGTCCTTCGCATGATCATGATGAAGAAGCGGGAAGCGGAATTCAAGAAGTTGTGCGGGGAAAGTTTGAAACTTAAGAGGGTGGCTCTCCAAAGCACGAGGGAGGCCTTTTCCAAAAGGAGCAAACCCCGTTGGAAAACTTCCCTTGAATATATATCTCATCTTGGACCTCTTATCTTTAGGTTTTTTTTTGAAAGGCAAATGAGACGCCTGGTTTTGGTTTTGATTTTCTCGATTTTCTCGGGTTAATAGATAAATGCTACCTTGACAGTTTTGGATTATATATATATTTTTTTTTGAATGAAATGTTTAGAATTGAATTGTCTTTAGTTATGAATGAAAGTGACGCAGGCATCCCAAGAAAACCATGGAACCGTGTGTTGGTAGATGACATGGGATGAAACATGGCTATAGGTTTTATCAGAACTTGAAAAAGAAAACCACGTATTTTTGTCTAGATATAAGACTTACTCGGTTTCACAAGTCTTCTGATGAGAATAAACATTCCGGGTGTAGGACCAAGTTTTTTTTTCCGAGAAACATGGTCATGGGAAGTCCCCAGTCTTCCGAGTCGTTGCTGAGTTGTCTGATAACTGTGCCGTTAATCCCTGGGCGAATCGTTTTGCTTCCAGCCTCTGAGAAGTCCCCAGTCATCCTTTGTCGTGTCATGACTGATAATCCGGCCGTCGAGTAACTGAGTCGGAGTGGATCGCCTTCCTCTACCATCTTGACGTCTGGGTCGAAGAATGAGATTGTTGGTTGAAAATTGACATTGTAACCGAAAGATCGAACCTCCCACTGTGGTCGCCAATTATTTGTAGGTGAAAATGGTTTCTGCTCATTTCGGTAATTACGGGTGTGCAGGTGAGAAACAATTTAAACCCTAAATAATATACTGCAAGGGAGTACTTTAGATTCGAGAGATCAATCTGTACAAGTCCGGCCTAAACCAAGAAATGGCCGTTCCAGACTTGCTTCGGTCACAAAGTGGAGGAGAATGGGTTGGTTTTGGGGAGGGAAGCAAGGAAAGTGGTGAGACCAGAATAGTCGATTCTGGAAGAGTAGTTGGGTTACTACGACTTGTTATCAAAAAAGTGAGAGAGCTCCCAAGGTGGGCTAGCAAGTAAGTATTTCTGAGTGTTGTATCTCCCGTATGAACTTGTTGTTCCAATGGAAATAGGTAAGACCTATTTATACAAGTCGGAGTAAAAACGTACCCTGGTCTCATTAAGGAGTGGGGAAGTAAATGGGAGGAGGTGGTAACCGTATGCATGGAATTGATGTTCCATAAAGTGGTTAACGCATGAAACTGGTTTTCATGAAACTGCTAACGTCATGGAATTGATGTCCCATAAACTTGTTAACGCATGCACTTTATGTCCCATGAACGCTTCACACATAACTTCCCGTATTTACTAACCGCCTCACCCTTATGACACTTCCTTATGACGGGCGTAGTGTACGCCGCACGCTGTAAACCGCCAAACCAATACCCAAAGAGGATCCCCCAGTTTGTGTTGATGTCTCGAATGTTTTGGAAAACATGTAGCACGTTTGTTGACGTGGCTTGGCAAGTCAAGATCGGGAAACTTGCCAGACTGGTGACCTTCGACGGTCGAGATTTTACATCTTGAGAGGAGTTGATCGTTGCACGCCTTCGTTTTTGGTAGCCGTGTAGTGAGGGCCAACGCAGTGGCGCAGCTAGGCATGTCGTTGGAATGGTAAGGTTTGGCGTGGACAAAGGTTACCATGTGTCGTTTGGTAACCTTGGATGGCTAGGATTTGATCCTGGGATTGAAGGGCAACCATTGATTGTTGCACGCCTTCGTTTTGGTAGCCGCGTAATGAGGGCCAACATGGTGGCGCGGCTAGGGTTAGACTTGGCATGTGGGGCCAAGGGTTCGCCTTGGGCGTGGCTAGCTTTGGCTAGGTGCGATTTTGGCTTGGCATGTGGGGCCAAGGGTTTGCCATGGGCGTATGGCGTGGCTAAGGCCAAGCCAAGGGCGCTTGGCTTGGAATGATGTGACTAGCATGGCTAGGGCCAAGGCAAAGTGCGTTTGGCATGGCGCGGCTAGCTTGGCTAGGTTTGGTTTGGCTTGGCATGCGGGGCCAAGGGTTTGCCATGGGATTATGGCGTGGCTAGGGCCAAGGCAAGGGCGTTTGGCTTGGCATGATGTGACAAGCATGGCTAGGGCCAAGGCAAAGTGCGTTTGGCATGGCGCGGCTAGCTTGGCTAGGTTTGGCTTGGCAGGTGGCGCCAAGGGTTTTCCATAGGCGTATGGCGTGGCTAGGGCCATGGCAAGGGCGTTTGGCTTGGCATGATGTGATGATGCGTGTCGTAGGTGCAATCAAATTAATTAATATTTCCACTCAATTAAAAATAATATAATGGAAGTCAAGTTCGTTCCCACGAGGAGCAAGAGATTCTAGTTGTAAAAATTGTCACGAAAGGGGGTGTAAAAAGCAAAAGAAAATAAACAAAGCAACAAAAGATAAAGTTGAAAGCAATAAGAGAGACAAGACCAAGGAATCCTTCTTCGTTACGAAACAATGAATCAAGTTATGTTCTTTTCTACTTGTTATTAGTCACAAATTATCACCAACCGTAGGTAAAGCAGCTAGATCAGTGCTAAACCCCTAAATCCCTTGTATCACCGGATACGGAAGTTCTCGACTACCGGATTCTATTTACCAAACCACCTAGTAGTAGATCACTCTAGATGTAATTTAAATAAATGCATTAAGATTTATGAACTTATTAGGTCAATATTAGTAGTTGGACTCTTAGATCAAGGTCTACTTGCTAACGTTGTTTTCACACACAATTGCTCCACGGAATCCCTCCGTAAGGTCTCGTGTTTGCTACTTATGTAAAAAGTCAAGAAACGATTACTTATCTCCTAACTTTCACTAGCTTTAGATTAAACCGACAAATCAATTTAGTTGGCCACCCAAACAATCTATCAATCAATCATGAATGTCATTAAGATCATTCCTATTAGTAAAAACAAACGATAATTATGTGAAAAACTTCAAGATAGAATTGAAAACAAAAACTTAAATCATATTAAGAACTAGGAATTCATCCTCAATCAATAAGAAAATTAGCTACTCATGCTTTTGCAAATAATAATTATTAAAAAGAGTTCACACAAATAATTAAGAAAAGAATAAGAAAAGAAAAGTGTTGTGTGTGTAGAGATGTGTGTAAAAAGATATAGAGAACTTCTCTATTTATAGGCTTCAATATTCTCCAAATCTTCTAAGGAATAGAATCCTTTTCCTTTAGCAATTAAATTTCCAAATTCAAGTCTTTCTCTTCTTACATCTTCTCTTTCCAAATTTGAGCCCAATTTTCCATCCAATTCCTAGTCCAAGTCTTCACACCCATGAGAGAAGTCCATAGAAAATTCTGGAATTTTTGGCTCACGGAAAATTGGGATTATGGCTAGGAATTCGGCGGAATAGTCGTCGTCGGCCACCTGAAAATTTCTCCGTCAATGGAATATTCGACGGAATATTCCTTGATCCTCCGTTAGGACTAACGGTCAAAGTGGTCAAACCGTCTAGTCATTTGTTAGTCAATCGGGTCAAACCGGATGGTGAGTCGCCAGTCAGTCTCTTCTTTGCTGAGCTTCATTGGTCTTACTTGGCTGAGCTGAATCTACTGGATCGGTCATCGCCGGTCCGAGTTGACTCGCCGGAAGAAATATCCCGTAGAGTTTCATTTGTTTAAGGATTTCGAGTGCCACATTCAGGCCTCTTTACGCTTTCACTTCCACTCGTGATAATTCCTAACATACATCTAATGTTCAAGAACTCACATGACTTCATCAATTTCATGTCTTGAATCAACAATGCGGCATCAAGTCCGCCTGTCTTCATCACGAGAACTCATCGTTGCTCAACAAAGATCACCTCACAACCATTCGAGTCCTCCATGTAACGGCGGTCAATTACCACAATCTCTTCTCTTCAAATCCCATAAAAAGTCGAGCCCATCTTGTTTCATCACTCGAGAACCCATTTTCGATTCATCCGAATCTCAATCTCGTGTTACATCGACACCCTCACTTTCACCGAGTTCTCGATCTCTCACAAACCCATCTCTCAACACCCATTCTTTATCAATCGATGGCGAGAATCATCTCTCGTCTAACAAATTCAACAAAGACCACCGCCATCGTTTTAACTCAATCTCATCTCCCCAGTAAATCTCGATATGCTTCAACTCGGTTTCTTCAAAAACCCGGAAAATCCTTGATTCCATCACTATCATCTTCCCTTGTCGATTCGATCAATTTCTCGGTCTCAATATCGCTTTTGTTTCTCAATTTCGAGTTCGGTGTGTTAGCACAGTCCCCGCCTTTTCTTTCTCAATCTCTGTTGATGGGATGAATGAAATTGATTGGGAGAACTCTCGATTTAGGGTGAAGGTAAAGTAGGGTAGGATATAGACACCCGTCCACTCTTGATAAGGGCTAACCAATTACAGCCCCTTAACCTCAGCTAGACTGCTACTAGTGCTCCTCCAAAAGAGTTGCCTCTTAACCTTGGCTGGACTACTAGATAGTGTTCGCCCATGAATGACTATTTTGCCCATTTACTCAAATTGGGTGATTTCTTCTTCTTTTCCTCCGTGTGACTCCAAAGTAGCTACAAAACTCAAAACAAGCGTAAAATACATAATTTACAAGAAAAATAGCAAAGAAAGCATAAACAATAAAGTAAATAGGATGTATTCTACACCCTATCAAATTCCCCACACTTAGACTTTGCTAGTCCTCGAGCAAATCAAACTAAAAACTCACAATTTCAAAGCGTTCAAGCGTCCCAAGCATCCAAAGAGTTATGAAGACATAGAGTTTTCGCATGCTAGTAATAAGAAGTTAGAAATACTAAAGAACATATTCTCATTCTTAAATGTTGAGTGAGAAATAACCACACCATAATGAGAGAACGCGTGTTTGAGAAACGATCAATAAGCATTTCGCCTCGACTTCGCCTCACCAAATAAGATTTTATGATAATTGCACTTAAAAAGACGGCTTTTTATGGGTCTCACATGTGTGCGGTAGGAATGAAGAGAGAAATCTGCGACACGTTGAATGGTGGGAAGGACAACTTCCGAAATATTTTAAAAACCCACATCTTTTAATATTTTGAAAAACCATTTTTCGGACGATCTCTAAGAAAGGAAATCAACCATTATTATCGAGGATGAGATTATTTACTCACCTTCACATCCGATCGCCAATTATGATAACACCACTCTCACGGCATCCAATAGAAACGTCTTCCGCTCCTCGTCTTGTCTTTATCTTCGGTTTCAACTATTGATGATAAACTCTCGAATTTCATAAATCCTTAACAATTTATAACCTTTTACCTTAAAATCCTTGTCGCTTGAAACTTCCTTATAAATTTTCCTTCCCCACGTCTTATTAAATAAAAATAAAACAAATATTTCTCTTGTTTTTTTTTTTTTTTTTTATTTTTTTTTTTTTTTTTTTTTTTTTTTTGAAATAAAAAAAAAAAATAAAAACCATGGCCGTGGGAGAAGTATTTTACCGCTTGATTCTTCACAACTTGTATCGTCTTGAAATCATAAACTTCAAAAATTCTCACCTTTTAATTTTCTTCGCTTTCATGAATAAGTCTTCATACTTGGATATAAAATTACCTCATTGTAGTGTAAGTCTTCAACAAATATGTAAAAATCCGCTCTTTGTATGTTGCTTTACTTGTATTTGAAATTTGCTCTTTTTCTCGTTCCGTTGCTTGTAAACCTTAAACTTTTCCAACTTTCCTTGTAGATTTTGATGTCGCTCCTTGTTGATGATGAATAGTGTTTCTATGGATCCGTTGTTGTCGAGAGAGAGAATGGTGCTAAGCGCAAATCGAACTACAAGAAGGAGGCTTTCATCTATAGATGTCACCCTTATGATTGACAAAATTAGCACTCAAGAGATCAAAGAGTAGTGCTTCTATTGGTGGGAGGTTGGGTAGCTCACCATTCTACCCGAATTAACATATGGTGACACACACTCAAAAGAAAGCTCTTTAGTAGATGGAAGATTTCTGGTGGTGCCTCACATGATATATACGAGTAGTCTCCACTAATGATTGATCAAAGCAACTATAATAATGCATTTCTCCCTCGCACCAAATTCGCATCATCGGCATGATTAAATCCATTATTTAACACTCAAACAAACAAGAAATCCGAATGTAGTTCTCTAACATTTCCAAGTTCAATTATGTCGGTCAAAAACTCTATGTAAACATACCTAGAAGTATGCTAGTGACTCTAAAATCTCTAAAAGTTGAAGTAAAATTTTTTTTTTTTTTTTTTTTTAAATTTTTTGTAATTTTTTTTAAATACATGCTTAACCACTCCCCCACACTTAAAACTTACATTGTCCTCAATGTAATTGAATCCTCCTAGTAAAGTCAAGGTGGGAAATTTTAACATGATATGGAACAAGAAAAACAAATAACAAAAATAAAAAGCAAAAGGATAAGAAATACAAAACCTATGGGTTGCCTCCCATTAAGCGCTTGTTTTAAAGTCGACGGCCCGACTTAGCTCTTGCTAGATTCATTCCCCATATACTAACAATCGAAAATTTGAGGATCCACCCATAATACCTGTTTTGCAAACAATAACTCCATACAAATATTAGCACAAGAAAACAATAGTGAAATTATCGCTCGATAGAAATTTCCCCCACACTTATTCTTGTCCACACTCGGAAGTGTATAAAGAACATAGAATTTGGGAACTTCCATGTATTCTTCTTGGCAAACCTGCATAGTGTTAGCATCAAGTGTTTCCAATGGTGGATATTTAGAAACAAAATCATCCAAAAATACTTTGAAGCACATACATTCAAACCAATAAGAGGTAAAGGAGAAGAATCAATATGCAAAGGGTTAGACAAACCTTGCACAATTTCTTGTATTATAGAATCCTCTTCATCCTTAAAAAATTCAAGTGAATTACTTACCTCTTGTATATCGTGGTCCTCTATTAAACCTTGCAACCATTCTTTCGTTTTCTACCTTAACCAAAGTCTTTCATTAAAATCATTGGCAAGTTCAATTGGGTCTTCCACAAAATCAAGGAATTTGGTTTCATCCTCTAGCATCATCTCTTCAACATTTTCATATCGGAATCGGGCCATTCACTAAAATGATTTTCATCGGTATAGATTGTAAGATCTTCTTGTGAGGGTGTCACACCGTTTATAACAATAGGTAAGTCACACCCAATCTCCTCCTTTTGAATAAGTGAAGGATCGTTATTATGATCCAGGAGTTGGAATAACTTTATCCTTGTTACAATAATTTTCATAAGGTTCAAAATCATCATCGTAACCCATATAATAACGTTTTTCACGCTCTATTCTTAAAGTTCTTTTAGCTTCAAGAATTTCTTCATCCGATGCTATGCCTTCATCGATCAATTGATAGAACCTTCTCTCAAGTTCCCTCAAACTAGGTTGCCTTGCACCAAGGAGATCACACATAGATTTAGAAGCATAACTATCCTCCCTCCTAGTGATTTTTCACTTACATACCCGTCATAAGGTTGTTGATATGTATGAGAATATCCATAAAGTCCGTATCCTAAGGATGGTTGGAAGTTGCCATAATGTTGAGGTTGAAAACCGTATTGATTGTTGTAATATGCTTGCTCTTGTCCACCATACATGGAAAACCGATACCTGAAATAAGATTCTCAGAAACCTTAGTTAGATACGATATAGAATCCAACAAAGCAAGAATAAACCAAAAAGAAAAATAAAAACAACTAAAATCATCCGCTACTCCCCGGCAACGACGCCAAAATTTGATGCGTATCGTAGGTGCAATCAAATTAATTAATATTTCCACTCAATTAAAAATAATATAATGGAAGTCAAGTTCGTTCCCACGAGGAGCAAGAGATTCTAGTTGTAAAAATTGTCAAAAAGGGGGTGTAAAAAGCAAAAGAAAATAAACAAAGCAAAAAAAGATAAAGTTGAAAGCAATAAGAGAGACAAGACCAAGGAATCCTTCTTCGTTTACGAAACAATGAATCAAGTTATGTTATTTTCTACTTTTATTAGTCACAAATTATCACCAACCGTAGGTAAAGCAGCCTAGATCGGTGCTAAACCCCTAAATCCCTTGTATCACGGATACGGAAGTTCTCGACTACCGGATTCTATTTACCAAACCACCTAGTAGTAGATCACTCTAGATGTAATTTAAATAAATGCATTAAGATTTATGAACTTATTAGGTCAATATTAGTAGTTGGACTCTTAGATCAAGGTCTACTTGCTAACGTTGTTTTCACACACAATTGCTCCACGGAATCCCTCCGTAAGGTCTCGTGTTTGCTACTTATGTAAAAAGTCAAGAAACGATTACTTATCTCCTAACTTTCACTAGCTTTAGATTAAACCGACAAATCAATTTAGTTGGCCACCCAAACAATCTATCAATCAATCATGAATGTCATTAAGATCATTCCTATTAGTAAAAACAAACGATAATTATGTGAAAAACTTCAAGATAGAATTGAAAACAAAAACTTAAATCATATTAAGAACTAGGAATTCATCCTCAATCAATAAGAAAATTAGCTTTTGAAATTCACACAAATAATAATTATTAAAGAGTTCACACAAAGAATAAGAGAAAAGCAAGCAAAAAAAAGTGTTGTGTGTGTAGAGATGTGTGTAAAAAGATATGAGAACTTCTCTATTTATAGGCTTCAATATTCTCCAAATCTTCCAAGGAATAGAATCCTTTTCCTTTAGCAATTAAATTTCCAAATTCAAGTCTTTCTCTTCTTCCATCTTCTCTTTCCAAATTTGAGCCCAATTCTCCATCCAATTCCTAGTCCAAGTCTTCACACCCATGAGAGAAGTCCATAGAAAATTCTGGAATTTTTGGCTCACTGGAAAATGGGATTATGGAATGTGGGAATCCGCCGGAATAGTCGTCGTCGGCCACCTGAAAATTTCTCCGTCAGTGGAATATTCGACGGAATATTCCGTCAGTCCTCCGTTAGGACTAACGGTCAAAGTGGTCAAACCGTCAGTCAACTGTTAGTCAATCGGGTCAAACCAGATGGTGAGTCAGCTTCGAGTCGGTCTTCTTGAGCTTCTCGGTCTTACTCTACTGAGCTGAATCGGCTGGATCGGTCATCGCCGGTCTGAGTTGACTCGCCAGAAGAAATATCCGGCCGAGTTTCGGCTGTTTCTGGGATTTCGAGGCCACATTCAGGCCTCTTTCTGCTTCACTTCCCTGTGATAATTCCTAACATACATCTAATGTTCAGCAACTCACAGCTTCATCAATTTCATGTCTTGAATCAACAGCGGCATCAATTCTGCCCTGTCTTCATCACCAGAACTCATCGTTGCTCAGCAGCATCACCTCACAACCATTCAGTCCTCCATGTAACGGCAGTCAATTACCACAATCTCTTCTCTTCAAATCCCATAAACAAGTCGAGCCCATCTTGTTTCATCAGCTCAGAACCCATTTTCGATTCATCTGAATCTCAATCTCAGGTTACATCGACACCCTCACTTTCACTGAGTTCTCGATCTCTCACAAACCCATCTCTCAACACCCATTCTTTATCAATCGATGGCGAGAATCATCTCTCGTCTAACGAATTCAAAGACCACCACCGCCATCGTTTTAACTCAATCTCATCTCCCCTGTAAATCTCGATATGCTTCAACTCTGGTTTCTTCAAAAACCCAGAAAATCCTTCAGTTCCATCACAATCATCTTCCCTTGTCGATTCGATCAATTTCTCGGTCTCAATACTGCTTTTGTTTCTCAATTTCAGGTTCAGGTGTTAGCAGCCGTCTGCCTTTTCTTTCTCAATCTCTGTTGATGGGATGAATGAAAATGATTGGGAGAACTCTCGATTTAGGGTGAAGGTAAAGTAGGGTAGGATATAGACACCCGTCCACTCTTGATAAGGGCTAACCAATTACAGCCCCTTAACCTCAGCTAGACTGCTACTAGTGCTCCTCCAAAAGAGTTGCCCCTTAACCTTGGCTGGACTGCTAGATAGTGTTCGCCCATGAATGACTATTTTGCCCATTTACTCAAATTGGGTGATTTCTTCTTCTTTTCCTCCGTGTGACTCCAAAGTAGCTACAAAACTCAAAACAAGCGTAAAATACATAATTTACAAGAAAAATAGCAAAGAAAGCATAAACAATAGATAGTAAATAGGTTGTATTCTACACCCTATCATGTGACTAGCATGGCTACGACCAAGGCAAAGTGCGTTTGGCATGGCGCGACTAGCTTGGCTAGGTTTGGTTTTGGCTTGGCATGCGGGGCCAAGGGTTTGCCATGGGCGTATGGCGTGGCTAGGGCCAAGGCAAGGGCGTTTGGCTTGGCATGATGTGACTAGCATGGCTAGGGACAAGGCAAAGTGCGTTTGGCATGGCGCGGATAGCTTGGCTAGGTTTGGTTTGGCTTGGCATGCGGGGCCAAGGGTTCGTCTTGGGCGTGGCTAGCTTTGGCTAGGTGCGGTTTTGGCTTGGTATGTGGGGCCAAGGTGATAGGATCCGGAGATGCCTATATAATAAACCGAAATCGCACGGTGTCTACAATGTAGACAGGGGCAAGTACGGGTCGTTCCCACGAGGAGCGGTGGAAATACTCTAATCAGTATCTCTAATAAACTAACAAGAAATGAAGTTTTTGGATTTTTGAAAGAATAATAGCGGAGAAATAAAACTAAAGTAACAAATATCCAATGAGAAAGACGGTAACCAGGGTTTATAGTATCCACCACAACTTCTATTCGATTACTGAACTGAAATATAATCCATGAATTATTTATCATCTGTTCTATCAGCATCACCTATTAAAGGTATTAGCGTCGCAAATATCACTGGTATACCCTAAGCATGGCACATCAAAAGACTAAATCCAAGCATGAACCATCAAATTGCATCAGCGAGAAATTTATGCAAAACTAAAATATTGATTCACAACTATTATATGACTCTTCTAAGCATAACCCATCAAAGATATTAACCCAAGCATGGAATTATCAAATAATGAGACAAAAATATATTATGAACCTAACAATTATGCACAAAGGTTTACAAAACCGGTGAAGCAACAACTCATTTCATCATTAAATCAATATATAAAATCATGGAATTAGTTTATTCAAATCATAATAGTCTTTTGCTAAATATTATTCAATTGAAAATAGCCTAAAACTCCATGTGGTTTCAACATAAACCCTAGTTACGATAAAACTAGCAAGACATGATCATGGGTTTCTTAAAACCCATTAAAAATAATAACAAAAGAGGAAAGATTAAACCGATGGAGTCGTCTTCTTCCCTTGTTCTTGATCTCCCAAACACGTCCGTCCGTCGCCTCCTTCCCTCCTCCCTCGTTTTCTGTTCGGCCTTCCCTTTTCTATTCTTTTTGTTTGTCCGAATATGTAGCTGCTGCAGACGTTCAACTAAGACCTAGCAAATAGTTACCTGAGGCCCAGTCCAAAACCCAAATACCCAGGTTCCAACAAAGTCCGGCCTTTTCTCAACCATCACAATCTAAAATTTCCAAAGTCCGACCACAACACAGCACCCATTTCCGTCTCCCTGAATCCGACTCTCCATTAGGACCAAACCAGCCGAACACACGATTCACTGCTCTTCAAGTACTGCTTCCAATTAGTTCTCTATCGAAACAGAGAATCCATATTACCAATCATCCAAACCCATGCCAGAATCTCTGTCAATCATTACATGCACCTCCCCATGCAAAGTATCTCAGTCACTTCCAAGCTTTCTCAAAACTCGAACTACAGTCACCTACTTATCAAACTCAGTCCTTTAAATCTCGGCAGCCTTCTTATCTCCGAACAACACACACTGCCTGTCCTGCCATAGTTTCACTATCAACATGTATCTCAACCATTAACCGGTCAACATTCCGGAACCAACTGTGTTTGCTATAATTTCTTCTCGATCAATGCAAAATGCTCCAACATTACTTCCTTTCTCCGTCGATTACACAGCGAGGCAATAAACCCATTAAACATAGATTCATATCTGTTCGCATATGCCTTTCAGTTCATTTCTCAATCACCACCGTGTGCACTGCAGCCCAAATCCATGGCAGTCAATCACCAGGTCACTTCCTAAATATCAATGGCAATAGCTAATTCGATTTAACTCGAACAATCAGTACCCCATCTCCACTTCCATATCGCCAGCTTTTATTCTCTGTAGACAACATCATTAAGCAACCATTACCCATTCTTCTTTGCTCCATCGACTGCAAAGCAACTCCAATTCTTCATCGACTTCCGTCACTTCTCCTATATCCATCTCCACTCGCGTCTAGCAACAGCACCAGTCTTTCCGTCTCGGAACTTCGAAACACTACGCACCAGAACCAACTTGGCTGCCAACTTCTTGCTTCTCATTACCAGCAGCATCTTGATAGGGTGTAGAATACATCCTATTTACTATCTATTGTTTATGCTTTCTTTGCTATTTTTCTAGTAAATTATGTATTTTACGCTTGTTTTGAGTTTTATAGCTACTTTGGAGTCGCACGGAGGAAAAGAAGAAGAAATCACCCAATTTGAGCAAAAAGGGCAAAAAGGTCATTTTACGGGCGATTGATATATGGAGCCGGTCAAGGTTAAGGGCCAACTTTTGGAGAAGTACTAAGGGGCGACCACATGTGTTATAGGGCACTCAATTTGGGGTGTCCCCTAGCCTGTGTAGTGGGGTATCCTTATCCATCCCCTACTTTTAACCCAACCCAGTTCAGTCGAGACATTTCTCCTCTTCTCATTTTCACCCGAAATCGAGACTGAAAACAGCACAGCGGCTGCCATTAAATCCGAGACCAGAAATCGAGAGAGTTTGGAGAGGGATTAATTGGTTCGTTTGATGCGGCAGATCGAAACCCAGAGAAGATCAGACCGAGAAGAAGTTATTAGGGTTCGAATCGAGTTTGTGATTGAAGCTCAGAGAGAAATAGATCGAGATTAATGGCAGAGAAATTAAGAAATCGACGATGATGCTGGTGGATCAATTAGAGTTCAAATGGAATGGGTGTTGATGGAGATTCGAATCAGAGAAGAGCAGATAGGGTTTGAGGAGAAGAAGTTGCTCGATCTGTGATGAGCAAACTGAAGGTCGATGAAGAACAACGGAGATGGGTTCTGGCGCTGATGGTGAGAAATGAGTTGAGATGTAATCAGAGATGGGTTTGTGAGAGATCGACTCAGTGAGAAGAAGTGAGGTGATTGAGATGCAGATAGAAGAAATCGATGCTTCTGTTGCAATCGATTTAGGGTAATGGAGATGAAGAAATGTGCAGAGAAGGAGTTGATGCCGCTGTTGGTGGTGAGAAATGGGTTCGAGTAAGCAGAGATTGATTGGATGCTGGGTTTGAGAAGATGAATTCGATGGCGAGATTTCAGATCGAAGCAACCTAGGTTTGCTAGTTCTGTAAAATCAGTTGAATGAAGACTCAGAAAGAAGCAGCAATTGTGCAAGAATGAGTCTGTAGATGAATGTTAGGAATGTTGCAAGAAAGATCAGCCTGGAATTGGCCCGAGAAAGCCCTGAAATAAACGAAACTCGGCCGATTTCACTCGGCCGAGTCAACTCGGCGATGACCGATCCAGCCGATCCAGCACAGCCGAGTAAGACCAATCGACCACCAGGAGCCGACTCGGTGTCTAACTTCCCTCCTTTTGACCTGGTTGTGACGGTTGGACCCGTTTGACCGTTAGTCCTAACGGTGGGATGACGGAATATTCGTCGAATATACCAGTGACGGTGAAATTTTCAGTGGCCCGGCGATGACGGATTCGGTCAAATTCCGCCATAATACCGCTTTTCCGCGAGCCAAAAATTCCAGAATTTTCTATGGACTTCTCTCATGGGTGTGAAGACTTGGACTAGGAATTGGATGGAGAATTTGGCTCAAATTTGGAAAGAGAAGATGGAAGATGAGAAAGACTTGAATTTGGAAATTGAATTGCTAAAGGAAAAGGATTCTATTCCTTGGAAGATTTGGAGAATATTGAAGCCTATAAATAGAGAAGTTTTACATATCTTTTACACACCTTTACACACAACAATTCTCTCTTCTTTATTCTTTGTGTGAACTCCTTAACCTGAGTAGCTAATTTTCTTATTGATTGAGGATGAATTCCTAGTTCTTAATATATGATTTGAGTTTTGTTTCAATTCTATCTTGAAGTTTTTCACATGATTATCGTTTGTTTTTACTAATAGGAATGTTTATTCATTCATGATTGATTGATAGATTGTTTAGGTGGCCAACTAAATTGATTTGTTAATTTGATCTAAAGCTAATGAAAGTTAGGGGATAAGTAATCGTTTCTTGACTATTTACATAAGTAGCAAACACGAGACCTTGCGGAGGATTCCGTGGAGCAATTGTGTGTGAAAACAACGTTAGCAAGTAGACCTTGATCTAAGAGTCCAACTACTAATATTGACCTAATAAGTTCATAAATCTTAATGCGTTTATTTAAATTACATCTATAGTGATCTACTACTAGGTGGTTTGGTAAATAGAATCCGGTAGTCGAGAACTTCCGTATCCCGGTGATACAAGGATTTAGGGGTTTAGATCGATCTAGGCTGCTTTACCTACGGTTGGTGATAATTTGTGACTAATAAAAAGTAGAAAATAACATAACTTGATTCATTGTTTCGTAACGAAGAAGGATTCCTTGGTCTTGTCTCTCTTATTGCTTTCAACTTTCGATTTTAATTGCTTTGTTTATTTTCTTTTGCTTTTTACACCCCCCTTTTGTGACAATTTTTACAACTAGAATCTCTTGCTCCTCGTGGGAACGAACTTGACTTCCATTATATTATTTTTAATTGAGTGGATATAAGATATTAATTTGATTGCACCTACGACACGCATCACATCTTCCAACATGCACATCGGAACTTCTCATCTTGTCTTTCTGTTACCGGCAGACGAATCTATCACCATCAACCCTGCAATTCTTTCCTGTCATTTGAATGGCAACACCTTGAATCAAAACAGCAGATCAAAGCATTCCTCGCTGCCAAGAATCCCACAAACAACAACGGACACAACCCTTTCAAGTATTGCTGCTTAGTTTCCTGCCAGGTAGTGCTCAAACGAGACCAACAGTTCATGATTCAAACCAGCCATACCCTGGCTAATAAACTCATCACTCATGCATCTCCACAGCCAAAGTATGATGTCTCAGGACTTCAGCCAAGCCCCAGTCGAGAACTACTTCATTCCAGACGACGAAACCCATTCAACTACTTCTGATTCGAAGCTAACTTCATCTCCCTTCCATTGTTGATCTGATCAACCACCAACTGCACATCACAAAACTCAATACGAGATTCTTAGTTATCTTTGAACCAGCACCAAAACTCCACGACTCCCTACATCTCCTTGTGTCTCTGCCATCTCAATTCGATCAAACAACCAACACATTTCTCTCAGTGCCGGTGCCTTTCTTTTATTGGCCTTGGGTGTGGAACTCGACTTCTTTTGTATCGGGCCGTGAGTAGTAACTGAACTGAGGTGGTTTAGTGGTCGTCTCTTTTAGTTCATTGGTGCCATGAGCAGCCCATTGGTGCTTTTTATTGCAAACACCATTTTAGCTCTTATTAAGCCAATTATCCTTCCATGATCCAATTTGTTTGTGTTTCCTACAAGTAGCTCAAAACATCGTTATTAGTCCAAATATCAAGTCCTAGCTAATATAAATATGGGTATAAAATATAGCACTTACGTGCTTATCACAAGGGTTTGCCATTGGCGCATGGCGTGACTAGGTTGGGCTAGGTGCGGTTTTGGCTTGGCATGTGGGGCCAAGGGTTTTGGGGCAAATGTCGTTTGGTAACCTTAGACGGCTAGGATTTGCTCATGGGATTGAAGGGAAACCGTTGATTGTTGCACGCCTTCGTTTTGATAGCCGCGTAGTGAAGGCCAGTATGGTGGCGCGGCATGGGGCCATGGCTAGGTGCGTTTGGCATGGCGCAAAGAGGGTGTGGGCTGGCATGATTTGCCATTGGCACGAGGTACTGGCTAGCATGACCGGCATGCTTTGGCGCTGGATCGGTGTGGCTGGCATGATCTCGCCATTGGCACGAAGGTGCGGCTAGCATGGTTGGCATACTTTGGCGCGGTCGGTGTGGCTGGCATGATTTGCCATTGGCACAGAGGTGCGGCTAGCATGGTTGGCATGCTTTGGCGTGGTCGGTATGGCTGGCATGATTTTCCATTGGCACACGTGGTAATTAGGGTTTGGCTTGTCGTAACCCTAATTTGAAAAAGATACCCCGGTAATTATTTAGGGACACATTAAAGGTTTCAGTAAATGTGCCTAGTAAATGCTTTGTTACTTTAAATGTTGTGACATCACTTGTAGGATCAGAATATCGCCAGAAGGATTTATTTGCGAAGTTTTCATCTACAACACATTGCGAGTGTCGCAGGTTGATTTGAAGAATGACGTAACAGATGACGATGGCAGAAACAGGAGAAAATGCGAAGATTAACATTAAAGCTCTTGCGATATTGCCGCAAGCTAGATCCGAAAATAAGGGACAACATAGCTGTCACCCACTATGTAATATCCTATATAAAGAGGAGAGCAAGAGAGAGAAAGGGAGGATAATTTTGGTAAGAGAGAGAGAGAGAGAGATATTTTTAAAGAGAGAAAAACTTTATTTTCTTTATCATCTTCTTCCCCTAAAATTAGATCTAGAGCTCTACAAAATATCCATTAATGGAGATTGTAAATGTAATTCTTATGTAACCTCAACAATCATAGTGAAGAACCATGGATGTAGATCACATTGATCGAACCATGTAGAAAATCCTTATGTCAATTTATATTTCTAGCACTTATATTTGAAATTTAGGTGATTAAGATTTAGATCTACAAAATATTATAGGGGGTGTGTTGTAGGAAATCCTGCAACTACATTTTTGGCGCTAGAAACAGGGACAGAGTAATGGATTTTGTCCTTCCAGTAACTTGTTGGATCAAGAAATTTCCATGAAAATTAGTTACTGTTCATACTTTTTATTTAGATCTATAAAGTTTAGGTTCAAAAATGGAAATTCCATGGAAGTAATCACACTTTCAGGGAGTAAACATCAATTTGTGGAAGAAAACTAGAGTTTCAATGGAAAATTTTCATGATCACGAGAAGAAGGCAAATTGTTGAAAGAAATTAAGGAAAGACGAAGAGAGAAGATAAGTGGGGAACGTGAATCCTAAGCTAATAAGAAGAAAACATTCATCAAATCTTAGAATTCCTACCAAATGTGTGATATTTTCGCAGGAAACAATTATTCACGGGGAATCATTAAAGTCACTTGATACATCCAATGAAGAATGAAATAAAGCAACTTGCGAAATAGAGCAACTCACAGCCTACGAAGAAAAATCTATATTTTCGCAGAAAAAATGTGAGATGTTAATGTGTGATTTTTCGTAAAGAGAAATATCCCATGCAAAGATAATAGTCACGCCAAGAGAATAACTACTGGAGCTTTGCGAAGAAAAGAAGAGAATAACAGAGAGAAAGAAAGAGTAGAAGAGAAAGAGATTAAGAAAAGTTCAAAAAAAAAAAAAAAAAAAAGCTTACTTCGTCAACTGTGCATGAAAAGAAGAAAATATTTAGATCTGACCCAACACATTTTATCTGGCTAACATTTTGCGAAGAAGACAGGCACGATAAGGATAAAGAATATTTTAATACCCACTCATTCAAAATCAGTGAAGCAAGGATTCGTTTAACAAGGCTTACTGATGATGAGTAGTCCAATTCGCAAGTAAAGATGAGTAGTCCAATTCGCAAGGATGTTAAACAATTACTATCTGCGAAGCAACAGAAGGGATAAGAAGATGACAAACCGGCAGTGAAACAGCATCTACAATATTCCAGCGAAGCTAATAACCTTTGAGTGATTTATGTACTGGCGAGAAGTTAACCTTTAAAGAAACAAGATCTTGCGAAGAAATAAAATGATTCACGAAACAATAAGAGAAATACAATAGCAGTAAGGAAAGTTTAGTATCAGAGATGTCTTCGCAGAATCCAACGAGATACACGAACTGATTTGCGAACGGCACAAGGGAGTACATGGAGTTTCATAAAATAATAAGTTTGCGAATGTAAGAAGAAAGAATTTGGCAACGAAGATAGAAAGAAATTCCAATCTCGCCAATGATAGATGGGAAATATTAGATGCAGTTTCATGAGCAATAGTTGATTTGTTAATAATGAAGGAAGAAATGAATAATGTTCGGTGAGAAAGTTAGTAGGAAAAATTCAGTTCGTGTGATTACTCATCAAAGTGGCCCCATAAACTGCGAAGAGAATATGAGCATAGGGTAGCAGCAGAAACTTTTGAAGACATTCGCAGCAAGTAAAGCAAAGATAAAGAATAAAGAATGTAGCAAAATAAAGTAAATAAGCTTATCTCGCATAACTTTTGATGACTTCTCATCATTACACTTCCCTTAAATCACATAGCAAAAATGACAAAATAAAGCATCATCACTTCGTCAGCACTAACCAACTTAGAGAAAATACCATCACGGAAGCAAACAACAAAGAAGCTGAGCGTGAATCGAGAAATGACACATACAAAGGTCAAAGAGAAGCAAGGAAGTTATAAAGGACGAAGTTAAAGAAATGAGATATTCGAATCTCGCAGAGTACAAAGAGAAGTTAACAGGTAAGGACTAAGGAAGTTATAAAAGACGAGACCACATATACTATCAATCAATTAATAGCGAAATGAGAAGTGACACATGCATGTTCACGAGATACCCAACAAAACTTAATCTCAATGGGCCAGCGAAGAATGGAATGAAGTACAGAGGGTAAAGTGGAAAATTTCTCTTCGCAAACGTTTCTTTTGCAGACATTTTCCGCACAAGCATTTTCTTAGCAAGTATTTACTTCACAATTTTTTTTCCTGAGATTTACACCAACAACAAAATACACCGTAAGATTTACTTCGCCAACCACCTATGCGAAGTAGATACAACTTAACCAGCGAGCAATCCTAAAAGCAAGAAGCAACGTATTATATCAAAGCCAGAGGGCGAAAAAATGAATAATTTCTCAGCGTTGTTTCAATTATATCGCAAACAAGAGAGGAGAGTTGGTGAATATTTCGCAGAGATATTTTGCAAGAGAGGATTAGCACAGTTGGTATGGTGCGAGAATATGCAAGAGGCAGGTCAAGGGTTCAAATCTCATTTCTCACACTTCTTTTTGCTGCGAGATAATTATATTTTGTGCGATGTTTATATATTTCAAGGATGCTAGCTTCGCAAGAGACAACAACAACAACGAATCACATAAAAGCTAAGTACCACTTTCTTTGAACATTTTACTTTTACAGAAAATGAAAGATTTTTGATTTGAATTTTTTTTAAAAAAAAATAAAAAAAATAAAAAAAAATTCAAAATTACAAAGATTTCAAGATTTCAAAGATCTCAAAGATTTCAAAGATTTCAAAATTATAAAGAATTACAAAGATTTCTAAATTACAAAGATCTTAAAGATTTCAAAGAAAATATCGCAGGTTAATTTATATATTTCTCTTGAATATTTACTTTACTTCAAATGATATGATATTATGAGAATGAATGAAAGAAATGACAGAAATGAAAGAATGAGTGAAGAAAATGACAGAAATGAAGGAATGAATGAAAGGATGAATGAAAGAATGAAGACATGCGATAATTTCGCAGAGATAATGGAAATGCGATAATTTCGCAAAGATAATGAGAAGAGATAATCAAAAATGAATGACCGAACGAATTGACAAAAATGAATGAGTGAGTGAATGGGACGAACCTTTATGGCGTACACCCTAGTTCGCGAATGATATTTCGTAAGAGGCAAATGTAATACCTAAAGTGCGTCATATAAGGGGGTATCTCTTGACATGGCTCAGGGAAAAGGTTACACCGCTCCTCGGAACTCGAGTCATGGAGATTTGGGGCCCATGAAAGCCTATCCAGGGGAGAGATACCTTGGATTTCCAACTATATATATAAGGTTATACCCGGTTGGACGCCCGAGGGTCTCTTCCAAGGAGAGTGTATGCTCAAGGCGCCGAGGTACACGGTTTAGCCAAGAGTGCAGGGCATTTGAAGTGTCTCGGCCATTCTTGGCAAGTCTTGGCACATCTTGCACTCACCAGAAGAAAACTCCACTTAGGGTGCAGTCTCGTAACCATAAGCCCTATAGGTATAAGGGATAAGAGGCTGCGAAAATAACTGGTTGTTGTTAAGACCGGATGGGAGGAGCTAGTCTTGTATGGCCGATGTTCGCCTCCTTGAAGGGGCAACCAGGGAGATGATAAGGGCGGCACCCTCCATTAGGGAGCTGATAAGTGTCTTAAGACGCAAATGTCATAAGGCTTTATTTTCGCAAGAAAATTTAGGCTTGTCATATTTGTGCGATGATCCTGAAGAGGCAATAATACAAAAGACAAAGATAAGACGAGATCAATGGGTCTTTACATGAAAGTATAAAGACGTCCTGCGATTTCGTCGCAAGACGGCAATGTCATGGGGCTTTATGTTCGCAAGAATATTTAGGCCTGTCATATTGTCGCAATAATGAGGGGTGGCAAAATAAGACCTTTAACTAGGAAGGCAAAATAAGACCACACAAGATAAATGATAAGGCAAGATCAATGGGTCATTACATGAAAATGAAAAGACGTCCTGCGATCTTGTCGCAATGACAAAATTCAACATAAACAATTTGGATGCAGGTAATACAGTTCTTTTATCGCAAAAAAGATTACATGATAAGCTTGCGAGCTTGAGAAAATGATTAAATGATAAGCTTGCGAACATATACATGATAATGAGGCCGAGGCAATGCAAACGCCGCACAATTGATATTATGATCATATTATTATGCGATACTAATAGTGCGGGAATAAGAAAAGATGAAGCACAAGTAAGAACTTACGAGAAACAATAAATACGAAAAGAGGAATGCATATACTAGAGACAAAATCAGAGAAATGAAGAATGGAAGCGATTTAAAGTTACATCAATTTTAAAGTGGCAAAATGAGATAAGTAACACAAACATTAGATATACATTGCAGTAGATAAGCATTCTCATCATACAAGCATCATACTTGCATCATGAAAGCATCGCATAAGCATTTCATGGCATAAACATCGCATACACATTTCATAACATAATCATTACATAAGCATTATATTCGAACAAGTACTTTATAAAATTTCGCAGAATTATTCAATTTCGAGTTATCGTAATTTATAAAATTATTCAAAATTTCGCAGAATTATTCAAAACTTCGCAGAGATATCCAGAGTTTCGCAGAATTATTAAAATTATTGCAGAATGTGATTATTTCACAAGATAAGATAAGCAACTTGAAGGGATTATATTATCGCATGAGCGCAAAGCATGAGACAGAGGCAAAATAAGAATGCAAAAACAATTCTCTCAATCAACACTTTCTCAAGGATTCTACCCTCATAGATAAAGAACAGAGGCAACTATGGATAACCAAGAAAACATTTTATGTTCTTCATCTTCTCGGCAAGAATCATTTCCAAAGTGGATGTTCACTAATGAACAACAAGAATCCTCATCAAAAATGGAGTAATAATTTCACATGAATAGAGGCAATATTTCTTATTCGCAATCAAGGACAGATACTTCTTATACTTCTTCAAGGATACTTAATACTTCACATACTTCAAGGGTTGATACTTCTTATTTATTTCGCAAAGCTTCGGAACTTCGCAAAAGAATAGAGGCAAGTACGTACTTTTCAAGTCCAGTATTCTTTCGCTCGTTCCTTCATCAACAAAGATCAAAGATTACTACAACAACAGATTTTTCCTTAAAGATCGCTCTTCAAGAAATATTCAAGGAAAAAGAGGCAAGATGTAGGATCAGAATATCGGCAGAAGGATTTATTTGCGAAGTTTTCATCTACAACACATTGCGAGTGTCGCAGGTTGATTTGAAGAATGACGTAACAGATGACGATGGCAGAAACAGGAGAAAAGCGTGATGATCCTGCGAAGTTTAGAGTGTTTGCGAAGATTAACATTAAAGCTCTTGCGATATTGCCGCAAGCTAGATCCGAAAATAAGGGACAACATAGCTGTCACCCACTATGTAATATCCTATATAAAGAGGAGAGCAGGAGAGAGAAAGGGAGGATAATTTTGGTAAGAGAGAGAGAGAGATATTTTTAAAGAGAGAAAAACTTTATTTTCTTTATCATCTTCTTCCCCTAAAATTAGATCTTGAGCTCTACATTAATGGAGATTGTAAATGTAATTCTTATGTAACCTCAACAATCATAGTGAAGAACCATGGATGTAGATCACATTGATCGAACCATGTAAAAAATCCTTGTGTCAATTTATATTTCTAGCAATTATATTTGAAATTTAGGTGATTAATAAGATTTAGATCTACAAAATATTATAGGGGGTGTGTTGTAGGAAATCCCGCAACTACAATACTGTCTGCTAGGGTTTAGTGTTTTACGATTTTAACCCTAGGCTAAAAACCACCATCAACACGGAAACATTGGCGGATCTCATTTGAGATCATAAAGAACTTGCGTTAGTCTCTTAACGGAGACATTGGCAGATCTCAATTGAGATCATAAAGAACTTGCGGTAGTCTCTTAACGGAGACATTGGTAGATATCAGTTGAGATCATAAAGAACTTGTTATAGTCTCTTAAAGGAGACATTGGCAGATCTCAGTTGAGATCATAAAAAACTTGCGGTAATCTCTTAACGGAGACATTGGCATATCTCAATTGAGATCATAAAGAACTTGCGGTAGTCTCTTAACGGATACATTGGCAGATCTCAGTTGAGATCATAAAGACATTTACTGTAATAATCTCTTAATTGAGACATTGGTGTAGATTTATTCGGAGATCATTAAGAATTTATTTTTACTGTATAGTCTCATAGTTGAGACATTGGTATAAATCCTAAGTTAAGATTATAAAGAAATCTCATAGCAGAGATATAAACAACTATTTAGAGACTAAAGATGTTTTCTAATTAAGACCTAAAGAAGTCTCTCGAATGAGATACAATCTCAGTTGTAATAAAAAAGATAAAGAAGTCTCTTAAATGAGACATTGGCAGATCTTATGAGATCATGGGAAATTCTCTAGCATCGGATATAATGATTTCAATTATGATTATAATAAGTCCCTTAATTGAGACGAACGATCTCTTCAGAGATCGCCTAGAATGCTCAATTTTGAAGTATACAAATATTTGTTGTAAAGATCAGTTGAATGCATAAAGTTTAGCTTAGGATTGTTGTACGTCTTAGTTTTCTGATTATGGAAATGGCGTTTTCATCTTCTAAATGGTGTGTAGGTCTTCATAGTCGAACGCTAACGTGCTTTTATCTTGAGCCTGCAGTTTTAAGTAAAGAATTTGTCGCTAACCAAAGTGGGAGATGTTAGACTTTATGTTGGTTTAGCAACAAATAAGACTTAGCTAAGTTAATCTATGATTAGTTCTAATCTAAACTCGATTAAGTATATGCCATATTAAGGAAAGATTAGAGTTAAATATAGGAATTAGATTAGCTTAATGTTAGATGAGGCGTCATGTTGACTAAGCATGACTCACCTAGTGAGTTGTCATCCAACTAATGATGGACAGGTTGGATGACACATAGTTTCTTAAGTAATGACTAAGCCCTCTTCTAGCCTCTTGATTATATATATATCCAGAATTTGTGTTGTGCCATTAACTAAGCAAGAGGAAATAGAAGTAGAAGCTAAGTCAATGAACCCTTAATTACTTGATGCTTTGTTTTCTTACTTCTATACTTATATGGAATTATGTATTATGTTGTTATACTGCTATTGAGGATGCTTTATTCAGAAACGTAAAGAGTACAAGTTGTATTGATACATACTTATCATACTTAAATCAGAACTCCCTCTTATGATATTCATGGACCTAAATTAGAACATACCAGATGTTTAGAATGGACAGAATGCCTTGTTTATGGTGGTTTAACTTGTAGGATATGCTAGTACTAGGGCTATGAATGTTTTCAACATAATGGTAATTTTATAATCATGTTTAAGCATAATGAATGATGATTATGAAGCTGAAATTCCAACAAAGATAACTAAAAATTATATATTTATCATATGATACCACTTAGAAACAGTACCCCCTGCTCAACAAATCATATTGTATGCCTCTAAAGTTTGATGTACGCGTCGAAACAAGCTTCATAGGAAGTTATGGGCATGTAAAGAGGGTACGTCTCGTAATTTCGCAACCCTTATAAAATTATTGAAGTAAGAGAAGGGATTTGAAAGATTTATAGATTAAAGACTCTAACTCTTATCTTTGCAACACAAATAGAAGGGATTTGAGGGATTTGACAGTCCTGCTTCCTTAGCTTAATTATCTCAATGTCTTTGAGACTCGATCATGCTTCAGATTCATCTTGCTTGACATGTTCATTATCTGTTAAATACGCTGGGTCTTAAATTAAACCCTAGGAGTCTTCACTCTTCAATAACCATGCTTCGTACTCTACTGTTCCATGAATGGGTATGCAGAGGAAGTACATTCTCTTAATTTCGCAACCCTTATGAAACTCCTTAAATAAATACATAATAGAAAGTATTCGAGAGAGTGACATTTAAAGACTGCTAGGCTATATTACAATGAATATTTTTTATTATCTTCCCAGGGGTTTCAACAAGGTGATCCTTTGGGGCCTCTCCTATTTGCTCTCACTTTGCACCCTTTGGTCAAGAAGATTGAGGAGCATTACATTTTGGACCTCCCATCCTGGTATCTTGGTTATCTGCCCAGAGGGTTCAACAAGGTGATCCTTTTGGGCCTCTCCTCTTTGCTCTCACTTTGCACCCTTTGGTCAAGAAGATTGTGGAGCATTATATTTTGGACATTCTGGCCTGGTATCTTGATTATCTTCCTAGAGGGGTTCAACAAGGTGATCCTTTGGGGCCTCTCCTCTTTGCTCTCACTTTGCACCCTTTGGTAAAGAAGATTGCGGAGATTTTGGACCTCCTGGCCTGGTATCTTGATGAAGAAACGATTATTGGGGATACATTAATGGTTTGTAACGCTCTTGATATCATTCAGTCTAAGGGTGGTGAGCTTGGCAACATCTTAAAAACTGAAATATTTTGGCCTACGGTAGACACCCGTAGCAATAATGCTTTTCCTCCACAAATTAATTTATATGCCTACAAAGGGTGTCAAGTTTCTCATTGGCCCAGCGAGTCTTGATGCGGATTTTTGTAGCAGCTTGGTCAGGTCCATATTACTAAAGACCATATGACTTGATGGACGCTATGAAAAAATTGAACGATCCACAATGTGAGTTGCATTTGTTAAGAAGTTGTGCGGGAGTGTCTAAGCTTTATTTTTCCATGAGAACTAACATTCTTGAATTATTATCGGAGTCGCAAGCTATTTTTATTTCGCATCTCTCATAGCATCTACGTCATATAGTCGCTAACAGCGGGCCTGGTTTCGGGTTGTTGCATCAACGCATAGCTTATTTTCCTCTTAGACATGGTGGGTTGGGGTTATATTTCATGGCTGATGCAGTTCGTTATTGTTATTTGGCCTCGTGTATTCAGACTCAGTTGCTTCACGAAACCATTCTTCGCAACACTACTCCTCTAAGTCCTGATCTGGGTGTGCAACGTGTCTTGGAGTTGTTTTCTAGCTTGTATGGTCTCGATGCCAATGTTGATCTTACTGGCCCCCATCCCATGAATACCTTGGCGGTAAAATATTTTGACGTTGTTATGAGGGACAAGCCCACTAAATTCTCTATGACTGCACGAGACACTGGCATTTGGCAATGTAATAAGACTATTCACGCTCAGGATTTTCTCAAGGCATTACCCATTGAGGGACTTAACCAGAGGGTAGGCGCACGACAATTTAGTTTTGTTCTGAGTTACAGGCTGGGTATTGCATTATTCACAGAAAAATGCCTATGTGCATTCTGTAAAAGGGAAATGAATTGTTATGGGGATCATGCTTTACATTGTGTACACAAGGTAGGTCTCAAATTTCGACATGATCTTGTCCGTGATACCATTGCTGACATGTGTTTTCGAAAAGGTATCTCAGCTAGGAAGGAGGTTGATCTGGGTTTCGTGGACAATGATGGTGGTGCACTACGCCCAGCTGATATTCTGGTATACAACATGGGACAATGGTCGGGATGTGTGTATGAATGTCATTGACGTTTCACCTTTCGCTAGGGGTGGAGTTCACATTTTCCGGCCGAGGCTAGCTTTGAGTAATGCTATTACTCGCAAACATAATAAATATGTTGATAAATGTTTGACTCGTGGTTATGTTTTGGTGCTCTGACTTTCTCGACTTTTGGTGATTTGGGGGATGACATTGTAAATTTTTCGAAGAGACGTCACTTGTCTAGATATTATGTTAATGCTAATAAATGTAATTTCTTTTTTCACAGATTAGGGATAGTTATTCAAAAAGGTGTTGGAACCAAGCTTGTTGCTAAGATCCCCTCCAGTTTTTTGTCGGACCCTCTTTTTAATGATTTTTGATTCAGAAGACTATTTTCCGAATAAATTCATTAAATATGAAAAAGCGGGGGTACAACAACCACACCCAATATTTCAATTAGCAATTTGTATGGACTAACTCCAATATACTTTCAAGATAATCAACTAGACTCAATCTTAATAAAGTATATCAAAGAGTTATATTATCTCCATCTCTCGATTTAATTCTTACTCAAGCAAATAGAAATCTGCGAGTCTAATTAAATACAAGAGAGATAACTTAGATGGTACCAAAGACCAATATTCAAGTGTTAATCAAAGTAAATCAACAACCAAAGGTTGGATATTATAATTGATTGAACTAACGTACAACTTGTGATATTTCAATTATATAACAAAATATAATGCGGAATAGAAATAACACAGACACCAGAAGTTTTGTTAACGAGGAAACCGCAAATGCATAAAAAACCCGGGACCTAGTCCAGATTGAACACACACTGTATTAAGCCGCTACAGACACTAGCCTACTACAAACTAACTTCGGTCTGGACTGTGGTTGAACCCCAATCAATCTCACACTGATCCAAGGTACAGTTGAGCTCCTTACGTCTCTAATCCCAGTAGAATACTACACACTTGATTCCCTTAGCTGATCTCACCCACAACTAAGAGTTACTACGACCCAAAGTCGAAGACTTGAATAAAAAAATCTGTATCACACAGAAAGGTCTACGGTAATAGATAAATCTGTCTCCCACAAAAATACCTCCGAGTTTTGTTCCGTCTTTTGATAAATCAAGGTGAACAGGAACCAATTGATAACCCAGACTTATATTCCCGAAGAACATCCTAGTATTATCAATCAGCTCACAATAATCTTAATCGACGCGGCGAAAGAAGATATTGTGGAATCACAAACGATGATACGAAGATGTTTGCGACTAATTTTATATCTTGCCTATCGGAGATATCAATCTCAAGCCAATCGTTACGATTGTACTCAACGCGATAGAAACAGCAAGATCTGATCATACAACTACAAGAAAGTAGTATCGGTTTGGCTTCACAATCCCAATGAAGTCTTTAAGTCATTAACCTACAGGGTGTCGGTAGAAACTTAAGGTTAAAGGAGAATCGACTCTAGCTTATACAACTAGTATCACACAGGAGGTATGGGGATTAGGTTTCCCAGTTGCTAGAGTTCTCTCTTATATAGTCTTTCAAATCAGGGTTTGCAATCAATGTTAGCTTAGTAACAAAGCACTCAATATTCACCGTTAGATGAAAACCTGATTAGATTCAAGTTAATATCTTTCAACCGTTGGATCGAAAACTTAGCTGGTTACACACAAATGAAATGCACGTTTCTAGGCTTGTGTAACCGTACCCAAACATGTATATTTGTTGGTTCAAAAATAGTTAACCAAATGGTTAGCCATATGAGCACTTTCATATTAACCATATTCTTCTTCACCATAACTAGTTGAAATGACTCAAATGAACTAGTTAGAGAGTTGTTCAATTGCTTAGATCTTATAAAAGTATACAAGACACAATCGAAGCAAAAACGATTTGATTCACTCGAATCGATTCATGAACTTTATAGCCACGGTTTGCAAATTGCATTCCTTAGTTTATTATAAGTATAAGTTCACAAATAATCGTCTTTAGAAATAACCAACTCAAGTACGCGGACTAAGTTCGCGGACTTAATTTCCCGGAAGAAGTTTACAAACTCCAATAGAATTTCTCGGGATGAGAACCTACTACAGTTCGCGGACAAGGTTCGCGGACTGTTGTTCCGGTTTTCCTGATCACAAAGTAAGCATACTTCGGTTCAAGGAATAAGCACTTATACATGTATGCATTTCCACACAATGCTTATATCCAACAATGGTTATATAATCTAAACTCTCATTTCAATCATTGAAACATTCTTAGAGGACGTTATATATTTGTTATTCACAAACCATTTTTCGTCAAAGCCATTTTCAAAGTGATTGAAACATAACATGACTTTTGTTACTAGGTAAAGATGAACTTGGCCAAAGCGAAATCTTACCAACACATATTTCGACAAATAGATAGGCGAGATAAACTCGGCTTGAAATAGCAAATGTGTATAATCAAAGTCTATATAGCAAAACGACTTTTGTCTCAAGATAGGAGATAGAGTAGATAGACTTTTAAGTGATAGATAAGTTCAAGTCTCCACATACCTTTTAGTAGATGAAGTTCCACCTGTTCCTTGAGTAGTTCTTTGTCTTGTATGATGATCGCCATAGAGTTCTTGAGCTCAACTACACTTTCTATCCTAGTCCGAGAGTTAGCTATAGTTGAATATGAAAAAGTGGGGGTCTAACAACCACACCCAACAATTCGATTAGCTATCTGTATGGACAAACTCCAATATACTTTCCGAAGAACGTCCTAGTATTATTGATCACCTCACAATAATCTTAATCGACGCAGCGAAAAAAGATATTGCGGAATCACAAACGATGAGACGAAGTGTTTGTGATTTATTTTCTATCTTGCCTATCGGAGATATAAATCTCAAGCCAATTATTTCAATTGTACTCGTACGATAGAAACAACATGATCAGATCACACAACTACAAGAAAAGTAGTATAGGTCTGGCTCCACAATCCCAATGAAGTATTTAAGTCGTTAACCTGGTTTTAGAAGAAGAAAACCAAAGGTTAAAGGAGAATCAACTCTAGCTTAGCAAACTAGTATCACACGTAAAGTGTGGGGATTAGGCTTCCTAGTTACTAGAGTTCTCCCTTATATAGTCTTTCAAATCAGGGTTTGCAATCAATGTTAGCTTGGTAACAAAGCATTCACCGTTAGATGAAAAACCTGATTATATTCAAGCTAATATTTCTCAACCTTTGGATCAAAAACTTAGCTTGTTACACACAAATGAAATGTTCAATTTTGGGTTTATGAACCGTACCCAAACATTAACATTTGTTGGTTCAACAATAGTCAACCAAATGGTTAGCCATATGATTACTCTCATATCAACCATATTCTTCTTCACCATAACTAGTTCAAATGATTCAAATGAACTAGTTAGAGAGTTGTTCAATTGCTTAGATCTTATGTAACTACACAAGACACAATCGAAGCAAAAATGGTTTGATTCACTCGAATCGGTTCATGAACTTTATAGCCACGGTTTGCAAAAGCATTCCTTAGTTTATATAAACATTAGTTCAAGAACAACCGGTTTTAGATATAACCTACTCAAGTTCGCGGAATGGCTTGGCGTACTTAAGCTCATGGAAGGAGTACACAAACTCCAACAGAAATTCTTGGGTGAGAACTTCCGTCAGTTCGCGGACTTGGCTTGCGCCACTTCCATTTCTCTTGATCAACAAAGTTCGCAAGCTTTGGTTCAAGGAATAAGGACGTATACATATATGGATTTTCATAATGATGCTTATATCCTACCCATGGTTATGTAATCTAAACTCTCATTTCAATCATTGAAACATTCTTAGAGAACATTATATAGCCGTTATTCACAGACCATTTTTCGTCAGAGCAATTTCAAAAATGATTGAAACATAACATGAATTTCGTCACTAGGTAAAGATGAATTCGGTTAAAGTGAAAGCTTACCAACACATATTTCGAGAAATAGATAGGTGAGTTAAACTCGGCTCGAAATAGCAAATGTGTATAATGAAAGTCTATACGTCAAAACGAGTTTTGTCTCAAGAGTAGGAGATAGAGTAAATAGACTTTTGAGTGATAGATAAGTTGAAGTCTCCACATACCTTTTAGTCGATGAATTTCCACCCGTTCCTCGAGTAGTCCTTCGCCTTGTATGATGATTTCCATGGAGTTCTTGAGCTCAACTACACTTTCTATCCTAGTCCGAGACCTTTAGCTACATAGGCTAGAAATCAAGACTTATAGTTTTGATCACTAACATTGACAAACATGCTTGAGATAACAACGCATGCGAGTTCGACCGAGCAATGCTCTAACAATCTCCCCCTTTGTCAATTTTAGTGGCAAAACTATTAATACATATGGAATAAAAAAAAAATTAACTTTTGTAGATCCTATTCCACATGTCTAATCTTCAACATTACTCGAAATCTTCGTCACTTCCAAGTACTCCAATGATCCCAAAGGTTGTAAGTTTAGCATCATCGTTGTTGAAAATCCGTAGCTATAACAATAAGAAAACAAGAGTTCTCAATCCTTGTTATACAGTGTCATAGTATCATTACACAGCGTCAAAGTTCAATTGTATCACAACTTCAACAACAATACAATGGTGATATGTATCACTCCCCCTTAGTCAATACTCCATCTCACATGGAAACCAATCCCCCTTTCATAATGACCCGAAAACCATATGTATTTGTAGTGTGAACTACATATTCATTCTCCCCCTTTTTGTCAATAAATTGGAAAAGGTACAAGAACGAGATCCTAATGAAATTTCCGAAAGAGACATTTCATGACCAAAAGAAAGAAATACACATCATCTTATTTAGATACAATCATAAAACCGAAGCTAAATGCATTCATCAAGGAGTTCAAAGATACAAGATAACCCCTATAATATTCCACAGCCGCACTCCCACAAAGATATGGCAATTAAGCGCAAGTTCAAAAAGAACTCTCCCCATTATATGTCATTCCCGAAAGAACAACAAGAGCGACCTTAATTTGAAAGAAAAGAAGGATTTATTTGGACATAAAAATCACATACAAGTATGAATTTGAATCCAAAATACTCAATTAAATTAACCACAAGAGAACCCATGTGTTTATGGGTGAAAACTATTTCTGCCGTTTTTGGTAATTTGAGGTGTGTGGATGAGAAATGAGTTTAAACCTTAAACAAATGCACTACACGGGAGTGCTTGTAGATTCGAGAAATCAATATATGCAAATCCGGCCTAAACCAAGAAATGGTCGTTCCAGACTTGTTTCGGTCACAAAGTGAAGGAGATGGGGTTGATCTTAGGGAGGAAGCGAAGAAGGTGTTAAGATTGTGAAGGTGTTGGCTATGTATGACTTGTAATGAAAAGTCGAACCGACTTGCGGGATGTAAGCTATCGATTCAGGTGTTTGAATACGATGGTATCAACACTTGCCTCTGTTTTCGGACTTATTCCTTGTTGTTGAAAATAGGGAGGAGAACCTATTTATACAAGTCATTTGAGCCTTATTCACGTCTCTCGTGGGAAGTGAAGGAAGTGGAGTGATGGAGTAGTGGAGTTGTGTGTTGGTATTACACGACCAGTCTTGCCCACTTCTCGTGTCATCTCTAACCGTCCTTGACTTCCTGACACGTTCTAGTAATGGCGCGTTGCACGCTGCACGCTGTAAACCGCAAGACCAATACCCCAGTATGTATCCCCCAGTTTGTGACATGATTGATGTCGAGTGTGTGGATCATGGGACCCACAGAAAGTAGCATGTAATGCTAGACTAAATAACTAAGTTATTTAGGAAGTCGATACTGTGAAGTATCGTGTGTATTCTATGAAGGTACTGCATCAAGTATATTCAGCATGTATGAAGCATCGCTGTTTTTAAGGATTAACGGAGTAAGTCACGAATCTAAGCGTCTTAAAATAACATCATGTCCAGCCATCTTCGAGTGATCGTTTGGAGGCTATCTTGGCAAGCCCCGATTTGGCCGATCACCTCATGTGGAAGAGTGGTGGACGGTGATCATGGTGATGCCTTTCGGTCTCTTAACTCCTAACCGGGCTGCTTGACCAAGCTGGTAGAGTTGGACTGACGAGATGATCCGTGACGCTCATCTCGCGACCGTTGATGAAATTTTAGGTTTTGAAGAGGTGCGCAGGCATCACTCTTCAGCTTGGTCGAAACCAAGCATAGGAGGTGTTTTGGAAAGGACCGAGTAGGGCATGCGTGTAGACGGCATGCCGGTGTACACGTCCGTACCTCACATGTCCCATGAAAGGTGCGATCTAGGCCACTCAATTTGACCGGCAAAGAGGAGCGGTTGAGATCGATTTGCAACAGAAATCTGGTGCCGCAAAAGCCGCGCATCATGCCCACTTCGGGTGCGCGTTTCAACACGACCAAGCATGGTCGGTCCCTACCGATTGATTCAAGCGTGTGGTGGTAAAGTGGTGTTCACGGGCATACTTCATTGCCTCATGGAAACGTGATCTAAGCCACTCAATTTTTAGGAGAAGTTGAGTGGTCGAGATCGATTTACAATTAGGAGGTGCGACCACGCCCGGTTTGGGCGTGCGAATCGAGGTGTACAGCCAAGTTTGGTCTTGGCCAATCGGGTGTGGTGATAGGTGGGTCCGCAGTGATCATGTTGATACTTACTAGGACCGCTTAGTCTATTCTGGACCCTTCATCCGAGCGGAGAGAAAAGGGACGCTCGTGATCGCGACACAAACCCTAATCGGGTTTTGCGGCCGTGTGTCATACCCAGAGTTTGGGACGCACGAATCAAGGCGACCAACCATAGTTGGTCCTGACCGATCGATCGAGTATGCAGGCAGGCCCACGGTGTTTGTGTTGACATGCTCGGGCCTTTGAATCTACATCTACACCCTCCATCTATGCCTGCGAAGATGGATGGTTGAGCTTGTTTTGCGATACATGTAATGTGCCGCACACCCTAATTTAGGTTTTTCGTCCATCTTGCTTTGGTTTGGACGGTTTGTAAGCTATGCCACCCTTAGGGAGACCGACCATGGGGCGCGTTGGGTCGGTGGTGAATATTCCAATACCCGCTTGGGGTCATGGATTTAATCTAAGCCATCCAATCATTTGGTGAGGGTGGATGGTCGTGATCGTTTCGAGACCGATATGGTCGTTCCAGTTCAAACATGCTCAATCGGGCTAGTATAACACACCGAGAGTTGTAGCTTGTACGTGTATTTCATACATGCTTCATTATTAATGCTCGGAGGTTCGTGTTGCTCTGCTGAGAACAACACTCAGCCGTCATGCCGCACTAGTAATGAGTACAGGAAATACAAGGCTGGTTATGCATTAATTAATAATGCTGTAAATTCATAGGGTATATGGGATTGTTGCTACATGCTCCAACCTGGATGAATTTTGTGTATTTAATTCACAGAATACTAGGATTTTTGCCACATGCTCTATTCTAGGTGAATTAGTAAAGTGAAGAAGTATTCATCACTTATTAATGGCTTTATCTTTTGTAAGATGTTAGCGCATAATTTTGGATTTTACAATTTCATCCCTTAAATGAAAATCCACCATCAACACCATGATTAATTTAATCGAAATACATAACCAAACTAATCACAAAAAGTAATCAATTTAATTGGCCATACTCACATAAGAGAATCTATGGAGCAATGACTAAGTGAATCATGAAAATAACCAACCTAATCAAAAGTGCTCAAACATAAGAAAACTTATGGAGTCATAACTAATAACTAAATAACCAAACAAGATGATTAATTTAGTTCAATATTCTCGACATAAAGTACCTCATGGAACAACAACAAAGCTAACCATGAAAATAATCAACTTTGATTGTTTTAGTGCTCAATATAAGACACATTACGGAGCCTCGCAGTAATACACAAAAAATATGGATCAGGGAAGATCAATTACTGCGGAATATACAAGGATTCATTCTATTTTCCATCACAATTTGCACCATGACATACAATAGACATAATCCTTGAAAAATAAAATATTTTAACCTATCTTCCATCAATAATTGACAATATAGGCTTAACTTTTGTATTTGTCAAAAGTCCATTCAATCCTTTATCAATATAAGAATATCGACTTACGAAAGATTTTACTTTTGACAATATAATCTACACTTATTATGGAGTTTAACACAAATAGTATAACAGAAATACTCATCCAAACCATTGTGCCATAGAAAGTTATTACAACACAGAGTCACAAACTTTAAATCCAACAAAAGAAGTTTAAACAGATAATATCAAAATAGAGAGAATGGTACTAGATATCAGTCACTCCATTCATAATGATCTCTTTCAATCTCATAGAACTTCTCCAGCAACTCTGGAACAGCATTTCCAGCAAAGTCTACTTGCTCTCTGAGAACCGCATTTTCTTCTCGTTGTTCAGCAAGTTCCTCTCTAAGGCGAGACAGTTCTTCAGCAGCTGGAGTCCTAGGAGCTCTTGAGTCTACCCTGACTGTAGAGGGCCTCATTTTCTAAATAATTAACATGGTCAACACAGTTGGTCCTCCAAGATCAGAACCAAAAACATGAATATTAAAGTTAGCACAAATTCTTGAAATGAGACAAGGGAAACCTGTTTTCTTTCCTGTGTTGTGTCTGACACTTATCATCTGATCAATGATAATTCCACAGAAGTCAATGTTTCTTTCCTCAACAATGCAGTAAATGAACTCAGTGAGCCCCCTGGTCCAAGAGTTGCTGTCACAGGTACTAGGCATCATATTTGCCACAATAAGTTTAGTTGCAACTTTGAGAAATAATCCTGCTCCTCTCACATAAACCTTTCCATCAATTCGAGAAAGGTCTTTATCGAACAATCTGTTTGACAAAAATTCTAGGGACAGTCTGCTACACTCGGGTGGGGAATTTCTTTCACCACCTAGAGGTATATTGCTGTGTCGGAGATGACGAGAATGATTCACAGAAAATAATGCCTCCTACCATGGTCTTGAACGAACGAGAGAGCAATGTCTTTATTATGAATATTAGCATTAAACTGAGCGACCATATCAACACGAATACTCCCTAAAAGCTTATGAATTATTCCCCAATCATGCTTATTGAAGAACTCGACCAAACCCGGAACAACAATTTTGGATGCATCATAGTACCTTTCACAGATGGGTGTTTTGTTTTTGATCACGCGGTACAGTTCGCGAGCGGCAGAGTTGATAAAACTAGCACCTATACTAGGGTCAAGGAATGGTTCATTCCTAGTTTGTTGGCTTGAGCTTCCTACATGCCTAGTTCCTCTTCTACTCATCATTGCAAAGATCACAAAACGAATTGAAGAAAACTTACTTGGTTCGCGAACTATTTAATGGTAAAGATGCAAACAGTTGACAATCAAACAAACCGTTCTTAACCCAATGTACGCGAGCTTCTCCTGAATTCAATGGTACCAACAAACATCAATTTGATTAGAGAACGTGAATTTTATGGAGTAGGGAATGAGAACTGTTTAAGTTTCTCTTTCGTTTTCGAACTGAAAGAATTAGAGAAGAAGGTGAAGTGAGCGAGGATATTTTCTTTCCCTTTTGTGTATGTCATGGAACCACTCTGACACGTTTCGGAACGATACTCGTTCATGAAGCGGTTTTAGGTTCCTCGTATGTGAACCACACGTGTGTCAGAGAAGGTCTAGTTTGGTGCAAGTTAGGAGCAATAGCTCGCAAGTAATTTTTGTACGAACAAAAAGAATTAAAAATTGCATACCATGACACCAGGAAAGAGTTTCTTTCCAACATCTCTTAATTGTTGCATTATTGGAGAACCTCCAAGAAATTGTTTCTATGGGTTTTTCACATGAAGCCTTGTGTGTCTGATTTCTAATTTTCAACCTTCTGAGAAATAATTTTTCAGATAATTTTTGGTACTGCGAAGGGAAACTCTTTTAATAAAAAGAGACGTCCTAACTTTTTCATTTAAGATGACAATACTATTATCTTGAAAGTAAGTATCAGGAATTGAACAGTGAATCAACTCATGTTTTGAGGTGATATACTCAGATGACTGAGATTTAAACTTATCTTTTAAAACGTTCAGTTTGTTAAAACTAGAGGAATTACACAGAGGAGGAGTATTGCACTTACTGATTAACAACTCAATATCAACCTCAATATAAAAATTATTCAACATGACTTGACTTAGTCTGACAAGAGACTCTTGTTCCTTCTGAAAAAAATAAATCAACATCATAGGACAAACTTTCAAGTGACTTTTCAAGTCTTGAAAATACCTCAAGGGATTTTAAACCTGGTGAAGGTTTATATAGAATTTCTTCTACAGATTTAATTAAATCAGTCATGGAAGAACGTTATGCAATCCCTGGATCTGTTGGTGCATTTATTGAGATAACACTACTGTCCATAGAGTCAGATTGCTACAAACACAGACTTATAAGGTCTTAAACGTGTTTGCCTGCTCTGATACCAATTAAAAAACCGGGGGTCTAACAACCACACCCAACAATTCGATTAGCAATCTGTATGGAAAAAGTCCAATATACTTTCTAGAGAATAAACTAGACAGTCAGACTCAATCTAGATAAAAAGTATAGCAAAGATTTTATATCTCAATCTCTCGATTTGATCTTTACTCAAGCAAATAGAAATCTGCGAGTCTTTATCAAAGAGAGATAACTTGGATGGTACCAAAGACCAATATACAAGTGTCGATCAATTTAAATCAACAACCCAAAAGGTCGGATATTCTAATTTATTGAACGACGCACAACCTGTGATATTTCAATTATATAAACAAATATAATGCGGAATAGAAATAACACAGACACCAGAATTTTGTTAACGAGGAAACCGCAAATGCAGAAAAACCCCGGGATCTAGTAAGGATTGAACACACACTGTATTAAGCCGCTACAGACTCTAGCCTACTCCAAATTAACTTCGGTATGGACTGTAGTTGAACCCCAATCAATCTCACACTGATCCAAGATACAGTTATGCTCCTACGCCTCTGATCCCAGCAGGATGCTACGTACTTGATTCCCTTAGCTGATCTCACTCAAAACTAAGAGTGGCTACGACCCAAAGTCGAAGACTTTAACAAACAAATCTGTATCACATAGAAAAGTCTACAAATAGATAAATCCTTCTCCCACGAATAAACCTATGAGTTTTGTTCCGTATTTTGATAAATAAAGGTGAACAGGAACCAATCAATAAGCCGGACTTATATTCCCGAAAAACGTCCTAGTATTATTGATCACCTCACAATAATCTTAATCGACGCAGCGAAAAAAGATATTGTGGAATCACAAACGATGAGACGAAGTGTTTGTGATTTCTTTTCTATCTTGCCTATCGGAGATATAAATCTCAAGCCAATTATTTCAATTGTACTCAAATGCGATAGAAACAACAAGATCAGATCACACAACTACAAGAAAAGTAGTATAGGTCTGGCTTCACAATCCCAATGAAGTCTTTAAGTCGTTAACCTGGTTTTAGAAGAAGAAAACCAAAGGTTAAAGGAGAATCAACTCTAGCTTAGCAAACTAGTATCACACGTAAAGTGTGGGGATTAGGTTTCCTAGTTACTAGAGTTCTCCCTTATATAGTCTTTCAAATCAGGGTTTGCAATCAATGTTAGCATGGTAACAAAGCATTCAATATTCACCGTTAGATGAAAAACCTGATTATATTCAAGCTAATATTTCTCAACCGTTGGATCAAAAACTTAGCTTGTTACTCACAAATGAAATGTTCAATTTTGGGTTTATAAACCGTACCCAAACATTAACATTTGTTGGTTCAACAATAGTCAACCAAATGGTTAGCCATATGTTTACTCTCATATCAACCATATTCTTCTTCACCATAACTAGTTCAAATGATTCAAATGAACTAGTTAGAGAGTTGTTCAATTGATTAGATCTTATGTAACTACACAAGACACAATCGAAGCAAAAACGGTTTGATTCACTCGAATCGGTTCATGAACTTTATAGCCACGGTTTGCAAAAGCATTCCTTAGTTTATATAAACATTAGTTCAAGAACAACCGGTTTTAGATATAACCTACTCAAGTTCACGGAATGGCTTGGCAGACTTAATCTCATGGAAGGAGTACACAAACTCCAACAGAATTTCTCGGGTGAGAACTTCCGCCAGTTCGCGGACTTGGCTTGCGCCACTTCCATTTATCTTGATCAACAAAGTTCGCAAGCTTTGGTTCAAGGAATAAGGACTTATACATATATGTATTTCCACAATAATGCTTATATCCTACCCATGGTTATGTAATCTAAACTCTCATTTCAATCATTGAAACATTATCAGAGAACGTTATATAGCCGTTATTCACAGACCATTTTTCGTCAGAGCAATTTCAAAAATGATTGAAACATAACATGACTTTCGTCACTAGGTAAAGATGAATTCGGTTAAAGTGAAAGCTTACCAACACATATTTCGAGAAATAGATAGGTGAGTTAAACTCGGCTCGAAATAGCAAATGTGTATAATGAAAGTCTATACGTCAAAACGACTTTTGTCTCAAGATTAGGAGATAGAGTTAATAGACTTTTGAGTGATAGATAAGTTGAAGTCTCCACATACCTTTTAGTCGATGAAGTTCCACCCGTTCCTCGAGTAGTCCTTCGTCTTGTATGATGATTTCCATGGAGTTCTTGAGCTCAACTACACTTTCTATCCTAGTCCGAGAGCTTTAGCTACATAGGCTAGAAATCAAGACTTATAGTTTTGATCACTAACATTGACAAACATGCTTGAGATAACAACGCATGCGAGTTCGACCGAGCAATGCTCTAACAATCTCCCCCTTTGTCAATTTTAGTGGAAAAACAATTAATACATATGGAATACAAAAAAATAAATAAATTAACTTTTGTAGCTCCTATTCCACATGTCTAATCTTCAACATTACTCGAAATATTCGTCACTTCCAAGTACTCCAATGATCCCAAAGGTTGTAAGTTTAGCATCATCGTTGTTGAAAATCCGTAGCTATAACAATAAGAAAACAAGAGTTCTCAATCCTTGTTATACAGTGTCATAGTATCATTACACGTCCAAAGTTCAATTGTATCACAACTTCAACAACAATACTATGGTGATATGTATCACTCCCCCTTAGTCAATACTCCATCTCACATGGAAACCAATCCCCCTTACATAATGATCCGAAAACCATATGTATTTGTAGTGTGAACTACATATTCATTCTCCCCCTTTTGTCAATAAATTGGAAAAGGTACAAGAAACGAGATCCTAATGAAATTTCCGAAAGAGACATTTCATGACCAAAAGAAAGAAATACACATCATCTTATTTAGATACAATCATAAAACCGAAGCTAAATGCATTCATCAAGGAGTTCAAAGATACAAGATAACCCCTATAATACTCCACAAACAAAGACTCCCGACAAAGATATGGCAATTAAGCGCAAGTTCAAAAAGAACTCTCCCCATAATATGTCATTCTCGAAAGAACAACAAGAGCGACCTTAATTTCAAAAGAAAAGATGGATTTCTTTGGACATAAAAAATCACATACAAGTATGAATTTGAATCCAAAATACTCAATTAAATTAACCACAAGAGAACCCATGTGTTTATGGGTGAAAACTATTTCTGCCGTTTTTGGTAATTTGGGGTGTGTGGATGAGAAATGAGTTTAAACCTTAAACAAATGCACTACACGGGAGTGCTTGTAGATTCGAGAAATCAATCTATGCAAATCCGGCCTAAACTAAGAAATGGTCGTTCCAGACTTGTTTCGGTCACAAAGTGAAGGAGATGGGGTTAATCTTAGGGAGGGAAGCGAAGAAGGTGTTGAGATTGTGAAGGTGTTGGCTATGTATGACTTGTATTAGAAAGCTGAACTGGCTTGCAGGATGTAAGCTATCAGTTCCGGTGTTTGAATACGATGGTATCAACACTTGCCTCTGTTGTCTGGACTTATTCCTTGTCGTTGGAAATAGGGAGGAGAACCTATTTATACAAGTCATTTGAGCCTTATTCACGTCTCTCGTGGGAAGTGGAGGAAGTGGAGTGATGGAGTAGTGGAGTTGTGTGTTGGTGTTACACGACCAGTCTTGCCCACTTCTCCCGTTATCTCTAACCGTCCTTGACTTCCGACACGTTCTGTAATGGCGCGTTGCACGCCGCACGCTGTAAAACCGCAAGACCAATACCCCGTATGTATCCCCGTTTGTGACATGATTGATGTCGAGTGTGTGGATCATGGGACCCACGTAAAGTAGCATGTAATGCTAGACTAAATAACTAAGTTATTTAGGAAGTCGATACTTGTGAAGTATCGTGTGTATTATTATGCAGTGTTCGCATCAAGTATATTCAGCATGTATGAAGCATCGCTGTTTTTAAGGATTAACGGAGTAAGTCACGAATTTAAGCGTCTTAAAATAGCATCATGTCCAGCCATCTTCGAGTGATCGTTTGGAGGCTATACATGCAAGCCCTGTTGGCCGATCACCTCATGTGGAAGAGTGGTGGACGGTGATCATGGTGATGCCTTGCTGGTCTCTTAACTCCTAACCAGGATGCTTGACCAAGTGGTAAAGTTGGACGGACGAGATGATCCGTGACGCTCATCTCATGACCGTTGATGAAATTTTAGGGTTTTGAAGAGGTGCGCAGCATCACTCTTCGACTTGGTTGAAACCAAGCATGGGAGGTGTTTTGGAAAGGACCGACCAAGATGCGTGTAGACGGCATGCCGGTGTACACGTCCGTACCTCACTTGTCCCATGAAGGTGCGATCTAGGCCACTCAATTTGACCGCAAAGAGGAGCGGTTGAGATCGATTTGCAACGTAAATGCTGGTGCCGCAAAAGACGCGCATCATGCCCACTTTGGGCGCGCGTTTCAAGACGACCAAGCCTGAGTCGGTCCCGCCGATTGATTCGGCGTGTGGGTGGTAATCGGTGTTCACTACGTACTTCATTGCCTCATAGAAACGTGATCTAAGCCACTCAATTTGTCGGAGAAGTTGAGTGGTCGAGATCAATTTACAATTAGGAGGTGCGACCACGCTTTGGTTTGGGCGTGCGAATCGAGGTGTACAGCCAAGTTTGGTCTTGGCCAATCGGTGTGGAGATAGGTGGGCCCGCAGGTGATCATGTTGATACTTCGGACACCGCTTAGTCTATTCCTAGACCCTTCATCCGAGCGGAGAGAAAAGGGACGCTCGTGATCGCGACACAAACCCTAATCGAGTTTTTGTAGCCGTGTGTCATACCCAGTTTGGGACACACGAATCAAGACGACCAACCATAGTTGGTCCCGACCGATCGATCGAGTATGTAGGCGGCCCACGGTGTTTGTGTTGACATGCTCGGGGCCCTTTGAATCTACATCTACACCCTCCATCTATGCCTGCGAAGATGGATGGTTGAGACTGCATTTTTGCGATACATGTAATGTGCCGCACACCCTAATTAGGTTTTTCGTCCATCTTGCTTTGGTTTGGACGGTTTGGCAAGCTATGCCACCCTTCCTGGGGAGACCGACCATGCGGGGACGCGTTGGGTCTGGTGGTGAATATTCCAATACCGCTTGGGGTCATGAATTTAATCTAAGCCATCCAATCATCTTGGTGAGGCCGGATGGTCGTGATCGTTTCTCGAGACCGATATGGTCGATTCGGGTTCAAACATGCTCAATCGGGCTAGTATAACACACCGAGAGTTGTAGCCTATGTACGTGTATTTCATACATGCTTCATTATTAATGCTCGGAGGTTCGTGTTGCTCTGCTGAGAACAACACTCAGTCGCCATGCCGCACTAGTAATGAGTACAGGAAATATAAGGCTGGTTATGCATTAATTAATAATGCTATAAATTCATAGGGTATATGGGATTGTTGCTACATGCTCTAACCTGGATGAATTTTGTGTATTTAATTCACAGAATACTAGGATTGTTGCCACATGCTCTATTCTAGGTGAATTAGTAAAGTGAAGAAGTATTCATCACTTATTAATGGCTTTATCTTTTGCAAGATGTTAGCGCATAATTTTGGATTTTACAATTTCATCCCTTAAATGAAAATCCACCATCAACACCATGATTAATTTAATCGAAATACATAACCAAACTAATCACAAAAATTAATCAATTTAATTGGCCATACTCATATAAGAGAATCTATGGAGCAATGACTAAGTTAATCATGAAAATAACCAACCTAATCAAAAGTGCTCAAACATAAGAAAACTTATGGAGTCATAACTAATAACTAAATAACCAAACAAGATGATTAATTTAGTTCAATATTCTCGACATAAAGTACCTCATGGAACAACAACAAAGCTAACCATGAAAATAATCAACTTTGATTGTTTTAGTGCTCAACATAAGACACATTACGGAGCCTCACAGTAATACACAAAAAATATGGATCGGGGAAGATCAATTATCGGAATATACAAGGATTCATTCTATTTTCCATCACAATTTGCACCATGACATACAATAGACATAATCCTTGAAAAATAAAATATTTTAACCTATCTTCCATCAATAATTGACAATATAGGCTTAACTTTTGTATTTGTCAAAAGTCCATTCAATCCTTTATCAATATAAGAATATTGACTTACGAAAGATTTTACTTTTGACAATATAATCTACACTTATTATGGAGTTTAACACAAATAGTATAACAGAAATACTCATCCAAACCATTGTGCCATAGAAAGTTATTACAACACAAAGTCACAAACTTTAAATCCAACAAAAGAAGTTTAAACAGATAATATCAAAATAGAGAGAATGGTACTAGATATCAGTCAATCCATTCATAATGATCTCTTTCAATCTCATAGAACTTCTCCAGCAACTCTGGAACAACATTTCCAGCAAAGTCTACTTGCTCTCTGAGAACCGCATTTTCTTCTCGTTGTTCGGAAAGTTCCTCTCTAAGGCGAGACAGTTCTTCAGCAGCTGGAGTCATAGGAGCTCTTGAGTCTACCTTGACTGTAGAGGGCCTCATTTTCTAAATAATTGACATGGTCAACACAGTTGGTCCTCCAAGATCAGAACCAAAAACATGAATATTAAAGTTAGCACAAATTCTTGAAATGAGACAAGGAAAACCTGTTTTCTTTCCTGTGTTGTGTCTGACACTTATCATCTGATCAATGATAATTCCACAGAAGTCAATGTTTCTTTCCTCAACAATGCAGTAAATGAACTCAGTGAGCCCCCTGGTCCAAGAGTTGCTGTCACAGGTACTAGGCATCATATTTGCCACAATAAGTTTAGCTGCAACTTTGAGAAATAATCCTGCTCCTCTCACATAAACCTTTCCATCAATTCGAGAAAGGTCTTTATCGAACAATCTGTTTGACAAAACTTCTAGGGACAGTCTACTACACTCAGGTGGGGGAATTTCTTTCACCACCTAGAGGTATATTAAGCAGGTCGGAGATGACAGAATGATTCACAGTAAAAATAGTGCCTCCTACCATGGTCTTGAACGAACAGAGAGCAATGTCTTTATTATGAATATTAGCATTAAACTGAGCGACCATATCAACACGAATACTCCCTAAAGGCTTATGAATTATTCCACAATCATGCTTATTGAAGAACTCGACCAAACCCGAAACAACAATTTTGGATGCATCATAGTACCTTTCACAGATGGGTGTTTTGTTTTTGATCACGCGGTACAGTTCGCGAGCGGCAGAGTTGATAAAACTAGCACCTATACTAGGGTCAAGGAATGGTTCATTCCTAGTTTGCTGGCTTGAGCTTCCTACATGCCTAGTTCCTCTTCTACTCATCATTGCAAAGATCACAAAACGAATTGAAGAAAACTTACTTGGTTCGCGAACTGTTTAATGGTAAAGATGCAAACAGTTGACAATCAAACAAACCGTTCTTAACCAAATGTACGCGAGCTTCTCCTGAATTCAAAGGTACCAACAAACATCGATTTGATTAGAGAACGTGAATTTTATGGAGTAGGGAATGAGAACTGTTTGAGTTTCTCTTTCGTTTTTGAACTGAAAGAATTAGAGAAAAAGGTGAAGTGAGCGAGGAGATTTTCTTTCCCTTTTGTGTGTGTCATGGAACCACTCTGACACGTTTTGGAACGATACTCGTTCATGAAGCGGTTTTAGGTTCCTCGTATGTGAACCACACGTGTGTCAGAGAAGGTCTAGTTTGGTGCAAGTTAGGAGCAATAGCTCGCAAGTAATTTTTGTACGAACAAAAAGAATTAAAACTTGCATACCATGACACCAGGAAAGAGTTTCTTTCCAACATCTCTTAATTCTTGCATTATTGGAGAACCTCCAAGAAATTGTTTCTATGGGTTTTTCACATGAAGCCTTGTGTGTCTGATTTCTGATTTTCAACCTTCTGAGAAATAATTTTGAGATAATTTTTGGTATCATGAAGGAAACTCTTTTAATAAAAAGAGACGTCCTAACTTTTTCATTTAAGATGACAATACTATTATCTTGAAAGTAAGTATCAGGAATTGAACAATGAATCAACTCATGTTTTGAGGTGATATACTCAGATGACTGAGATTTAAACTTCTCTTGTCAAACGTTCAGTTTGTTAAAACTAGAGGAATTACACAGAGGAGGAGTATTGCACTTACTGATTAACAACTCAATATCAACCTCAATATAAAAATTATTCAACATGACTTGACTTAGTCTGACAAGAGACTCTTGTTCCTTCTGAAAAAAATAAATCAACATCATAGGACAAACTTTCAAGTGACTTTTCAAGTCTTGAAAATACTTCAAGGGATTTTAAACCTGGTGAAGGTTTATATTGAATTTCTTCTACAGATTTAATTAAATCATTCATGGAAGAACGTTATGCAATCCCTGGATCTGGTGGTGCATTTATTGAGATAACATTACTGTCCATAGAGTCAGATCGCTACAAACACAGACTTATAAGGTCTTAAACGTGTTTGCCTGCTCTGATACCAATTAAAAAAGTGGGGGTCTAACAACCACACCCAACAATTCGATTAGCAATCTATATGGAAAAAGTCCAATATACTTTCTAGAGAATTAACTAGACAGTCAGACTCAATCTAGATAAAAAGTACAGCAAAGAGTTTATATCTCAATCTCTCGATTTGATCTTTACTCAAGCAAATAGAAATCTGCGAGTCTTTATCAAAGAGAGATAACTTGGATGGTACCAAAGACCAATATCCAAGTGTCAATCAATTTAAATCAACAACCTAAAAGGTCGGATATTTTAATTGATTGAACAATGCACAAATTGTGATATTTCAATTATATAAACAAACATAACGCGGAATAAAAATAACACAGACAACAGAATTTTGTTAACGAGGAAACCGCAAATGCAGAAAAACCCCGGAACCTAGTCCATATTGCACACACACTGTATTAAGCCTCTACAGACTCTAGCCTACTCCAAATTAACTTCGGTCTGGACTGTAGTTGAACCCCAATCAATCTCATACTGTTATGCTCCTACGCCTCTGATCCCAGCAGGATGCTACCTACTTAATTCCCTTAGCTTATCTCAATCAAAACTAAGAGTTGCTACGACCCAAAGTCGAAGACTTTAATAAACAAATCTGTATCACACAGAAAAGTCTACAGAATAGATAAATCCGTCTCCCACGAATAAACCTATGAGTTTTGTTCCGTCTTTTGATAAATCAAGGTGAACAGGAACCAATCAATAACCCGGACTTATATTCCCGAAGAATAGCCTAGTATTATTGATCACCTCACAATAATCTTAATCAACGCAGCGAAAAAATTTATTCCAGAATCACAAACGATGAGACGAAGTGTTTGTGATTTCTTTTATATCTTGCCTATCAGAGGTATAAATCTCAAGCCAATTATTTCAATTATACTCGTACGATAGAAACAGCAAGATCAGATATCACAACTACAAGAAAAGTAGTATCGGTCTGGCTTCACAATCCCAATGAAGTCTTTAAGTCGTTAACTTTGGTTTTAGATGAAGAAAACCAAAGGTTAAAGGAGAATCGACTCTAGCTTAGCAAACTAGTATCACATGTAAAGTGTGGGGATTAGGTTTCTCAGTTGCTAGAGTTCTCCCTTATATAGTCTTTCAAATCAGAGTTTGCAGTCAATGTTAGCTTGGTAACAAAGCATTCAATATTCACCGTTAGATGAAAACCTGATTAGATTCAAGCTAATATATCTCAACCGTTGGATCGAAAACTTAACTTGTTACACACAAATGAAATGTTCAATTTTGGGTTTATGAACCGTACCCAAACATTAACATTTGTTGGTTCAACAATAGTCAACCAAATGGTTAGCCATATGATCACTCTCATATCAACCATATTCTTCTTCACCATAACTAGTTCAAATGACTCAAATGAACTAGTTAGAAAGTTGTTCAATTTCTTAGATCTTATGTAACTACACAAGACACAATCGAAGAAAAAAAGGTTTGATTCACTCGAATCGGTTCATGAACTTTATAGCCACGGTTTGCAAAAGCATTCCTTAGTTTATATAAACATTAGTCAAGAACAACCGGTTTTAGATATAACCTACTCAAGTTCGCGGACTGGGTTCGCGGACTTAAGCTCAATGAATGAGTACACAAACTCCAGCAAAAATTCTCGGGTGAGAACTTCCGCCAGTTCGCGGACTTGGCTTGCGCCACTTCCATTTCTCTTGATCAACAAAGTTCGCAAACTTTGGTTCAAGGAATAAAGAGTTATACATATTGTGTTTCCACAACAATGCTTATATCCTACCAATGGTTATGTAATCTAAACTCTCATTTCAATCATTGAAACATTCTCAGAGAACGTTATATAGCCATTATTGATAGACCATTTTTTATCAAAGCAATTTATAAAGTGATTGAAACATAACATGACTTTCGTCACTAGGTAAAGATGAATTCGGTTAAAGAAAAAGCTTACCAACACATATTTCGATAAATAGATATGCGAGTTAAACTCGGCTCGAAATAGCAAATGTGTATAATGAAAGTCTATACGTCAAAACGACTTTTTTCTGAAGAGTAGGAGATATAGTAAATAGACTTTTGACTGATAGATAAGTTCAAGTCTCCACATACCTTTTAGTCGATGAAGTTCCACCGGTTCCTCGAGTAGTCCTTCGTCTTGTATGATAATTGCCATGGAGTTCTTGAGCTCAACTACACTTTCTATCCTAGTCCGAGACCTTTAGCTACATAGGCTAGAAATCAAGACTTATAGTTTTGATCACAAACATTGAGAAACATGCTTGAGATAGCAACGCATGCGAGTTCGACCGAGCAATGCTCTAACAAACTAGAAATCAAGAATTATAGTTTTGATAACTAACATTGACAAACATGCTTGAGATAGCAACGCATGCGAGTTCGACCGAGTAGTGCTCTAACAATCTCCCCCTTTTTCAATTTTAGTGACAAAACTATCAATACATATGGAAGACAAAAATAAATAAATAACTTTTGTAGCTCTTATTCCACATGCCTAATCTTCAACATTACTCGAAATCTTCGTCACTTCCAAGTACTCCAATGATCCCAAAGGTTGTAAGTTTAGCATCATCATTGTTGAAAATCCGTAGATATAACAATGAGTAAACAAGTATATATTCTCAATCATTGTTATATAGTGTCATAGTATTATTATACAACATCAAAGTTCAATTGAATCACAACTTCGACAACAATACTATGGTGATATGTATCACTCCCCCTTAGTCAATACTCCATCTCTCATGGAAACCACTCCCCCTTACATAATAATCCAAAAACCATATGTATTTGTAGTGTGAACTACATATTAATTCTCCTCCTTTTTGTCAATAAATTAAATTGTCAAAGTTACGAAAACGAGATCCTAATGAAATTTCTAAAGAGACATTTCATGACCAAAAGAAAGCACATATCAACTTATTTAGATGCAATCATATAGCCGAAGCTAAATGCTTTCATCAAGGAGTTAATAAAGATACAAGATAACTCCTATAATATTCTACAGCCGCACTCCCCACAAAGATTTTTAATTAAGCACAAGTTCAATTAAGAACTCTTCCCCATAAAATGTCATTCCCGAAAGAACAACAAGAGCGACCTTAATTCAAAAGAAAAAAAGTATTTCTTTGGACATAACAAATCACATACGAATATAAATTTGAATCCAAGAATACTCAATTAGATTAACCACAAGAGAACCCATAATTAATCTAATCGGAAATGCTCAACATAAGAGAACTTACGGAGCCTCACATTATATACATAAAATATAGATCAGGGAAGATCAATATTGCGGAATAAACAAGGATTCATTCTATTTTCCATCACTATTTGCACAATGACATACAATAGACATAATCCTCGTAAACAAAAGTTCATCCTATCTTCCATCAATAATGACATAATATGCTTCAAACTTTTGTGATGTCAAAAGATCATTCATTCTTTTATCAATACATGCATATCGACATATGAAAGACTTAACTTTTGACAACTTATGGAACAATCATAGTTCACGGACGCAAACACACATATCCTATAAAATTTGCAATATATAAAACCATAAAGATTAATAATGCAAAAAATCATCTTCCAAACAATTTTTTAGAATTTGAACAAATAAACCTAGAAACATGAAGATGAAAATGTTGGACATAGCTATGTGTAATCACAATAATGTCTATTCCAAACTCTAGTTATTCTTCTAACAAAACAAAAGAGAAGATTTACTAGACGTTAAGACCTTTGAAGAATTCTTTATCGTCCCCGAACTCCTTTTCGTCAACAGCCATTGGAACATAAGGTTCATGAAAATAGGAGTTAATATCAATAAACCTTCTTGACTGATGTCTAACCAGGGCCTTCTGAATCTCATGAGTCTTAAATACAAAAGCCTTTATTTGTTGAATCTCCTTTTGCGTCTCCTTTAACATTTCAAGAACATAAGAAAACCTCTGAGAATTTGAAGGAACAACTCTAGGCTTCCTCACATTCCTTCTTTTTCTTTTCAATGTCGGAGCTAACGGAGATTTCTCTTTTTCCTTCATTATTGATGGCTTGACAATCATATTAACATCTTTTCCATCAGAAGACATGATGCTTGGAGTATCCATAGACGTATGGGTTTGTGAGAGGAAATCACAATCTCAACAAGTGGTTTTAATTAAGATAAAAGAAGTTTCAAGGAAGGAAAAAGGAATGTAGGGTTAACCTTTAACAGGTTCGTGCACGCACAATTCTGAACCTTAAAGAGAGTAGAATTGTCGAGAATGACCCTCCTTTATTGATAGACAGAGAACTAAAAGAAACTAAGAAAAGAAGAAAACAAACTTTTCCTAAAGACTAAGAGGTACATAATCTTGTTTCTTTTGATCAGGCACATGAGACAAGATTTAAAAATCAACACAATCAAGTTGTGTTGCAGTGAACAACAATTTGTCCACCATGTTCCTCTTGAGAGGAATCCACAGACCTCTGTCTATCAAAATAATTTGACCATACTTTATTCTCTAATGGTCTTGTTTTGTCCTTGGAAACTAACTTCTTAGACGAAAATAAAATCTAACATACCTCAACAGTCTTCTGAGCAAGTTTAAGCTTATTTGCTAATTGATTTTCTCTTCGTTGAAGTTTGTTGACATGCCTCAATTTTTGTTTGTACTTGTAACACTTTGATAGTTCATGACCCTTTAGAGAACAATATAAGCACGTCAATATTGGATAAAATTCAGGCATCTGAGATGTGCAAGCAACTAGACACATAGTGGAACTTGAGAAATTATACACAGAGTTTCCAAAGAAAGGGTCAATTTTTTCTTCCAGATTGGTTGGGTTTTCTTCTGAAAGAATATCAAGATTGATGTATGTATTGCTACAATTATCAAAATCAATATTTTCACCAAGAAGTGCAACACTTGATTTCTCGTCTTCATTAGAATCATAGTCATGGACATTTCATCAAGAGTCATAGACAAGACCTTTGTTCCCAGTGTATTTCTTCCGATTTGGACACTCATTTGCAAAATCACCAAAACCTTTACACTTAATTAAAGCACTGAGGCATATCCTCATCATCAGTTTCACCAATATCCCTATTTTTAAGAGGAACACGATTATGAGGTTTAACTGATGACCTAGTCTTGTCTCTTGAAATCCGTTTACTTCTCTTCAATAGAAGATCCCTAAGCTGTCTTGTGATCAAAGAGACTGATTTGTCAAGATCTTCATCTGATGAATCAGTCTCAGAAAGATCATCCTCAGAGACATAAACACTTTTACTTTTGTCAAGTAATTTAGTGTTCTTTTGTACTTTGAAAGCAACATCCTTTCCGATTTTGGATGTGTTCTCATGATCAAAGATCTTTAGCTTTCCAACCAACGTGTTTTTGGAAAGAGCATCAAGGTTATTTCCTTCAACGATGGCATGCTTCTTAGAATCAGATCTAGATGGCAGCGATCTGAGAATTTTCATCACAATGTCCTTTTCAGGAAAAGTCTTACCCAATGCAAAAGATGCATTAACAATTTCAAACACTTTGTGATTAAACTCATCAAATGAATCTTCATCTGCCATACGAAGGTTTTCCCAATTGTAATTAAGGTTTTGAAGACTAGCTTCCTTTTCACTAGTATTACCTTTGAATACGGTTTCTAAGATATCCCAAGCATCTTTAGACCTAGTGCACGTAGTCACATGGTGCTGAAGATCTGGGGTAATGGCATGTATGATGGCATTCAAACCGTCAGAGTTTTGCTTTGCAGCAAGTATCTCGGCAGGATTGTATTCACCAATGTTCTTAGGAACGTTTACATTCCCTACTGCCACAACGGGAGCATTATAGCCATTAACTGCATAAACCCATGATTGAAAATCACGCGCTTGAAGAAAGGCATGCAAAACAATTTTCCACCATAAGTAATTAAAGCCATCGAAGACTGGTGGTACGTTTATAGAGATAGAATTTCTGTCCAAAGAGTCAGATCGCTACAAACACAGACTTGTAAGGTCTTTAAACGTGTTTGCCTGCTCTGATACCAATTGAAAAAACGGGGGGTACAACAACCACACCCAATATTTCTATTAGCAATCTGTATGGACTAACTCCAATATACTTTCAAGATAATCAACTAGACTCAATCTTAATAAAGTATATAAAAGAGTTATATTATCTCCATCTCTCGATTTAATTCTTACTCAAGCAAATAGAAATCTGCGAGTCTAATTAAATACAAGAGAGATAACTTAGATGGTACCAAAGACCAATATTCAAGTGTCAATCAATGTAAATCAACAACCAAAGGTTAGATATTCTAAATGATTGAACTAATGTACAACCTGTGATATTTCAATTATATAACAAAATATAATGCGGAATAGAAATAACACAGACACTAGAAATTTTGTTAACGAGGAAACCGCAAATGCATAAAAAACCCGGGACCTAGTCCAGATTGAACAAACACTATATTAAGCCGCTACAGACACTAGCCTACTACAAACTAACTTCGGTCTGGACTGTAGTTGAACCCCAATCAATCTCACACTGATCCAAGGTACAGTTGAGCTCCTTACGTCTCTGATCCCAGTAGGATACTACACACTTGATTCCCTTAGCTGATCTCACCCAAAACTAAGAGTTGCTACGACCAAAGTCGAAGACTTGAATAAAAAAATTTGTATCACGTTTAAAGGTGTCTGCGGTAATAGATAAATCTGTCTCCCACAGAAATACCCTCCGAGTTTTGTTCCGTCTTTTGATAAATCAAGGTGAACATGAACCAATTGATAAACCAGAAATTATATTCCCGAAGAACATCCTAGTATTATCAATCAACTCACAATAATCTTAATCGACGCTAGCGAATGAAGATATTGTGGAATCACAAACGATGAGACGAAGATGTTTGCGACTAATTTTATATCTTGCCTATCGGAGATATCAATCTCAAGCCAATCGTTACGATTGTACTCAACACGATAGAAACAACAAGATCTGATCATACAACTACAAGAAAGTAGTATCGGTTTGGCTTCACAATCCCAATGAAGTCTTTAAGTCATTAACCTACAGGGTGTCGGTAGAAACCTAAGGTTAAAGGAGAATCGACTCTAGCTTATACAACTAGTATCACACAAAAGGTATGGGGATTAGGTTTTCCCGATTGCTAGAGTTCTCTCTTATATAGTCTTTCAAATCATGGGTTTGCAATCAATGTTAGCTTAGTAACAAAGCACTCAGTATTCACCGTTAGATGAAAACCTGATTAGATTCAAGTTAATATCTTTCAACCGTTGGATCGAAAACTTATCTTGTTACACACAAATGAAATGCACGTTTCTAGGCTTGTGTAACCGTACCAAAACATGTATATTTGTTGGTTCAAAAATAGTTAACCAAATGGTTAGCCATATGAGAACTTTCATATTAACAATATTCTTCTTCACCATAACTAGTTCAAATGACTCAAATGAACTAGTTAGAGAGTTGTTCAATTGCTTAGATCTTATAGAAGTATACAAGACACAATCGAAGCAAAAACGATTTGATTCACTCGAATCGATTCATGAACTTTATAGCCACGGTTTGCAAATTGCATTCCTTAGTTTATTATAAGTATAAGTTCACAAATAATCGTCTTTAGAAATAACCAACTCAAGTACGCGGACTATGTTCGCGGACTTAAGTTCCGGAAGAAGTTTACAAACTCCAATAGAATTTCTCGGGATGAGAACCTACTACAGTTAATGACTGTTGTTCCGGTTTTCCTGATCACAAAGTAAGCATACTTCGGTTCAAGGAATAAGGACTTATACATGTATGCGTTTCCACACAATGCTTATATCCAACAATGGTTATATAATCTAAACTCTCATTTCAATCATTGAAACATTCTTAGAGGACGTTATATATTTGTTATTCACAAACCATTTTTCGTCAAAGCCATTTTCAAAGTGATTGAACATAACATGACTTTTGTTACTAGGTAAAGATGAACTTGGCCAAAGCGAAATCTTACCAACACATATTTCGACAAATAGATAGGCGAGATAAACTCGGCTTGAAATAGCAAATGTGCATAATCAAAGTCTATATAGCAAAACGACTTTTGTCTCAAGATAGGAGATAAAGTAGATAGACTTTTGAGTGATAGATAAGTTCAAGTCTCCACATACCTTTTAGTCGATGAAGTCCCACCTATTCCTTGAGTAGTTCTTCGTCTTGTATGATGATCGCCATAGAGTTCTTGAGCTCAACTACACTTTCTATCCTAGTCCGTGAGTTAGCTATAGTTGAATATGAAAAGTGGGGTCTAACAACCACACCCAACAATTCGATTAGCAATCTGTATGGACTAACTCCAATATACTTTTAAGAGAATCAACTAGACTCAATCCTAATAAAGTATATCAAAGAGTTATATTATCTCGATCCCTCGATTTAATTCTTACTCAAGCAAATAGAAATCTGCAAGTCTTGGATGGTACCAAAGACCAATATCCAAGTTTCAATCAATGTATATTAACAACCAAAGGTTGGATATTCTAATTGATTGAACTAACATACAACCTGTGATATTTCAATTATATAACAAAATATAATGCGGAATAGAAATAACACGAGACACAGAAGTTTTGTTAACGAGAAAACCGCAAATGCGAGAAAAACCCGGGACCTAGTCCAGATTGAACACACACTTGTATTAAGCCGCTATAGACACTAGCCTACTACAAACTAACTTGGTCAGGTGTAGTTGAACCCCAATCAATCTCACACGATCCAAGGTACGATTTGAGATCCTTACGTCTCTGATCCCAGTAGGATACTACACACTTGATTCCCTTAGCTGATCTCACCCAAAACTAAGAGTTGCTACGACCAAAGTCGAAGACTTGAATAAAAAAATCTGTATCACACAGAAAGGTCTGCGGTAATAGATAAATCTGTCTCCCACAGAAATACCTCCGAGTTTTGTTCCTTCTTTTGATAAATCAAGGTGAACATGAACCAATTGATAACCCAGAATTATATTCCCGAAGAACATCCTAGTATTATCAATCAACTCACAATAATCTTAATCGACGCGGCGAATGAAGATATTGTGGAATCACAAACGATGAGACGAAGATGTTTGCGACTAATTTTATATCTTGCCTATCGGAGATATCAATCTCAAGCCAATCGTTACGATTGTACTCAACACGATAGAAACAACAAGATCTGATCATACAACTACAAGAAAGTAGTATCGGTTTGGCTTCACAATCCCAATGAAGTCTTTAAGTCATTAACCTACAGGGTGTCGGTAGAAACCTAAGGTTAAAGGAGAATCGACTCTAGCTTATACAACTAGTATCACACAAAAGGTATGGGGATTAGGTTTCCCAGTTGCTAGAGTTCTCTCTTATATAGTCTTTCAAATCAGGGTTTGCAATCAATGTTAGCTTAGTAACAAAGCACTCAGTATTCACCGTTAGATGAAAACCTGATTAGATTCAAGTTAATATCTTTCAACCGTTGGATCGAAAACTTATCTTGTTACACACAAATGAAATGCACGTTTCTAGGCTTGTGTAACCGTACCAAAACATGTATATTTGTTGGTTCAAAAATAGTTAACCAAATGGTTAGCCATATGAGAACTTTCATATTAACAATATTCTTCTTCACCATAACTAGTTCAAATGACTCAAATGAACTAGTTAGAGAGTTGTTCAATTGCTTAGATCTTATAGAAGTATACAAGACACAATCGAAGCAAAAACGATTTGATTCACTCGAATCGATTCATGAACTTTATAGCCACGGTTTGCAAATTGCATTCCTTAGTTTATTATAAGTATAAGTTCACAAATAATCGTCTTTAGAAATAACCAACTCAAGTACGCGGACTATGTTCGCGGACTTAAGTTCCCGGAAGAAGTTTACAAACTCCAATAGAATTTCTCGGGATGAGAACCTACTACAGTTTGCGGACTGTTGTTCCGGTTTTCCTGATCACAAAGTAAGCATACTTCGGTTCAAGGAATAAGGACTTATACATGTATGCGTTTCCACACAATGCTTATATCCAACAATGGTTATATAATCTAAACTCTCATTTCAATCATTGAAACATTCTTAGAGGACGTTATATATTTGTTATTCACAAACCATTTTTCGTCAAAGCCATTTTCAAAGTGATTGAACATAACATGACTTTTGTTACTAGGTAAAGATGAACTTGGCCAAAGCGAAATCTTACCAACACATATTTCGACAAATAGATAGGCGAGATAAACTCGGCTTGAAATAGCAAATGTGCATAATCAAAGTCTATATAGCAAAACGACTTTTGTCTCAAGATAGGAGATAAAGTAGATAGACTTTTGAGTGATAGATAAGTTCAAGTCTCCACATACCTTTTAGTCGATGAAGTCCCACCTATTCCTTGAGTAGTTCTTCGTCTTGTATGATGATCGCCATAGAGTTCTTGAGCTCAACTACACTTTCTATCCTAGTCCGTGAGTTAGCTATAGTTGAATATGAAAAAGTGGGGGTCTAACAACCACACCCAACAATTCGATTAGCAATCTGTATGGACTAACTCCAATATACTTTTAAGAGAATCAACTAGACTCAATCCTAATAAAGTATATCAAAGAGTTATATTATCTCGATCCCTCGATTTAATTCTTACTCAAGCAAATAGAAATGCAAGTCTTGGATGGTACCAAAGACCAATATCCAAGTTTCAATCAATGTATATTAACAACCAAAGGTTGGATATTCTAATTGATTGAACTAACATACAACCTGTGATATTTCAATTATATAACAAAATATAATGCGGAATAGAAATAACACAGAGACACCAGAAGTTTTGTTAACGAGAAAACCGCAAATGCAGAAAAACCCCGGGACCTAGTCCAGATTGAACACACATTGTATTAAGCCGTTACAGACACTAGCCTACTACAAACTAACTTGATCTGGACTGTAGTTGAACCCCAATCAATCTCACACCGATCCAAGGTACGATTGCGCTCCTTACGTCTCGATCCCAAAGAGGATACTACGCACTTGATTCCCTTAGCCGATCTCACCCACAACTAAGAGTTGGTACGACCCAAAGTCGAATACTTTAATAAACAAATCAGTATCACAAGTAAAAGTCTACAGTAATAGATAAATCTGCCTCTCACGTAAATACCTACGAGTTTTGTTCCGTCTTTTGATAAATCAAGGTGAACAGAACCAATTGATAACCCGGACTTATGTTCCCGAAGAACAGCCTAGTATTATCAATCACCTCACAATAATCTTAATCGACGCGGATAAAGAAGATATTGTGGAATCACAAACGATGAGACGAAGATGTTTGCGACTTCTTTTGTATTTTCCCTATCAGAGATATCAATCTCAATCCAATCGTTACGATTGTACTCAACACGATAAAAATAGCAAGATCAGATCACATAACTACAAGAAAGTAGTATCGGTCTGGCTTCACAATCCCAATAAAGTCTTTAAGTCATTAACCTACAGGGTCTCGGTAGAAACCTAAGGTTAAAGGAGAATCGACTCTATCTTATACAACTAGTATCACACAGGAGGTGTGGGGATTAGGTTTCCCAGTTGCTAGAGTTCTCCCTTATATAGTCTTTCAAATCAGGGTTTGCAATCAATGTTAGCTTAGTAACAAAGCATTCAATATTCACCGTTAGATGAAAACCTGATTAGATTCAAGCTAATATATTTCAACCGTTGGATCGAAAACTTAGCTTGTTACACACAAATGAAATGCACGTTTCTAGGCTTGTGTAACCGTACCCAAACATGTACATTTGTTGGTTCAACAATAGATAACCAAATGGTTAGCCATATGAGCACTTTCATATTAACCATATTCTTCTTCACCACAACTACTTCAAATGACTAAAATGAACTAGTTAGAGAGTTGTTCAATTGCTTAGATCTTATAGAAGTATACAAGACACAATCGAAGCAAAAACGATTTGATTCACTCGAATCGATTCATGAACTTTATAGCCACGGTTTGCAAATTGCATTCCTTAGTTTATTATAAGTATAAGTTTGATAGGTGTCTAAAACACCTAATTTACTATCTAGTAGTTACGCTTTCTTTGCTATTTTTCTTGTGAATTATGTACTTTACGCATGTTTTTGAGTTATTAGGTACTCTGGAGTAGCACGGAGAAAAAGAAGAAGAAATCACCCAAATTGAGCCAAAGGGCAAAATTGTCATTTCAGGGGCGACCACTAACTGGAGCCAAGTCAAGGTTAAGGGGCAACTCTTCTGGGAGGAGTATTAAAAGACAACCAGCAATGGTTAGGGGGTTGCCAGTTGAGTAGCCCTTATCAGGGGTGACCGGTTGTCATTATCCAGCCTTACCCTAAAAACCAAATCGAGAGAAGACTTTTCTCTCATACATCTCAATCATTTTTCCCTGAAATTGAGAGTTTATGAGAGGAAGAACAGGTGCTGTTAATGGTGGAATCAAGAGGATGATGAAGAGAAGAAGACAACTGGGTTCTGTTGAAATCAGTAAGATGGGAAATGCAAGGACGAGATAAATTAAAGCTGGTGGTGTTGTTCTTGAATAATTGAGAGCTCTGAGATAAGGGGTCGATGTGAATTTTTTATGATTGAAGTTTGAGCTTCTGGTGGATGTGGTTGAGCATCAAATTTATGGTAGAAGAAGGAAGCAATGATGGAAGAAAGGGGATCTGAATTTTGTTAGGGTTTCTGTATTTGAGATGATTTCAGTTACAGAGTTTTTGGGGTGAATTTGGCAGAGAATTGTTCAAGAGAATGGGTTTTGAATCTGCATTCAGATGTGATGATTTTTAATGGGTTTTTGCTGTGGTGATTTTGAGCTCAAGTTTGAAATTGAACTGAGTCAAATTTTGAGTAGAATTTCAGCTGTAACACATGTATTGAATGGGTCTGTGTTGATTTGATGATATTAACAGGAAGTTTGAATAAAGCAATGGGTCGAGTCTCATATGTGAATGTGTTGTTCTGAGTTGGAGGAAGAGGAGCTAATGGTGGTCTGGTGTCGTTGGTAGTGTTCGTAGATGGATTTGGTGGCTGCGGATTGGTATTGAGAAGAGGCAGAGGGGTTTGAAGAGTCAATTATGAAGCTTGGTTTCTGATGATGCAGCTATTGGCCAGAGAAGAAGATGATGTTTCAGAGTTGCAGTAATGGGTTGTTGTTGAGCTGTTGGAGCTGCTCAGATGATTTTGCAGTGCAGGATGGCTGTAAGTGGATGTGATGCTGAAATAGGTATTTGGTGGTAGCAACTGGTGACTGATAGATGTATGTTAGGAACTAATACTACATGTTGGTGAAGCTACAGGCCAGGATGTGCAGCTGGATGCTGTTGTGACTAGAGCTTCAGATGAAGGCTGGTAATGGAATTCAGATGGAGATAGGAAGAATTAGTGATGCTGCTGTCAGGGGTTGTGGTGCTCTTGGAGCCAAGAAATGAGAATGCGTGTGAGATGAAGGTGATGCTGTGAGCTGAGTTGCGATGAAAATGCAAGTGTTGATGCTGTAGCTGGAACTGCAGGTGCAATGGCTGGGTGGTCTTGAGTCTGTGTTGTGAGTTCAAACTACAGGGGAAGAGTGTTGGTGCTATGCATTGCAGGTGGACTGGCTGTGCTGCAGAAAATGGGAGTGATGTGATTGTTTGGTGGATTGCTTTAATAGGGAAGAACTGAGACTGAGCTAAGATTGCAGGCAGAAATGGAATAGGTCTGTGTTGCAGTGCAGAGTTGATGACAAAGGGTGGAGGCATATAAGGTAATGGAGCTGAAGTTGTGGTTACAGCTGAGTGTTGGCTGTTTGGCTGAGAAATATTTGCATTATAGGAGAGTTGAAGATGAAGCTGTGATGGGATGGTGTTGCACTGGGTTGGTAATGGAACAGAGAAGGAGTGATGCACAATGATTGCAAGATGCACAACTCTGGCCTCTGCAAGACTTGGCCTTGGCAACTCAGCCCAGTCAGCCAGAGATAGCTGACTGTGATCTGACTCAGTTCTGACTCGGTGATTGACCGAGTTCAATCGACCTGACCCGATCCGACTCGTTTGACCTGACCCGATCCGACTCGTTTGACCTGACTCGACCGTTTTGACCCGTTGACCGGTGACCGGGTTGACTTTGCTGGTCACCTGAGACACTTTCCGGCGACTATTCCGGCCGATTTCCGGCCACAATACCAGTTTTCCGGCGACGACTTTTTGGACATATTTTCTACACGGGTTTATCTCTCTTATGGGCTTGGTGGATTTTCATCTAATGGACTTTGAAGACTTGACCTAATTTTAGAAGTTGGAGAAAAGCTATAAAAAGGAAAAGTCTTCTACAACTTGGAGATCTTTTTATTATTCTTTTTGGCCTCTACTTTTGTTCTAGGGTTTTAGAAACATGAAACTTCTCTTTCTTCTTGTTATGAACTCCATGAATATGAGCTAGAGTTTTATTATTGGTTATGGAATAAGTTGGATTTCCAAATATGGGTTTTAATTCAATAAATTAGTTTTGTCTCCATATTATCGTTTATGATTCACCATCAATATTGTTACATGATTTGAATGCTATTTAGCCGAGTCGCGAATCGATTGAGTTTGTTTTCATCTCTCTTGCTAGATTAGGATTTATTATACGCAAAAGTGATAGATTCTCGATTACAAGTAGCATAATTGTGATTATTGCTTGTAGTGATACATCCTAGTAGTTACATGTGAACCATAACCTTTGTTAAATCGGATTAGTGCGCTTTCCACGTTCGATTGCTTTGATTGGCCTGATTTCATAGAACTTAATGCATCTAGGGAATTAAACTTGATTAGTGCTTTTACACGTTAGGTTGTTCCTTTAGATAGAACTCATATTCGCATCTTTTAATGTGTTTGTTGATGACATGAGGAGATTTGCGGGATATACTTGCGATTAAGGTATTCTAGGGTCTTTGATAAAAGTTGAGATTAAAATATCAATTCTAGTTATTGTGTTGAAAACATGTTTGTGAATGAAAACGAAATCCATGACCAATATCTTCTTATCCTTGATTTGATTTGTTTGCTTTGCTTTATTTGCTTTTATTTAGTTTATTATATAAAAATCACAAAACTACCGGTGTTATTTATAGGGAACCGAAACAATTTGACAACCTAGACCTCTCTGTGGGAACGATCCTTTCTTTCCCTTGCTTCATTATATATTTTGAGTAGTAAGAAAGTGTAATTTATATTTGTGTCGGCTGACAACCGGTCAAAGTTCACAAGTAATCGTCTTTAGAAATGACCAACTCAAGTACGCGGACTAAGTTCGCGGACTTAAGTTCCTGGAAGAAGTTTACAAACTCCAACAGAATTTCTCGGGATGAGAGCCTACGGCAGTTCGCGGACTGTTGTTCCGGTTTTCCTGATCACAAAGTAAGCATACTTCGGTTCAAGGAATAAGGACTTATACATTTATGCGTTTCCACACAATGCTTATATCCAACAATGGTTATATAATCTAAACTCTCATTTCAATCATTGAAACATTCTTAGAGGACGTTATATAGTTGTTATTCACAAACTATTTTTCGTCAAAGCCATTTTCAAGTAATTGAAACATAACATGACTTTTGTCACTAGGTAAAGATGAACTTGGCCAAAGCGAAAGCTTACCAACACATATTTCGAGAAATAGATAAGCGAGATAAACTCGGCTCGAAATAGCAAATGTGTATAATCAAAGTCTATATAGCAAAACGACTTTTGTCTCAAGATAGGAGATAGAGTAGATAGACTTTTGAGTGATAGATAAGTTCAAGTCTCCACATACCTTTTAGTCGATGAAGTTCCACAAGTTCCTTGAGTAGTTCTTCGTCTTATATGATGATCGCCATGGAGTTCTTGAGCTCAACTACACTTTCTATCCTAGTCCGAGACTTAGCTATAGTAGACTAGAAATCAAGACTTATAGTTTTGATCACTATCATTGACAAACATGCTTGAGATAGCAACGCATGCTAGTTCGACTGAGCAGTGCTCTAACAAAAAAGACTCTCCGTCCTTCATATTACAATGTTATATGCAACACAAACCTAGTTAGTGTCGCTACAAAGAACCTATTTCCTTGAGACCCCTTGGCAAGTTTGATGCCAAAAAAAATAAAAAAAGTTGTGCTTGCCATAGCGAATAGCCATACCCATCTTTCTGGTGCGGCTAGCCACATCGTACAGACTATCCTCCCGAATCCTCAGCTACAGATCCTATACGTTTGGGTTGAAGCTTCACTTTCCGAAGTTCAAATTTAAGAAGTGAAGTCAAGTCTACTACATGTTCGTTGTGGGACAAATTCTAATGTCACGGGCTCAACTCCCAAGGGGGCATAAACAGGGCCGGCCCCATAGGGTAATCAGGGAAAGGCCCACTTTAGGGCAGCAAGGCCTTGGGGGCAACAAAAGCCTTGTTTGGCATTAGGGGTATTCATAAAAATTTAGTATTGTTAGGGACTTATTGAAGAAACTGCATAAATGTTTGGGGCAGATGTTTCAATTAATAAAAATACGGACTTAATGATGAATATCCGTTAACCTCGTCAAATCTTTTCGAGTTTCTTCTCAGAGAACTCGTTTTCCCTTTTGCCTTTTCTTTTGGAGCGTAAAACGAAAGGAGAAAGGTTAATTACTTGTCCTCTTGTATTCCATTCTATGTGATTGAGAATTATATTATCTCAATAATATAATTTCATTTCTCCATATTTCTAATTCTAAAACACATATAAATAGAGAAAGTTAGGGTTTATATTTGGGTTAGAAGATGTTTTTTTTTTCCCTGATCGATCTAATTATGGGGGGCATAAAAAAAAATTTTGCTTCCGGGCAAAAAAAATTCAGGAACGGCCCTGGCATAAAAAGTGAAACTCCTGCATTTACTTTGTCTTGAATTCCCAATTTTCTTTGTTTTATCAAGAATAGCCTGGTTGAAAACCCTGAATTCACCATCCCAAACATCTTCCTTCTTATCCCATTTTTTTTGGGTGTATTACATCCATAACCAGAATCAGAAACAGAACAAGTCACAGCCTATTCTCACAAATCTTAACTCTACAATTGATATATAAACCACATCAGCGAGTACAACTAGTTCAGCTCGTTCATCAAAAAAATGCTCAGCAACAAATTTTTGGAAATGCTTTGGTCATATAATTGGATTTTTTCTCTGATTTGTGCAACAACAAAAAAATGTTGGGCATTTTGGTGATGCAGCAGCACTGTTCGACGAAATGTTCCATAGATTTTGATATAGTACTATGTTATTTGATGCAGTTGCAAATCAAGAAGAATCATTTGGGAATTGGAAAAATCATGGCTTAAGGACATGGTTGGTGATGCTGGGTTTAAGAGAATAAAGCTTCCAAAGTCTAGCATAAGCAAAAAGGTTCGTAGCTGTCTTATGTTTCTACGCTATCATATTGTTTCCATTCTTTCCCTTCAATAGTTTGTATAAGTTTGTGTAGTTGTCACTGAAGTTAAACCACATGACTAACGGTTGATTTTTAGGAGAAATTGCAATATAGCATTGAAATTGAAAGCCAATCGTTTAACTTTTAGTAAGGAAAAAAACTTTTTCCTGTTTAGTAGAGACATTTCAGCTAACAGGAGTAAGATTATGCTGTCGATATGTATACCTCCTTGCCCAATACAAGTAGTTCAGGAAACCCAAGAATCCAAGAACAGAAAGTAGCCAATAGAACCGGTCGAGGTAGTCCCTGTTTATGTTATTTCCCTCTAACCAGCCAATCCCTCCACGTCTTGTAACTTTATTAACTATATTGACAACAATAGATGAAATGAAAGAGGCCAACCCAATATTGCAGAAAAATATAGCAGTCCCCAAGGATTTCATCCCTCTTGAGACTTCAGTATTGAAAAACTCGAGCAACCCAACGAATGTGGTCACATCATTGATGCCCAGAACAAAGAACTGGAGACCCAACCACATAACAGACATGGGAACTTGGTTGCCTGAATCAAGTAATCCATGAGCCTCTGCCACACCTTTCCTTTTCCTCTCAATCACGGCCCCTATAACAGTCGCCGATATTGTAGCTACAAAACCGACACCTACTCGCTGCAAGTGAGTTATGCCAGTTGGGCACCTCGTGATCTTACGGGCAAATGGTACAAATATTCGATCATAAATAACTAGCATCACTAGCTGGAAAGTTACGGGAATGACAAAGAGAGATGCTGGTGGAACATGAATTGCGCCCAATTTGGTGTTCATCGTGCCTCCTTGTTGTATTGTTAATGTTAGGAGTGAAGGGATGGGAATGTAACATATCATTGAACTAATAAAAATTGGGACCATTCGAAGAACGATTTTCATCTCTTCTACTTGGCTAACACTACAAAGATACCAGTTTCCATTTTTTCCATCAGAAATTGATGCCCTGTCTAGCCATCTGCGTGCGACATGCAACAAACCTGAGAATAATAATCATTTAATCTTATAGAACTCTTTTTAATTCTTAGCATAATTACTGGAAACTTACTTTAACCCTTTGGTGTGTGGAAGTATTTCACCAACATTCTCTCCCTTGTTATATGCTAAGTAATTTTCTTCATCGATTTCAGGGAACTGAAGCTTGCGTTTTCGGTATGCAGCCACCAGAACCTGAAAAAAGTGAAGGAGTCGGGGAAACTTTTGGGTATGAAGCTTGTCGATGGTGTGACACCAAACTAAATGAAGGTACAATTACATCTGCATTACTTTTATTGTTCAAATGTAGGAATCTGGAACTGTCAATTGAACTTTTGTGTTTTCTTCTATCATTGAGATATGAAATTGTGAACGGATATGATTACGAGAAACTTTACCTGCAACATCCTTGTAAGAGGGCTACCTGTTGGTATTAGGTTACGGTAGAATGAGATACCAGAGGCTACCACAATCAACCCTAGTAGAACTAAGCCAGCTGACAAAGTGAAAGCAAAATCCCATCCTTTGTTCTCTTGAATCCATACTATTAGGGTAAGACCTATAATAGCTCCAAGTGAAATGCTGAAAGTGTACCAATTGAAAAAGCTAGACTTTTGTTGTAACTCGATTGGGTCATTGTCGTCAAACTGATCTCCACCAAAGGATGCAAGGTTTGCTCTTAAGCAGCCTTCTCCAAAGGCAAGAACGTACACACCTACGTAGAGTATAACTGCATTGTAACCGTGAACTTGTTTGCAGTTATCAAATGGCACCGAGATATCACATACTGGTGGTTGAAGTGATGGAAGATGTGCTTGCGTTGCTAATAAAACATACCCCTGTTAAACATAAGAAATAGTTGTATTACTTGCTCCTTTAACTTATGTTAATTTGTTTCCATAGTTTTTAAAAATAAACCTTGGAAATATGAACACATATGTTGGAGATTATGTTTTCCATTTAACTTGGAGCCTTGGGTTTATGAAAGTAGGCATATGTATATGATTCTTACCTTTTATGGTTAATTTGGTATCCCCCCTGAATCAATTGTATTTGCCTTGATCTAGTGGGATGAAAAAGAGAACTTTTATGAACTAAATTGTAAACTAGAGGAGGTGGTTGTTCAATTGAGTGCAACACTTGAAAGTCGACTTTGTAGCTTACATTGAAATGGCTGTCAAATAATTTGAATCAACATATAGTGCCAATTTTCAGGTCCATAGCTTCAGTCTTCTTATAAGAATGGATGTCAGTGTCATGGCTCCACAAGATAGTCAAAGAAACCAACTAGTGCATCTCGACTTTTATGTGACAATTATAAGAACTAGCATGGGATCGAGTAATTATGGTCGAACTGAACTCCACGCTGATGGACTATTTCGGTGCATAAGAAGATTGATTCCTTCCACCAGCCGAACTTAGTTTAATCATATTTGTTAGTTTAGTTAACAGCTATTCTTTTCAACACCTAACTAGTAGGAATAATAATTCAGATTGGTTCTACCTAACCAAGAAATTAGCAGTGACAAAATTATTTTAAAATAATAAGAATTAGGAGAAATAAGCTACTTCCTCAATTATTATAGTCAAGGTTGATAGTAAGATTCTGTGCAGGAAAAAATAACAAAGTTAAGGTTAAGGTTACTATGTCTTTAAGCAAAAGACTCTTACCAAGAACTCGAAGGGACCAAATACTAGTATGGCAGTGAACCTAGTTATGTATGAATCTGAGAAGAATCCTCCAACCAATGCGAATGCAGAAGCTACACCCATGATATTAGTTACGGCTGTTGAAGCCGTCGCTACATCCATGTGCATGGTTTGACGGAAATATGTAACCAAGTTGAATACATTCCCTATGAACGTTAGGTTCGTCATAACCACCAAAACTGCAGAACATGGATATCAGAACAAACAACAAGTAGAACTCAGTGGATAAGGAACTGCTCTTTATTATCAATTCCTTAAGAAGATTGTTAGTTAGATAGTTAAAGAAGAAATAGACTAGAGAAATAAGATATCAAACTTACAGTGTTTATATGACAGTTTAAGGTTAATCTAAAAGTTCAAAGGTGTAGACATGACAATAATTCAGTTATGGCTTAATAAAGGTATCAGACTTACAGTGTATGAATGTTGCTGCTCTAATTCCACCATGTTTGTCTTTGTTGGCTGGTTTTCTCTTCCAGTTTACCATGCCGTGGACAACATCCATTGCAGTTTCAGTTTCTTTTTCTCTTTCAAACTTGAAATGTATACAAAGTTTTTATAAGCAGTTCTATAATCACTCCACTTGTATATAAATTTTGTCTTATGCCCATAGATCCAAGGTCCAATAAAATTAGATTCCCTTGACATTTCATTAAAAATTATTAAGAGTGTCCCTGAGTATAAAAAAATAGTGACCCAGTAATTTAGGTAGTTGGGTCTCAATAAGTTAAAACTTAAAATGATAGAAATGGGACTTGAGATGTTGATACTTGATAGTGATTGCGATTGTCTGAATAAATCACTAGCGGCCGGGTTGTCAATTATGGCAATCGTAATAATTACTTTTGTTGCTGCCTCTTGTTTGCTGCTTAGCATTAATGAATTCAACATAAACAAAAAAAGAGTTGAATCTTTTTGTTGAGCCTTTTGTGATAAGAGGAATCAACTTGAGTATGGAACTCCAGACCACAGTAAAAATCTCTGTTAAAGCTGTCCTTTTAAATCTTATATATGTCTTTGGTTTTAGGTGAACTAGACAAATCATGGGAAATTATATCCAGAACATGGTGGGTTCCAGCAGAGATTTTTTTTTTGTAAGTATATCCTTGGACTTTTTATTGATTTTCATCATGTCAATCTTCTATTTTTCCATTGCTTTCTTTCACAGTCTGAGGACATAGTGGCATGGACCAAACTTAACACTACCTATCCAGTGGTACAATATAGAAAGTTATATTACTGTATTAGAAACAAACAATCATTAGGGTAAGTACAATTATAAGGTTTGTCATATGATTAATCATATCCAGTAGCACAATATAGGAACTTAACTTCTGTTCAGTAGACTTTTCAGCTAGTTACCGCCCGATTGTGTTGCCGATAAGTATAGCGTCTTGCCCAATACAAGTAGTTCAGAAAAGCCACCAATCCAAGGATGGTTAAAAACCAATAGAACCGGTCAAGATAGTCTCGGTTTAAGTTATTTCCCTCTAACCATCCGATCCCTCTATGTCTAGTAACTTTGTTGACTACATCCACAAGAACAGACCCCATCAAAGAAGCCAGGCCTAGATTGCAATAAAACATAGCAGTCCCCAAGGATTTCATCCCTCTCGACACTTCGGTGTTGAAAAACTCGAGCAACCCAACAAATGCCATAACATCAACAATACCTGTAGCAAAGAACTGGAGAGACAGCCACATTACAGACATTGGCACTGGGCTTCCTGAATCGAGTAATCCGTGGTCTTCTGCCACACCCTTCCGTTTCTTCTCAATAACTGCCCCCAAAATGGTTGCTATAATTATAGCTATTAAACCAACAGCAATACGTTGCAAGTGAGATATGCCAGTTGGGCACCCTGTGATTCGGCGGGCAAATGGTACAAATACTCGATCGTAAATGACTAGCATCACTAGCTGGAAAACTATGGGAATAACAAAAAGAGATGCTGGAGGGACATGAATTGCGCCCAACTTGGTGTTCATTGTGCCTCCTTGTTGTATTGTCAGTGTTTGAACTAGAGTCATTGGAATGTAACATATCATCGAACTGAGAAAAACTGGCAGCATTCGGATAACAATTTTAATCTCTTCTACTTGACTGACACTGCAGAGATACCAATCTCCAGTTTTCCCATCTGATAATGAAGCCTTATCCAGCCATCTGCATACAACATTTGGCAAACCAAACAGATCACTCTCTAATAAACAGATTGCAGTTAATACATATGTTTGGTTACAAACTTACGCCAAGCCTTTAGTATGTAACAATATTTCGCCAACATTCTTTTCCTTGCTATATTCTAAGTAGATTTCTTCATCCATTTCAGGGAGCGGAAGCTTGCGTTTTCGATATGCAGCCACAAGAACCTGAAAAACACGGGTACAATTAAACATTTATATCACTCTAGTGATTCAAGCGCAGTGATTTTTGGATTGGTGTACCTGCAACATCCGAGTTAAAGGACTGCCTATTGGGATCAAATTCCGGTAAAATGAGAAACCAGCGGCGACCACAATCACCCCAAGTAGAGTTAACCCAGCTGCTAATGTGAAAGCAAGATCCCATCCTCTGTTCCCTTGGATCCACACTAATAGAGTCACACCTATAAAACCTCCAAGTGAAACGCTGAAGGTGTACCAGTTAAAAAAGCTAGACTTCTGCTCCAACTCAATTGGGTCATCGTCATCAAATTGATCTCCACCTAAAGATGCAAGGTTTGCTCGAAAACAACCTTCCCCAAAGGCAACAAGGTATAAACCTATGTAGAGTACAACTGCATTGTAATCTCGAACTTGTTTGCAATTACTAAATTGCTCCGACATTTCACATACAGGTGGTTGAAGTGAAGGCAGATGTGCTTGCAATGCTAGTAACACATATCCCTGTCAAATAGAGACACAATACTGGGTTACCCGACATTGTATTTGTTGATATTGGGCAAGAATTATCACCAGAATCAGCCTTTTACAGAAACTTAACTCATTTTCACATTTCAAATAACAAGCATACAGTATAAAAATGAATAAATTTCTGAATCATTTTCTTAATTAGAATGAGACTGAGATTATTCTAATTTTGAAAGAGTCTTCTGAGCATTTTACGTACCAAGAACTCAATAGGACCGGCAATTAGGATGCCAGTAAACCTTGTTATGTATGAATCTGTGAAGAACCCTCCAACCAAGGCAAATGCGCAAGATACACCGATAACATTGGTTGCAGTTGCTGAAGACCTCCCTACATCCATGTGCATAGTTTGACGAAAATATGTTACCATGTTGAATACATTCCCTATGAATGTTATGTTTGTCATCACCACCAAAACTACAAAAATATCATTATCGATACGAATGTTAGAGAATTATTTTTGTAAAGAAGAAGAACACTGAGTAAATCATGCACATAATTAGAAGAACTGCACTTACAGTGAATGAATAATGAAGCTCTAGTTCCACCATGTTTGTCTTTGTTGATTGGTTTTCTCTTCCAATCCACCATGCCTTGAACAGCAGCCATTGTAGTACCAGTTTCAAGGTTGGGATAGGTGTACCAATTTTTGTTGTTGATATCAGTCTGCACTTGCAACTTGTATATATGAAGTTCCCTCTTTTGCCCATGCGTGACTAGTGTCCCATCCTAATTGATTCCCCCGTATTCAACTAAAATTGGTGTATAAAAGTTAAAAAATGTTAAAATAATCTTTGATATTTTTCGGTGTGGTCTCTATTCTCCAATAATTATTGAGCTAATCAGTTGATTCACGTTTCGTTGCAGGTCCCATATTATGAGAGTGATGCAAAGACTTCGCGACGTGTGAGTGGGACTTGAAGTGAATTCAAGTGCAGTACTTTGTAGAAGTTACTATTAACTTTTTTGTTTTCGACACCTAGGCGAGTGCACTTATGAGGTAAGTAAAAGCTATGGAACCGGCAATTTTACATGACTCGTTTCATTTTGACCTGTGTGTATGTGTGGTGACAGGCTGTTGATATTTCAATGAGACTAGCAGCTTGTTTGATTGGGTCTGATTCGCAATCTGATTCGTATATGACTCGTTATGAGTCAGTTGTCAAATATTTTTTTTTTTTTTTTTTTTTTATTTTTATTGATGTTTGATTCGGCTCGTACATTTGATTTGAGATTAGGTATCTGTTTATGGGTGAAAATCGTTTCTGCTGATTTCGGTAATTTTGGTGGGTGAGTGAGAAATTGATTCAAACCCTAAACAAATGTGCTGCACGTGACCACTTTGTAGATTCGAGAGATCGATCTGTACAAGACCGGCCTAAACCAAGAAATGGCCGTTCCAGACTTGCTTCGGTCACAAAGTGGAGGAGAAGGGTTGATTTGGGGAGGGAAGCAAAGAAAGGTGTTGAGGAGAGTAGTATCTCGACTTGTATCGTAAAGTGAAAGCTAGAAGCTTGCAAGAGATAGAAGCTTTTGGGAGAGCTTGCAAAGTTGCCTTTCCGAGAGTGTAAGTGTAGTATATTTCTCCCGACCGAGACTTGTTGTCCGGTGGAAATAGGTAAGACCTATTTATACAAGTCGAGATTGAAACGTACCCGGCCTCATGAAGGAAGAGAGTAAAGGGTGAAATAATGGGAGGAGGTAGTAGCATGGTTTAATGGGCGAAACGTTTTTCACCATTATTTCCTCTTTTATTTGACCGCTTTATTCCTTTTCACGCTTTCTTAATGTGAGCGTAGTGTCGTCACATCTTGTGACCGCCAAACCAAAACCCTAAAGAAGCATCCCCGGTTTGTGTTGATGTCTCGAGTGTTGGTTGCATCTTGAGTGCAAGTGGCGCTGCTAGTGGCGCGTGTGGCATGTGCCAATGGCATGTGCGGAATGCCTTGGTGGTAGTTTGCACGGTTTGCAAGAAGGACTACCAGCGTGTGTGCTTGGCATGTGCCGATGGCATGTGCGGAATGCCTTGGTGGTAGGTTGCACGGTTTGCAAGTTAGGCTACCAGCGTGTGTGTTTGGCATGTGCCAATGGCATGTGCGGAATGCCTTGGTGGTAGGTTGCACGGTTTGCAAGTTAGGCTACCAGCGTGTGTGCTTGGCATGTGCCAATGGCATGCGTGGCCATTAGGGCCGTGACCTTGATAGGGAAACTAGCTAGCGAGCATGTTGGCATGTGCCAATGGCATGCGTGGCCGTTAGGGCCGTGATTTTGCTAGGGAAACTAGCTAGCGAGCATGTTGGCATGTGCCAATGGCATGCGTGGCCGTTAGGGCGTGATTTTGCTAGGGAAACTAGCTAGCGAGCATGTTGGCATGTGCCAATGGCATGCGTGGCCGTTAGGGCCGTGATTTTGCTAGGGAAACTAGCTAGCGAGCATGTTGGCATGTGCCATTGGCGCGTACGGCCATGTTGACCTAGTTGCATGTTTTGCAAGCCTAGGGTGCTATGTTTGGCGTGGGCCAAAGGCATAGCGGCTTGGAAGTATGGCTTGCGGCACGTGTTGGCATGTGCCAATGGCACGCGCGGCCATGTTGACCTAGTTGCAAGTCTTGCAAACCTAGGGCGCTATGTTGGGGCCGGGCCCAAGGCATAGCGGCTTGGAATTTGGCGTTGTTGCCATGGTGCGCGAAGTGCGGCTTGGAAATATGGCTTGCGGCACGTGTTGGCATGTGCCAATGGCACGTGCGGCCATGTTGACCTAGTTGCAAGTCTTGCAAACCTAGGGCGCTATGTTGGGCGTGGGCCCAAGGCATAGCGGCTTGGAAATATGGCTTGCGGCACGTGTTGGCATGTGCCAATGGCACGTGCGGCCATGTTGACCTAGTTGCAAGTCTTGCAAACCTAGGGCGCTATGTTGGGCGTGGGCCAAAGGCATAGCGGCTTGGAAATATGGCTTGCGACACGTGTTGGCATGTGCCAATGGCACGTGCGGCCATGTTGACCTAGTTGCAAGTCTTGCAAACCTAGGGCGCTATGTTTGGCATGGGCCCAAGGCATAGCGGTTTAGAAATATGGCGTTGTTGCCATGGTGCGCAGGGTGCGGCTTGGTTTGGCATGGTTGCCATGGTGCGCAGTATGCGGCTTGGTAATATGGCTTGCGGCACGTGCGGCCATGTTGACCTAGTTGCAAGTCTTGCAAACCTAGGGCGCTATGTTGGGCGTGGGCCAAAGGCATAGCGGCTTGGAAATATGGCTTGCGGCACGTGTTGGCATGTGCCAATGGTACGTGTGGCCATGTTGACCCTAGTTGCAAGTCTTGCAAACCTAGGGGCGCTATGTTGGGCGTGGGCCAAAGGCATATCGGCTTGGAAATATGGCTTGCGACACGTGTTGGCATGTGCCAATGGCACGTGCGGCCATGTTGACCTAGTTGCAAGTCTTGCAAACCTAGGGCGCTATGTTGGGCGTGGGCCCAAGGCATATGCGCTTAGAAATATGGCGTTGTTGCCATGGTGCGCAGGGTGCGGCTTGGTTTGGCATGGTTGCCAAGGTGCGCAGTATGCGGCTTGGTTTGGCATGGTTGCCATGGTGCGCAGCATGCGGCTTGGTTTGGCATGGTTGCCATGGTGCGCAGTATGCGGCTTGGTTTGGCATGGTTACCATGGTGCGCAGTATGCGGCTTGGTTTTGGAATTAGGGTTTTGTGTTGAAAACCCTAATGCAGTATTTTGAAAAAATACCCCTATTAATTATTTACACTGAGTTAAATGCTCTTAGTTAATGTGTTGCGGGTAACACTAGGTCATGGGGTTTTACGATTTTACCCCTTGTCTAAAATCCACCATCAACATTAAGTCCTCGCTTAGCTCCGGAACATGGGCTTTGTTGCGAGGTAAGCATAAGATGGTGACAAACTATTAACAACAAACCGTAAAGAAAATTGAAGGAAGCTTGTCCGACCTTTATAAATAGGATTTGGAATCTTTGCCTCCGGTAGTTTTGCACAAATCGGGAGAGGTCGGCATAAGTGGTGGGCCGGTGTAGCTTGGGGCGACGTTGGGAAGTTGGCGTGAGTTGGGAACCGAGTGTGCAGGCTGAGTGGGACCGACGCGAAGTGTAGAAGCCGTTCGTGCTTGCGGGCGTGACTTGGGAGGTCGGCGCGGTGGGTGGGGCTTGGCCCAATCTTGGAAACCATGCTTGCGGGCGTGACTTGGGCGGCATTGGGAAGTCGCAATTGGTGGGGCCGGCCCAATCTTGGAAACCATGCTTGCAGGCGTGACTTGGGCGGCATTGGGAAGTCGCAATTGGTGGGGCCGGTCCAATCTTGGAAACCATGCTTGCAGGCGTGACTTGGGCGGCATTGGGAAGTCGCAATTGGTGGGGCGGCCCAATCTTGGAAACCATGCTTGCAGGCGTGACTTGGGCGGCATTGGGAAGTCGCAATTGGTGGGCCGGTCCAATCTTGGAAACCATGCTTGCGGGCGTGACTTGGGAAATGGCGTGTCTTTGGCTAACCGAGTGTGCTAGGCGGTGAGACCGATGTAAACAAGGAGGGAGTTTCTTCCGATAGCAAAGTTTCCTTATCTTGCTTTCCTTCACGTGCGACTTCAATTAGGGAATTATTCATGCTAAAATCTGGAAGCATTATGTCTCTCATTGCTTCCTTTCCCTTTTTAAGGTTCCGCATTCATATCCAAAAAAAAAAATAATAGCATCGTCTCCTCGTTTGAGAAAAGGGTTCTTCTTGTTCATTCCCCTTTTCCTTTGCTTTGCCGGTGCGTTTTCTTCTTCTTCCCCTTTTTTTTGCCATCCTCTTTTTGTATGCGTGTAGACAGGATGGAATTTGATCATCTTTCCATTTCTTGCAGTGTATGATGGGATCTTCCAGAGACGGCCGTGCCTTTAGCATTTTGGGAAAGGACTTCAGAATCGGCGGAGATCGATCTTCTTCTCTTGAGGAGGTATCGGTCGGGGTTGAATCTTTGTTCCATGAAGCTAATGAAATTATTAAGGACCTCCCTCCCATCTATCCCCACGAAGAAGGTGCATGTTCGGACCCCCTTGGGTTCGGTGGACGCGGAGGAGAACGCCATGGTTCTCGATTTTGATGTGGATGAATCAACAAACTTTCTTCGAAGCGTCAATGAGAAAACTTTCGAAAGATCGTATGATAGAAGCGAGACAACCTTTGAAGTTGATGCCAAAGGTGATACCGGAGGCGTCATGGTGGCGTATCTTTGGAATAGTTGTCGGGGAGGACAACTGCTGGGCTTTGTGGGCTGCCGGGATGGGATGTTAAGGTTGCCGCTGCTAAAGCCGCTGAGTGGAACCTCTGTTGCCCGAAGGATTGCTGGGGGAAATGCTTGAAGATAGCTTTGCCCGAAGAGACTTGCGCTCCGTCCTTCGAGGGCTAGTTCCTCCTTTTGTTTTTTCTGTTAGCTGTTTAGTTCCCTGATGTTTTTCCCTTCTCTTTTTTCTTGTAAACACATCTTTCCCTTCTTCTTCATCAGTAAACCTTTTGCTTCATATATATATATTTTTGAAAGGGGTTGTGGTATGATGGCTCTGCAATGGTTTTCTGGGTTCTTCTGATGTATTTCTCTGATATCTGAAGGATTCGCTCGGGAAGAGATATATTTATTTTATTTTATTTTTGACAAAAGGGTAGACCTCCAGGCAAAAAATACAAACGGTGTATTCATCCTGGGGAAGTACATCTATTAAGAGAAATGATTCAAAGGAAGTACTGAAAAGGGGAGTGATTGGGAAATACAGCATTTTAGGGATTGGATTCCTTGAGCCATCGCGAGTGAACTATCACGCCTTCAGGTGTGTCGGTATTGATGAGCTTGCAATATCCTCCCAAAAGGGTATCCGCAACCAGGTATAGCTCGTCTTCACCTTCCTCGGGCAAATCCATCTTTACTTTCATCCTCCCAACTTGAAACGAGCTTTCCTTAATCACTATATCTCCGATTGAAAACGGGTTCATACGTCGTGTAACTATTTGAGCCTTGGCTTCGTTGGTTTCGCCAGAAGCTTCCAAGCTTCTTGCAAAGTGTTCGAATGGTCCAGCTCCCCATTCACATTTTTTGACGGCGTTCGTGCGGTTGTTTGTCGAGTCCCCATGACGAGAATGGGGAAAGAAAAGGTCGGTTGCGAAAAAGGTTGCTCGGTCAGACTTACTTGCATTTGAAAATCATGGGCTAGCGCCAAAGGGTCCTCTTCGGACGCTTGGGTTCCTTGATAGCTCGTTGATGTGATAACCCGTGGGACGATTTCTTTGGGAACCCCTTGAGGCGGGGATGTCGGCGAGAGGGTGTACGCCCGGTTTTGCCTTGTTGTCGAGTGCCCATAAGCGTCCCAAAATCATGTCATGATCTAGTTCTTTGACGATGTGGAACTTCTTTGTGCGTTATAGCGTCTCCTATCTCGATCTCTAGGTTGATGTAGCCATGCGCGTTCAAAGCCTCTCTCTCAAGCTCTTAATCCGAGGACGGGAAATAGGTAGCGTCTTGCTTTGTAAATCCATTGCCTTTAGTGTCTTGAAAGTGATGATGTTGTGGTCGAGAGGTCGTGTCGATGAGCGTGTCGTCAAGTTGGTACCTCTTAAACGGGACGTGGTCGGCGGTCCCAGGTTCTCCACTTCGCTTGTTTGGGAAGCTTGGGCCCTTGGCGTGGATTCCGAGGGGAGAAAAGACGTTTGCGGATACAACACGATTGAGAGCTGCGAAAATATCTTGGCCTGAATCTTGGAGAGATAGAGAATTTCTCATATATCGCATCATGGATTGCAAAGTCTCGTGCACGAGTCCCAGAGGAACCGCGGTTTCTTATTGGGAGTGGGTCTCGATGCATTCTTTCGTCTCCTAGTCGGAGTTCTCCTCGCTTCTATCCTTTCCTTGAAAATATGCTTTAATCTGTTGCAATCGCTAGTCGGGTGGTGAACGAACTGTGGTAATGGCGGTATTTGGGATTTGCCATCTCGGCCTCGGTTGGTGGACGTCTAGGCGGTGGCGGTCACGATGACATCATCTTGAACCCGAGGCTTCTAGGAGGTCAATCACCTCCTCGATGGGGAATGGGAAATCAAGGACATTTCCTTCGGTCCCACGATCTTGCACAAGAGTTTTAGTGGCGATCTTCCGTTGCGAGGGCTCCCGTTGCGCCGGCGCTTCACGTTTCGGCTGGTTTGCTCGTAGTTGTGGCTTTCCTTTTTCCTCTTTCGTTCACTATGTTCACGGAGGATGATCCGACATTAAATTGTTTGCTGATGAGGCGCCTACTCCCGCGAGTTTCGCGTGCGTCTTCAGTTCGAGTTGGCCTAGTCCTTTCCCGGTAATGCTTTAGTCTTGTTGTTGCGAATCGTCGGCGGCCTCATGGAGTTCGGAGAATGTTTGGAAACACAAGTTTTCTAGCGAGGCGCGGTAGATCGGGACCATACCATTGATGCACGCGTTTACCAATTGTTGCTCGGTCACGTTTGGGTCGTGGCGATCGAGTGCTTGAACCACTGAACCTTTTGGCGAAATCATTCGGATGTTCGTTATCAGTACATTCTCCCGAGTGCGAAAAGGTAACTTGTTCATACACGAAGAAATACTTCGTAAAACGCGGTGACCATGCTACTCCGGTTGGGAATGTTGTTCGGTGGGATCTTTGTTGTACCATGTATACGCCCTTAGGTAAGTGATTTTGAAAATTCCCTTAAACGAAGAACGTGATTATATTCATGTTCACCCAAGGATTCCGGGAAACGAGAAACATGTTCGCGTGCATTCCGGTACCATCATACGGGGGTAAATTGAGGGAAGAGTACCCCCTTGGGAGAGGGATTCTACGTTTTTTGGACGGGTAAGGGGGTTGGTGATGATGTACATCGAACTCATCATGCTTGATTCGGTCACGTAGGAGTTGTTCCAAATCCTCTCTCGTGACGAAATTTGGTGGTTGATTTCTCTGCAACGGGACTCTAGTGCGAGTTTCTTCATCCGTGGAGGCGTGCCTGCCGAGGTGCTAGCGTCGGGGTTGTTGGAGATGTTTCTAGGCGTCTCACGGAGGATGCGACTCATGGGGTAGTCGCTCTGTCGGGGTTTTGAAAAGGTGAGACCTCCTTTTGTGTTGAAACCATGTCTGTCCCAGGCTCGCGGCGTCTCTGTCGTTCCATCAAATCGGCGATGGTGACGTAAGGCGACTTCCTCTAGTCCCTCCAGGTCTCTCGTCCGTCGGCGGGGTAAGTGGAGCCTTAGTTGTCGGAGCGCCATCTTTGGAAGAAGCATTCGGGGTCACGGTGGCGGCCCTAGCCACAGTATTTGGGGCGTGACACACAGTGATATTCTCGTTGCCGTGATTAGAGGGTTGTGCGAGAGAAGCTAGAGGAGGCGGCGGCTCGCCACAGTGATAGGCGGTGTTACACTTGAAGGAGTGCATTCGATGTTGCTGTTGTCAGCTGGTGAAGTAACTATGTTATGGGGGGAGACGCCAACATCAGGAATGCGTTCTGCATTGATGTTCTCTGCAGCCGCTCCAGATCTGAGTTCCACCATGTTGGGATTTGACGTTCGGGAAACGAAATCGGGAGTTGGAGTTGATATTGTAGCCGATAGATCAATCCTCCCTTTGTGGTCGCCAATTGTTTATGGGTGAAAATCGTTTCTGTCGCCGATTTCGGTAATTTCGGTGGGTGAGTGAGAAATTGATTCAAACCCTAAAAAAATGTCTTGCACGTGAGCACTTTGTAGATTCGAGAGATCGATGCAGTACAAGTCCGGCCTAAAAATGGCGTTCCGGACTTGCTTCGGTCACAAAGTGGAGGAGAAGGGTTGATTTGGGGAGGGAAGCAAAGAAAGGTGTTGAGGAGAGTAGTATCTCAACTTGTATCAGAAAGTGAAAGCTTAGGAAGCTTGCAAGTGATAAAAGCTTTTGGGAGAGCTTGCAAAGTTGCCTTTCTGAGAGTGTAAGTGTAGTATATTTCTCCTGACCGAGACTTGTTGTCTGGTGGAAATAGGTAAGACCTATTTATACAAGTCGAGATTGAAACGTACCCTGGCCTCATGAAGGAAGAGAGTAAAGGGTGAAATAATGGGAGGAGGTAGTACCCGCATGGTTTAATGGGAGAAAACGTTTTTCACCATTATTTCCTCTTTATTTGACCGCTTTATTCCTTTTCACGCTTTCTTAATGTGAGCGTAGTGTACGCTGCATCTTTGTGACCGCCAAACCAAAACCCTAAAGAAGCATCCCCCAGTTTGTGTTGATGTCTCGAGTGTTGGTTGCATCTTGAGTGCAAGTGGCGCCGCTAGTGGCGCGTGTGGCATGTGCCCGATGGCATGTGCGGAATGCCTTGGTGGTAGTTTGCACGGTTTGCAAGTTGGGCTACCAGCGTGTGTGTTGGCATGTGCTTGGATGGCATGTGCGGAATGCCTTGGTGGTAGGTTGCACGGTTTTCAAGTTAGGCTACCAGCGTGTGTGTTTGGCATGTGCGGAATGCCTTGGTGGTAGGTTGCACGGTTTGCAAGTTAGGCTACCAGCATGTGTGCTTGGCATGTGCCAATGGCATGAGTGGCCATTAGGGTCGTGACCTTGATAGGGAAACTAGCTAGCTAGCGTGTTGGCATGTGCCAATGGCATGCGTGGCCGTTAGGGCCGTGATTTTGCTAGGGAAACTAGCTAGCGAGCATGTTGGCATGTGCCGATGGCATGCGTGGGCCGTTAGGGCCCGTGATTTTGCTAGGGAAACTAGCTAGCGAGCATGTTGGCATGTGCCATTCGCGCGTACGGCCATGTTGACCTACTTGCATGTTTTGCAAGCCTAGGGCGCTATGTTTGGCGTGGGCCAAAGGCATAACGGCTTGGAAGTATGGCTTGCGACACATGTTGGCATGTGCCAATGGCACGTGCGGCCATGTTGACCTAGTTGCAAGTCTTGCAAACCTAGGGCGCTATGTTGGGCGTGGGCCCAAGGCATAGCGGCTGAATTCGGCGTTGTTGCCATGGTGCGCGAGGTGCGGCTTGGAAATATGGCTTGCGGCACGTGTTGGCATCGCCAATGGCACGTGTGGCCATGTTGACCCTAGTTGCAAGTCTTGAAAACCTAGGGCGCTATGTTGGGCGTGGGCCAAAGGCATAACGGCTTTGAAATATGGCTTGCGACACGTGTTGGCATGTGCCAATGGCACGTGCGGCCATGTTGACCTAGTTGCAAGTCTTGCAAACCTAGGGCGCTATGTTGGGCGTGGGCCAAAGGCATAGCGGCTTGGAAATATGGCTTGCGACACGTGTTGGCATGTGCCAATGGCACGTGCGGCCATGTTGACCTAGTTGCAAGTCTTGCAAACCTAGGGCGATATGTTTGGCATGGGCCCAAGGCATAGCGGCTTAGAAATATGGCGTTGTTGCCATGGTGCGCAGGGTGCGGCTTGGTTTGGCATGGTTTCCATGGTGCGCAGTATGCGGCTTGGTAATATGGCTTGCGGCACGTGTTGGCATGTGCCAATGGCACGTGCGGCCATGTTGACCTAGTTGCAAGTCTTGCAAACCTAGGGCGCTATGTTGGGCGTGGGCCCAAGGCATAGCGGCTTGGAAATATGGCTTGCGGCACGTGTTGGCATGTGCCAATGGCACGTGCGGCCATGTTGACCTAGTTGCAAGTCTTACAAACCTAGGGCGCTATGTTGGGCGTGGGCCAAAGGCATAGCGGCTTGGAAATATGGCTTGCGACACGAGTTGGCATGTGCCAATGGCACATGCGGCCATGTTGACCTAGTTGCAAGTCTTGCAAACCTAGGGCGCTATGTTGGGCGTGGGCCAAAGGCATAGCGGCTTGGAAATATGGCTTGCGACACGTGTTGGCATGTGCCAATGGCACGTGCGGCCATGTTGACCTAGTTGCAAGTCTTGTAAACCTAGGGCGCTATGTTTGGCATGGGCCCAAGGCATAACGGCTTAGAAATATGGCGTTGTTGCCATGGTGCGCAGGGTGCGGCTTGGTTTGGCATGGTTGCCATGGTGCGCAATATGCGGCTTGGTTTGGCATGGTTGCCATGGTGTGTGAGATGCGACTTGGTTTGGCATGGTTGCCATGGTGCGCGAGATGTGGCTTGGTTTTGGAATTAGGGTTACGTGTTGAAAACCTAATGCGGTATTTTGAAAAAATACCCCTATTAATTATTTACACACGAGTTAAATGCTCTTAGTTAATGTGTTGCGGGTAACACTAGGTCATGGGGTTTTACGATTTTACCCCTTGTCTAAAATCCACCATCAACAGTATCATTTTGTACCGGCTGACCCACTGGGCACATATCTGATTTAGAAATTTTCTATAATATTTTTGTTTGCATTTAACTCGCGATCTAAGTATGACTCGGAGATGTCAGATCGTTTGTTTTTTATATCATGTTTGTTTTTCTCTTTCTGGATCTGACTGTATCACCTGACTCATGCAGATCTGACTCAATTAACTCAAATATATGTGAATTTGTGGCTTGGTCTCATAAGTCCGGGACATTTTGTTCCCTAACCCAAATTGGTTCGAGTCAGGAATTAGATGTGAGTTAGGTAGCTAGTCAGATCTGACTCAAACTAAAAATCAAACAGTCTGACATCTGATTTGCACCGATTCAGGGGCCAAGTTAGATTCAGACGCCAAGTCAGCAAAAAAGAAACATAATGTTAGTTTTTTTTTTCAGATCTGACTCGCTACATGACTTGGACGCATTTGAGTTTGGGAACAAAATTTTCCGGGCTAATGAGACCAAGCCACTACCTCTCATATTTGGAGTCAAGTCTAATGTCAAAAAAATAAATACATTGAGTCAGATCCAAGTCTTAGGTGATTTCAGTCAGTTCCAAAAAAAGAAAAAGAAAAAACTAGTAATTTTTGAGTGAGATATAAAAATCCTATTCAGGTATAATTAAGGAGTTAATTTTTTTTTTTTTGAAGCATGAAGATAAACAAACAGACCTAAATCGTTATTGAACGTGGGTATTTGATACCCATAAAGTCATTTAATACAATTTGCTTAAAGAAAAGCGGATTGCATGGTCTCAGATTATTGATGAAAGAGCCAGCTTGGCTTCTGTTGGCCGGATAACTTTGTAGACCATATGTTGCTTGATCTCCTTTTCTATAGTTGTGATGTTTATTGCACCGCGGGATTTGTCTCATTTTTTGTTTTATTTCGTCAATCATTTCAGAGATTTACCAAGGAGATTCAGTTGACGATTTCATGAAGCGCATGAGATTTTCTGAGTCAGTCTCAAATAGAACTTTTGGACAATGTCTCTCCATTGCCGTCCTGGTTGCAATCATTGTCGTTGGCCGTTAATGCAGTAGTTATTCCTAAAGTTGTGCATAAACCATCACAGTTCGCTCGTTTAAGTCCTTGCAAATAAATCCAGCTCCTGCCATTCCTAGGTAACCACTAGCAACACCATCAGTTTTTATTTTTATCGAATCCGATTCTGGTTTGGACCATCCTGTTAATATAGTCATTGTTGTTCTGATATTGGTCGATGCGTTTCTAAAGGGTGTTTTTCCATGGAGAATTGTGGGTCATCTATATTTTTTGCGTGTTCAAATTCTTGTTGTCGTGTCAAAAATCTTATCAGGATGTCTTTTGGAGGAGTATGGCATTGTTTGAAGATGAGTTCATTTATGGACGTCCAAAGAATCCATAATAGGAAACAATATGCCGTGATTCAAGATATAGGGGTATATTCACGCAAACTTAAAAAGATATTAAAAATAATCTTTGATTTTTCTCTTTTGTGGTCTCTGCTATCCAACAATTATTGAGATAATCAGTTGATTCATATTTACTATCCCATCCTGGCCCTCTCTGTGAGGAAAAAGAAGAAACCTCTCAACATATTAGCCACACCACTAACTCCTCCATCACCATCAGTCTTAGTACTCCAACCAAAACTCCAATACCTATAATCAAGAAAAGATGTTGTTGAAGAATTTGCTATTAAGATGAGACTAACACAAAGACAAATTTTTATCAAAAATAGCACTGAAGAACTTGATGGCCCTGAAGATTTCCCCATATTTAAAGCAGTACTTCAAGACCCTATCACTGAGATTATCCCAACTCACAATCCTGAAGCTCTTGCTTGTCAGAAAAAGGAAAAAGCATAGAAAGATCCTAGATGGTTACAAAACTAAAGAGAAAAACCAGAAGAGAAGGGTACCAACTTCAAAGTAGCTGCTAAGATGCAAACTCAAACTGAAAACCTTAGGAATGAGAACATCATTAAACCTATCAATATTTTCCCTAAGATAACTCTCAACATACCCAACACCTATAACTCAATTCCCTCCTTAACATATATCCAAGAACAGATTAATGAGGAATTCAATAATCATAGGAAACAACTAGAACCTGTTCAGAACTATCCCCAACCTATAGATACTAAGAGGAAAAATCAAATGTTATCCAAACCCACAGATCATAACCTGAATATCTAGGACCAAATGCACCCATCTAAGAAGAGCAGCATTCAAGACCAGAACATGGAGATGGAGCATCTGAAAAACTTGACTACTAGTAATCTCGTGGGAGCCAATCCTTTTCAGTCTAATGAGGTACATGCTATTACTCTACTTTATTCTTTAAACTCAACAATCATGCAAACTGGTTATTTTACTACTATCTGGTATAGAAACATGAACACCTGGCACATTATAAACATAATTCATTCATACATCTGCATAAACCACATCATCATCTACATTATCCTTATTTTTGTTTATCATAGAGTTTCTTATTTATGGCAATTCTTTAATATCATGACTTGGAACTTTCAAGGTCTAGGAAAACATAATACTAGTAGACATTTGAATAGCATGCTAAAGAAACACAATCATGACATCTTCTTCATATCTGAGACAAAACAACAGTCTAAAAACCTTAAAACTATCCTTAGCAATATAGGAGTCACTAACTTTTGGTTTGTAGAACCAAAAGGAAAAGTTAACACTGCTGGGGGCCTAGTTATATCATGGAAAACTAGTTTAAACATTACTATTCAGGACTTTTCCAACAAACACATTAGTGCCATCATACACCCTAGTAACGGAGACCCTTAGGTTTTTATTGGTTATTATGGCAGCCCTTATACTACCTTAGATAAACTGCATTCTTGGAAAATGATTGAAAACACTGATAAATATAATACTCTACCTTGGCTTGTTATGAGAGACCTAAATATGGTTCTTCATGATCATGAAAAGTTTAGTCAACACCCCATTCACACTTTTAAAGATGATCTGTTCTTAAAAAATTGGAAGAGGCAAACCTGGCTGACTTGAGCTACACTAAATGCCCCTTTACTTGGAAAAATGGAAGAATGAAAATCTATCTGACTGAGCAAAGGTTAGACAGAGGGCTAGGTATTGATGATTGGTTATATATTTATCCCAATTCTGTCATCTCAAACCTACCAGCTATAGAATCTGACCATAACCCAATTATTCTCAATACCAATCCCAACTGGAAGCAAGGGCACATTCCCTTTAAATTTTTTGGTCCTTGGCTCAACCATCAAGATTTCAAAGACATCATAGCTGAATGTTGGAAGAAAGATCATAAGGGATCCCTTGCTATTAAAATAGCCTGGAAGCTCAGAGATGTCAAGGTCAAGATGAAACTTTGGAACAGAGAAACTTATGGTAATATCAAAATTAACCTTGAAGAAAGCCTCCAACACCTAGACTGGGTTACCAGAAATCAATTTAGCATCAACAGAGGAAGAGATATTAAGGAAGCTAAGAAGAAAGTGGAACATTGGCAAAATGTTCTTGAAAGATTTTGGACGATTAAAAGCAAAGATTAATTCATAAGGTTGGGAGATAGAAACACCAAGTTCTTCCATGACTCTGCTAAAAAAAGATATAGAAGAAACAAAATTGACTTCATTCAACAGGAAGATGGTACCTGGATTCATAATAGCAAAGATGTCACCAAATGCTTCACCAATCACTTTGCTAATATGGCTATTGCAGAAACCATCAACATAAACCAATCCATTATCAACCTTATACCTTTTATTAGCACCGTCACTGAAAATACAAACCTTCTCAAAGTCCTTGATACTACTGAAATAAAAAACATCCTTTTTAGCATGGCTGGAGACAAAGCTCCTAGTCCTAATGGTTTCCCACCATACTTTTTCCAAGCCAATTGGGACATTTTTGGGGAAGATATTACTATTATGGTTCAAAACTTCTTCAACTATGGTTACCTGCTAAAGGAAATGAACTCTACATTTATATCCCTTGTTCCAAAAACTGATCACCCAACCCCCCCCTCTCATTTCAGACCTATTTTTTTATGCAACACTACCTACAAAATAATATCTAAACTCCTTTCCCAAAGACTTAAACCTCTTATACCTAAACTCATTTTCCCTTTTCAATCTTCCTTCATTCATGGAAGAAAAATTTCTGATAACATAGCCATTGCTCATGAGATCATCTATCATATGAATACCATATAGGGGGAAAAGGAGCTAAAGGCATTATGGGTATCAAGATTGACATGGCAAAGGCTTTTAACAGGGTCAGATGGGAATTCCTTATGAAAATCATGGCTCAAATGGGTTTCAATCAATAGTGGTGAAACCTGATTATACAATGTATCTCTACTATCAATCTTGATATTCTTGTGAATGGTTCTCCTGGTACTTTCTTCAAGCCCACTAGAGGACTCAGAAAGGGTGATCCTCTCTCCCCTTACCTATTCCTTTTTTGCATGGAGGCTCTGTCCATATATCTTATGCATGTTGAAACTCAAAACATGATTCATGGTATTAGATTAAATACTGATGCTCCTGCTATTAGTCACCTCCTCTTTGTTGATGACTGCATGATCTTCTATAAATTAAGTTAATATGGAGGAATGCATAAATCTTATCAACATTTTTCAGGATTTCAGTCAATCTTCAGGGAAAATGATAAACTTCACTAAGTTTGGCATATTCTTCAATAAAAATATCGCTCACGACATTGTCGAAAGCATAAGCCAGCTCATGAAAGTTCAAAAGATTGACATTAAGGATAAATATCTGGGCTCAACACTCTTCACCAACAAAAGAAAATTGAAAGCCTTAAAACCATGCATACATAAATTAAAATTTAGACTAGCTGGATGGAAATCTACTCTGTCAACTGCTGGTAAAGTTTCTATGATCCAGTCTGTTACCTCTACTCCAAGTATTTACCAAATGATCTTCTTCAAGCTTCCAAGGGCAAACTGCAAGGAAATCAATGCTATTCAGAGAGTCTTTTTTCGGAATAAGGATCAAGATAAACCCAAAGGTCTATACTACATAGCTTGGGATGCCGTCAATAAACCAGAAGATCTTGGAGTTTTGGGTTTCAAGAATATGTAATTCTTCAATAATGTTATGATCACCAAGATAGCTTGGAAGCTTATCACTGAAACCGATTCTTTATGGACCTGGTCTATGAAGGCTGCTGACTTCCCTAAATCATGAAGTCATAAGGATGGATACTAAACCTAAACCTTCTGATTATTAGATATGGAAAGGCATTCTTGAAGGCATTACCAATATCCAAAAGTAATACATTTGAAAGATTGGGAATGGTAATCTAATCCACATATGGGAAGACAGATGGTATGATGGTCAAATTAACATACTACCAAAACCAACCAATTGCCATCGTAACCTCATCACTGTCAACTAACTTCTCAACAACACTGGTGATTTGGACTTAGATATCTTAGCTCAATGGTTCACCCAGGATGTGCAATAGTCTATTCAACTTAATTACTCAACACAACATCAGTACTGAGGACAAAATAACCTGGAGACTTTCTACCAAAGGGAAAATTCTCTGTGAAGTCTATATATGATAAAAAGATATCTGATAAGTATGCCAATGATATCCTTACTTCTCCATGGGATAAAATATGGAAACTTAATACTTCTCCAGCTATTCAGATATTCATATGGAAATGTGCTCACGGCATTCTTCCAACCAATACTAAGAATGCCAGTATTCTGACATATATTGATCCAATCTGCAATATTTGCAAAAGTGCAAAGTAAGATATTACTCATGTACTTTTCTCCTGCCTTGCTGCTTCTGATGTATGGGGAAAACTATTTGGGATTTCTCATCAGTTTTTTAGTAACTTCTGTTCTTTTCATGAATGGCTTATTAGATGACGCAATACTCACAACTCTACTTCTAGCTGGAATGCAGTGTTTGCTATTATTTGCTGGTTCATATGGAAAGCCAGATGTGATATGGTTTTTAGGAATATTAAACCTTCCGCTGAAAGTACTGCCCTGAAAATAACTCAGCATATATGCTGTTTTAATAGAGTGATACATAATCCAAGGCACATCCTGAACCATATGTTTTATCATGATACTAACAATGAACATCTTGCAAGAAATGCTAGGATGATCAACCATCATAAGGAAAAGTTTGGAATCACTATTAGCATTAGCATGTTAGAAGTAAATACTAATAATGTTGATGGTGATTTACCCCCTATACTAACTTTGCTGTAATTGTTTTATCTTTTTCAGGACAATGTGTTGGAGCAAGGAACTACAACAGAGCAGCAAGGACAGACAGAGGAGCTCATCTAGCTTTGGAATGGGGCAAGGAAATGTAGAAATCCAATATAGACTTTGCAGAAGATGATGAAACTTTACAAGCCATTAAGAAAGGTTACCAAATAGAAGTTCAAGAAATATTTCAAGTAGGATTCAACCAGACTCATGGAGGCAATGTTGCAGCTATTGATTTTGTTCTAGGCAACTTAATTAAAGTAGCTCCTTACCAGAACCTCTCGGCACTTAGATTAGCAAAAATTTCCACTCAGTCAAATTCAGTTCATAAATTAAATTGGAAGGATCCTAACCTCCAACACTTTTTTTTGATAATCTCCAGTCAGTCCATGTTTTGACTGATCAGACAATTAGTTATAACTCTTATCCGAATCAGACTGATCAGAATGGTGCTAGACTTAGTCCATCTGAACACTGTTATGTACCTAAGAGAAAGTTGCTCGTGTTGGGCACTATTTTCCTTTTTCTTTTATAAAAAAAAAAGTTGATTCACGTTTCGTTGCAGGTGTGCAAATACTTCGCAATGTGTGAGTGTGACTATTCAAGTGCAACACTCCGTCAATTTGCTATTTACTTCTTTTTTTTCTTCGTTGCCTAGGCGATTGCACTTATGACGTAAGTAAAAGCTATGTGGCCAGCAATTTACCTTCCTTATTTCATTCTGATCTATGTGTTGCCAGTTGGTCAGACAGGCTTTTGATATTTCAGTAATACTATCACCTTGTTTGGTTCAGACTCGGCGTTTTGTATCTGACTCGTCCAAAGTCAGACGTCAAATTATTTGTTTTTTTTCCCTTTTGCTTTGATGTCTGACTCGGGTTATACATTTGATTCGGGACTATTTGAGTCGGGTATCATTTTATGACCTAATTTGTTGGGTACATACAAAACTGTTCGTTTTTAGTTGTTATGAGATTTGATTCGGTCACATTTGAGTTAGCGAACAAAACGTCTTGACTCATAGAACCAAACCACTGACTCGCATATTTTTGAGTCTACTCTGACTCAACAAACAAGCACATTGATTTCTATTAGATCCCGTAAATATTAATATTTGAGTCAGATTCATATGTAAGGAGTTAGATCTACATGAATTAGGACGAGTCAATTAAGTCACGACATAAAAACAAACACCATGTTGCTTCGGGTATTAGCTAATAGTGGGCTCGGGCCTGAAGGGATTGATCAGGTAAGGTTTTAGGGTTTAACCAGATGACCACCCACTATATAAAGTCACTTGGGAACCTTTCTGTCTTTCTCAGCGAACATAGCCTTGCCGCCTCCACTCTCCACCTCCGTGTCTCTCAGTAGATCTACTCTGTGATTGAAATCTCCTCTCTTCAAAATTGATACTAGTCTTACTAGAGATGAATGAGATCTTGGTTTATCATGAGAAGCCTCCTCACGTACAAACACAATAAAATCAATTTTCTCACAATGATTTCTCCTCTCATTAAAACACAAAGATTGAGGTGGTTTTAATCATAATATGGATCTTTGTTTCTATGATATGGTCAAGATATCTCGTTGATATATTCATCATATGCATGTTACGAAACTTAAGTCCTCATCTTTCGTACGGTACATCTTCATCAAATACTGTCCAAAAAAACAAGTTATGGGTCACGAAACCAGTATCCTTTCTGGTTGATTAAATTCCTTGGAGGAATTTTGCAGAGAATTTTAAGTTGGTGAAATGTAATGTATGTTCATGTAATAGCAATCAGTTTATGCAATAAGAATCAATAAAGTTCCGGTTAGCATCTATAGTTATCATTATATGTGTAACATGTCTTCATCTTTCCGCTGATCATTTGCTCTATCTGAAAACAACTTTAAAAATCCCTGTGTTGATTTGCTAATGAAAGTCCATTAAGGTTCCAAAGTAAAAATTATCAATACACACATTCAGCCCTGCATACATTCATGGCAAATAGATAAAGAGCTAATTAGTGTTTGGGTCGTAGGTTTTGGTATGCTTTAGTGTTTGGGTCCTAAGTTTGTCCAGTTTAGTGTTTGGGTCGTTGACTCGTTAGTCAACTAGGTCAAGCTGTTAGCTATAGTGAACTTGGTCTTCTTGAACACGCATGTACAGCCATGGTTGCTATTAAATTGGTCTTTTGTCAGTAAGTAGACTAAATTGGTATGTTACGTATGTTCTAAACTTCAATTCTTCAAACATCACTTATCCATACCTTGAAAAAAGTTATTTGGCATTTTGACAAACATCTTCAGTACAATTTAGAAAACCCCATGAACCCATTATTTTGAGTTTTAATCCGTCACTGGGAGATCAGGATGGGTTTAAAGTCTGTGTAAACCACCACCCCTCTAGTTGGTAGAAAAAAATAATGACAAACAATATCAAAATCAAATTCTAAAATTCATAAATGCTCATCTCATATCTCATTCAAGTCCATCCAATCTCAAACCAAATATGACCGATACTATTTTCTTTCTCTTTGTTCGTCTCGGTTATGCTGATTCATCTTCTACAATTTTGTTGAATTTTTTTGAACACCCTTTCAAAATTACTAATGTGAAGTGATTCATCGGTGAGCTGAGTGTTGTGTTTATAATGATGATATTGGGTCTTCGGATTCAAGTTTGACGAGCACGAGATCTACTAGATTACCTGATTATACACTGAGAAGTTATAAGCATTTTATTGCTAGTGAAGATGATATTGTTGATCAATTGAGTGCACAGACAAATTAGAGCTGGAGAGCGAATCTATGAATAAGGTGAAGAATTGGAGGATGAGATTGTTGCTCTTGAGAGGAAAATTGAGAACCTAAGATCGAAGGCTCGAAGCTGCCTGCTAAGATGCTTTCGAGAAACAAAGAGCGATGAAGTTGAGTATAACTAACGGTTTGACAAAACCTACTTCTTGACGTCGTTGACTAACGGGTCAACGACCCAAATACTAAAACGGACAAACTCAGGACCCAAACTCAAAGACGTATCAAAATCTACGACCCAAACACTAATTTACTCATAAATAAACGCCTTGACTTCATACAGTGTCACCCCCAGGAGCAGGTTTTTACAAGCATCACCTCCAAGATAGGTTTTTTAGATGGTTGGAGCACGACTGTGTTGCCTGTATGTGTACCTCCTTGCCCAAAACATGTAGTTCATGAAAGCCACAACTCCAAGGATGGTTAAGCACCAGTAGAACCTGTCTTCTAGTAGCTTTGTTGGCCGAATCAACAAGAAGAGACCCCTACAAAGAAGCCAAGCCGAAGTTGCACCAAAACATAGCAGTCCCAAGAGATTTCATCCCCCTGGACACTTATGAGTTGAAAAACTCGAGCAAACCAACAACTGATGTTACGTCAACGATGCCCGTAGCAAAGAATTAGATGGACAACCACATAACAAACATGGGTGCTTGGCCTGCCGAATCAAGTAGTCCATGATCCTCTGCAACTTCCTTCCTTTTCCTCTCGAAGACGGCCCCAAAAAAGGTTAATTGCAGCTACGAAACTAACGCCTATGCGTTGCAAGTGAGTTATACCAGTTGGGCACCCTGTGATTCTACGTGCAAATGGTACACATACACGATCGTAAATGACTAATATCACTAGTTGGAAGAATATCAGAATGACAAAGAGTGATGCTGGGGGGACATTAATTGCACCCAGTTTGGTGTTCATTGTGGTTCCCTGTTGTACTGACAATGTTTAGACTAGAAAGACAGGACTGTAGCATATTGTTGTGCTAAGAAAAACTGGGAACATTCGGAGAAATTTTTTTATGTTAGTCTGACATATGCCTTGAGCCGAGTCAGGTGCCACGTTAAATTCATATGCGGACAGCAAAAAAAGAAACATAATGTTAGTTTTTGTCAGATCCAACTCGCTAGCTGACTCAGGCACATTTGAGTTGGGGAACAAAATTCTCGTGGATCATGGGACTAAGCCACTACCTCTCATGTTTTGAGTCAAGTCTAAGTCAAAAAATAAGCACATTGAGTCAGATCCATGTTAGGTGATTTCAGTCAGCTTTAAAAAAGAAAAGAAAAGAGTAATCATTTTTTTTGAAGCATGAAGATAAATAGAAAAGGCCTAAAATCTCTATTACGCGTGGGTATCTGGTACCCATAAAGTCATTTAATACAATTAGGTTAAGGAAACACGGATTGGTCTAATTAGATTGTTGATGAAAGATTTTCAGCTTGGCTTCTGTAGGCTGCATAATTTTATAGACCACATATTGCTTGATTTCTTTCTCTATAGTTGTGATGTATATCGCATTGCGAGGTTTGTCACATTATTTCTTTTATTTCGTCTATCATTCCAGAGATATACCAAGGAGATTCAGTTGACAATTGTATGAACCGCATGAGATTTTCTGAGTCATTGTCATATAGAACTTTGTCTATTGTCTCTCCATTGCCATGCTGGTTGCGATTAATGTTGCCCATGTGTCAGACGTACATCGCAGTAGTCATTGCTAAAGGTTGTGTATAAGCCATCAAAATTCGGGCGTTCAAGTCCCTGCAAATGAAACCAACTCCTGACATTCCTGGGTGACCCTTAAAAGCACCATAAATGTTTATTTTTATCCAATCCTATTCTGGTCTGGACCATCCTGTTGATATAGTTGTTGTTATTGTTCTGATATTTGTCGATGCAATTCTGGAGTGTGTTTCTCCAGGGAGAACTAGGGATCATCTATATTTTTTGCCCATTCAAATTCTTGTTGTTGTGTCAAGATCTTACTAGGATGTCTTATGGAGGAGTATGACATTGTTTGAAGATGAGTTCATTTCTAGTGGTCCAAAGATTCCATAATAGGAAACAATATGAAGTGATTGCAGATATAGGGGAAGATTCTTGCAGAATTCTTGAAATTGTCGTTTAGGGAGTAAATGTGGTTGGGGAGTTGCGAGTGGCAGGCTGGTTTGATGAAAGGCGATTGAAGAGGTTGCTCCAGGAAGTTACTGAAACTGGACAACAAATAAGCAAGTGCTCAGCTGATTTGGGCTTGGCGTTTCACCGAGGGCATATGTTGGAGTTTGTTAGGTTCATGTGAGCGATGTAAAATAGATAACGTTGGAAGACCTTCGTCGATAGCTTTCCACTAGAAAAAAATGAATTTTTGGTGGACATGATAAGGTCCACAAAATCTTGATGACCGAGAGGTTACGGCGTGAGTGGCTATCCTGTTGGATTAGACAATTATATCTGAACGCGCGGTGATGAAATTTCCAGATTTCTAATGCGGCCAGATAATTCTGTCTGAAGACCTATCGAAAGGAAGACGGATGTTTATGATGTGCTGGATACCATTGAACTATGATTTTAGGCATACGGAAATCTTTTAGGGCATACCAAGTAAAGACAAAAAAGGAGTGTAAATAGCAAAATTAAAAGCCCCTTAACCAAATATTTTTGGTAATGGCAAATCTGCCCTTTTAGGATTAGTGTTAATACTAATGATTATTTAAAATAATTATGATTAGTGATTAATGATTAGTTTTAAGATTATTTAGTTATTAATTTGTGTAGATAAAAAAAATTAAGTAAGAAAAAAAAAATTAGGTTTTTTTAGAAGGAGAAGGGGAAAGTGAGAAAAAAATTTGTGTAGATTATTTAGTTACCCTTGAATTGTAGTCATTTAGGCTGTTCGCGGGGTTCGACCTTTGAAAAAAAAGTTAGTATCTTATGTTTAATCTCACTTTTGTAGGTTAAAATCATCAAAAGTTTGTGTTTTTCAGGTTCGGCGAGTCTGGATGAACAGTTCGGCTAGCTGAAAGTGTTGATTAAGAGCCGAACCTACATTGTAGACCAGAGTTCGGCTTGGTTCGAATTGTCCTAACAAGCCGAACCCTACTTTGGCTTGTTCGGAAGAAAAAATGTTTAGGGTTCGGCTTATATTTATAAATTCCGTAAGCGCTTAGAACACATTGGAAACACATTGTTCGGCTATTTGAATAAGTAGAATATATGTCGAACCCGATCATGTACATTCCTGGGTTAATAATTTTGTATTGGTTCGGCACATATTGTGAATATCGTAATAGCCGAACCTCGTATATGTGCTAGGTTCGGCACATATTATGATTATCGAATAATACGTAGAACCCCTATGCATCTCTATTTACGTGACTAGGTTCGGCTTGAAATTTCATGAAATTTCAAGCCGAACTGTTCATATACACTTACAGGAAGCTTTTGTGAAGAACAGTTTGGCTAAAAACGCAACTCAATTTTGAGCCGAACCCAACACCGTAACCGTCATTTAATCGATGAAAAACAGCAAATAGGAGATTGGGTTGTAAAACTTACTTTCTTATCCTCATTTCCGGAGTTGGAGATGCAGTTGGTTCAATTTCTGGTTCAATTGGTGGTTGATTTTCAGTTTCTACACCTTCATCTTCAATTGGTTCTTCTTCTTCAATTGATGGATTAGAAGACGATTTGGTTTGCCTAGTCCCTGTTTTTCTTTGTACGAGTCATTATGTAGTTCAATTTAATCGACAATCAAATTTTTACGAATCGACAATTAATCACGGTGATGAATTTTTTTTTTCGCAAGAGGGGAAGAGTTCGGCTAGAGGAGGAAGAAGAAGAGATGTTAAGGGAAGCTAATTTTGATATTTTAGAAAACTGATTTTAGATTTTTGTATTAAGGGTATATATGTAATTGAGCTACCCATAGGTTACCCCTTATAAGGTCACCCAAGATGGGACTATCATTTTGTATGTCACGAAAGTTTTATGTATGCCTAAAATCATAGTTCATACCATTAGGCAGGAGGTTATTTAGTTGTTCATAAGAAGTTAGTTGCGATCAAGTCCAGAGAAAAACAAACGGCCTACCGCTTGGAGTACTAGCCAATACTGGGCTAGGGCCTGAAGGGATATACATCAAGTAAGATTTTAGGGTTTACCAAGATGACCACCCACTATATAAAGTCACTTGGGAGACCATTCTCTCTTTCTCAGCGAACAAAGTCTCGCTCTCGCCGCCTCCAATCACCACCTCTGTCCCTGTGTAGATCTACTATGTTTATTAAAATTTTATGTGCAAAAATGATACTAGAGATAAATGAGATCTTGGTTTATTATGAAAATCCTCCTCACATACAAGCGCAATAAAATCATGGGAATTTTGACAGAATACACCCTATGGGGTTTGTATTTCCTAAAATACACCCGTTATTTACTTAATTTCTAAAATACACCCACTTTAACGTTTTTCATTGAGGCCCACCATTCATGGATCGACCGTTCATCAACTAATTTAACCAACGGTAGAGATGTAAACATAGTAGCGCAATACCAATTTTATCCTTTGAGTGATAAAAGGGGCGGAGAGAACCAGAGGTTTCATTTCTTCCTCTCTTTCTCGTTCTGTTCTTTTTTTTCAGAGAAACATCCGATTTTCAAGTGAAGACCATTTGTAGAGAAACATCAGATTTTCATCGCGTTGATTATAGATCGAGCAACATAAGAATCTCAGAAGAAGTTCGACCGATGAAGAGATCAAAAGGAAGAACAAGATGAAACAGAGGTAGGTTTTTCAAACCCTAATTTCGTATTTTATTTTTGTGTGATTTTGATTACTTACATGGCGATTTGATGAGAGAATTTGATGAACCCCTATGAAGATTTGTTGAACCCATATGATTTCCCGTTTTTATTGAATTTCCGAAATTAGTGTCTGTAAACCCTAATTTTTCATTGATTATGCTTTAGGGATTTTGAAATTGTTTCGTAATTTTAAATGATGAAGCGATTGTGGTTTCTTATTTATGTTCCGAAATTATGGTTTGTAATTGATTTTTGTGAAACATCGATTTTCATAAAAGAGATTTAATTGATTTGTTGGAAAGTATAATTGATTGTGTTTTGTTGATGTATTTGATTACTAACTGATTTCTGTTGATTTTTATGCAGTGGGTATGTTCCTTTTAGGGACATAAGTATTCATTTTTTGGGTACAGAGTTCAGTTTGTCTTTCAGCAACATTTTTAGGGACTTAATTCATCTAAAGCTATTTGAGGAAATGGTGCATACTAGGTACAAGCTTGGTAATAGACAAAGGGTTGATTTTTTGTGGATGAATGGTGATGACCCAAACGTGCCAGTAATTTTGTTGAATGATGAGGATTTTGATAGGTTTTGGAATGAGGTTGAACCTAATGGTAAGGGTTTCATTGAACTTGAAGCTTAAATCATTAACCTTTTGAAGAAGAGTATGATGCGATTAAGATGAAGAAGGTAATGATCACACCAAATAAGAAAATTGTTGATTTCCAGTAAAGAGTGTGGCTGTTAGGAGATCTCCTAGACTTGAAGATAAAAGGAAGATGTTAAATGAGCAAAATGGTCTTGAACAAGTGGAATATGTCCCTATTAGTGTTAGAAGATCACCTAGACTTCTTTGATAAAAAGGAGGATATTAGATGAAAAAAATGGGTGTTGAACATGTGGAAAATGAACAAATGGGTGCAAAACAAGTGTCAAGAAAATTGGGTTTTATGGATTTGTTGAATCAGGTTGAAAGTAATAATGCATTTTCAAGTTTGAGTCGGGCGGTGTTGGTGATAACTTGTTGAATGAAGGGTGTAGCAGTCAACAATCACCAGTAGTTGAAGATGAAGATGGGAAAACTTTTAATGGGGATTATTGGTTAAGTGTCATAAACAATGACCAAATTGATGAAGATATAATGATGGATGATGATTATGTTATTCAAGTAGAGAATGTGGATGCGATGATTGTCACCTGTGGAGCAAATGGAACCTCTGTGTTGTTTGATAGTGATGAAGATAATGACAGAGATTATGTTGTTGAGTTTGGTAAAGTTTATCAAAGGGAAGAAGATGTTAGTGATGAAGAAGATTATGAAGAGGGTGTTGAAGTAAAAGATATAATTGTTCAAGAACAACTCCGATTGGTTTGAAGCATGGAAAACGACTACAAAAACCACTTTGATAAAGAAGAAGGAGAACCAATGTTCCCTGAATATGAAGACATACCCACTATTGATCCAAGTACCATGGTTGTTGGTACCACTTTTGCTAGTAAGAGAGCCTTTAAAAGGCATCTAAGAGCTTATTGTGTCTTTGAATGAGTGCCGGTATACGATGAGACTTCCGATGCTAGGAGAGTGAAGGCTATATGTAGATTCAAGAAGGAGTATGGTTGTCCATGGTTTGTGTATTGTTCAAAAGGGAAGAAGACTGGTAACTGGACAATTACTAGTGTGGAGGTGACACTACAAGAAAAATGAGGTATTGCAACACGTCACTTATGTGGCAAGAACCCATATTTCGTGTGGCTAAATCCTATTGCCACGTTATTTTTTTTTGCCACACCTGTGGCAACAGCCTGGGTGGCAAGAAGTTATTGCCACACCTTTAATGTGGTGTAGCAAAAGACGGGTTTTTTGCCACACCAAATTGTGAGGCAATAGCATGAAAAAGTATTTTTCTAATTTCATTAAAAAAAATAATTTTATTTTTTTATTTTACTTTAAAAACCTGTTGTTACACATATGGCGCAATTAGTGAGGCAATTTCGCCTACAAGTATTAATTGATATATTTAAGAAAAAAATGGGAAAAAAAATCACACCCAAACAGAATTCTCTTAAAAATTTAATATGATGATAAAAGACAGAATTCATTGAATATCTTGATTAATTACATATTTTTTGAACAATTATCCTCATAATACCCGCTTTAATACACTTGGATCTCGGATTACAAGCTTTGCAAAAAAAAATTAATAGAAAGAATAATTAAGTCTCGGATTACAATCTTTGTAAAAAGAAAAAAAAAACAATCGATCTTCAAACAAAACCCTTCACTGGTTGAAATTGGCCTCCTGCAAAAGAAACAATTGAACACGGTTGATTATCAAACATAAATTGAAAATCCATTAATATTAACAAAAGATTACATCCAAGTCTCAAAGTTCAATCAAATTAATTGAAATTTAACTTTCAAGATACTAAAGAGCACCTGTTAAAATCCTTCAATGTTCAAGCAAGCGAAAGTATAAACTTTAAGATTTAACCATTTTATCAAGAGAGGAATTATATAAGAATAAGAAAATATCTAACTCATATCGTATTAATCCCAGAAGAAAATGGCGTCAGTAAAAGCGAATGCAAAAGCTTATTTCGGAATAGCATTATAGATGCTTTATTTAATCTATGGATTATAAAGAACTTTGATATCAAGTGGTCCACAAACTAGTTGCAGGAAAAACTTTTCAATACAATTAATTCCTTAAGAAACAATCAACTGCTTATTGATGATGATAAGAACCATAAGGTATTCTGAAAGAAAAAAAAAATTCTGAGAGAGAGCAAGAGAGATTGGACAGCGGCTGTTCCGATGGCTTTAGGGTTAGGGGATGGTTAAATATTTTTTGAGAGCAAGAAAAGAAAGAAGTTACAAAAGTTAGGGTTCCTACCATTTATTTTGAGAGATAATGGGGATGATTAAATATTTTTTATTCAACTAATATAGGAGAAATTTTATGTTTAGTCAACATCTTCCGTTTTGGGCGGTTTCAAAATATTCTACGTGTTATTAACATTAAAATATTAGATATATACCTTCTTGCGACAGCGTTGTAAGCATATGTGGCAAGAAGCTATTCTTTTGCCGCACCACATGCAACCTGTGGCTATAAAACTACTTGTTGCTACACATAAGCCTACCCGTGGCAATAAGGCTTATATTGCTACACCTACTTCAAAATACGTGAGGCAATATACCCACTTTCTTGTAGTGTGAATCATTTAGATACATGTGTAGGTGATCCAAATGTATAATGAGTTATGAGATAAGCATTATGTTTGTCGGTGGGTGTTGGACAATCGAAGACCACCGCATTTGAAGTTATTCCAAAGCGAGATCAAATAAAAGAAGTTTTTTGGCAGAAACTAATGTTAACATCTCATATCACACAGCTTGGAAAGCTAGGAACTTGGTTCTAGAAGCTTTGTATGGGAACTATGAAGTTAGTTTTAAGCTTGTACCTACTTTCTGCAATATGCTCACTAGAACTAATAAAGGATCTGTGGGTATCTATACATTTGCAAAATCTGATAAGGGTTTTGAAAGTATGACGATCAGTTTTGCTGGAGCACTACAAGGATTTAAGGATGGATGCAGGCCTGTAATTGGGTTAGATGCTTGTCATCTTACTGGTAAATTTGGTGGTGTGCTAATGGCTGCAACTGGACTAGATGCACAAAATAGATTGGTACCTTTAGGGATTATGGTTTGCCGAAGCGAGACTATAGAGAACTGGACTCTATTTCTAACCCACTTGGCTCCCTTTATCAAAAGTCTTGATGTACCAGTTACATTCATTTCTGATAGGCAGAAAGGATTGCAAAAGTGTACTCTTTGTATTTGGTAAAACTCCACACGAGATATTGCTATAGGTAATAATCTTTACATTTTCACTTGTTTGTTTTATATATTTTAAGTCTAATTTTTCTCACAAACACTATTTTGTTGTATTAGAGCACTTAAGTAAGAATTTCAAAAAGAACTACAAAGGCTTTGAATTGCAATCTCACTTGGAATGCGGCAAAGGTGTTATAAGAAAAAACATATTTGTAAGTTATCTCACCTACTCCTTAGTTATACCGTAAATCGGTTGTACCATTTTTAAGACTTAGTTATGTTTTTGAAGGAAAACATGGCACTTTTAAAGGCTGCAAATGAGAGTGCTTATCTGTATCTTATGAAAGAAGATCCTGCTTCATGGTCAAGGGCCTTCTTTGATAGCACATGTTTCTGTGAACATTTGAACAACAATTTTTGGAATCCTTTAACTCTATGATATATAAATTAAGGGATAAACCTATTTGTAAGTTGGGAATGATGTATACACAGTTGGTTATGGCTTTGTTTTATAAGAGGAGGACTGAGTCAGCAAGGTGGAAAGATGGGGACTTGGTTCCAAAGGCAGTTGACTTGATTAAGAAGATGCTTAAATTAGTGGGAAAGTTTAAGACAGTTTGTGCAGTGGCAGGTAAGATTTTTGAAGTCACCAACAGGGCTACAACCACTATGTTTACAGTTGATGTGGTTGAATTGCAATGTAGCTGTCTGCAGTGGCAGATGAGGGGGTTCCCATGTCAACATGCAGTATGTGCATTGAAGAAGATTAGAGCTGATTGGCCTAAGTAAGTACATTTTTTGGTACAACTGCATCTCTTGTCTTAAATTTTTGTGTACTAACTTATGCATTTACTTCACAATAAGTCATCTTTTGTCTTCAATTTTTATGTACTAACTTATGCATTTACTTCATTTTTTGGTGTTGTGTAGGTACTGCAGCCATTATTATAAAGTTGAATCATGCAAGGCCACATATGCACCAATTATACACCCTTTGGATGACCCAAAAGACTGGGTGAAGGTAACCTCAATTACATTCTCACCTTTATTGGTTGAAGTAAAGTAAACAAATATTAGGGTTCCTTTTACAAAAAGAATCTTATCTTTTTTTCTTTTACAAAAAGAATCTTATCTTTTTCATTCCCTTCTCTTTCCAAATAAATGGAGTGAATAATCCCATCTCAAGCGAGATCCAGCAGGAAGGCCTAAATCCAAAAGAAGAAGGGCTTATGATGAACCAGTGGTTGAAGTGAAACTTAAAAGATGTACCAGTGCAAAAAAACAGCATACAACAAATCAACTTGCAAAGGAGGTGAAGTTGGAAAGAATCCTAAATGATATAGGCCAAGAACTCAAGTTGATGCTACTGATTTTACTTGCACAGATCCATCACAACCAAGTACTTCTATGAGTAAAGCAAAAAGAGTGAAGAAGATTTCACAAACTGTGTCACAAACTGTTACTCATCCACGGTTTGGATCTGTTCAACAAAATGTCACACAAACTGTTCAACCAATGAGGAAGGCTAAGAAGAGCAAGAAGAATTGATTTAGTTTATGTCTCTGTTTTTTGTTTATGGATTGTAATAGGGATTCTGCTTTTGGATTGAACTACTTTTTCTTGAATTAAACAACTTCAATGTTACATAACTTGTTTGCAGATAAGATTACATATGAATTTTTTCAAGTTCCTTACATAGTGTTTTGAGATTCATAACTTTGTTTTTTGCAAAGAATAAAAAAAGATTCAAGCCCATCTGAATGCTTGACAGACATTGCACTTAAGGTAAGCAATGTCGTTGTTGTGTTCATTCTTGCTTACTAAAAGATTCAGTTGTCCTTTGCAGTGTGTTTTGAAGCATGGTTGGTTGTGCAGTGGACAATCTTTCATCAAATGTGCATTCCCACAAGCAGAGCAGCTCCCATCTTTTGGTAACTTCAACATCAAGCTTTTTACAGGATCTATGGCATCATCAAGCCATTCAAAATATGTGCAGGTAACATTTGAGCACTTCAAAATCATTTTTCCATAAGTATCAGTTGTGGTGGATTGAAGTATCTGCCTTATACCATTACAAGGTACTTGTTTGCACCTTGTATACAACCATGGACAAATTTTTGTCTCATGAGTGCCCTGTTCACAGATTGAACATTCAATCATGATTTTTTTCTCCTTGTTTTTTCTATTGCTTTGGTGAGTCTTTTTGACCTCTACTCATGGCTTTTTTGTGTGATTGAAAAGAAGGGGCTTGAAGAAGAGAATTAGGTTTCACCACTGGTTCTTATAGTTGTGAGAAAGATGGAGTTAGGGGTGTTTTAGACATTTTGACTTTTCGACAGCTGTACACATAACAGCAGTTAACCGTTTTATTGAAAAAATTGAATTCACTTGTATACATGTGTTGATTTTTGAACAGTCCATTGAGGTTGTATTCCAAAAATTGGCAATACACATTCAGGCCAAGTTATCCATACAAATAAGTGAACATATTTCCTTGGCTTAATACAGTGACACCGCCAGGAGCAGGTTTTCTCAAGCATCCAAATGAAATGCCAAATGATGCACCTCCGACTCCGAGATAGGCTTTTTAGCTAGTAGGAGCACGATTGTGTTGACGATATGCACGCCTTCTTTCCCAAAACAAGTAGCCAAGGATGGTTAAGAACCAATAGAAGCGGTCAAGATAGCCTTGGTTTAAGTTATTTAATTTCCATCTAACCATATATCCAAGCCCTCCATGTCTTCTAGTAGCTTCATTGGTTAAATCATGCACATAATCACTACCAAAACTACAAAATATTGTTATCGATACGGATAATTGTTAGAGAAGTATTTTGTGAAGAAGAAACGCTGGGTAAATCATGCACATAATTAAATCTAGATTCCAGTCTAGTAATTGGTATACATATGACTTACAGTATAACGAAGCTCTAGTTCCACCATGTTTGTCTTTGTTGATTGGTTTTCTCTTCCAATCCACCATGTTTTGAACATTAGCCATTGTGGTATCAGTTTCAAGGTTGGCATAGTTGTGCCAATTTTTTTCTTTTTCAATATCAGTCTGTACTTACCAATGGCTAAATTTTGATGGTTTATAATTAGTCCACTCTTAAGCTACGTGATCAATAATTTACATGACTTATTTTATTCTAAACTGTGTTGCCGGTTGGTGGTGACATGCAATAATGTACATGACTTATTTTATTCCGATCTCTGTGTTGCCAGTTGGTGGTGACATGCTTTTGATATTTCAGTGAGACTATCATCTTGTTTGGGTCAGACTCGGCATCTGACTGGTCCAAAGTCAGATGTCAAATCGTTTGTTTTTTTCCCCTTTTCTTTGATGTCTAACTCGGCTCATACATTTCACTCGGGACTATTTGTCAGATATTATTTTGCACATAACTTGTCGGGCACATATCAAACAATTTGTGTTTCAATTATTATAAGATCTGACTCGATCACGTTTGAGTCAGGGAACGAAATATCCTGACTCATGGGACCAAGCCACTGACTTGCATATTTTTGAATCAAGTTTGATTAAAAAAACAAGCACATTGAATCAGATCCAAATAAACTAGTTGATCTCAGATCCACGAATTTTTTTATTTATTTTGAGTCAAATTCATATGTAAGGAGTTTGATCCAGATAAGTTAGATTTGGACGAGTCACATAAGTCATGACACAAAAACAACACCTTTTTGCTTCTGCTACTAACTAATACTGGGCTTGGGCCTAGAGGGATTGGTCAGGTAAAGTTTGAACCGTTTTTTGGGGACCATGGTTTTTTTGGGGGACCATGGTTTTATTTTGGGTAAAGACATTAGAAGTAATTCTAGGTCACCCCATATCTAGTTATTTATTTAATACCTAATCTACCCTCTTAATTAATTTTAAGTTATGATTAGTGAAATGATTTAGTTAAAAACAATTAGTGAGATTAAATTAAAAGATGGGTTTATTATTAGTTGAGTAGAATTATTGTGAGAGTAGAGTTAGAGAAGATGAAGGAGAAAAACATGGAAAATAATTTTTTTTTCCAATTCACCCCCTTTGAGTATTCAAGTGATGGATTTTATCAACCACAACCGGATGAAGAGTATTTGGGTGAACATGTATGCTCCAAACTTAGATAATGTATGTTAAATTGGTAAAAACTTCCCTAAAAATGTAAAATTTTGAACTGGATTTTGAACAGTTCGTTTACTTTATATGAAGAACAAGTAACCGAACTCATTTGAAGGTGTAGTTCGGTTGCTTTGTGAGGATGAACAAGTAACCGAACTCATCTGAAGGTGTAGTTCGGTTGCCTTTTGAGATGAACAAGTAACCGAACTAGTTTGAAGGTGTAGTTCGGTTGCTTGATCCAAACACGCAGGTTACCGAACTCCATATTAATGGAAGTTCTGAAATGCAACGTTATGTTCGGTTGGTTCGCAACTAACCGAACTTTACGTATAAATAAATTTTAACTAAGTGTATAAGGTTCGGTTGGTTCGCAAACTGCATGCTTTTGCGATCCAACCGAACTAAGTTTAATAAGTTCGGTTGTTTCGCAAACTTGAAATCAATTGCACAACCAACCGAACTTAACAAGCAAAAATTTCTTATGTTTTTAACCCTAGAGTTCGGTTACATGGCAGTTTTAAAATTTTTGCGAAACAACCGAACAAAGTTGATAGAGTTCGGTTATAAGAGAAATAAAAATAATGGGAAAAACAGTAAGGTTCGGTTACATGGCAACTTTTTTTTCTTATGTTTTTAACCCTAGAGTTCGGTTACATGGCAGTTTTATACATTTATGCGAAACAACCGAACTCGTCAGTTCGGTAACATAGTTATAAAGCATATAGAACCGAACTGTTCTTAGTGTTCTTCAGTTCAGGGAGTTCGGTTAAGAACCTAGGGCAAATATAAAACACGTTCTAACCGAACTCAACACTGTAACCTCCATTAAACCTCTCCACAACTTCCATTTGCAACTCATTTTGATGATTACTTCTCATTTTTTCAACCAAAAACAAATGACAAGTAATGTGTTTGTGAGAATATCTTTGTTAAAAATTTAAATTAAGCTACACATATATAAAGGTGGTGGTGGTTAGTGGTGATGGTAATCGGTTGTTGGTGGTGGTGATAATCGGAGGTGGTGGTGGTGGTAATCGGCGGCGGTGGTGGGAGGAGGTGGTGGTGGTAATCGAAGGTGGTGGTGGAGGTGGTAATCGGCGGTGGTGGGCGGTGGTGATGGGAGGAGGTGGTAGTAATCGGCGGTGATGGGCGGTGGTGGTGATTATATATATATATGGTTATTAGGTTGGTTTTATATTAAATTAGGTTAAGGGTAGGTTAGTAATTTCAACCCATTAGGACACCCCTTATAACTAGAGGGAAGGTGGCCTAATAAGACCATGGTCCCCTCAAAAAAACCATGGTCCCCAAAAAACGGTTCTAAAGTTTTAGGGTTTAACCAGATGACCACATACTGTATAAAGTCAGGGAACCTTTCTTTCCTTCTCAGTAAGCAAAGCCTAGCTGCCTCCACTCTCCACCTCTGTCTCTCAGTAGATCTACTCTCACTCTGTGATTGAAATCTCCTCTCTTCAAAAATGATACTAGAGATGAATGAGATCTTGGTTTATCATGAGAAGCCTCCTCAAATATACAAACACAATAAAATCAATTTTCTCACAATGATTTCTCCTCTCAACAATATTTCCTTTACCCTCGCCAAAACACAATGATTGAGGTGGTCTCTCTCATAATCTGGAGCTTTGGTTCTATGATTCGGTCCAGATGATCCCGTCAACATATTCATCAGATGCATGTTTGGAAGCCGAAGTTCTCATCTTCCTAAATCTTCCTCATATATGTCATGATGAACCAGTAGCCTTTCTGGTTGACAAAGAATTTTAAGTTTGGTGAAATGGAATGTATGTTTTATGTAATAGTAATCAGTTTATGCAATAAGAATCAATAAAGTGCCGGTTAGCATCTACAATTATCATCATTATATGTTCATTTGCCCTGTCTGAAAACAACTTTAAAAATCCCTGTGTTTATTTGCTAACGAAAGTCCATTAAGGTTGTAAAGTAAAAATGATCAATACACATGACATACATTCAGCCCTGCATACATTCATGGCAAATAAACATATGCCTGCTTGACTTCATACAGTGTCGCACCCAGGAGCAGGTTATTACTAGCATCACCTCCAGGCCTTTTAGCTGGTTAGAGCACGATTGTGTTGCCGATATGCGTACCTTCTTGCCCAAAACATGTAGTTCATGAAAGCCACAACTCCAAGGATGGTTAAGAACCAATAAAATCTGTCGAGATAGCCTCGGTTTAAGTTATTTCCATCTAACCACCCAAGCCCTCCATGTCTTCTAGTAGCTTTATTGGCCAAATCCACAAGAAGAGACCCCAACAAAGAAGCCAAGCCGAAGTTGCACCAAAACATAGCAGTCCCCAAGGATTTCATCCCTCTCGAGACTTCAGTGTTGAAAAACTCGAGCAAACCAACAAATGAGGTTACGTCAACTATGCCCGTTGCAAAGAATTGGAAGGACAACCACATAACGGACATGGGCACTTGGCCTGCCGAATCAAGTAGTCCATGATCCTCTGCAACAGACTTCCTTTTCCTCTCAAAGACAGCCCCGAAAAAGGTTGCTATAATTGCAGCTATGAAACCGACGCCTATGCGTTGCAAGTGAGTTATGCCAGTTGGGCACCCTGTGATTCGACGGGCAAATGGTACAAATACTCGATCGTAAATGACTAATATAACTAGTTGGAAGAATATTGGAATAACAAAGAGAGACGCTGGTGGGACATTAATTGCACCCAGTTTGGTGTTCATTGTGGTTCCCTGTTGTACTGACAATGTTTGGACTAGAAAGACAGGACTGTAACATATTGTTGCGCTAAGAAAAACTGGGAGCATTCTGAGAACAATTTTAATCTCTTCTACTTGGCTGACACTACAAAGATGCCAATTTCCGGTTCTTCCATCAGAAATCGATGCCTTGTCCAGCCATCTGCATCCAACAATCAATAAAACCAACAATTCATCTCGTGCTCTAGCACTTCGATCTAATTAGTATATTTACTTAAACGACACTTACTTTAAGTCTTTGGTGTGTTGGAGCAATTCCCCAACATTATCTTCCTTGGTATTTTCCAAGTAAGTTTCTTCATCATTTTCAGGGAACTGCTGAAGCTTGCGTTTGCGAAATGCCGCTACAAGAACCTACAGCAAGTGCAGAGGTTACGAAAATCTTCGGAGACAAAACTAGTCTATTGCTATTGCTCTATACCAAAAGCCCGATACAACTACAACTACATTCACTTATATATGGTTCAAAAATTGGATTTCATAAATGGTCAATTTTTATTGCGTAACGGGTTTGATCAGAAGAAATATTTACCTGCAACATCCGAGTTAAAGGACTGCCTGTTGGAATCAAATTCCGATAAAATGAGAAACCAGAGGCGACTACAACTACCCCTAATATAGTCCAAGCAGCTGATAAAGTGAAAGCAAGATTCCATCCTTTATTTTCTTGAATCCATACTAATAAAGTTACACCTATAAACGCTCCCAGAGACACGCTGAAGGTGAACCAATTAAAAAAGCTAGATCTTTGCTTCAACTCCTTTGGATCATCCTCATCAAACTGATCACCACCTAAGGATGCAAGGTTTGCTCTTAAACAACCTTCTCCGAAGGCAAGAAGGTACAAACCACCGTAAAATATAGCTGCATTATAACCGTGCACCTGTTCGCAATTACTCGATGGGGCAAACATATTACATGGTGGTGGTTGAAGTGCTGGAATATGTGCTTGCAATGCCAGTAAGACATAACCCTGTCAAAATAAAAACAATACTGAAATTGGGACCGAAAACAGCAAGGAAAAAAAAAAAAAAAAAAAAAAAAACTATTCTGAGCCTCTTACCAAGAACTGAATGGGACCGAAAATTAGGATTCCGGTAAACCTAGTTATGTAAGAATCTGAGAAGAATCCTCCAACCAATGCAAACCCACAAGTTACACCGATAATAATAGTGATAGTTGATATAGACGTCCCTATATCCATGTGCATTGTCTGAGTGAAATACAAGATCATGTTGAATACATTCCCAATGAATGTTAGGCTTGTGATCACCACCAAAACTACAAAGTATATCAACATTGAAACAGAAGATCATTAGCAGAATTCAGTATGCGCTCTTAGGCGCTAATGATAATTTAATTTGACTTTAATATAACTTACAATGGATGAATATTGAAGCTCTAGTTCCACCATGTTTGTCTTTGTTGATAGGTTTTCTTTTCCAATCCACCATTCCATTGACAAAACCCATTTTGGTTTCAGTTTCAGTTTCAAGCTTGAGAATCTGAGATGTATTCCCTTGGTCGGATAATTTGTGCTTCCCACATACATCTATATAACAAGTTGGCTCTCATGTCAACTGTAACCATGGGTCCACACTATTCCAATCATCAACTAATTATTTCTTATATTATAGACCACTGGTTGGCGGATTCATCTGCAACCACCATTGAGCTAATCATTTCGTGCGAAGGAGTAAATTTTTTTTTTTTTTTTTTTTGCATGATGATGTGATCGTGTATATTCAAGTCATTTGAAAATTTCAGGAATCAAAGAGGGTGGTTTGCAAGGCTTGTGTAAGTCTAAACAATATGAATGATGTGATCATGTCTGGGTAAGATGATGATCGAGCAAAAATAAAAGTCTGGTTATGACGATGACTACCCAACTAACGAGCTCGAATTTCTCAAATACCACTTGAAAAATAATGAGGACAACTGGACAAGTCACTCACAAGTAACAGTTCTTCATTTTTTTGGTCCATATTTTTTCTTCTATACCTCGAAAGAGTAACAGGAAGCAGCAGGCCGTTATGAGTCTTAGGACATACTGCTGTCGTATGAAATACATTTGTTTAAAATTATTTGAATATTAAACTCTATTTTATTAATTAAAGTTTAATTTTACGAGAAAGTCAACAAGTCAAAAAGCTAGTTTGTTTTTACCATTGAAAGCTAGCTAGCTCAGTCAATGGTGTTAATACTGGTGTTGATAATTCAGACACTGGTTTGCTATCAAATGTAAAATTAAAGCATATGCAATACTTACGCGTTGAACCAGACTAGTGCAAGTAAATAAGTGATTGTTTGATGGCAGTCACCATGGAGGAGGAAAGAGGAAAGAGTTGAAATTCATGACTGTTTCATGCCGTGCTCTACTGGGTTGACGATGGGTCTCTCTTCAGTCTCCCCATCCCACGCATTAAAGTCTTGATTTTTGTGTGGTCGATAAGATATATATCCGGGTGAGATTGGGGTCTACCTAATGATACAAAATCCAGGTTATTTTGAAGTGAAACAGGTCATCCCTTAATCATGTATTTTCTAAATGGTTAATTGCCACTGCAATGATTAACGTTAATTTAATTAATATGATTTAGACTAGTTAAATTAGTTAGATTAGTTAGTTGATTTATATGAGTGGATTTGGAAAATTTAGAGTGAGAGATAGAGTAAAGTAGTAGAAGAAGTTTTTTTGGGGGGGGAAGTTAGGTTTTTGAGAAATTTGTGAGATGAGCGATTCCAATCCTGATTTTGAAGTGGGGGAGTCTTCTAATTTTCCTCCTATAGATGAATACTTGTATGATGATCTACCAAATCATGATCAAATGGATTATATGCATGATCCTCACATTTATTTTCCTCAAACTCAAGATGGATATGGAAGTGATGAATGTCTTGAGCCAAACGTAAAATCTAATGACCCAAAAGAAGAAAAGGGAGCTCCAAGTAATCAGGTACACAACTTATGTGTGGTGAAGATTGTGATTTTTCCATGAAAATATTCATTTTTTTTTTTTTTTTTTCACTTTTGCTGCCAAGTATCGGCAAAGGTCGAGCGATTCTCGACGTCTTGTCATAAATAATTTATGCATTTGTCGGCGTGATTTTTATTACCAAATGCCACGACTTTTCATGATCATTATTCAAGTCGGCAAGGTCATAATAAGAACCCTGCCGACTATAAGACTTTGCGGCTCAGAGATCGGGTTGTGAAACATGCTTAAAGCGGCATTGTTTTGAATGTGTCGACCCTGGCGACTATAGTTTGGTCGGCATTGTTGTATTCTTCGACACTGCCAGCTGTGCTTTGGTCGTTGTTGTTTTATATATCGACCTTGCCGATTATTGTAGTATATATGAACTGACTTGTGATCTGTTGTAGATTGCATTGGTACCGATGACGGACCAGCCTCGAGCTCACAGTGTTAGGGGTCCTAATACTTCCGCACGTTATGCTAATGATTTAGAATGGAAGGAAAAAGACGACGCAATCAATTGGGTTGTTGAGAAAGCAAAAGAAAAGAGGTGCATTCAAGTGAAAAACACCCAACAAAAACATTCGCGGTTTGAAATGGTATGCGAGTGTGGTGGGTCGGACGCAAGTCACAAGAAAAAGGCTTATGTGTATGATAAGAAGACGACTAGGGTGTACAAGATGAAGTCAAAGAAGTTTGGATGCCCATTCAAGATTATTTTTTGGAGGAACAAAGACACTGATAACATTTGGAGAATGAATAAAGTTGATGTTGGTTGGCATAACCATTTGAAGCTTCTCTACCACGAAGAGGAGACTCCCGGGGTTGTAGTGACCGACAGTGAGCAAGCAATAATGAACATCGTGAGGATAGTTTTTCCCAACGCAAATTTTTTTCTTTGCACGTGGCATATACAATGCAATCTTAGAAAGAATTGTAGGAGTCATATCCAAATCCAAAGGCAAAGAAAGGTACTAAACGTGAGAATGAGGAAGATGAACGTCTTAGTAAACTAACTAAAGAGGAGAGAGACGAAGAGAAAAAGAAAGAAGACGAAGAATGGAAAGAAGGTGAGATTAAATTTGGATTATTCATGAAAGCGTGGGATAAGTTGGTTTGGTCGATTAGTGTGGCAAGATATGAGATAAACTTGAAGGAGTTCGAGGATGATTGGGGAACTAACTACCCCAAAGTAGTGGAATATTGCGACAATGGTTGACGCCACACAAAGAGAGGTTTTTGTATGCTTTTACTTCCGAATATAAACAATTCAAACTTTAGTCCACAAGTATGGTAGAGAAAGCTCATGGGATACTAAAATTTCTACTTTTCACGAGTCAAAATGGGATTGTGACGGTGCAACATACTATCCATGAGTACACTAATAATGATATCAACAAGATAAGAAAGCAATTCGAAGAAAGTAGGTACCGGAAGTTGAAGGAGTTTGAGGAGGATGATTGGTTACTTGTTGGTATACATTGCAACGTCTCGCATTGGGCAATACGTTTTATGATGAAACATCTCAAGTTGTATCAAAAGTATGACGACCCAAGAACTCCTTGTAAGTGTAGGATAATGAAGGCCATCAGACTTCCATGTCGTCATATGCTTGATAGGTATGAAACTCTAATTCATATTGATCCTTATTGGAAGCAACAATCTTTGAAACCGGCTCAAAGAGAAGATCTCGGTGAAGACTTTGGCGATATGGAACTTGGGAGAATAATCCTCGACAAGTACCCCTCGTTGAATAGGTTGGGAAAACAAACTATGAAGCACAAGTTGATGCCGATTGTTTACCCTTTTTATGGAAGAACTTAAAGAATCGGCTATACAAGATCCAGCCGGTAGACCACCTAACACAAAGACAAGGTCGGAAGAAAGGGAACAAATTAAAGAGTATTTGAGTACAAAATGTGATCCATCCGGACATGATTATACCGAGGCGCAATACAAAGAGGAGCCGGCTAAAAAGAAAAGAGGTAGTCCGAGGAAAGAAACAACTACACCAACGGTTTCTGATAGGTGTAGAATACACCTAATTTACTATCTAGTAGTTTATGCTTTCTTTGCTATTTTTCTTGTAAATTATGTATTTTACGCTTGTTTTGAGTTTTGTAGCTACTTTGGAGTCGCACGGAGGAAAAGAAGAAGAAAGCACCAATTTGAGCCAAAAAGGGCAAAAAGGTCATTTTATCGGCAATTGATATATGGAGCCTAACCACGGTTAAGGGGCAACTCTTCTTGGAGGCATACTAAACACAAACCGATTCATGATTAAGGGGTTGTCATACAGGTGCCCTTATCATTATTAGAGGTTGTAATTATCAATGGGTGGTCTTTATCTTGGCGCAAATAGCATCCCAATCATTCCCAACCCTAAAACCAAAGTGATTTTCATCCCATTCTATTCTTTCATTTCGCCTGAAGTTGAGAAACAAACAGCAGCTGTGTCTGAAAATTGAGAGCCGAGAAAAATTAAAGGTTTGTGTAAGAAATTGGTGGACTCGTGAGAAGATTTAATGGCAGAATGAAGAAGAACGAGCTGCTGCTTCCATGACAGAGATCGAGAGACGAGAGAACAGAGATGAAGATGAATTAGATGAATTAATGGATATGTGTTGGTGGTGGAGATTGAACTGAAAATCGATGATTCCAGGAAAGAAGACGGGGAAAATGGATTCGGTTCGATCTGTGAGATGGGTATGAACTAGATTTGAAGATTGTTTTTGAGTTAGAGTAGATCGAGCAGAGTAGATGGATCTGTGGTCAAGCTGATTCAAATCTAAGAAGAGAAGATGGTCGCTTTAAAGTGAATTGTTATATCGTATGAAGATTTTAAGGTCTTTATTAGGGGTTGTGAGTGAGTTGCTATTCACAAGTCACAAGGAATGAAGATGGTTCTTGAGCTGCTTATGATGAGTGCAATCTGGGGAAGTATGATATGCAAACAGGTTAGAAAAGGTAATGGATGGGGATCAGTAATGAAGTGCTTATTTTGCAGATGGTTTAGCTGGTCTTTGTTGGTACATAAGCACTGAGTTGGAGGATGGTGCTCAATTTAGACAGAGTTGAGATTGCAGAGCTGTTGATGAAAATGGAACTGAAATTGGCTGAGTTGGAGGAGATGAAGCTGCAGAAATTGGTTGTGCAGAGATAATTATCAAGGGAAAGAATGGGTTTGGATGATCCTGTTAATGGGTTTCTATAGGTGATCTTTCGCTTGTTACTGTGGAATGATGGAATTGTGCAAATAGATGTATGCTAGGATTTGAACGAGGGGAGGAGAGGGGCAACGCCTTGGTAAACTAGCAAGAGATGGCAATGATGCGGTTCGGGGAAGGTTATGCAAGGAAAGGCTGATGTCGATGCAATGGAGTTGTTGCGAGGCAATGGGATGATGGAGCTGCTGTGGCTGTAATGGTGAAGACCTAGGTTTAGGTTCGGGCGAGAGATGGAGCTAACCTGAGTTGGTGGAATAGCCTTCATGGTTTGTGAAGAGGAGTTCTGAGGAGAGTTGTTATATATTGATGCGGCATTATTGTGGCATCAAATGACAGCTCGTGTATTGAGGTGTTGGCTAATCATCAAATGCATAGGCCTGGCACAGTGATGTGTATTGAGGTGTTGGATGCGGGACCGAGTGGGTTGATAACTCAGTCAAGGTGGGGCCAAAGAGGGTAAGCGAGAGATGGAGATGTTGCGGGGATTGGTTCGAGATGCGATTCACAGGCCTTTGAGGTAACATGGCGAGAGAGATGGGAAGCTGCAGTGGTTATGATTTTAGCAGTGATGTGTAGAGTTGGCATTTGTTCATGTTTGGGAATGAAATGCGAAGGTGCAATGATGACCCAGAGCCATCTTGGCCGTGAACCGCAAGGCAAGTGCAAAATTGCAAAGTGGCCGGCTAGGACCAGTCAGCCGAGTTAGCTAGCTGACTCGGTTCTGACTCAGTGATTCCCCTTGACCGCTGACTAACAGTTGACTGACGGTTGACCCGTTTGACCGTTAGTCCTAACGGTGGACTGACGGAATATTCCGTCGAATATTCTCCCGACGACATAATTTCTCAGGTGACCGGCGGCGACCTATTCCGGCCACAATCCCGGTTTTCCGGCGAGCCAAAATTTCCAGAATTTTCTATGGACTTCTCTCATGGGTGTGAAGACTTGGGCTAGGAATTGGATGGAGAATTGGACTCAAATTTGGAAAGAGAAGGTGAAGAGTTGAGAAAAGCTTGGAATTGGAAATTGAATTGCAAAAGGAAAAGGATTCTAATCCTTAGAAGATTTGGAGAATATTGAAGCTTATAAATAGAGAAGTTTTCTACAACTTCTACACACCTCTCTACACACACACAACACTTGTGTTTTTGCTTGCTTTTCTAAGATTTTTCTTTTTAATTACTTGTGTGAATTTGAAAATTCTTCTTTTAATAATTATTATTTGTGTGAATTTCAAAAACATGAGTAGCTAATTTTCTTATTGATTGAGGATGAATTCCTAGTTCTTAACATATGATTTAAGTTTTTGTTTTCAAATTCTATCTTGAAGTTTTTCACATAATTATCGTTTGTTTTTACTAATAGGAGTGATCTTAAAGACATTCATGATTGATTGATAGATTGTTTGGAGTGCACGCTAAATTGATTTGTTAATTTGATCTAAAGCTAGTGAAAGTTAGGAGATAAGTAATCGTTTCTTGACTCTTTACATAAGTAGCAAACACGAGACCTTGCGGAGGGATTCCGTGGAGCAATTGTGTGTAGAAACAACGTTAGCAAGTGGACCTTGAGCTAAGAGTCTAACTACTAATATCAACCTAAGAAATTCATAAAACTTAATGCATGAGCCAAGTTACATCTAGGTTGAGCTAATTCTAGGTGGCTTGGGGATTAGAATCCGGTAGGCGAGAACTTCCGTGTCCGGTGATATAAGGGATTTAGGGGTTTAGCATCGAGCTAGTCGCTTTACCTACGGTTGGTGATAATTTGTGACTAATAACAAGTAGAATAGAACATAACTTGATTCATTGTTTCGTAACGAAGAAGGATTCCTTGATCTTCTCTCTCTTATTGCTTTCATCTTTCAACTTTCGATTTTAATTGCTTTGTTTATTTTTATTTTTACACCCCCCTTTCGTGACAACTTTTACAACTAAGATCTCTTGCTCCTCGTGGGAACGAACTTGACTTCCATTATATTATTTTTAATTGAGTGGAAATTTTGAATTAATTTGATTGCACCTACGACACGCATCAAATTTTGGCGCTTCTCGGGGAGCAACGGGCGATTTTTAGTTGTTTTTCTTTTTGCTTTATTCTTGCTTTGTTAGATTCTTTACCGTATCTAACTTAGTTTGTGAGAATCTTGTTTCAGGTGTGATACCTTTGGTGAATGCTTAAAGGGAGTAGACCGAGTCCAATACGTCTTCGATCCGGCACTCAACTAAAGGATTTCATTCGTGCGATTAACACTCCACTTTCTCCTTCTTCATCAAGTGATTCGGACCAAAGAGGAAGAAACAATGGCTGATCGTACACTCAAGGACCTAGCTTCTCACAAGCTTGATACACAACAATGGTGTATCCAAACTAACTCAACCTTCGAGATCAAGTCGGGGTTGATTAGAGAGTTACCAAAGTTCCATGGCATGGTGAATGAGGACCCAAACAAACATCTTATGGACTTCTATACCATAGTTATGGCCATGCTTCCACCGAATACTAATGCGGATGGAGCAATGTTGAAAGCTTTCCCGTTTTCTTTGGCGGGCAATGCTAAGGAATGGTTATATTATTTGCCTTCCGGAAGTATCACAACATGGAATGGGATGAAGAAACTTTTCCTCGAGAGATATTTTCCCGCATCTAAAGCTACTCAAATTCGCAAGGAGATTTGTGGATTGAAACAACAAGTGGGAGAATCATTGTATGAATGTTGGGAGCGATACAAGAGGTTGGTGGCAAGTTGTCCACACCATCAATTTAGTGACGTTATGATACTCCAATACTTCTATGAAGCTCTTCACCCAAGTGATAGGTCTCTTCTTGACGCGCGGTGGTGGTGCACTAATGAACAAGACTTTGACCGAAGCTAGAGAGTTGATTGAAAGTATGGCGGCAAACTCGCAACAATTCTACACAAGGGATGAACCAATGGTTAGGCGAGTGCATGAAGTTAGTGATTCTTCATCACATCTTGATCAAAGAATAAGTAACATGGAGATTATGATGCAAAGGATGGCCGCGGTAATTATTCGGATGGTGAGACCGAACAAGTGAATGCTTTATATCCAAATCAAAGGCCAAGGTACGATCCATACTCCAATACCTATAATCCCGGTTGGAAGGATCATCCCAACTTTAGTTATGCAAACACGCAAGCGGCGGCTCCTAATCCATATGCGCAACAAGGTGGTTTTCAACAATCACGTTTCCAACCTCAACAACAAGGTGGTTCTCAACAATTCCAACCACAACAAGTCAAGGAACGTGATTCTTCAATTGATGATAAGCTTAATGTCATGATGCAAGGTATTACGTCATTGTTTCAACAAAATCAACAAAAGACCGATTCGGCTATCAAGGATTTACGAACTCAAATGGGACAATTGGCGACCGATGTGAATTTATTGAAATCTCAAGCATCCACAAAACTTTCTTCACAACCATTTGTGAATCCAAGAGAGAATGTTAATGCGGTTACTTTAAGAAGTGGAAGGCAAGTGGAGGGTCCAAGTCATCATGAAGAAGTTAGTGAAGAGGTAGTCAATGACAAGGAGGAAACCGCACCAAAGGAGAATTCCACGCCAAACGATCAATCCAAGGAACCGGTTTCTACTTTCACTACTCCACCTCCTTTTCCTAGTCGTTTTGCTAAATCCAAGAAAGAAGCTCAAGACAAGGCGCTCATGGATATCTTCAAGAAGATTGAAATCAACATCCCATTCATTGAGGCTATCAAGACAATTCCAAGGTATGCCAAGTTCATGAAGGAATTATGCATCAAGAAGGATAGGTTGCTTGATAATGAAATTACTAAAGTTGGCGAGAGCGCATCGGCTATGCTATTGAAGAAGATGCCTACAAAGTGCACGGATCCCGGTGGTTTCACGGTGCCAATTACTATTGGTAAGCAAAGGTTTGAACATGCTTTACTTGACTTGGGTGCTTCCATTAGTGTGATGTCGGCCGAAATATATGACTCTTTGAATCTTGGACCTTTGAAAGAGACGAGAGTTATTATCCAATTGGCAAACAAGTCTAACATATATCCAAAGGGGCTTATAGAAGATGTGCTAGTGCAAGTAAATGAGCTTATTTTTCCGGTGGATTTCTTTGTGGTGGATATGGACAACAATGAGAACCGATCATCTACTTCTTTACTTCTTGGGAGGCCATTCATGAAGACCTAAAAGACGAAGATTGATGTTGATAAGGGTACACTCACTATGGAATTCGACAAGGAGATAATACACTTTAACATATTTGAAGCCATGCGCTACCCAAGTGATGTGCATTCCGTTTACTCCATTGATGTGGTTGATTCATTAGCGCAACAAATGGTGGAATTGAACCAAGAGGATGAACTTGATGTGGTGTTGCAAAAGAGCATTGAATTGGACGTCCATGGCTTGTCTAACTTGGATGTTGAAATCTCCAAGGAATTGGTGGAGATGTGTGGTGCTTTGGCGACATTGCAAGAGGCTAAAAAGGGTGATGTTTCTTATATTTCTTTACCCGTGAATGATGAAGTACTTGTACCATCTATTGTGAAGGCGCCCAAACTAGAATTGAAGCCACTTAGGACCATTTGAAGTATGCTTTTTTGGGAGATGGAGATGAGCTTCCGGTGATTATTTCTAAGAACCTCACACCGGTACAAGAAGACCGTTTGCTTAGAGTCTTGAAAGAGCACAAAACGGCTATTGGGTGGACAATTGCGGACATCAAAGGTATTAGTCCATCCATGTGCATGCATAGGATTCTAATGGAAGAGAACGTGAAGCCGATACGTGATGCTCAACGTCGGCTAAATCCTCCCATGATGGAGGTTGTGAAAAAGAGATACTCAAATTGCTAAGTGTGGGGGTAATCTACCCAATTTCCGATAGCAAGTGGGTTAGTCCGGTTCAAGTGGTACCAAAGAAATCCGGAGTTACGGTTGTTCGTAATCAAGACGATGAACTTGTTCCTACAAGAGTTCAAACCGGTTGGAGAGTGTGCATTGACTATAGAAAGCTTAATTCCGCAACCCGCAAGGATCACTTTCCTTTACCTTTCATTGATCAAATGTTGGAGCGGTTAGCGGGGCATTCTTATTATTGCTTTTGGATGGTTATTCGGGATACAACCAAATTGTTATTGCACCGGAGGACCAAGAAAAGACCACTTTCACTTGTCCGTTTGGAACGTTTGCATATAGACGGATGCCGTTCGCCTTTGCAATGCGCCGGCTACTTTTCAAAGATGCATGGTGAGTATATTCTCGGATTATGTGGAGCGCATCATCGAGGTATTTATGGATGACTTTAGTGTTTATGGCAATTCTTTTGATGGTTGTTTAAATAACCTTGAACTAATTCTTAAACGATGCATAGACACAAACCTTGTCCTCAATTGGGAGAAATGTCACTTTATGGTAAACCACGGCATAGTACTTGGTCACATTGTGTCCTCTCAAGGGCTCGAAGTGGACAAGTCAAAGATAGATTTAATAAGAAACTTACAATATCCCACTTCGGTGAGGGAGATCCGTTCTTTTCTTGGCCATGCACGGAGTTTCTATAGGCGGTTTATCAAGGATTTCTCCAAAATCTCCATGCCGATGTGCAAGTTATTACAAAAGGAGGTACCTTTCAACTTCGACAAGGAATGCGAGGATGCTTTTGACAAATTAAAGGAGATGTTGACAAGTGCGCCAATTATCAAATCACCGGATTGGAATCTTCCATTTGAATTAATGTGTGATGCTAGTGATTATGCGGTTGGAGCCGTTTTGGGTCAAAGGGTGGACAAGTTGTCCCATGTTATCTATTATGCATCTAGGACCCTTAATGATGCACAAATCAATTATTCTACCACGGAAAAGGAGTTATTGGCTATCGTTTTTGCGTTGGAAAAATTTCGATCATACTTGGTGGGTACAAAGGTTATTGTGTATTCCGATCATGCCGCACTAAGACACTTAATAAAGAAGAAAGAAGCTAAGCCAAGATTAATTCGGTGGATCCTATTGTTACAAGAGTTCGACATAGAAATTCGTGATAAGAGGGGTGTGGAGAATACCGTTGCGGATCATCTTAGTAGGCTTGTTATGTCTCAAGAGGAACTTCCATTACATGACCGTTTTCCGGACGAACAACTTTTCTCCATGGACGAATCAACACCTTGGTATGCGGATATAGTGAATTACTTGGTGACAAGGAAAGTACCTAGTACAATGTCTAATTTCCAAAAGATGAAACTTAAGAAGGTCGCTAAGCAATATGTGTGGGATGAACCATACTTATGGAAATATGGCGTTGATCAAATAATGCGAAGGTGCGTGCCTAATTTCGAATTTCAATCCATTCTCTCCTTTTGCCACACTTTTGCTTGTGGTGGCCACTTTGGTTCGAAACGTACCGCTCTCAAAGTTCTCGAGAGTGGATTTTATTGGCCCACCTTGTTTGAAGATTCATATGTTTTTTGTAAATCGTGTGATAGATGTCAACGAACGGGCAATCTAGGTGCTCGAAATCAAATGCCACTCACACCAATTCTCGCTCGTTGAGATTTTTGATGTGTGGGGTATTGATTTTATGGGCCCTTTTGTCAATTCGAATGGGAATTTTTATATACTTCTTGCCGTTGATTATGTTTCGAAATGGGTGGAAGCTAGAGCCACCAAAACTAATGACTCTCAAGTTGTTTGTGATTTTGTAAGGGAATACATATTCAATAGGCATGGTACACCAAGAGTGGTGATAAGTGATGGAGGCTCACATTTCAAGAAGGCTTTCCACGCTCTCCTCAAGAAGTACAACATAACACACAAAATTGGTACGCCTTATCATCCACAAACTAGTGGACAAGCGGAAATTTCGAATCGTGAGATAAAGTCCATTCTTGAGAAAACGGTGAATACCACGAGGAAAGATTGGAGCTTTAAGCTCAACGATGCACTTTGGGCGTATAGAACGGCGTATAAGACACCAATTGGTATGTCTCCATATAGGTTGGTTTATGGTAAGGCTTGTCATCTTCCGGTTGAACTTGAACACAAGGCTTATTGGGCGATAAAGAAATTCAACATGGAGTATGATGAAGCGGGGAAACAAAGGAAGTTACAACTACATGAGCTAGAGGAGATACGTAATGATGCTTACGAGAGTGCCGGATTTACAAGGAAAAGACTAAGCTTTTTCATGACAAGATGATTTCGCGGAAAAGTTTTGTTGTGGGGCAAAAAGTTCTTTTATTTAATACTCGTTTACGTTTATTTAGGGAAAGCTTAAGTCCCGTTGGGTGGGACCATTTGTTGTTACTAATGTTTATGCTCATGGTGCAGTTGATATTGTTAGCGAAAAAACAGGACAACAATTGAAAGTCAACGGCCATAGGTTAAAGCCATATTATGAAAACTTTCCAACGGAGCATGTGGACGTAATTGGACTTCAAGATGCACTCCCTCGGAGGAGTAATGTGCGCGAGAGCTAAGTCGGGCCGTCGACTTTAAAACAAGCGCTTAATGGGAGGCAACCCATCGGTTTTGTATTTCTTATCTTTTTGCTTTTTGTTATTTATTTTTCTTGTTTCTTATCATGTTAAAATTTCCCACCTTGACTTTACTAGGAGGATTCAATTACATTGAGGACAATGTAAGGTTTAAGTGTGGGGGAGTGGTTAAGCATGTTTTTAAAACAAAAATTACAAAAAAATAAAAAATTTTGAAAAAAAAAAAAGTTTTACATAAAAATTCCAACTTTTAAAGATTTTAGAGTCACTAGCATACTTCTAGGTATGTTTACATAGAGATTTTGACCGACATAATTGAACTTGGAAATGTTAGAGAACTACATTCGGATTTCTTGTTTGTTTGAGTGTTAAATAATGGATTTAATCATGCCGGTGATGCGAATTTGGTGCGGGGAGAAGTGCGTTATTAGAGTTGCTTTGATCAATCATTAGTGGAGACTACCCGTATTCATATCATGTGAGGCACCGACCAGAAATTTTCCATTTACTAAAGAGCTTCTTTTGAGTGTGTGTCACCATACGTTAATTCCGGGTAGAATGGTGAGCTACCCAACCTCCCACCAATAGAAGCACTACTCTTTGATCTCTTGAGTGCTAATTTTGTCAATCATGAGGGTGACGTCCATGGATGAAAGCTTCCTTCTTGTAGTTCGATTTGCGGTTAGCACCATTCTCTCTCTCGACAACAACGGATCCATAGAAACACTCTCATCATCAACAAGGAGCGACATCAAAATCTACAAGGAAAGTTGGAAAAGTTTAAGGTTTACAAGCAACGGAACGAGAAAAAGAGCAAATTTCAAATTCAAGTAAAGCAACATACAAATGAGCGGATTTTACATATATGTTGAAGACTTACACTACAATGAGGTAATTTTATATTCAAGTATGAAGACTTATTCATGAAAGCGAAGAAAATTAAAAGGTGAAAATTTTTGAAGTTTATTATTTCAAGACGATACAAGTTGTGAAGAATCAAGCGGTAAAATACTTCTCCCACGGCCATGGTTTATTTTTGTATTTAATTTCTCTTGTGTGAAAAAAAAAAAAAAATAAAATAAAATAAAATAAAATAAAATTTTGAAAAAAAAAAAATAAATAAAAAAAATAAAAAAATAAAAAAAAAAGAGAAAAACAAGAGAAATATTTGTTCTTATTGAATGAGCCGTGGGGAAGGAAAATTTATAAGAAAGTTTCAAGCGACAAGGATTTCAAGGTAAAGAGTTAAAAATTGTCAAGGATTTATGAAATTCGAGAGTTTATCATTAATAGTTGAAACCGAAGACCATGAAGATCAAGATAAGGAGCGGAAGACGTTTCTATTGGATGCCGTGAGAGTGGTGTTATCATAATTGGCGATCGGATGTGAAGGTAAGTAAGTAATCTCATCCTTGATAAAAATGGTTGATTTCCTTTCTTAGAGATCGTCAGAAAAATGGTTTTTCAAAATATTAAAAGATGTGGGTTTTTTAAAAAAAAATATTTGGAAGTTGTCCTTCCCACCATTCAACGTGTCAGGAATTCTCTCTTCATTCCTACCGCACACATGTGAGAACCATAAAAAAGCCGTCTTTTTGAGTGCAATTATCATAAAATCCTTTTTGGTGAGGCGGAAGTCGAGGCGAAATGCTTATTGATCGTTTCTCAAACACGCGTTCTCTCATTATGGTGTGGTTATTTCTCACTCAACATTTAAGAATGAGAATATGTTCTTTAGTATTTCTAACTTCTTATTACTAGCATGCGAAATTCTATGTCCTCATAACTCTTTGGATGCTTGTGACGCTTGAACGCTTTGAAGTTGTGAGTTTTTAGTTTGATTTGCTCGAGGACTAGCAAAGTCTAAGTGTGGGGGAATTTGATAGGTGTAGAATACACCTAATTTACTATCTAGTAGTTTATGCTTTCTTTGCTATTTTTCTTGTAAATTATGTATTTTACGCTTGTTTTGAGTTTTGTAGCTACTTTGGAGTCGCACGGAGGAAAAGAAGAAGAAAGCACCCAATTTGAGCCAAAAGGGCAAAAAGGTCATTTTACTGGCAATTGATATATGGAGCCTAACCACGGTTAAGGGGCAACTCTTCTTGGAGGCATACTAAACACAAACCAGTTACAGTTAAGGGGTTGTCATACAGGGTGCCCCTTATCATTATTAGAGGTTGTAATTATCAATGGGTGGTCTTTATCTTGGGCGCAAATAGCATCCCAATCATTCCCAACCCTAAAACCAAAGTGATTTTCATCCCATTCTATTCTTTCATTTCGCCTGAAGTTGAGAAACAAACAGCAGCTGTGTCTGAAAATTGAGAGCCGAGAAAAATTAAAGGTTTGTGTAAGAAATTCAGGGACTCAGGAGAAGATTTAATGGCAGAATGAAGAAGAACGAGCTGCTGCTTCCATGACAGAGATCGAGAGACGAGAGAACAGAGATGAAGATGAATTAGATGAATTAATGGATATGTGTTGGTGGTGGAGATTGAACTGAAAATCGATGATTCCAGGAAAGAAGACGGGGAAAATGGATTCGGTTCGATCTGTGAGATGGGTATGAACTAGATTTGGATTTGGGGTTGATATTCGATGTTGATTTGAAGATTGTTTTTGAGTTAGAGTAGATCGAGCAGAGTAGATGGATCTGTGGTCAAGCTGATTCGAATCTAAGAAGAGAAGATGGTCGACAGTGAATTGTTATATCGTATGAAGATTTTCTGGTGCTATCAGGGGTTGTGAGCTGAGTTGCTATTCACAAGTCACGGGGAATGAAGATGGTTCTTGAGCTGCTTATGATGAGTGCAATACAGGGAAGTATGATATGCAAACAGTTAGAAAAGCAGAATGGATGGGACTGTAATGAAGTGCTTATTTTGCAGATGGTTTAGCTGGTCTTTGTTGGTACATAAGCACTGAGTTGGAGGATGGTGCTCAATTTAGACAGAGTTGAGATTGCAGAGTCATTTTGATGAAAATGGAACCGAAATTGCTTGAGTTGGAGGAGATGAAGCTGCAGAAATTGGTTGTGCAGTAGATAATTATCAAGGGAAAGAATGGGTTTGGATGATCCTGTTAATGGGTTTCTATAGGTGATGCTGCTGCTTGTTACAGGGAATGATGGAATTATGCAAATAGATGTATGCTAGGATTTGAACAGGGAGGAGCTGGCAACGGCTTGGTAAACTAGCAAGAGATGGCAATGATGCAGTTCAGGGAAGGTTATGCAGCAAGGAAAGGCCTGATGCTGATGCAATGGAGTTGTTGCAGGGCAATGGGATGATGGAGCTGCTGTGGCATGTAATGGTGAAGACCTAGGTTTAGGTTCAGGCAGAGATGGAGCTAACCTGAGTTGGTGGAATAGCCTTCATGGCTGTGAAGAGGAGTTACAGGGAGAGTTGTTATATATTGATGCAGCATTATTGTGGCACTGAAATGACAGGCCTGTGTATTGAGGTGTTGGCTAATCATCAAATGCATAGGCCTGGCACAGGTGATGTGTATTGAGGTGTTGGCTGCAGGGACTGAGTGGGTTGATAACTCGGTGCGGGGCCAAGAGAGCTGTAAGCGAGATGGAGATGTTGCGTGGATTGGTTTCCGAGATGCGATTACTGAGGGCTCGAGGTAACATGGCAGAGAGATGGGAACTGCAGTGGTTATGATTTTAGCAGGTGATGTGTAGAGTTGGCATTTGTTCATGGTCGGGAATGAAATGCGAAGGTGCAAAATGCATGAGCCATCTTGGCCGTGAACGCAAGGCAAGTGCAAAATTGCAAAGTGGCACAGCTAGGACCGGTCACCGAGTTAGCTAGCTGACTCGGTTCTGACTCAGTGATTCCCCTTGACCGCTGACTAACAGTTGACTGACGGTTGACCCGTTTGACCGTTAGTCCTAACGGTGGACTGACGGAATATTCCGTCGAATATTCTCCCGACGACAGAATTTCTCAGGTGACCGGCGGCGACCTATTCCGGCCAAATTCCGGCCACAATCCCAGTTTTCCGGCGAGCCAAAAATTCCAGAATTTTCTATGGACTTCTCTCATGGGTGTGAAGACTTGGGCTAGGAATTGGATGGAGAATTGGACTCAAATTTGGAAAGAGAAGGTGAAGAGTTGAGAAAAGCTTGGAATTGGAAATTGAATTGCAAAAGGAAAAGGATTCTAATCCTTAGAAGATTTGGAGAATATTGAAGCTTATAAATAGAGAAGTTTTCTACAACTTCTACACACCTCTCTACACACACAACACTTGTGTTTTTGCTTGCTTTTCTAAGATTTTTTCTTTTTAATTACTTGTGTGAATTTGAAAATTCTTCTTTTAATAATTATTATTTGTGTGAATTTCAAAAACATGAGTAGCTAATTTTCTTATTGATTGAGGATGAATTCCTAGTTCTTAACATATGATTTAAGTTTTTGTTTTCAAATTCTATCTTGAAGTTTTTCACATAATTATCGTTTGTTTTTACTAATAGGAGTGATCTTAAAGACATTCATGATTGATTGATAGATTGTTTGGAGTGCACGCTAAATTGATTTGTTAATTTGATCTAAAGCTAGTGAAAGTTAGGAGATAAGTAATCGTTTCTTGACTCTTTACATAAGTAGCAAACACGAGACCTTGCGGAGGGATTCCGTGGAGCAATTGTGTGTAGAAACAACGTTAGCAAGTGGACCTTGAGCTAAGAGTCTAACTACTAATATCAACCTAAGAAATTCATAAAACTTAATGCATGAGCCAAGTTACATCTAGGTTGAGCTAATTCTAGGTGGCTTGGGGATTAGAATCCTAGAGGCGAGAACTTCCGTGTCCGGTGATATAAGGGATTTAGGGGTTTAGCACTGAGCTAGCTGCTTTACCTACGGTTGGTGATAATTTGTGACTAATAACAAGTAGAATAGAACATAACTTGATTCATTGTTTCGTAACGAAGAAGGATTCCTTGATCTTCTCTCTCTTATTGCTTTCATCTTTCAACTTTCGATTTTAATTGCTTTGTTTATTTTTATTTTTTACACCCCCCTTTCGTGACAACTTTTACAACTAAGATCTCTTGCTCCTCGTGGGAACGAACTTGACTTCCATTATATTATTTTTAATTGAGTGGAAATTTTGAATTAATTTGATTGCACCTACGACATGCATCAGTTTCAAACTTGAATCCAAATACCACTCCACCTCTTGAGAGTCAAGAAAGTGTGGAAGTTGTTGTAAAGAAAAGGGGTCGGCCTAGGAACGATACAACTAAACCAATAGAAAAACTCATGGAGCCAAATATTACACCTATTGAGAGTCAAGCAAGTCAAGGAGATGTTGTGAAGAAAAGGAGTCTTTCGAGTGTTGATGGTGGTTTTTAGACAAAGGGTAAAATCGTAAAACCCCGAATAACCTAATGTCACCGATGACACATTTATTAGAACATTTAATGCATGTAGTCAGTAATTAATAGGGGGTATTTTTTCAAATTAGGGTTACAACGAACAAAACCCTAATCCCCCTCCGTGCCAATGGCAAATCATGCCAGCCACACCTAGCCCAAGCTAGTCGCGCCATGCCAAACGCACTCTGCCTTGGCCCTAGATATGCTAGTCACGCCAAACGCGCCAAAGCATGCCAACCATGCTAGCCGCACCTCTGTGCCAATGGAAAATCATGCCAGCCACGCCTAGCCGAAGCTAGCCGCACCTCAATGCCAATGGCAAATCATGCCAGCCATACCAAACGCGCCGAAGCATGCCGACCATGCTAGCCACACCCCCGTGCCAATGGCAAATCATGCCAGCCACACCAAACGCGCCGAAGCATGCCAACCATGCTAGCCGCACCTCCGTGCCAATGGCAAATCATGCCAGCCACGCCTAGCCTAAGCTAGCCGCACCTCTATGCCAATGGCAAATCATGCCAGCCATACCAAACGCGCCGAAGCATGCCAACCATGCTAGCCGCACCTCTGTGCCAATGGCAAATCATGCCAGCCGCACCAAACGCGCCAAAGCATGCCAACCATGCTATTCGCACCTCCGTGCCAATGGCAAATTATGCCAGCCACACCTAGCCCTAGCTACGCTAATCACACCACGCCAATCCAAACACACTTACCTTGGCCCTAGCCGCACCTCTGTGCCAATTGAAAATCATGCCAGCCACACCAAACGCGCCGAAGCATGCCAACCATGCTAGCCGCACCTCCGTGCCAATGGCTAATCATGCCATCCACGCCTAGCCTAAGCTAGCCGCACCTCTATTCCAACGGCAAATCATGACAACCATATTAAACGCGGGCCAAGCATGCCAACCATGCTAGCCGCACCTCTCTCGTGCCAATGGCAAATCATGCCACCACACCAAACGCGCCAAAGTATGCCAACCATGCTAGCCGCACCTCCGTGCCAATGGAAAATTATGCCAGCTACACCTAGCCCAAGCTAGCCGCGCCATGCCAAATGCACTCTGCCTTGGCCCTAGCTACACTAATCACACCACGCCAAGCCAAACACACTTACCTTGGCCCTAGCCGCACCTCTGTGCCAATGGAAAATCATGCCAGCCACACCAAAACGCGCCAAAGCATGCCAAGCATGTTAGCCGCACCTCCGTGCCAATGGAAAATCATGCCAGCCACACCAAACGCGCAAAAGCATGCCAACCATGTTAGCCGCACCTCCGTGCCAATGGCAAATCATGCCAGCCACACCTAGCCCAAGCTAGCCGCACCTCTGTGCCAATGGCAAATCATGCCAGCCACACCAAACGCGCAAAAGCATGCCAACCATGCTAGCTGTCACATGCCCATTTAATCGCCTAAAATTTTCATGGAACATGACCGGCAATGATTGTGGTTCAGTGACTCAACATCACCCAAAATCATTCAGCCTTGCATACTTGCATCAAAGTACGCATCTGCCTTCACTCATAAGGCTTTGCACAACGGAAGTCTTTTCTTCTTTCTCTCTAACTATTCATGCCCCCATAAGCATAAGAGGTTCTGCCATGTACTTGAACAATTCTCACACAACATCAGCAACATAATGAACACAAAGATATATCGCAACAAACCCATTTTATTGCACTAAAGGAAGATTACAAAACTCGTCCATCACATGGACCAAAATAGCCATTCACCCTCTTGGTGAATTCCTAAAACTCTCTCTACATGAGACTACTCTCTCCTATGTAGCCTACTGATTTTTCCCACTCCTTAGGACTATTTATACAGTAGTTACAATGGCCAAAACCGTGCACAACACTTTCACACGCATGGAACAGCCATGTGTCCCATCAGGTAGTTTCCATAACCGCCAATCTGCTTTTCAACTGCCACCTTTTGTGTTGTCATGCAGATTGAAGCCACACTTGTCTTGAACGGTTAGGGACACTCTATTAAGGCTATGAACTCATTTAATAAGCCTTCTAACTTGTCTCGCACCTTTGGCACGCTTGTGAAGCCAATAACCAACATATAACCGTCACTTGAGCCGTATTGCACACTTGCTGTGCCATACTGGATTATGTCTTGCGCAAACGTTCAGACCTCTTGGCCCTGCATGCTTATCATTCTAAACTCATGCACGGAAATTCCTTAAGCTTCAAACATCGATGCCAGCTCCTTAAGCTCACTCTAGTTATTCATGCATCATATATGCTTCACTTCGCCAATTAGCTTGACAATAGTAATGCAACTCTTGCATTACCAACTTGTTTGCATTATTCAAGCTTTGGCCAACCTTGAATATATGCCATAGACCAACTATTAGTCTATTCTTCACTCTTGCATCCTCCTTGAGCTTGGTCCAACTCAATTCCATGGATATGCATCGATGCCAACATCGCATGTTGCATCTGTCACTTTGGCCATGTCTTGCCAAACCTTCAATGAAGCTTCATTGTGTCGGCCAATAAGCTTCATCACTTAGCCAAATGTGTTTACAATGTAATGATGCACTTGCACTACATTGGCCCTGTGGGTTTATGTCATTCTTGACACTTGCCAGTCTATTCAGTAATACCGCTATTATGGCTTGCGTTGCGCTATTATAGCTTACGTTGCGCTATTATGGCTTCGCATTGCACCATTACGGCGGAACTCTGACTTGTCCTGCAAATCGGTGACGCGTGATCATTGTGTGTCACTTGCAGTACCGTCACAGACCTCCCCCACCTAATCCGTTCAACGCCCTCGTTGAACGCAACAAAGTATACTCGTTATACTTGTTCTCTGGCCTTGTACACTTCTGAGCCCTTCTCAGAAATCAGCAAACTTTGTTTGGTCTTCATTCTTGCCAAAACTTTTATGCCTAGTACCAAATGCCATCACTTAGCTTACTGCCTTGCCATTGATCCTACTGACTTGTATTGTTGTTGTCACATTGATCAGACGTTCTAACTCCCACTACAATCGCATATCAACACCCCAATGCAACTTGGAAATTCCTCTTGCCAACTCCCTGAATTGAGCTTGAACTTCGCATGAATCATTTGTGCCTAAGTGTACACAAGTAATGATTCTTCCCAACCGATCACTTTGATCATTGCCATTGTCTTATGCCTCCATTTTGGAGCTTTAGTTGCACCACGCAACATAACAGTACTTATACAAGACTTGGCCTCAATTCTTCAATCATATGCGCCTACGCAAAATCATGCCATGCCTTAAGGTATGCACTGTATGATTCCATACCACTCTTGGTATGCGCCACAATCTATAACCTTTGCTGCACTTTGCAAACTTCAGGATTTTCACTAGATTTGGCCTCCAAATCATGTTGCAAACTTCACCTTCTTGGACTTGCATCATTTGTATGCCAAAGAACTTGCACTTTGTTGTTCTTTGCTTGCATTGTCGCAACATCATATGATTGAAATGCATGACTCTAGTATAGTCATGACTTAGGATACCCCTGACATCAGACCGTCTTTTTAGACCAGGCATCCTCTTCACGCGCCTTTGAAACTAGCAATTTAAGCATCACTTGCTCTTTCAAACTGCTACGCTTTAATGTAGCGGAAAAACAACATCATGTTCTTCCTAACTATGAGTTACTCTCAACTCATATACTTGATGGACTTATATCTTCATTCTTGTTGGATTACTCCATGCATTCGCTGCCAAATGCCTTCGCACTTCCACATAACTCTCAACAGCAAACTCGACTATGCCACCAACTCCTATATTTGCTTCTTTCACTTTCAGCGTCTTCTATTGCATATTTTGGCTTAATATGCTATGTAGCATCTTCCACGTGAACTAGCTTTACTTTGAACGAAAGAGGCAAGATCTTTCACTTCAAATACCCTCATTCACTACTACCTTACATAGAGAGACTTCATTTCAAACACCAAGGTCCACTCGACCTAAAGGCGAAGTATACTCAAACTTGAGCAAATATCGCGCCAACTAATTGCAACTTGTAAGACCTAACAAGCCTTGCAATACTGACTTCAACTTTGCTTCTAAGAAACAAAGGAAGCGAGACAGCACCTACTGTCCCCAATGTAGCAATTCACTTTGCCACATGCACTCTTCCACCTGATGCTATCATGTTGCTTTAGCTTTCATGAAGATTTCTTCAATAATGGCCACATGCCATCTTTATGCATCACCACTACCTTTTCTTTATCTTTCCCGTATCCAAAATTTGGCCTAACTTGCATCTCTAGCCGCATCATGCATTCTGGCCATGCCCAAATCCTATTTGGCGCATGCTACTGTTGCATACATGCTATGCCAATTAGCACCCAAATCTTGACACAAACTTTTGCACCTTTGCACAACTGGAACGGACTTAACTTGGTGATTCTGAGCATCACCATAGAGCTCAGCAAAGTCATATCACTCAATGACTTCCGCGGATAAACAATTTGGACAAATCTTAACAAGGTCATAATCCTTGCAAATGAGGCGCCACCGCCACGTTCCCTAAAGCAAGAATGCCGCATTCTTCTTCAAACTTGGAACTCATTTTACCGCCCATGCACAACTGGCAACTCTTGTCTTTCCCCTTCGCCAAAATCAACTTGAGTAGCAATATTGATTTGTAGTTGACAAGAACATCCGCTTGTGGTTATGATCAAATGCAGGTCCTTGGACACCCTTGTCCAAGCATAATGATCCCACACATAAACCAGGTGCAAGCACACTCCTTGTGCGCATCTAGCATCAACGAAGAACTCTTTGCAAACGCAAGACCGTGGTGTATCGGTTTTCCCCTAACTTACGCTTCTGTCTTCAGCCTTTCTATAAGCTTTATGCTAGATAAGAATTGGCCATCCAATTACACTAGTGGAAAAAAGGCTATTTGAGACACTATGGAACGACACAGACCAGGGTATAGAAATATTTAGTCAATTCGAAAGTGTCTCTGACCAAAGTCATACTATCGTTGTATCATGACTTTTGTTGACTTACACGACGACAGTTGAATAGCATAGTTGCTGTGATAGGTATCCGCAATTGGATGGTTAAAATTTGTTTTTATCCTGTATGGACGGCTGGAGATGAAACATCCCACCTATTCTATACTGAAGCAGAGAGAGAAACCAGTACTCATTATTCTCCCCGCCTCTCCCTCTCTTCTCTCTCTTTTCATCTTCTACTCAATCCCTGATTTGTTTTCGATTTCAAACCCACTTCTTCCTCTGTAGATCTTTGTTTAACACATGTAACTCTTCCATCTCTGTATCTACTCCAAACAAAACCATATATAAATTGATTTTTTATTTTGATTTAGGTATTAGGATAGGGTTTTTGAACTGATCTTAATTCGATTTAATTGAACATGTTTTCCATTGAGGACAAGCTTTCGGTATTTGATTTCTTCAATCTTATTTTTGTATTTGTGGTGATATTGAGGTAAAAAGGAAAATTTGAGTTTGGATAGATCGAGTTTTATTTTTATCTAAAGCTATACTTATTCGTACTTTGCTTTACTTGTCCTTGTAGAAAAAAATGATGATAAGGAGTTGTTCCAGATTTTGATGGTGGTGGTGGTTTAATCATTTCTCTGTCTTGAGGAATTTTTTGAGTAAGTATGAAACTTTTGTTATGCTTTTGCTGATGTCAATAAAAGATGATTTCACGAGCAACTTTGTTATGCTCTATTAGCGTAGATTTTAATTTCAATTACAAACCCTAAGTAAATCTTCTTTAAATCTCTGTTTAAGGCTTCAGTTTAAGATAGTCATCCAAACTGATAACTGGTTGTTTGTGATTTTTAATTTCAGTCAACCCTCAGTTTCAATTCCAATCCTTCTCTCAATTTTATCACCATCTTTTCATTTTGAATCTGTGTGTTTGTTAATCCAATAATTGGTTAATCGTACATTTGAGTTAGTGTTGATGTTATGTATTTGATAAAATTGCTCATTAAATGCAGCCTTATATTTCTTAGCTTAATTCAGAGGTGTTTTTTTTCTTGTAGAGGGAACTGAAGGAGATCGAGAAAGCGCTTGTGTTGATGGTAACTAGCTCGCTGCTAGGGGTGGAGTTTGTATGGATTCTATGGACTGAACTGGTGTTGGTGAATTAGTGTTTGGAGAGGGAGCTGGTGCTGAAGTTAATCTAATAATTGGTTGTTTGTGATTTTGTTGCAGGTAATTAAGGTATACTGATATTTTGCTAGTGCCGAAAAAGTTACAGGACAAACTCTAAAGGTATCTAAACACGAAAACAACAAGAAACCTAAAGGTAGAGATCACAAGAGGATGCAATACAACAGAAGTTTTGTTACTGAAATCCAATCATTTGGATCTTTCTTTCGTTTATTGGTATAAGAATCGTACATTTGAGTTAGTGTTGATGTTATGTATTTGATAAAATTTCTCATCAAATGCAGCCTTATATTTCTTAGCTTAATTCGGAGGTGTTTTTTTTCTTGTAGAGGGAACTGAAGGAGCTCGAGAAAGCGCTGGTGTTGATGGTAACTAGCTCGATGCTAGGGGTGGAGTTTGTATGGAGTCTATGGATTGAAGTCGCTGAACTGGTGTTGAAGAATTAGTGTTTGAGAGGGAGCCGGTGCTGAAGTTTTCTGTGTGCTATTGAGCTAATATTAAACTTGAGAATTTTAACAGTTTGTTTCTTCAACTCCTTATCCATATGACTTAGATTTTTATTTTAGTTATACTTCTTCGATGAAAATTCACTCCAGTGTTTGCATAAGTATTTCTTTGGTTCTTGATTAGTATGTTACATTACTTTGATGTTTGAGTAAACCTGTCACATTAATTCAGTGGGTAGTTACTGAAGTTTTTAAATTTTTAGTTCTTGGTTACCTTAATCGATTTTGAATGTGTTTACACTGAAACCATATTGCATATAACTTTAAATTCGATTCATTAATTAGGTTCGTTTGGATTATATGGACTCTAGTACCGTGCTTTTCTCTATCTTGAAGAATAAACTTCGATAATATCTATTTTTGTATGATGGAAGCATACTTGGAGCAATTGCAGACCTTACTAACTTACTAAAGAAATGCAATTGTTACTTAGAAAAAGAAGCTTTTCCATCTACGATAGAGTCTTCAAGACCTGGACTGCAGCTTGAACGATAACTGTATGGTTCAGCGTCAAATCATGATAATAAACTTGAAGAATAAACTTGATAATATCTACTTTTGTATGATGGCAGCAGACTTGGAGCAATTGCAGACCTTACTAACTTACTAAAGAAATGCAATTGTTACTTAGAAGAAGAAGCTTTTCCATCTACGATAGAATCTTCAAGACCTGGACTGCAGCTTGAACGATAACTGTATGGTTCAGCATAAAATCATTGTAAGAAACTTGATGATATCTACGACCTTCATTTATATTTTCTTTCCAGTAGAATGATTATTTAAATTTTTTTAGGCTACATCTGTGTTTCTTTATCTTAAAGGCTTGGGGTTTCCAGAGTCTTTAGCTCTTAAAGAAGGGATATCTGAGAGGTGCTCAACCATGTTAGTGCTGATTCCCTTGCATTTAATCATGCAATCAACTTCTTGGGGATTGATTTTGTAATTCTTGGTGGGTTCCTTATGCTGTCACTGTCAATTTGTTATTAAAATGATGCAATGTTGCTTAGAACTTGCCGAATGTCTTACTTGTGATTTCAGGATGTAAGATATGATTGAGGACCACATTCTCACCAAGTATGATGAGTATTAACTTGAATGTTATAATGAGGAAGATAGGTTAAAAAATTCTTTTCTATCTACAATTGCATAATGATATTCTCATCTTACTAGTGTACACAATTCATCGAAAATATTAGTTCATATACTTTGAGTTTATTTTTGTTGTTATTATTAAACTAGTGCATATTGCTTCTCTGTTATTGAAGTCCAGTGATCATATTCCCTCTTCTTCCAGACAATTATGTATACAGAACTGTAACTGTATTTTCTTTGAGTGTTGTTTTCAATTTAATTCTCCTAATTCATGCTTCCAATTACGTTTGATTCAGTTTGGTTTTGTTGTGCAGATGAATACTAGTGATTGAATGAGTAATATGAAAATGGATAACCACTTGATGAACATCAGCAGTGATTCCATCACCGTCTAGATCTTGATGCAGTCCGCGGCAATTTCTTTCAGTTCTCCAACTCTTTGAAAGTAAAAACGGAGATTATGTACTTCGTGCTGATGAAGATGCGGGTAGGGAAGGTCTACTTAGTGCAGTTGGATTCCTGAAAGATCTACAGGTATACCATCTCCATCACTTTTACCTGATTGAAGTCAAGATGGTGTTACTTTGTTAAAAAAAACATTCTTTGAAGCAACGCGATTTTCTTAGTAATGAAGTTCTTAGATTTTTTGGTTATTATGAGTTCATGTTTATCTTATATCATTGGCATACTGAAATCACTTTGATTTCATCCCTTCACTAGATTAAAAAGGTTGACATATCATTATTGAAACATAACAATGAGAGTCCAAGTTATCAAGAATATTTTTTACTGTGGAAAATTTAATTAGAGCAGATGTTTTATAATGTCAAGATTCAAATGACATTACTTTCTTATTTAACCCGTAATGTATCTAATACTATTACTGAGAATATTTTTTCTTTTAGCATCTTACATTTGACTCACTAAGGTTGCCTCCAGTTTGCATAAATCTATACTGCTCAGTAATATGTATTGGATAACTTATAATATTAGAACGATAAGGAGATATTGAGAGATATCTATTGTCATGCTTTTACTTGTTGTGCTATAATTCAAATTTCATCATAGTATATTCACTTTTCAATGTTTTTCTCACACTTGTTTTATACTTCAATGATGTTGACACCTTTTGTTTGTTGTAGGTGTGTAGTTCTGGAATTGTTGGCTCAGTTCATCATCTGGCAGGATCTCGTTTTGATGGTTTGCAGTTGTCTTTATGAACCTTAAAAATAATTTAGATATACGACTTGTATGAATTCAGGACTTGATTATTGTGATTTTGAGCCCAAGTGTAAAGTTATGAATTGTGCAACCAATACAATGTTTTTTGTTTTTAAATGGCATTTTGAATTTATAAATCCGAAGTTTTATTTTAGGGTATAATTTGTGTTCTGTTCAGATTTTTTCATTCCAGTTAGAAAAGTTGCAGTCAGCCTGATCTGATCTAGAACTAAGCTGAATTAGCTTTAGAATTCAGCTGAATTTCCATTTTTTTTATATTACAAAATTAAATCTACGACGTTAACCATGTGTGGTACCTCGCGACAACCTGAAACTATCGTAAATCTGAGTCAATTTGATAGTGTCGTTCCAGAAAAAGACACTAAATCTACGGCACTTTCTGCTGCACCTCCTAAGTGTTGTATTTCTGGCTAATACGACACTTTCTGACTATCTTAAAAGGACCTTTTTCCACTAGTGATATAGACATGTTCTTCATCTACTTTTCCACTGCAAAGGCCATCAACTTCTTTGTATTCGGGAATTTCCCTAAAATTCCCATTACCACACATGTAATGTACTACTTTCGTGATAACACTACGAAACAATGCATTCCAAATGCATAATCTTATACTTGTGAGAAACATGGACTTTAAACACCCGACTTGCACCATAGAAGTGACATACTCCTTAGTTTTGTCATGCAATCACTTGAAAACCCAGTTTTCAATGACTCTTCGCGTTAGCCTATCACTTTGGGCCGGAATTTTGACACCTTTGTCATAAACATTCATGGCTCTTGCTACTAAAAGCTTCAAAGTTCCTTACAATTGATCTTTCCACACAAGAACAACTTCTTCTAGTCTCCATACTGGCTCTGATACCAGCTGTCACATGCCCATTTAATCGCCTAAAATTTTCCTAGAACATGACCGCAATGATTGTGGTTCAGTGACTCAACATCACCCAAAATCATTCAGCCTTGCATACTTGCATCAAAGTACGATCCGCCTTCACTCATAAGGCTTTGCACAACGGAAGTCTTTTCTTCTTTCTCTCTAACTCTTCATGCCCCCATAAGCATAAGAGGTTACGCCATGTACTTGAACAATTCTCACAAAACATCAACAACATAATGAACACAAAGATATACCGCAACAAACCCATTTTATTGCACTAAAGGAAGATTACAAAACTCGTCGATCACATGGACCAAAAATGTGCCATTCACCCTCTTGGTGAATGCCTAAAACTCTCTCTACATGAGACTAACTCTCTCCTATGTAGCCTACTGATTTTTCCCACTCCTTAGGACTATTTATACGGTAGTTACAATGGCCAAAACCGTGCACAACACTTGCACACGCATGGAACAGCCATGTGTCCCATCGTAGTTTCCATAACCGCTAATCGCTTTTCAGCGCCACCTTTTGTGTTGTCATGCAGATTGAAGCCACACTTGTCTTGAACGGTTAGGTACACTCTACTAAGGCTATGCACTCATTTCATAAGCCTTCTAACTTGTCTCGCACCTTTGGCACGCTTGTGAAGCCAATAACCAACTTATAACCGTCACTTGAGCCGTATTGCACACTTGCTGTGCCATACTGGATTATGTCTTGCGCCAACGTTCATCCCTCTTGGCCCTGCATGCTTATCATTCTAAACTCATGCACGGACATTCCTTAAGCTTCAAACATCAATGCCAGCTCCTTAAGCTCACTCTAGTTATTCATGCGTCATATATGCTTCACTTCGCCAATTAGCTTGACAATAGTAATGCAACTCTTGCATTACCAACTTGTTTGCATTATTCAAGCTTTGGCCAACCTTGAATATATGCCATAGACCAACTATTAGTCTATTCTTCACTCTTGCATCCTCCTTGAGCTTGGGCCAACTCAATTCCATGGATATGCATCGATGCCAACATCGCATGTTGCATCTGTCACTTTCGCCATGTCTTGCCAAACCTTCAATGAAGCTTCATTGTGTCAGCCAATAAGCTTCATCACTTAGCCAAATGTGTTTACAATGTAATGCTGCACTTGCACTACATTGGCCCTGTGGGTTTATGTCATTCTTGACACTTGCCAGTCTATTCAGTAATACCGCTATTATGGCTTGCGTTGCGTTATTATAGCTTACGTTGCGCTATTATGGCTTCGCATTGCACCATTACGGCGGAACTCTGACTTGTCCTGCAAATCGGTGACGCGTGATCATTGTGCGTCACTTGCAGTACCGTCACACTAGCCGCACCTCCGTGCCAATGGCAAATCATGCCAGCCACATTTACCCCGAGCTAGCCGCGCCATGCCAAACGCACTCTGCCTTGGCCCTAGCCACGCCATGCCAAAATGGCGCCCGCGCCTAGGCCTGCAAACCATGCAACCTAGGCCAAATCGTCCACGCATGCCATTGGCACATGCCAACACGCTTGCTGGTGGCTTTTCCTACCTGGGCGCGACCCAAGTGACCACGCATACCATTGGCACATGCCAACACGCTCACTGGTAGCTTTTCCTACCAGGACGCGACCCAAATTGGCCACGCATGCCATTGGCACATGCCAACGCGGTCGCTGGTAGCTTTCCCTACCAGGACGCGACCCAAGTTGGCCACGCATGCCATTGGCACATGCCAACACGCTCGCTGGTAGCTTTTCCTACCAGGGCGCGACCCAAGTTGTCCACGCATACCATTGGCACATGCCAACACGCTCGCTGGTAGCTTTCCCTACCAGGACGCGACCCAAATTGGCAACGCATGCCATTGGCACATGCCAACACGCTCGCTGGTAGCTTTTCTTACCAGGCCACGGCCCTAATGGCCGAGCATGCCATCGGCACATGCCAACACACATCGCTGGTAGCTTTTCTACCAGGACGTGACCCAAATTGGCCACGCATGTCATCGGCACATGCCAACACACATCACTGGTAGCTTTCCTTACCAGGCCATGGCCCTAATGGCCGAGCATGCCATTGGCACATGCCACACACATCATTTGGTAGCTTTTCTTACCAGGCCATGTCCCTAATGGCCGAGCATGCCATTGGCACATGCCAACACGCATCGCTGGTAGCTTTCTTACCAGGACATAGCCCTAATGGCCATGCGTGCCATTAACACATGCCAAACGCACATGCTGGTAGCTTAACTTGCAAACCGTTCAACCTACCACCAAGGCATTCCACACACGCCATTGGCACTTGCCACACACGTCACTAGCAGCTCTGGCATTGTCACTTACACTCAACGTACAACCTACCACCAAGGCATTTCGCACATGCCATTGGCACATGCCACACACGCCACTAGCGACTCTGGCATTGCCACTTGCACTCAAGGTGCAATCCGCAACAAAGGCATTCCGCACATGCCAATGACACATGCCACACGCGCCACTAGCGGCGCCACTTGCACTCAAGGTGCAACCAACACTCGAGACATCAACACAAACCGGGGATGCTTTCCGGGGTTTTGGTTTGGCGGTCATGACTTTGCGGCGTACACTACGCTCACATTAAGAAAGCGTGAATAGGAATAAAGCGGTCAAATAAATGAGGAAATAATGGTGAAAACGTTTTCACCCATAAAAACCATGCGGTTACCACCTCCTCCCATTATTTCACCCTTTACTCTCTTCCTTTATGAGGCCAGGGTACGTTTCAATCTCGACTTGTATAAATAGGTCTTACCTATTTCTACCAGACAACAAGTCTCGGTCAGGAGAAAAAGACAACACTCTCAGAAAAGGCAACTTTGCAAGCTCTCCAAAAAGGCTTTCATCTCTTGCAATCTTCCTAAGTTTTCACTTTCTGATACAAGTCGAGACACTACTCCCCCAGAATTATTCTGGTCTCAACACCTTTCTTTGCTTCCCTCCCCAAATCAACCCTTCTTCCCACTTTGTGACCGAAGCAAGTCTGGAACGACCATTTCTTGGTTTAGGTAGGACTTATGCATTTGATCTCTCGAATCTATAAAGTGCTCACGTGCAAGACATTTGTTTAGGGTTTAAACCGGTTTCTCACTCACCTACTCAAATTTACCAAAATCGGCGGAAACGATTTTCACCCATAAAAATTGGCGACCACAGCGGGAGGATCGATCTATCGGCTACAATGTCGACCTGTCGATCTCGTTCTTCGACCCCAGGATGTCAAGATGGTAGGGAAGGTGACTCAATCCGACTCAACTGCCGACGACTTGTTACAGTTGTAAAAACTACACGAAAACTGTGGACTCGTCAAGATGCTACCAGCGATTGCGGACTTGCGACTCAATCCGACTCAATCGCGGACAACCCGGTTATCGGTTGTTAAAACTACACCCGCAAAAAGCTGGGGACTCGCTGAAGACGCTACCAACGATTTGGGACTAATCAAGGCCATTGCTACCAGCAAAGCCGCCTTTACTTGGAGAGAGGCGTGTTTGCAAAACCTATGAAGTGAGTAAATTTAGATTGGGCAAGATATACGATCTGTTTTTAGGTTCTTAATAAAACCGTCATACTCTTGCGTCTTGTGCCTATTGCTAGCACACACTTTCATAAAAGCAATATTCCTTTCCCAAAACATAATCAGAGTTATATTATCAAAACCATTCATCCCAGAAATAATCCAATACCCTCAAAAGCTACCAGCTGTCTATCAAAACCGGCCGAGCTTTAACCGGACATCCAATATGTTTTTCAAAAAAAAAAAAGAGAAGAAGAACCTAAATGAAAGTTTAACAGAGAAACATTCAAGGAAAATCATCCAACATAGGTCTGCTCTTCTTGGAGAAAGTCAACTTTGCATCTTCAAGAGTCGCTCTCTTCATAATCAGCATCTTGGAAATCTTTTCGAGTTCTACCTCCTGTCGTGCAATCTCCTCTGCAGAAAGGCTTTCGACTGCTACATCTTTCGACTTCTGGATCTCAGCAAGGCCTTCGACAAACCACGAAGCATTGAAATCCTTTTCTACACACACGCCGCGATGGTGCTCCCAGTCGGCAATAATGTCTTCGAAACGGTGTGGCCGGTCACCTCACGCATGTCCTCAATGGAAGATAAAGCCTCTTCCACACGCTTAACTGAGCGCAAATCGACTAGTGATCTTCTTGGTTGTGTCCATATGTCCATGATTCTCCCGCATTCGGTGTACAATGCCTCATACTTAGCCAAAGACGCTGAAAACCGCCAACTTGAAAGACATGACCCGGATAATGAACCAAGTAAGGGGATCAAAATGGCACCTACAACTGGCCTCACGACTCGCAAAGGGTCTTCTTCCATGTATACGGCAGCAACCATCAGAGAATCATCAACCGTTTGAAACACATCTGTGCCCGGCAATTGGCTAACTCCCATCTCCAAGTCACCGGGGTGGTCGCCAAAGGCAAGTTTTCGTGTGGCTCCACCCCAGAATCTTCCTCCGAACCGGATTCCTCCTGCGAACTTGAGTTAGACATTTTTCAAAAAAGAAGAAACGAAAGAAGAAAGAAAAAGAAGCGCGAAACTCACCGAACCACTTCCCGAAAAAGAACCAAGTCTTGCCAGAGGAATCACTCTCACTTGTCGAACTTTTACTTTCTCTGACTCATCCCCGCTATGAGGAGGCTCAGTGCCGCCGGAATTCTTGAAGAAATTGCCGTCTCCTGGCAACGTGCAAGGGCAGCGAAGGCATTAACACTACCGAAGCCCTGGAAAAAACAAGACACATGTTTTCAGCAGAAATTCACGTGTTTTGACACAAACTAACAAGGAGGCGACACATACCTGGTTATTGGAAGAACTGAAAGACACGAGAGCTGCGGGAGGATCTTTTGAAGCCATAGGAACCCGCCAACATGATTCTTCGTTCTGTTCCTTTGCTCTGGGACTTTCCGAGTTGTCGGGCAACTTTCGCTGGGATCTCTCAACATTGGATACTTCTTCAAAAGCCAGGGAAGGTTTACAACGAACATTCTCCACCACGTGATTTACAAAATCTTGGATCATAGTGAACTCATCGTACCATAACTCATTATAGCCAAAAGTCGTCGAAGTTACTCTTCCCGTCTCGAAAGAAGGGAAGGCGGATACCCAGCTCAAGGGCACTGGCATTGAGGGCGGCATGCAATGAATCCTTAGGAACCACCGGTGGTAAGCAAGAGGCACCTTTGATCGAAACCCATGTGTGACGAGCAAAGACGGTCAATATTGTCGGCAAAAGAATTCTGGGAAAGACCCCATGAAGAAAGACGACATATAGCCTGGGACATGCAACTTTGAACAAACAAGTTTTCACCAACACTCAAGCCGTCGGAAGATAAAGACATGATCGAGCGAAGCAAAGGTGTTAATTTGAGTCACCGACCTATGGACCGGATCCCATGGGCGAAAATTGATTTCATGCGACTTATCGAGAAGACTAACCAAGCTCATGCCAACTCTTGGACGCTTGTTCACCCATCGAAGAATTCGGGAGCCGCCCCAACTCGCGGGAATCGAAGGCAACGTTTTAGGAGCATACTTCTCAAAGTGCTCCCATAGCCAGACTTGCAGAAAAGAAACGTGCACATATGAATCCACTTTCATGGAACCATTCGAAACTCGCATGTTCGCAACTAGGTGATCCGGATGCACATACAGGGAACCCGGGAATAGTTTGCCAATGGGAAGAACTTCACCTTTTGTTAACTTCACAACAATCACTAGCAACTCGGGGTCTTATTTCCTTCTTGCCGGAACCGTCATCAAAAATGTCTCTAGACAAGAGAGAGCCAAAAATGCTGCAACATGAAGATCGCCGCTTTTCGTTTAGGTTCAGCTCGTCCGGAAACCATTGAGATATCCACCAGCCTGTAAAAGCACCTTTCATCCTCTTTAGGACAGAATCCTTCGACTTCGCGGTGGAGTCTTTTCGAGCGTAATCTCCCAACTTAGCGGCAAGGTCTTCCCGCATCTTCTCCTCACCTTGAGAAAATCGGATATTAAGATTCCGGTTCCGGAAGATTCAAGAAGAGAGCCACATTCTCCAAGGAGAAAGTTATTTTACCCCATCTACATATGATCGTATGGGTGTCCGAACACCATCCGGAGATGAAAGAAACCAAGCCTGGGATATCCTTCATAATCAAGATTTATCAAGCTCGACAAAGATCAATAATCTGCGCTCGAGTCAAGTTGTTATTTATGTGCTCCCTACTCACCATGAACTCAACCCATCTATCAAAAGAACGCAATGGGCTTTGACACATCCTGAAATCAATGTTGAAAGAAGAATATACCCCTTTATGAAGACAGAACCGTATGGTGTTCTCTGGGTGAACCGAACGTGTCTTCTTTTCATCTTCACCACCGGTTAACAAAATTGGCACGAAACCTGGGTGATTCTTCCGAGTAGGGGCGAGGGGTCTAGCAAAGAATTCATCATCCGTGTTTGGTTTGGAACTATGAACATCCTTCGATGAGGCGAAATTTTGTCCAGGTAACATCTTGTCGGATTTCTTCATAACAACTTAGTAACAAGATATCTGCACACGGAGAAAGACGAAATTATCTCCCTGACACATAATCGCACCCAACAAAAGGAAAACCTAAAAAAAAAAAAAGAGGGTGTATTCTCTACGGGTTCAAAACTGCACACGCAATATTTTCTTCAGGGTTCAAAATTATATAAGTAGTATTTTATACGGGCTCAAGTGCGTCTGCAGTATCCTTCTTCGGATTCAAAACTATATACGCAGTATTTTTTACGGGCTCGAATGCGTCTGTGGTATCCTTCTTCGGGTTCAAAATTATATATGGAGCATTTTTCTACGGGTTCAAAACTGCACGTGCAGTATTTTCTTCAGGACCAAAATTCATATATGCAATATTTCCTATGGGTTCAAAGTCATATGAAGCACATATACAGTATTCTTCTTCGGGATTCATATGCAGTATTCTTTACGGGTTCAAAATTGCACACATGATATTTTCTTGTGGTTCAAAATTATATAAGCATGATTTTATACGGGCTCAAGTGCGTCTGCAATATCATTCTTGGGTTCAAAACTATATACGCAAAGTATTTTCTACGGGCTCGAATGCGTCTATGGTATCCTTCTTCGGGTCCAAAATTATATATGGAGCATTTTTCTACGGGTTCGAATCATATATGCAGTATTTCCCTTGGGTGCATATATACTATATTTTCTACAAGAAGCACGCCAAGAAATTATATGCGTAATATCATTGCAAGGATTATAAAGAAAAACGCCTACTCTTAGGGTTTGCACCTACATGAAAAGGGAAACAAGAGAAGTACTGGAAGACATACCTGGAAGCTTGTTTTTCTTTGTGACTCTGCCGCTAGTAGGAAAGGATGAAAGGAATAAGGTGCAAGATGAGAGAAGGGGATTTTATATATATGGGCGTGAAGATTCTGAAATAGGGAAGGATTTCCCTTTACAAAAAATCGTGCGGGATCACAAGGACGCCCAACTTCCCAATGCCGCCCAAGTTGCACCGGTCCCACCAATTGCGCCAACTTCTCAATGTCGCCCAAGTTGCACCGGTCCCACCAATTGCGCCAACTTCCCAAGGACCGCCCAAGTTGCGCCAGCTAGCACTCTCAGCTTCCCTACCTTGCGCCGGTCCCACCAGCTAGCACACTCATTTTCCCAACTCGCGTCAACTTCCCAATGCCGCCCAAGTTGCACCGATCCCACAAATTGCGCCAACTTCTCAATGTCGCCAAAGTTGCACCGGTCCCACCAATTGCGCCAACTTCCCAAGGACCGCCCAAGTCGCGACAGCTAGCACGCTCAGCTTCCCTACCTTGCGCCGGTCCCACCAGCTAGCACACTCAGTTTCCCAACTCGCATCAACTTATCAAGGTCGGCCAGCTTCCTGTCTCTCAGTGATGTTGACTTCCCAATCGTGTCAGCCTCCCGATTTGTACAAAACTGCCAGAGGCAAGGATTCCAAATCCTATTTATATAAAGGTCAGACAAGCCTCCTCAATTCTCTTTACGATTTACTGCTGATAGTTTTTCACCATCTTATGCTTACCTCGCAACAAAGCTCATGTTCCGAGCTAAGCAGGGGACTTAATGTTGATCGTGGTTTTTAGACAAAGGGTAAAATTGTAAAACCCCGAATAACCTAATGTCACCGATGACACATTTATTAGAACATTTAATGCATGTAGTCATTAATTAATAGGGGGTATTTTTTCAAATTAGGGTTACAACGAACAAAACCCAAATTCCCCTTCTTGCCAATGGCAAATCATGCCAGCCACACCTAGCCCAAGCTAGCCGCGCCATGCCAAACGCACTCTGCCTTGGCCCTAGCTATGCTAGTCACACCAAACGCGCCAAAGCATGCCAACCATGCTAGCCGCACCTCCGTGCCAATGGCAAATCATGCCAGCCACGCCTAGCCTAAGCTAGCCGCACCTCTATGCCTATGGAAAATCATGCCAGCCATAACAAACGCGCCGAAGCATGCCGACCATGCTAGGCGCACCTATGTGCCAATGGCAAATCATGCCAGCCACACCAAATGCGCCGAAGCATGCCAACCATGCTAGCCGCACCTCCGTGCCAATGGCAAATCATGTCAGCCATGCCTAGCCTAAGCTAGCCGCACCTCTATGCCAATGGCAAATCATGCCAGTCATACCAAACGCGGAAGCATGCCAACCATGCTAGCCGCACCTCTGTGGCAATGGCAAATCATGCCATCCACACCAAACGCGCCAAAGCATGCTAACCATGCTAGCCGCACCTCCGTGCCAATGGCAAATTATGCCAGCCACACCTAGCCCAAGCTAGCCGCGCCATGCCAAATGCACTCTGCTTTGGCCCTAGCTACGCAAATCACACCACGCCAAGCCAAACACACTTACCTTGGCCCTAGCCGCACCTCCGTGTCAATGGCAAATCATGCCAGCCACACCAAAACGCGCCAAAGCATGCCAACCATGTTAGCCGCACCTCCGTGCCAATGGCAAATCATGCCAGCCACACCAAACGCGCCAAAGCATGCCAACCATGTTTGCAAAGACCTCCGCGCCTAATGGCAAATCATGCCAGCCACACCTAGCCCAAGCAAGCCGCACCTCTGTGCCAATGGCAAATCATGCCAGCCACACCAAACGCGCCAAAGCATGCCAACCATGCTAGCCTCACCTCCGTGCCAATGGCAAATCATGCCAGCCATATTTAGCCCGAGCTAGCCTCGCCATGTCAAACGCACTCTACCTTGGCCCTAGCTACGCTAGTTACGTCACGCCAAGCCAAGCACTCTGCCTTGGACGTAGCCACGCCATGCCAAAATGGCGCCCGCGCCTAGGCTTGCAAACCATGAAACCTAGGCCAAATCGGCCACGCATGCCATTGGCACATGCCAACACGCTCGCCGGGTAGCTTTTCCTACTGTGGCGCGACCCAAGTTGACCACGCATGCCATTGGCACATGCCAACACGCTCACTGGTAGCTTTTCCTACCAGGACGCGACCCAAATTGGCCACGCATGCCATTGGAACATGCCAACGCGCTCGCTAGTAGCTTTCCCTACCAGGGACGCAACCCAAGTTGGCCACGCATGCTATTGGCACATGCCAACACGCTCGCTGGTAGCTTTTCCTACCAGGGCACGACCCAAGTTGGCCACGCATACCATTGGCACATGCCAACACGCTCGCTGGTAGCTTTTCTTACCAAGACGCGACCCAAATTGGACACGCATGCCATTGGCACATGCCAACACGCTCGCTGGTAGCTTTTCTTACCAGGCCACGACCCTAATGGCCGAGCATGCCATCTGCACATGCCAACACACATCGCTGGTAGCTTTTCTATTAGGCCGTGACCCAAATTGTCCATGCATGTCATCAGCACATGCCAACACACATCACTGGTAGCTTTCCTTACCAGGCCATGGCCCTAATGGCCGAGCATGCCATTGGCACATGCCAACACACATCGCTGGTATCTTTTCTTACCAGGCCATGGCCCTAATGGACGAGCATGCTATTGGCACATGCCAAGACGCATCGCTGGTAGCTTTCTTACCAGGACATATCCCTAATGGTCATGCGTGCCATTAACACATGCCAAACGCACACGCTGGTAGCTTAACTTGCAAACCGTGCAACCTACCACCAAGGCCTTCCACACACACCATTGGCACTTGCCACACACGTCACTAGCAGCTCTGGCATTGTCACTTACACTCAACGTACAACCTACCACCAAGGAATTACGCACATGCCATTGGCACATGCCGCACACGCCACTAGCAGCTCTGGCATTGCCACTTGCACTCAAGGTGCAACCCGCAACAAAGGCATTCCACACATGCCAATGGCACATGCCACACGCGCCACTAGCAGCGCCACTTGCACTCAAGGTGCAACCAACACTCGAGACATCAACACAAACCGGGGATGCTTTACAGGGTTTTGGTTTGGCGGTCACAGCTTGCAGCGTATACTACGCTCACATTAAGAAAGCGTGAATAGGAATAAAGCGGTCAAATAAATGAGGAAATAATGGTGAAAACGTTTTCACCCATAAAAACCATGCGGTTACCACCTCCTCCCATTATTTCACCCTTTAATCTCTTCCTTCATGAGGCCAGGGTACGTTTCAATCTCGACTTGTATAAATAGGTCTTACCTATTTCAGCCAGACAACAAGTCTCGGTCAGGAGAAAAAGACAACACTCTCAGAAAAGGCAACTTTGCAAGCTCTCCAAAAAGGCTTTCATCTCTTGCAAGCTTCCCAAGCTTTCACTTTCCGATACAAGTCGAGACACTACTCTCCCGAACTATTCTGGTCTCAACACCTTTCTTTGCTTCCTCCCCAAATCAACCCTTCTCCTCCACTTTGTGATCAAGTAAGTCTGGAACAGCCATTTCTTGGTTTAGGCCGGACTTGTAAAAATTGATCTCTCGAATCTATAAAGTGCTCATGTGCAGCACATTTGTTTAGGGTTTAAACCAGTTTCTCACTCACTTACCGAATTTACCAAAATCGGCGGAAACGATTTTCACCCATAAACAACGGGCTCAAGTGCGTCTGCAGTATCCTTCTTCGGATTCAAAACTATATACGCAATATTTTTTACGGGCTCGAATACGTCTGTGGTATCCTTCTTCGGGTTCAAAATTATATATGGAGCATTTTTCTACGGGTTCAAAATCGCACGACGCGAAGATTTTCTTCAGGACCGAAATTCATATATGCAATATTTCCTATGGGTTCAAGACATATGAAGCACATATACAGTATTTTTCTTCGTGATTTATATACAGTATTCTCTACGGGTTCAAAATCGCACACGCAGATTTTCTTGTGTGGTTCAAAATTATATACGCGAGATTTTATACGGGCTCAAGTGCGTCTGTGCAAAGTATCTTTCTTGGTTTAAAACTATATACGCAGTATTTTCTACGGGCTCGAATGCGTCTATGGTATCCTTCTTCGGGTCCAAAATTATATATGGAGTATTTTTCTACGGGTTCGAATAATATATGCAGTATTTCCCTTGGGTGCGTATATACAATATTTTCTACAAGAAGCACGCTAAGAAATTATATGCGCAATATCATTGCAAGGATTATAAAGAAAAACGCCTACTCTTAGGGTTTGCACCTACATGAAAAGGGAAACAAGAGAAACTTGGAAGACATACCGGAAGTTTGGTTTTTCTTTGTGACTCTGCCGCTAGTTGGAAAGGATGAAAGGAATAAGGTGCAAGATGAGAGAAAGGGATTTTATATATATGGGCGTGAAGATTCTGAAATAGGGAAGGATTTACCTTTACTAAAAATCGTGCGGGCTCACAAGGACGCCCAACTTCCCAATGCCGCCCAAGTTGCACCGGTCCCACCAATTGCGCCAACTTCTCAATGTCGCCCAAGTTGCACCGGTCCCACCAATTGCGCCAACTTCCCAAGGACCGCCCAAGTCGCGCCAGCTAGCACGCTCAACTTCCCTACCTTGCGCCGGTCCCACCGGCTAGCACACTCAGTTTCCCAACTCGCGTCAACTTCTCAATACCGGCCAGCTTCCTGTCTCTCAGTGATGTTGACTTCTCAATACCGGCCAACTTCCCAATTGTACAAAACTGCTAAATGCAAGGATTCCAATTCCTATTTGTAAAAAGGTCAGACAGGCCTCCTCAATTCTCTTTACGATTTACTACTGATAGTTTGTCACCATCTTATGCTTACCTCGCAACAAAACTCCTGTTCCGAGCTAAGCAGGGGACTTAATGTTGATGGTGGTTTTTAGACAAAGGGTAAAATCATAAAACCCCGAATAACCTAATGTCACTGATGACACATTTCTTAGAACATTTAATGCATGTAGTCAGTAATTAATAGGGGGTATTTTTTGAAATTAGGGTTACAATGAACAAAACCCTAATTACCCTCCGTGCCAATGGCAAATCATGCCAGCCACACCTAGCCCAAGCTAGCCGCGCCATGCCAAACGCACTCTGCCTTGGTCCCTAGCTATGCTAGTCACACCAAACGCGCCAAAGCATGCCAACCATGCTAGCCGCACCTCCGTGCCAATGGAAAATCATGCCAGCCACGCCTAGCCTAAGCTAGCCGCACCTCTATGCGAATGGCAAATCATGACAGCCATACCAAACGCGCCGAAGCAAGCCGACCATGCTAGCTGCACCTCTGTGCCAATTGAAAATCATACCATCCACACCAAACGCGCCGAAGCATGCCAATCATGCTAGCCGCACCTCCGTGCCAATGACAAATCAAGCCAGCCACGCCTAGCCTAAGCTAGCCGCACCTCTATGCCAATGGAAAATCATGCCAGGCATACCAAACGCGCCGAAGCATGCCAACCATGCTAGACGCACCTCTGTGCCAATGGCAAATCATGCCAGCCACACCAGCCACACCAACGCGCCAAAGCATGCCAACCATGCTAGACGCACCTCCGTGCCAATGGCAAATTATGCCAGCCTCACCTAGCCCAAGCTAGCCGCGCTATGCCAAATACAATCTGCCTTGGCCATAGCTACGCTAATCACACCATGCGAAGCCAAATACACTTACCTTGGCCCTAGCCGCACCTCGGTGCCAATGGCAAATCATGCAAGCCACACCAAACGCGCCGAAGCATGCCAACCATGCTAGCCGCACCTCCGTGTCAATGACAAATCATGCCAGCCACGCCTAGCTTAAGCTAGCCGCACCTCTATGCCAATGGCAAATCATGCCAGTCATACCAAATGCGCCGAAGCATGCCAGCCATGCTAGCCGCACCTCTGTGCCAATGGCAAATCATGCCAGCCACACCAAAACGCGCCAAAGCATGCCAACCATGTTAGCCGCACCTCCGTGCCAATGGCAAATCATGCTAGCCACACCAAACGCGCTAAAGCATGCCAACCATGTTAGCCGCACCTCCGTGCCAATGGCAAATCATGCCAGCCACACCTAGCCCAACCTAGACGCACCTCTGTGCCAATGGCAAATCATGCCAGCTACGCTTAGCCTAAGCTAGCCGCACCTCTATGCCAATGGAAAATCAAGTCAGCCATACCAAACGCGCCGAAGCAAGCCGACCATTCTAGCGCCTCTGTGCCAATGGCAAATCATGCCGGCCACACCAAACGCGCCGAAGCATGCCAACCATGCTAGCCGCACCTCCGTGCCAATGGAAAATCATGCCATCCACGCCTATCCTAAGCTAGCCGCACCTATATGCCAATGGCAAATCATGCCAGCCATACCAAACGCGCCGAAGCATGCCAACCATGCTAGACGCACCTCTGTGCGAATGGCAAATCATGCCAGCCACACCAAATACGCCAAAGCATGCCAACCATGCTAGCCGCACCTCCGTGCCAATGGCAAATCATGCCAGCCACGCCTAGCCTTAGCTAGCCGCACCTCTATGCCAATGGCAAATCATGCCAACCATACCAAACGCGCCGAAGCAAGCCGACCATGCTATCCGCACCTCTGTGCCAATGACAAATCATGCCAACCACACCAAACGCGCCGAAGCATGCCAACCATGCTAGCCGCACCTCCGTGCCAATGGAAAATCATGCCAGCCACGCTTAGCCTAAGCTAGCCGCACCTCTATGCCAATGGAAAATCATGCCAGCCATACGAAACACGCCGAAGCATACCAACCATGATAGACGCACCTCTGTGCCAATGGAAAATCATGCCAGCCACACCAAACGCGCCAAAGCATGCCAACCATGCTAGCTGCACCTCCGTGCCAATGGCAAATTATGCCAGCCACATTTAGCCCCATCTAGCCGCGCCATGCCAAACGCACTCTGCCTTGGCCCTAGCTATGCTAGTCACACCAAACGCGCCAAAGCATGCCAACCATGTTAGCCGCACCTCCGTGCCAATGGAAAATCATGTCAGCCACACCTAGCCCAAGCTAGCCGCACCTCTGTGCCAATGGCAAATCATGCCAGCCACACCAAACGCGCCAAAGCATGCCAACCATGCCAGCCGCACCTCCGTGCCAATGGCAAATCATGCTAGCCACATTTATCCCGAGCTAGCGGCGCCATGCCAAACGCACTCTGCCTTGGCCCTAACTATCTTAGTCACACCAAACGCACCAAAGCATGCCAACCAAGTTAGCCGCACCTCTGTGCCAATGGCAAATCATGCCAGCCACGCCTAGCCTAAGCTAGCCGCACCTCTATACCAATGGAAAATCATGCAACCCATACCAAACGCGCCAAGCAAGCCGACCATGCTAGCCGCACCTGCTGCTAATGGCAAATCATGCCGACCACACCAAACGCGGCCAAGCATGCCAACCATGCTAGCCGCACCTCCGTGCCAATGGCAAATCATGCCAGCCACGCCTAGCCTAAGATAGCCGCACCTCTATGCCAATGGCAAATCATACCCGACCATACCAAACGCCGAAGCATGCCAACCATGCTAGACGCACTAAATGCCAATGGCAAATCATGTCACCACACCAAACGCGCCAAAGCATGCCAACCATGCTAGCCGCACCTCCATGCCAATGGCAAATTATGCCAGCCACACCTAGCCCAAGCTAGCCGCGCCATGCCAAATGCACTCTGCCTTGGCCCTAGCTACGCTAATCACACCACGCCAAGCCAAACACACTTACCTTGGCCCTAGTCGCACCTCTGTGCCAATGGCAAATCATGCCAGCCACACCAAACGCGCCGAAGCATGCCAACCATGCTAGCCGCACCTCCGTGACAATGGAAAATCATGCCAGCAACATTTAGCCCGAGCTAGCCTCGCCATGCAAAACGCGCTCTGCCCTAGCCCTAGCTACGCTATTCACGTCACGCCAAGCCAAGCACTCTGCCTTGGCCCTAGCCACGCCATGCCAAAATGGCGCCAGCGCCTAGGCTTGCAAACCATGCAACCTAGGCCAAATCTGCCACGCATGCCATTGGCACATGCCAACACGCTCGCTGGTAGCTTTTCCTACCAGGGCGCGACCCAAGTTGACCACGCATGCCATTGGCACATGCCAACACGCTCACTGGTAGATTTTCCTACCAGGACGCGACCCAAATTGGCCACGCTTGCCATTGGCACATGCCAACGCGCTCGCTGATAGCTTTCCCTACGGGGGACGCGACCCAAGTTGGCCACGCATGCCATTGGCACATGCCAACACGCTCGCCGGTAGCTTTTCCTACCAGGCGCGATCCAAGTTGGCCACGCATACCATTGGCACATGCCAATACGCTCGCTGGTAGCTTTTCCTACCAAGACGCGACCCAAATTGGCCACGCATGCCATTGGCACATGCCAACACTCTCGCGGTAGCTTTTCTTACCAGGCCACGGCCCTAATGGCCGAGCATGCCATCGGCACATGTCAACACGCATCGCTGGTAGCTTTTCCACCAGGTCGTGACCCAAATTGGCCACGCATGTCATTCGGCACATGCCAACACACATCACTGGTAGCTTTCCTTACTGTGCCATGGCCCTAATGGCCGAGCATGCCATTGGCACATGCCAACACACATCATTTGGTAGCTTTTCTTACCTGTGTCATGGCCCTAATGGCCGAGCATGCCATTGGCACATGCCAACACGCATCGCTGGTAGCTTTCTTACCAGGACATAGCCTAATAGCCATGCGTGCCATTAATACATGCCAAACGCACACGCTGCAAAACCGTTCAACCTACCACCAAGGCATTCCACACACGCCATTACCACTTGCCACACACGTCACTAGCAGCTCTGGCATTGTCACTTATACTCAACGTACAACCTACCACCAAGGCATTCCGCATATGCCATTGGCACATGCCACACACGCCACTAGAAGCTCTGGCATTGCCACTTGCACTCAAGGTGCAACCCGCAACAAAGGCATTCCGCACATGCCACACGTGCCAATAGCAGCGCCACTTGCACTCAAGGTGCAACCAACACTCGAGACATCAACACAAACTGGGGGATGTTTTCCAGGGTTTTGGTTTGGCGGTCACAGCTTGCAGCGTACACTACGCTCACATTAAGAAAGCGTGAATAGGAATAAAGCGGTCAAATAAATGAGGAAAAAATGGTGAAAACGTTTTCACCCATAAACACCATGCGGTTACCACCTCCTCCCATTATTTCACCCTTTACTCTCTTCCTTCATGAGGCCAGGGTACGTTTCAATCTCGACTTGTATAAATAGGTCTTACCTATTTCCACCAGACAACAAGTCTCGGTCAGGAGAAAAAGACAACACTCTCAGAAAAGGAAACTTTGCAAGCTCTCCAAAAAGGCTTTCATCTCTTGCAAGCTTCCTAAGCTTTCACTTTCTGATAAAAGTCGAGACACTACTCTCCTGCATCTATTCCGGTCTCAACACCTTTCTTTGCTTCCCTCCCCAAAGCAACCCTTCTCCTCCACTTTGTGACCAAAGCAAGTCTGGAATGGCCATTTCTTGGTTTAGGCCGGACTTGTACAGATTGATCTCTCGAATCTATAGAGTGCTCACGTGCAGCACATTTGTTTAGGGTTTAAACCAGTTTCTCACTCACCTACCGAATTTACCAAAGTCGGCGGAAGCGATTTTCACCCATAAACATCGAGGAAGGTAGTAGTACCGGTATTGGAAGAGTATTGCGTATAACTCCCTCAAATTATTCGATAGTTCGTTATTGATACCGCGACGTCCCAAAGGATGGAAATTATGGGTTTCATGTTGCCACCCAACAATTGAGACACCTAAATGGAGTAGTTGAGGAGAATCTCATCCAATGTCAATATATAAGAAATAGGATGACTTCCCGTATTGAAAAGGACAAGGAGTTTTATATCTCAATGATGCTGCAAGAAGGTTCGATGGAAGACAAAGAAGCGACTTTCAAGGAATTGCTTACTAGTGTTAAACGCCCGGAGAGAAATGCACCGATTAAAATGAGAATGCCATAGTATGGCCATTTATTAGCTAATACATGGTCATGCGTGGTTAATTTTTGTTAGTCATGGAGTTTGTCTAACATTTGCACCAAAACATGCGGTTTGTGTAGAGAAGCTCAAGCATAGAAGAATTGTTATAGCTTTGGTTGATAACAATCATTTTAAATGTCTAGAATTGCATAAGGAATGTCCATTATCTTCTCTTTGTAGGTTTAGCTTTTGGGAAAAGTTCGTAAACAACAAGAGAAAGGAATAAGTGAAACTTTATGAGGACAACATGGAGTATTGGAATGCTTTACATGAGTCTATGAAAGGTCCCATAGATTTGACTAAAGGAGGTTCAATAGATTTGAATGAACTCACTCCAATAAATTTGAGCGATGAGTGATTGTGCTTATGAAATAAAGAATCTTTTTGTAATCGCATTCGTGTTTTGTGTAATGTACTTTAAGTCGGCATTTTTTTTGTATTCCCTAACCTTGTCGACTTAAGTGTTTTATGATAAAACTGACGTTGTTATTATTAAACTACCCTGCCGACCGAAAAGTCTGACATAGTTAGTTTGAATTTTCCACAAGGTTATAACTTTTTCAGGTTGCCAACTAATAATCCCTGACAGCCTGTAAAAGAAATCCTTGGACCGTCGGCTAGGTCGTGGTCCTCCTACAATGCCGACTAGCTACTAGCCATTAGTGTTGAAGAAGAAAATCTTTCCGAATAAAAGGGACAAAATGCTATTGTTCTGGGATGTTCTTTATACTAAAGTCGTCATTGAATTATGATAAACACAATTCCGACTGTACCGCTGCCGGCATGGTTAGAATTTTGTACAATGCCGATTAAGTTGGAAATAAATAACTTTTGGGATCAGCCTTGACGAATATGAAAAAGTCGTCATTTGATATAAATTAAAACATGACGATTGTGCATTTTTAGTACACTGAGATGCACTCAACACTTAATTAGAGCATACAAACCTTAAAAACATAACCCTAACACATTTGGGACATGGGTAGCATCTTTTTCCAGTACATACTTTTTTAGGAAAGGTAAGTAGCTTCATATTACCATCGGAACATGAATCTGAGCATGGTAAAAGCTTGATTTTAGCAACTTCATATTCATACGGAGCTAGTCTCTCATCTATCCAATAGAAAACCTACAATAGGTGCATTTTGAAGCATACGATTTAAGATGACCACTTATTGCAGCTTTCATAAGAAATAAGAACCTCTTACAACCATCAATGGTGCATTTGCTGCCTTCAAAGGGACAATCATTTGCGAAATGACCACTTAGTGTACAAAGACTACAAATAATTGGTTGTCTTGCACTTGAACCCTTCCATTTTTTATGTATTGGTGAAGATGAAGTTGAAAGTGCTTTTCTATTAACAACACACTTAATGTCTTGATTTTGAAAATTCTAGCCGTTGGGCATTCAATGGGTTTTACTTTGTAATTAAAGTATATTTTTATACTACTAACATGTTATAGTAAGTCGGCAAGGTCTAGCATTTCAAACCATGCCGACTTACTACTACTCTCATATTTTTTGAACCTGCAGAAAAAGACTAAGTTTCTAAAGCAAGTGAAACTGAAAATTAACATAAGTTTAAGAGTTACTTACAAGTCTAAAACCACAATTTAAGAGTTACTGGAAAGTTCTAAAACCACAATTTAAGAGTTGAAAACATTATATTAGAAACATAATAACATAAACATCAGCTTTTGCTCTTTCATGGATCCTTCTATATTATACTATCTCCGAAGCAAGTATAAAATCTAATGCCATTGAGGGCAGGCTTAAGAAAGTTGATTCAAATGGAAATACTAAGTTGAAATCTGGAGGTACCACTGTGAAAGGAGGTGAAAGAAGCAAAGAAGAAGGGAAGTCTGGTGACAAGGAAGGGTTGTCTTGCACCCATTGCAAGCAAACAGGTGACATTATCGACAAGTGTTGGGTTAAGAACCCTCATCTAAAGCCTAAAGGGTTGCATAGGAAAGAAGCCAAGAAGGTAGCACTAGTCGCTCAAACTCCAAAAGAAGTCCACGGACTAACGAAACCCAATTCAAAGCTTTCTCTTATGCGAGGGGCAAAGAAATACCTTCAAAAGATGATCTTAGGGATGACTCTTCACAGTGAAGATGCAAGTCAAAACTTCACTAGTTGATGATGTTATTGACCCATGAAGTCAGAAGAATTTACTTTCAAGTTCTTTGGTGCAGAAGTTAGGATTGAAAACTTTCAAACATCCAAAATCATACCCTTTAGGATGGCTTCAAAAGGAAGGGGGCTTACAAGTTTCACACCAGTGCACGTTCAAATTTTCTCTAGATGAGTTATATATTGACGAAGTTACATGCGACGTAGTTCCTTTGGATGTTTGTCAGGTGGTACTAGGTAGTCCTTACCTATGGGATAGATATGCAACTCTACATAGGAGGGGAAAAAAGTACACCTTTACCAAAAATGAAGAAAGTTTTGTGATTCAGGCTATTGATTCTCCTATTGAGAGAGCAAGTTTGATCACAGCCACTCAGGCTAAGCGGTTGGTGAATGCTAGCATGAAGTTCATTCTCCTTGGGATCCTTTCTCTTGAGGAGAAGCCGAGTAGAGTTTGTTTGGCAGCCTTGACTGCACAACAAGAAGATGACCTAGAAAGGTTGAAGTTGAAGTACAAGGATTTATTTTCAGATGTCATGGGATTACCTCCAAATAGGAGTGTGGAGCATGAGATCATGTTGACCGGGGACAGTTCTCTTCCTAATGACTCACATGACCATAGAGGAATCTAATGAGATCAAGAAACAAGTCCAGGAACTTTTAGAATTAGGAATGATAGTGCCAAGTGCTTCACCTTGTGGATCAGCGGTGTTGTTGGTTCCAAAGAAAGATGAAGGCCGGCGCATGTGTATTGATTATAAAGCATTGAACAAGATCACAGTCAAGAATCGTTATCCTTTACCTAGGATAGACGACATGATGGATCGAGTTGGAAAAAGCTCGAGTCTTTACAAAGTTAGATTTCAAATTCGGATATCACCAGATGAGAGTTCGAGAAGATGATACATGGAAAACTGTTTTCAAAACTAAAAAAGGCTTGTTCGAATGGTTGGTGATGCCTTTTAGTTTGTGTAATGCTCCAACAATGTTTATGCGTTTGATGAATGATTTGTTATGACCTTTTATAGAAGATTTTGTGATTTTTTACTTGGATGATATCCTAATATACAACAGAACTTGGGAAGAGCATCTCGTTCACGTTAGAAGGTGTTTAAAGTGTTACATGAAGGCCAACTGAAGTTGAACGTAAAGAAGTGTGAGTTTGGGAAGGAGGAGTTAGTGTATCACGGATTTATTTTTTGGTGGTGGCAACGGAAGATTGATACAAGGAAGGTTGAAGTGATCACTAAGTGGCCTAGACCTAGTACTGTAACTGAAATCAGGAGTTTCATAGGGGCTTGCACCTACTTGCGTAAGTTTATCTTGCATTTTTCAAATATTGCAGGACCATTACATGGTTTGACGGGAGCTAAGGCAAAGTTTGAATGGCAGCAAACTCATGAAGACGCTTTTCAGTTACTAAAAAGGAAGATTTCAGAAGCACCAGTATTGGAATTGCCTAACTTACAACGTACTTTTGAAGTTGAGACCGACGCTTCTAACTATGCATTGGGAGGAGTGTTGTTACAGGATGGTAAACCAGTGGAGTACCATTCAGAATTGTTCTCAGGTGCTATTAAGAACTACGCATCTTATGACAAAGAATTTTATGCTTTATATCAATGTATCAAGCATTGGCGAGTGTATCTCTTAGGTAAAGAAGTAGTGGTACATTCGGATCACAAACCGTTGGAGTATCTACATGCAATGCATTTTTAAACTACAACAAGCTCGACACATGAAGTGGATTTCTTACTTGATGACTTTCAATATTCTCATTAGGTAAAAGAAGGAATAACAAACAAGTTGGCGGATATGTTATCTTGACCTCCGATTCGAGCATTAATGGTGGCCATGAGAATTGGCCGATTGTTCCTCAAGAGTATGCAGAGTCATACGCATCTAGCAAAGACTTCAAGAAGGTGTTAGAAGGTGTAAAGAGTGGTTTGAAAAACGAGTATGAACTCCGAGATGGATTGTTACACAAAGGTCAGTTACTTTGCATACCAGAAGATGGAGATCGTTTACAGTGATTGAGAGAGGCACACACTTCCCGAGTTGTTGGACACTTTAGGATGAATAAAACTCTACTTAACCTCTGGCGTTATGTCTTTTGGCCAAAATGCAAGATGATGTGGCTAAGTTGGTTAGAGGGTGTAAGTTGTGTAGCACATCTAAACCTTCCAACAGAAAACGTGGGTTATATCTACCATTACCAGTTCCATCAAGGCCTTTGGAGAGTATTTCTATGCATTTCCTTGGTGGGTTATCGAAAACCAAGTCTGGTCATGATTACTTGTTCGTTGTGGTCGACCGATTCAGCAAGATGATTGCATTAATTCCATGTACAAAGACGGTAACGGGAGCCAGTGCAGCAAAGCTCTTCTTTGAGCACGTGTGGAAGCATTTTGGTTTACCTACTTGATTATTTAAATAGGGATAGTCGATTCCTTAGTCACTTTTGGGATTCTTTATGGAAGATGATGGACACTAGGTTGAAGAAGAGTACAGCTTTTCATCTACAAACAGACGGACAAACAGAAGTGGTCAATAGGACTATGGTTCACATGTTAAGGGGATATAATTCTAAGCATCCTAAAACTTGGGATGAGAGTTTACCGTATCTACAGTTTTCTTTGAATAGAGCAGTTAACAGTTCTCCGGGGAAATCTCCTTTAGAGACGTGCTATGGTTACTTACCACCTAGTCCTTTCGATCTAGTATTTTCTACTGACACCTCAATGTGGGAAAAGGAAGGAAGTGAATGGCAAAAGGCACAAAAGTTCTTGGAGAAGATATCTCAGATTCATGCGACTGTTGAAGCACAACTAAAGAAGTCACAAGCCAAATACAAAGCAAAGCATGACAAGCATCTTGTACCTTGTAATTTCGGTGTTGGTGACTTGGTATGTTTAAAATTAAGTAAGGAGCGACTGAAAGGGGAAGGTAAGAAATTGAAGCCATTGAGATATGGACCATTTCGTATTCTCGATCAGATTGGTGACAATGCCATTCATCTGGATCTGCCACCTTATATAGGAATGTACTCAGTAATAAATGTTGAATACTTGAAGTTGTTCGAACCACCATTACTTGATGATGACGGCGACGACACTATGATCTTACCACGAGTAGAAGACTTATGGTTTGATAGAGAGGAACCACTCAAGGAAGACTGCATATTGGAGCGAAGAGTGACTAAAACACGACAAGGAGAGAAATAAGCTTTTCTAATTGGATTTAAAGGTCAAGTTCCTAGCAAGGCCAAGTGGTTCAACAAGGAAAAGGGGACTCTCGAGTTCCCTAACCTTCATTTTTAACTCTCACAGGAGTTCAAGTTCTTAAAAGGGGGAACCATGATACATGTGTATCCGTACTCCTTTAGGGAACTTAGTTAACCTCAATCTAAGTTGAGGGCAGTAATCCTTGTTAGGGAGAATTCCTAGTTAGGGAAGAGTTTTGTTTTAGGCAATACTCTTAGTTTAGGAAATAAATTCCTAATAGAAGTCCTTGGTCGGCTGAGTACGATGAAGGCTATAAATAGAGGGCTTTGACTAATAGCTAAGGACATATACTAGGCACAAAAAACCTAGAGAAAGCTTACGACAATACTTGTGCAAGCTTAGCAAACAGTTTAAGGTTAATCCACTGTTTAGAGAAGATTGTGAGCGTAACAAAGAGATAATTGTAATCCTTTTCTTTTTCATAATCTAAGAGAAGATATTTTCTTCGAATGACTACTTGTGTTCTGGTTTCTAAGTTTCTCGACTATTATAATTCTGAATTCCTCCTTTATAGTAATAGTTACCAAGGTATAGAGATCAATATGTATCAGGAAATTATCCTTCCTCGTACGAGTCTTGTATACCCTATTAGTCTTCTTTGGATATACACAATCCTTTCTCTTGTGGCTATTCTTCGCCTTGTGTTTCCCACTTATCTCGCAAACCATCTCAAAACGGCTTTTTGAACCTTGGGTATTCCTCACCAACACACACATGTTCTTAAGAGCTGTCTCTTTAGCCCAAGCGATTGCTTCCTTTGGATCTTTTATTCCCTACATAAGGACAACAATGGGAGATTAGAAGGTTCATTACAAGCAATCCATTAGTAAAGTTCAAGATACTAGGTGAAAAGTATTCTTTGGTAACATACCAGAGGCATTTTATAGTATTCCGACGTATCACGACCAAGCGGCTTTGCATTTGTTGGAATATATGTCACCACCTAAGGGTCGAATGAAAAGAAAATAAATTAGTTCAAAAATAAATTAAAACTCTATGCCGGAAAAGAGTTCCGGCATGCTCGACCAATGTTCCTAAAGCATGCTCGAAAAATACCGGAACCGAAGACAAAATTTTAAACCTATTCGACATTCAAATTTCATTTAAAATCAACGCCGGAAGCAAGCTGCCGGCATTCTATTAATCTACGGTTCTGGCCGGTACCTAGTTAGCGTAACCCATAATTAATATATTATGCGGTATTAAACTTTGGAAAATATTTCTTCTTGTATGTTTTTGGTAGGTAACTGCATGGTAACTTTATAATTGAACAATGCCGGTTTTAGTGCCGGCATTCTCGTTATCTATGGTTCCACGCCGGTATCCAATTCCGGTGTGGTGTTTAATTTTTTTCACATGCCGATATTTAGTTTTTTAAGGCACTGCTTCCTGTATGTTTTTCATGCAGTCCCGGCATGGTAACCTTTGAATAAAACTATGTCGGTTGAATATTCCGTAGTATATTCATTGGTAGGTAAAAAGTAACTTTTGTACCGGCATGGTTTTTGGTTGAATACTATGCAGGATTTATATTCAAAATGGGGGATATCGAAATTTCTAAGGCATGGTTGTAGTATGAATACCATGCCGGTATGGGGACTACGGCATTGTATTCATACCACTATCATCTTTGGCACCGAGGTTTTCAATTTGAAAAAATGGCGGGTATAAAGAAAAAAATCAATTTTCAACCTCCTATCGACTTTACATCCGTGTATTGGGGATGCTTGTATGTTGTGCAAGTTTACTTTCTTGTGTATATAGGTTCTTCAAAAAACTCTCCATGCTCGTAAAAATCATCATATAAGGGTTTTGGCTCAACAAAGAGTTGCAATTGTGAGTTGTTGTCATTAGCTGAAGATTCAAGATATGATCCTTGTTGTAGTTGAGGTAAAGATTCAGCAGCAGCAATTCTCTCTTCACAATCATCCTCCATTTTCACCAAAAAAGTTCCCTCCCAAAAATTTTTTTCCTCCTACTCTCACCTCACTCACCCAAATACAAATAAAAACACATACTAATCTTTTATCAAATAATATTAAGTTTTTTACTAATTATAATTATACACTAAACCTGATTAGTGAGGGGTAGATTAGGTATTAAGTAAATTACTTAGATAAGGGGTGACCCTGATTTGATATTGAATCCAGTTTTTGTCATTTTCATCTATCCCCAATTAGTTTCCATATCCCCCAATCGTGGGTTCTTATTTTGGGGGGCTTGTCGTGCAGAGTTAGTGCGAGGAATCAACACCATCCTTTATATACACCTAAACTGTACGTCTGTACGTCTCCGTCCACTTAGTAAAAGCATCATAAGAGTATCTCCAATGAGACATTGGAAATATCCTAAATATAAGGCCACATAGGATCTTTAAGGATTTAACCAAAAAATCATCTCCAATGGAAATGTGAAGGGAGAAAGTAAAGATGATGTGTGTGGTAGTTATGTAGACATCCTCAAAGCTATCCTCTAGTTTTAGAGGTTCTCTTAGAGGATGTGAAGGTCCTACTCATCATTGTTAATGGTTATGATTAGTTATATAATTTGGATCAATGGTTTAAAAAGTTCCAAATTAAAGAAATACAATCTGTGGTTGGAGGTGTTTTTCTTTCATCTCCTCAAATCAAGGAAATATTGGTCTTAACATAAGAAAAAACAACTTCCACAAAAGGTGCACACCAAGTTATCATTAGAGATGCTTTAAGGTTAATTTCGCGGATAAATCATGGCCGTCCTTATAATATAGATATATTTGTTTATTAAACTTTATTCTATTAATTAATTAGAAAGTCAATAAGTCAAAAAGCTACTTTGTTTGATATCAAACGTAATATTAAAGCATTGTAGTCCTTCACGTTAAACCAGACTAGTGCTAGGTGACTGGTGATGGCACCACGGAGGAATTTTTTCCGGAAAGAGAGGTGAAATTCATGTCGATAACACGGTTTCATGCCGTGCTCAACGGGATTGACAATGAGTCTCTCTCCAGTCTCCCCATCTCATCGAAGTCTTGATTGTTGTGGGGTGATAAAATATATTTCCTTGAGGAAAAATTTTGTGAAATTTTGTTGCTTTTGTTTATTTTTTTGCTTTGCTCTGACTCTAATTGCATGGCTGGTGTCTCGTCAGATAACTTCCTTCTAAAAACTTCGAGATATTCGTTTCACTTTTGTTTTGGTTCGTTTTTGTCGAGACTTGCTTGACTCTAATCTCTAATTGTCCCTGTACGCGGGTCTGAATTCAACCGACAATATTCAAATAATATGTACTATATATATGATCACTCGATCGAAGATGAGAGATATCATCCATTATCTCTGTCATTACCTTGTTATGGCAATTTTTTCTTCAGTCCCAATCAAATCCTTCAGTCCCAATCAAATCCTTCAGTCACAAATTAAGTTTGAATAAAATGAGCTTCATATTGATCATCTGTGTCACCCTTGTTTTATCCACCTTGAATTTCTCACCTACATCCCAATATCTCATAGCAGAAACTGATAGGTTAGCCTTACTTGCTTTCAAAGCCAAAATAAACGACCCATCCGGAGTATTAAGTTCGTGGAATGAATCGTCTCAGTGCAGTAATTGGACAGGAATTACATGTAGTCGTCGGCATCCAAGCAGGGTCACTGTCGTGGACCTGAGAAGCAGGAGTTTGGGAGGTCCGGTACCTTGCAAGAAATCACTTCACTGGCGAAATTCCACAAGAAATTGGTCGGTTATCCAGATTAAAAACATTCTTTATAAGTGATAATAATATATCTGGTATCATTCCACCCCAACTTTTTAACATCTCCTCCCTCGCTCATTTTTGGGTGGCCAGCAATAAACTTCATGGACCCATTCCACCCTATATTGGGAATCCTCTCCCTAATCTCCAGTCACTTCTTATGGGTGGAAACAGGTTTCATGGATTGCTGCAAAAATCGGTATCCAATCTTTCTAGAATGTCTATACTAGATGTCAGTAGGAATCAGTTCACTGGACCTGTACCTACCAATTTGGGTAACTTGCAAGGTCTCAGAGCCTTAAATATTTTGTTACCAAAAAAAAAAAAAAAAAAAAAAAGCCTTAAATATTGAATTAAATTCTCTAGGAACCGGTGAAGCAGATGACCTCAGCTTTATTAATTCATTATCAAATTGCAGTCACCTAGAAATCTTTTCCTTCGGTTATAATAAATTGTCAGGGAAACTACCGGATTCTATAGCCAACCTCTCAACAAAGCTTACCAATTTGTACATGGGGGGAAACAAGATATTCGGCGAAATTCCGAGTGGAATTGAAAATCTGATCAGCCTAAACATATTGAGCACGCAAAGCAACCAATTAACAGGAAGTATTCTCCATTCTATAGGAAAGCTAACTAATCTAGTGCAAGTTGTCATGTGGGATAACCAACTCTCAGGGAAAATTCCATCAAGCATTTGCAACAATACTCAGTTAGAAACTTTATTTTTGGATGGAAACAGATTAGAGGCAATGTTCCGAAAACCAACCCGGACATCGATTAGTATCCTATTTATTTCCCATGCATCTGTGTCATCATCTTCTTCTGCGTCAGTCTTTGCCTTTAGGTTGATTTCCAGTTTTACCACCAGCGGGTTCTCATGCAATTCTCCACCTCTTGTTGATTCTTCTGTGTTAAATGAAATTGGCTGCCTCTGCCAATCCTTCAATGGTGATATCTTTGCGAGGTTGAATATCTCCTTTCCATCATTGTCTCTTGCGTAAACCCGGCTTAAGACATTATCGTGGAAATCTTCTATGCTTTTAGGTGAGTGTATTATGGAGTTACAATATAAATTCTTTGCTTTCGCTCCCACTTCGATCAGATATGTTTTCTTTCCAGCTTCCATTCCTGGCGCTTGCTCTTCTGGTGGTGGTGGAGGTAAATTATGTTGCTGTTGTACTAGGAAATGGCTTAACTTCCCTTGATCTATCATTCTTAGTATGATCTTCTTCACATTTCTACATTTATTAGTTGTGTGGCCATGAAAACGATGATAAGCGCAAAATTCTCTTCTTCTTCTTCTTCTTCCTCCTGAAGATGGTTCATTACCCATATTGGGTGGTTCTGGTATATCTTCCATTAAAATCACACCCTCCCAATTTTTTTCGATCGTCGTATTTAGTTACGGCATATGTATATGCTCCAATAGTGTTCTATTTCCTCCTCATTGGCCTTGATTATATTGTCTCTGCTGCCCTCCATAGCCTTCCGCTTGATTATCAAATCTTGGTATCTTGTTATTGTTTGAGTTGTTGGTTTATTGCCTCTCTTCATATTCTCTGTCATATATCTCTTGATCTCTACTGCCAATGGCCACTAGATTTTGTTGATCTTCCATCACCACCCTTTCTTGACTTCCTTGAGATATGATTACGACTGCGTTTGTTATCTTATGGAGTAGACTTACGTTCTCAGCTTTTGTGCTTGTATTCGCAACGGGATAAGATTCCATTTCTTTTCTGCTTTTCTTCGAGAGCGATATATTCCTCTTGATATTCGCGTAGCTCTGTCATTGATATGGTATCTTTGATCCTGAATATTTGTGTGTACAATTAGTCTGTTGCAAAGAGTGCGTTAATGAATGATAGTATGAGATTCCTGTCATCTACTCTTCCAGCCATTTCACTACACATGGTCCTCCATCGCGTGGTTAAGCTTCGCAGTCTTTCATTTGTTCTCTTTCGCAGGCCAAACACCTGCTCTATGCCTGGTCGTAAGACATTATTAATGATATATGCTCCCAAGAATATGGACTGTAGATGATTAAATAATCTGATTGTTCCCATAGGTAAGACTTCGAACCACTTCAAAGCTTCTCCTGTTAAACTATCCGGAAAATATTTTCATAGGACCGCGTCACTATCTTCCCATTGTAATAAAGATCTCGCGTAAGCTTTTATGTGTTGTACCGCGCACGTGGTTCCATCAAAAATATTAGTGAACACAGGTAAAGTGCATTTAGTTGGCACTCCTATCATCTGTATTTGCCTTGCGAATGGTGTTTTTCTTGCTTTCTCAATTGCCTCATCCAATTGTCGTCTTTCTTCATCTCTTCATGTTGTCATCATCCCTCTTACTTTTGCCAATTCTCTTAAGATTTGTTCATTCATAACTTGGTCTGCATTTTGCTGTATTAGCCTTTTCAACCTTGCTTTCCTTTCTCTGTTGTCACGCATGTTTTGTCGTATAGATTCTTGTACCCATCGTTCTTCATCTTCTTCTCCTGTTCTCTGCACCTCTCTCTTTCATTCCTTGCATTCGTCTGTGCGTCATTGTATCTTTCAGCTTCTGCTTCGTGGTCGCATCGATCTCTTAACATTTCTCTTCCTTGTAAGATCATTCTTCCCTGCTCTTCGTCAGTTTCATCATCCTGATCATTATTTGTTCGACTACCTTCACCTTGTTGTTTATGTCTATTACCTCTGCGATTTCCTTTCATGCAATAATGTTCGCCTTGTTGCACATATCGATCATCATTTGTTTGTTGCTTTACACGGTGATCATCGCGCTGACCTTGTATATTGTCGCCTACTTGAATATTGCCAACAATTCCGTCGTTTAGAAGCTGCTCTTGTCCTGCATCTCTACGGCTAGATCTGTTATGTCTTTACGTGCTCCTGCTTGTTCTGGATCTTGAGCTTGTATGCGTTGTACTTCGTGACCGTTGCTCTTGTAATCTAAAATTCTCTTCTCTTAACTCATTATTCTGACGCGTCAAATTTGCACGTTCTTTCTCTTCTCTCACCCTTTCTGCTATTAGCCTTTGTCGGAGCTCCTCTATGGTCATATTCTCTTCATTTTCTGTTATTGGTCCTCCATCTCCAGTTCTTTGCTCATCTTCTTCTGTTGAATCTGTATTTGCAGTATGAACACTTACCCTATCATAGTCGATGGTGTTATTCTGCGCTGGTTCGCATCGGATCTGAGTTTGGACTTGATTTCCCTGATTGTATTTTTCTCCCATCCTCGATGATTCAGCAATTTCGCTTCTCTGTCTTCCTGCGATTCTTCTGCTCCTCCTGATTGCTATCGCTTGTTCTGCTGTAGTTTCTTGTCTCACCATCTATTTTTTTTAGAATAATATTTTCTCTTGACCAACGAAGAAGAATCTTTTAAAGAACTGAAAATTTTTCTAATGAAATCTGTTTTTCTGAGTTGAACACTTTTGGTTAAATCTTTTAGATCTAAAGTTCTAAAACTCTCAAAGATTGTAAATAGGTTGATGAAAAACTAAGAAGAAATTTAAACTTGTTTGTAAAGAAATTCACCAACAGGGTATATCATTCTGAGCTGCTTTCTAGCGCCAAAATGTAGTTGTGAGAAATCTCACAACCACACCCTTAGTAAAATCTATTGAACACTCTAAGAAATCATCATAAGAATCTCAAGAACTATTATTAAATCTTTCAATCAAATACAAAGTGATATGAAAACTCTAACTTGGTGAACAAACAATCTTTCTCTCTCCTAAATATCTTGTCTAGGCTCTCCAAAAAGATCTCTCTTCTTACAAAGACGCTCTGCTCCTTATATAGGAGTTTACATAGTGGAGGACAACTAATAAAGATTGTTTCGGATCTGACGCGCGTGAATGTCGCATAGGAGTAATCATCATTGCCGCACGGTTTATCTATGCCGCATAGATCTTCACACTTTACTCATGATTAAGTGACGTCATCTGGTTCATCATTCTAGATATGCTATACGTGTTTGTGTTCGCTTTCTACCTACGGAGTTATTTCGCATACAAAACTAGTGTACGGTATTTTGTACCCACAGTTATTAGCACATTTATAATGACATCCTTTCACCACAACCGATTTTTCATCTTCCACTTGAACGATGATAGGTTTTGATGTACTATAATACGTAATGCCGACATTGAACACGTGATGAGTTTGACTGGTATAGTGGTTGATGGTAGTTCTACTGTAGCTGATGATACTGCCCATATTTGAAAAGAAAAAAAAAAAAAAAGAGAAAAAGAAAAACCTCTCTGGTTTGTCTTTTGGGTTTTGGTAAAATGACAGATAGACTTGGTTCCAAAATCAGCTATTAACTTTATATAAACACATAATGTAGTTGGGTGCTGAGAATTATTGGTGAGACTACTTGGGAATTTGTAAATGCTATTGACAAGTTTGAAATGTTGCTAGAAAAGTTGTACCATGCATTATGGAAAACTGGGGTTGAATGTACGTTTCCAATAAGGTTGAATGCATCATTGAAACTTCAAAATAAAATTCTATTGTTATTTTGTGCATCCATGCACAAAATAAGAGCCAATCATTTGCATTTTAATGATAAAAAATAATAAAACAAAATGAGAGAATATGTTTTTTGTATTGGAGTATGTAAAGTTTGCACTTGTATAGAAAAAAAATTCAAAAAACCCATGAACATTTACCTTCTCCAATGCAAGAAAACATTATCTCTCATATTTTTTATTGTTTTTTATCATTTACAATGCCAATGATTAACTTTTATCTTGTTCATGGATGCACCAGATAACAAAACCATCTTGACCCTCCTGACTTGTTTTGTCGGGGAATCTGCTGGAGTGTATCGAGTGTACGTATATATATAACATCTGTCCCTGTTTAGTTGGTGTTGTAAAGGGTGGTGCTGCTATTGGCCTTAATTGTGTTAAATCAAAGAGGGTATATTGCAAGAGCAAGACTTAAGCCTAAGTCTAAAAAGTTTCCAGGACGATGTGATCATGAAAATTGTGAACATTAAAACCAAATCACCACGAAGTATGTCCAAATTCTGCAATCATGAAAATATATTATGGGATTGCCTTAGCTGATACATTAAGTCCTTTTCTTACCACTTTCAACTCTCGTGAAAATGGCTTTCTTCCCGAACAGATAATGTTAGGAATAATAATTTTAACAATTTCTTGCTTCCTACCCTGATTATTTTCTTTGTCCAGTTGCAGGCAGCTTCAGCGGTGAATTTTTAGGATCTGAATGCAATGGCTAAGTAACGAAAGCAAATAATGCAATTGTTTAAAGTATATACAGTTTTTTTTTTTTTTTTTACTCGGAAAAGGTTAAAAGTTCATTGCGAAATAAAAAAGAAAAGAAAAGAACAAGAGGGAAATGCACTAAACAGTGCTGCAACGCCCAGGCGAAGCTAGACAACAAGTAATCAAAAGGAGCAAAAAGCAAACCTTACAAACAAGAAAGTACACCCTAATGCGCCTACTACATTAACAACAAGCATATATACCCAGGGGTAGCTAAAGCTTCTTCTTGGAAGGGGTATGGTTTCTCATCTCACGCCCTAGCTTCTCTTTGTTTGTCACTCCATCCCATGCAAGCTTAGCCGCTTCCTTGTCAGATTTTGAGGGATGGTACTTGTCAACAATCCCACTAAAAATGTTCTTCACCTCCTTATCGATCCTTGCCTTCTAGTTTGAATAATCCTCTAAGTTGCATTAGCTTGTCCATATTTTTGTCTCTGTCTATAGGTTTAAATTTTGAAAGCTCTTCAAGGGGTTTAAACTTCTCAGCAACCGATTCCTTCTTGCTTGCGCCCTCCTCCCGAAGCACAAACTATAATAAGAGGTGGAGCTTTACGAGTCGCATGCTCGATCAAACGGGTAATTTTCTCGCATACTGCGGATCTCATACAACCCCCCATGAACTGAAAATCCTTCCTTCAACATCAGTTTCATAATCTGATTCTTCCATAGAGCCTTCACTCTTATTTACATCTACTTGGTATACCTTGCCAACATCTTTGTTTAGACTCGTCTGCACCCTTGCGTTTTCTTACAAAACCATGCGTCGAGCTGAAATGAACAAGGTACGAGAAATTTTTTCATCCTCCCACTCGATTGCGTTTCGTTTCAAGATGGGTCGTAAAATTAGAAGTGTTAACGATAGATTAGATGGGATTTCTAATCTATGGTGGAAGTTGCTCGCATGGTGAAAATTATGTGAATTGCTCACATGATATGAGTTTCGTGAATTGCTCACAGTTTTATGAAAATCATGTTAAGATTTCAAATGATGAATTTTTATTCGCCTTTGCAGGTTTGAGGAAACGAACAAATTCTAGAGATTTTGCATTATAATCACTACAGCTAGTGAAATTGTAAACATGTAAGAGTCTCGAGAGAGTTACCGTTTTCCTTTTTATATGTGTGCACTTTCATTCCATGATCCATTGTTTTGTTGAATGATGTGCTGAGGTGAAAATGTTGTATGACTCCTAGAAATAGTAACTCTCATATACCTTTTGATATTTGTGACAGATCTGAGATTTGATAAAAATTGCAATAGTGTGGAGATGGTGCAAGGAAGCACATCTGGTACTGCTAGTAATCAAATTCCGGTTGAAGATTCAATAATTTCTAATATTATTTCTCATGTTAATTTTCAATCCGCTAATAACTCTATGTTAGTCAATATGAATGGTGGAAGATTTAGTGCTCTAAACCAACTTGAAAAAAAAGAAGATGATGTTATAAGTGTTGATGAAGAAATTTTGGCAGAGATGGAACCTCAAAATTAATTCAGAATGCTGAAGTTACTAAATCGGAAAAGAGTGTTGTTAAATTTGCGAATCCAAGTTCTGGTGAAGTTACTAATGAGCCAGTTTCATTTACAACTTGGTCTTCAGTAGTTAATTTATATGGAAGTAAGAAGACTGAAACAGAAATTAGTAAGTCTAATCCAGTTGCTAAGAATATTCAGCTACAAAAACTTCAACTCAGACATCAGTTAAATACAATTTTAGAAGGAATGTTGGGGGTCCAAAACCTCCTCAGAGCAAGGGATATGGGTAGTGTCACTCTTTCAAATGAAGGAGTGCACTACCAATTTGAGCAGATTAGAGGCTGCTATGGGTAGTCTTTACCCCACTTTTCCCCCAAACTCGTTCATACACTCGTTCGCATGAACGAGTGGTTGGTAGTGAACTCTCCCGTGTGAAATTTGTTTTTCTTTTTAATATTTTTAAATATAAAGTTTCCCTCCCATGATATTTTATATTTTAAAATTTGAAAACAAAACACTGGACGGGGGACAGTCCCCCGTCCAAAACAAATTTGATAAATTTTTTATATTTTGAACTATAAAGATTCCTCCAATACGTTTTTTAATATAAATTTTGAAAAAAAAATTTACACACGGGGGACTGTCCCCCGTGTAGTGTGATTTCACCTAATTTACCATAGTAGCATCACTCCTTCGGATGAACAAGTTCTCCTTCAAAATGAAGGAGTTAGTCTCAAATTGAGACTACCCATAGGTGATGCTCTCAAAACAAGACATGAAAGTTTTATTTTGGAACATAAGGGGTCTTAGGAGAGATAGGGCCCAAAAAAAGTTACAAAGTTTATTTAGTCAATTTAAGCCAACACTATTAATTGTGGATTGCAGAACCTAAAATCAAATGTTCTTCTTCCTTTTGTAGTAATTAAACCTTTATGGTATGCAATCTATGGTGATACATAATGCTTCAACAACACATAAAAGCAACATCTGGTTATTTTGGAGTAATTCTAGTATAACTCCTTCTATTATTTCTATTCCAAGTCAGATGATCACAGTGGCAGTGGGAGATGTCTTAGTTTCTGGTGTTCATGCAAATGTTAATATGGTGCAGAGAAGATTTCTTTGGTCAGAAATGCAGTTGATTAGTGATCTAAAGAAACCTTGGTTAGTCATGGGGGACTTCAACTCAATTCTTTCTTTGGAAGACAAAGTTGGTGGCAGGTCTCCTTCAAGAAGATCAATGTTAGATTTTAGTGAATGTTTAAACTCTTTTGAATTATTACAAGCTCCCAAAATTGGTTAGATTTTACTTGGTCAAATTGTCAGCATGGTAGTAACAGAATATTATGCAATCTTGACAGAGTTGTGTTTAATATGGAATGGTTAAGATTATATGGTGATTAGGGATATAAAGTTGGTATTAGGGTGGTTTCAGGTCATTCCCCTTTAATGGGAGGCTGTGTTAACATTCCTAAGCCTACAAATGCTCCTCTCAGATTCCAAAAAACGTGGTTAGAGCACCCTGGATTTATGAAGGTTGTTGAAGAAAGTTGGGTTGAGCCAGTAAATGGAGACCCTGCTTTCATATTGATGCACAAGCTTAAGAGATTAAAGTTAAAATTGAAAGAATGTAACTGGAGTACATTTGGTAATGTTCATTTCCAAATTAAGGAAGCAGAAAAGTTGGTTAACGTAAAATGATAATTTCAGATAATAATCCTCATGATGAGCAAGCACTAAAAGAATTGGTATTGGCTCAAAATGATCTAAATTCAAAAGAAGTACAACATTGTATTATGATGAAGCAAAAGTCAAGAATAAAATGGGTTACAAAGGGTTCCTCTAACACAAATTTATTTCACACAAATATTAAGATTAGACAAACAAGGGATATGATATGTGAACTGGAGGATGGGGATGGTAACATGGTAGATGATCAGGATAAAATAGCAGATTTACTGATTAACTTCTTTCAACAAAAATTTCAATTTCAGGAGGTAATTGTAAATGATTCCTTGTTGGATGTTATTCCCAGGTTAATATCAAATGAAGATCAAGTCACGATAGGAACTATCCCTGAGTTAGAAGAAATTAAAAATGCAGTTTTCAGTATGAATGCAGAGGGAGCACCATGACCGGATAGTTTTTCTGGCATTTAATTTCAACAAAAATTATTGGGATATCATAAAATGTGATTTGTTGGATGCAGTTCAATATTGCTCGAGAAGAAAATACATTCCTAGGGGTATGAATTCAAATTTTCTAGTGCTACTTCCTAAAGTTCATGGAGCAAAAAAACCAAATCAGTTCAGGCCTATTTGTTTAAATAATTTCAACTTTAAAATCTTTACAAAAGTTTTATCTACAAGGATGAATAGTCTAATGAACAGATTAGTATCAAACCAGCAAGCAACATATATTAAAGGAATAAGTATACATGAACAGGTTATGTTGGCTTCTGAATTGGTGAATGAAATGAAGCATACAAGAAGTGGAGGGAATGTAGGCTTGAAGCTTGATATATCACAGGCATATGAGTCAATAAATTGGGATTTCTTATTTAAAGTACTTCAAAGATATGGCTTCTCTGCATCATGGTGTGAGTGGTTAAGAACACTATTTTCATCTTCTAAGATATTTGTTATGTTAAATGGTGGACCACAAGGTTTTTTCTCAATGGAGAGAGGGTTAAAACAAGGTGATCCTCTGTCTCCCATATTGTTTGTGTTGATGGAAGCAGTCTTAAGTAGAAATTTAAGCAGATTGGTAGAACTGAAGAAACTACAACCAATGGTTATCAGGAAGGGTGTGTATCCAACTCATCTATTTTTAGAAGATTATGTTTTCATCTTCAGTAATGGGTCAAAGAAAATGTTAACATCCCTTATTACTCTACTCAAAGATTATCAAGAATATTCTGGTCAGATTATCAATAAACAGAAAAGTAAATGTTTTGTGGATGGTTGTACTCCATTAAGAAAAAAATCAAATTTTAAGCTTAATGAAAATGGAGCTTATATCATTCCCTGACAAATATTTATGAGTCATATTGAAGCCTGGAAGAGTTAAGAGTGCTACTGTGTGGTCAATGGTGGAAATGATGCAAAGCTACTTAGCTGGTTGGAAAGGTAAATTGCTTTCATTCCATGACAGACTGGTACTTATCAAATCTGTCGTTTGTAGTGTTCCAATTTATAATATGGCAGTCTATAAATGGCCAAGCTCAGTAATAAATATCTGTGGAAAAATCATAAGAGATATTATATGGACTGGTGACAGTGAAGTCAGAAAGTATGAAACTCTTGGTTGGAGCAAAGTTTGTACAACATTCAATGAAGGTGGTCTGGGGATTAGAAGACCGAAGGTGACTAATAAGGCCTTATTAATGAAGATGATGTGGAAATTTATGAACTCAAGTGATGACTGGTCAAAATTCTTTGTTGTTAAATATAAAGATAAATATGGTGAATGAAGTACTCAATGGAAATTATCCACAGTTTGGCCAGGTTTAAAATGGGCTTGGAAGGATTTGAAGTCAAATTTGCGATGATATGTAGGTACTGGTGAACAAATTTCATTGTGGTTTGATACTTGGATAGGTGAAAATCCTTTGATTGAAATTTGAATTGCATTGAGTTAATAAAATACAAATTACATATGACTGTGAGTGATATTCTGGAAAATGGTGTGTGGAGAATTCCAAGTGATTTACAAGCTTTCATTCCATCTTTATTACCCTCAATAAGTGGAGTGCAAGACAATCTTATATGGAGTGGAGACTTAAAAGGTGTTTTCTCTACATCTGCAGTTGTTGAAAAAGTCAGAGCTAAGAAACCAAAAATACATTGGCTAGATCAAATATGGAAAAAATTTCTACATCCAGGTATTGCTAGCAATGTATGGGAAATACAACAAGGAGTATACATAGATGATGCAAAGCTCATCAAAAAGGCTATTCACTTGCTTCTAAGTGTTGTATCTGCCAGCAAAATCAAGATAGTATGAAGCATATCCTGTGGTTCTGCAAGTTCAGTAAAAAAATATGGCAATGGTTAGTAACGATCTTTCAGTTCCAAACACCTACTTCCTTCTCAGATATTCTTAAATTTTCTAAACAAGAAAGCTCATTTGTTAAACAAGTCTGGATAATAGCAGCATGTGCAACAATGAGAGAACTGTGGTTTCAAAAAAATAAGTTGATTCATGAAATCATAAAACCCAATTTGGAGAACTTTAAAAGAAGAATTATGAGTTTGGTATTCTATGGTGCGTACAGGATGACAGGTACAAGATGGGGGCAAAATTATGATTCTGATGTGCTTAGTTTTTCCAATCTAGGCCAGAGAAACATGAAGTTCAATATCATCAAGGAATGTCAGTGGTTGAGTCCTAATGAAGGTTTTTTGTTACTTTGTTGTGCTGGAGGTACAGTTGGAAATCCAGGTATGGTTGGTTTTGGAATTATAGCTAGAAATCATAACTGTCAGGTTATTGGAACTGTCTCAGGTGGAATTGGTATTGCTACTACCTACATAGCTGATGCAGTAGCTATTGTATGGTCTATTGAATGGGCAATTAAACTGCAATATAGTAAGATTATTATCAGATCTGATTCAATGGCAGCAATAGAAGATTCAAAAATAATGTGGTGCTGATGCATAATGGTATTTATAAAATACCATTCCTATCCTCTTTATCCTTGTTCTCCTTCTTACCCCCTTTATTTGGTTTATTTCCTAGTATATCCTTTATGTTTACTATTTATTGTTGAAACCCTAGTTCTACTAGTTGGAAGTTTGACTTGTTTAGAAAATAGGTGTAAGAACCCTAAATCCTTCCTAAGTGAAGAGCCTCCATCACTTTGTTATTTCCAATTTTTAATTGGGTAGAAATTTCAATTTGTAAGATATGCCTCTTTTATCTTCTAGTTTCCAATGTTAGAATTGGGTAGAAATTTGAAGACCATTAGAGAAGAACCTCAAATCTTTGTTACTTCCTTGTGGCCAAGGGTAGAAGAATCATCATTTGAAGGTTGGTTATCTTTATTTCATGGAATTTTATTACAATTTTACATTCCAATTTCAATTATAAGTATTAATTTACATTAGTTGGTATCAAGAGCTTTGGTTTGATTTTTTGGGGGAAGGTTTGGTAAAGATACTAATATCATCATCAAGTATTTTGGGTTGTGTTTCTTTTTTTGGTAGTTTTCTTAAATTGGGTATTTCAATCTTATGGTGTTTTATTATGATATCAAAAAGAAGAATGAAAATGAATGGGGAAGTACAAGTAAGTAATGTTCAAGTGATGAGATTATTGAATAAAATGAGATATGAGATGTTTGATGAAATGCATCAATTAGTAGAAGAGAAATTTAAGAAGTTGGAATGTCTTTATGTGGATTCATTTGAGCTTCCTAATGACTATGGAGATGAAGTGGAGCTAAAGAGTTCAACTTCAATTGGTGGGTATGAGCATCAAGAAGTTGCCCACAAGATGTTTGATAAATTGTCTCCACAAAAGTTTGATAGTTTTTCAAATTATGGGGAAGTTGAGATTGATAATGATGTTGCCCACATGGTATTTGATACAATGTCTCCACCAAAATTTGATAGTTTTTCAAGTTTTGAGGAAGGTGAGATTGGTAATGATGTTTACTTTGATCCTACATCGCCGCCCATATTTGATGAAGAACCTAATGAAGAAATGGAAGAAGAGTTTATCACCGGTTATCAAATACAAAGATTGGGTGTCATAAACAAATACTCCATGCTTGAACTTGACGACGATGATCGAGAGACAAGGCATGACGCATTCCATACCACTTGTACCATGAGAAGAAAGGTAAGCAAGATTGTTAATGATTCCAATAGTTATGTTTATGCCATATCCAAAAATGTCATCCAAGAGATGAAATTTGAGAGAAAAATTCACCCAACAACAAGCTCTTTATCAAGTATTAGCAAAGAAAATGAGAAATTAACTTATGTTGATCCAACTTGGGCTTCCTTTGAAGACAAGTATAATAACGCAAGTCACCATTCAAAGTTGGAAAAACTACTTGGTGTTTCTTTGCTTCTTAAGTGTGCACTTGACTATCACCACAAGAGGTTAACTTGGTGAGTAATTATAAAGGAAGAAATCGTGATTGAGTAGTTTTCAAGAAGGGAAGTAGTGCAATCATTAATGAGTTCATTTTAGTTTTGGATTACATAGCATTGAAGCACATCAATTCTCAAGACAAGTTTTCTACTAGGCATGATAATTGGATTTCTTATTTGCATCAATTCACTTGGTTTCGTATTGGGGCAAAAATGATTGGGATGAAGAATATGACAATTCGAGGGCGAATTTCTTTCAAGAAGGGGAGGATGATGCATACTTGGTATTTATAAAATACCATTCCTATCCTCTTTATCCTTGTTCTCCTTCTTACCCCCTTTATTTGGTTTATTTCCTAGTATATCCTTTGTGTTTACTATTTATTGTTGAAACCCTAGTTCTACTAGTTGGAAGTTTGACTCGTTTAGAAAAGAGGTGTAAGAACCCTAAATCCTTCCTAAGTGAAGAGCCTCCATCACTTTGTTATTTCCAATTTGTAATTGGGTAGAAATTTCAATTTGTAATAGATGCCTCTTTTATCTTCTAGTTTCCAATCTTAGAATTGGGTAGAAATTTGAAGACCATTAGAGAAGAACCTCAAATCTTTGTTACTTCCTTGTGGCCAAGGGTAGAAGAAGCATCATTTGAAGGTTGGTTATCTTTGTTTCATGGAATTTTATTACAATTTTACATTCCAATATCAATTATAAGTATTACTTTACATTAGGTGCCTTGGTGCCTACAGTCAAGGTGGATGAAAGCTAAAAAAGAGATTACAAAAATTATGTATGAACAATGCTATAAGGATGTTAATTTATATGCAATTGAACTTGCTAAACAGGGTGCAAGGATGCCTCAGGGTGATGTGGTAGTTCATGAAGGGAAGCCTCCTTCTTTTGTACTCAATTTTTGTAATCTCTAAGTCTTTTAAAAATTAATAAAATTGTGATTTATCAATAAAATAATGTGGGAATGTTATAAACACCCCTGCTATCCATGGGTCTTGCACAAATACCCTTATCCATTATGTATATACCCTTCACCTTCTAGAAGCCGACCATTGTTTTTTTAAATTCCGTAAATACCCATTAAGTTTTAAAGAAAAAAATCATCAAATTATTTCGTTTTTCGTTTCGGATCAGAAATTGTTCTCTTTTCGCTCTTTCTCCTCCACTTTCACCCATCACCACCACCACCATCAGCAACCGTTTCTCCTCCGCCGCAACCAGTACCACCATCACCACATATACGGAACCATTTCACCATCTCCATCGCTACCGTCTATAACATTTCAAATCCTTACTAATTAAAGAGAGAAAGATATCTTCGTCGGAAATTACTTTTCAGATTGAAAAACCAAGCTCGATAATCATCAACAGTTCAACATCATCATTATCATCATCATCTTCTTCTTCTCCCTTTGTCTTCGATTTACAATATCGATTCACTTTCGTGAGATCGGGAGATCTCGATTTTAGGTTTCGTTTTCCTCGTAATTTCTGAATCAAGATTTGAAATTTTAATTTATCGAAGCTTAACAACTATTCGATTTGAATTGTTTCGATCTGTTTATCTTCTGCTGATTGTTATCATTCGGAGTTATAGATTCCAGAAAAACTTTCATTAAAGAATTTAGGTCGTTACTGTGTTTCAATTGAACTTAAAATCAATTGATTTCATTTTGAAATAAACTTCATTTTTGTAATCTGTGGATCTATATTACCCTTTTTTTTTATTTCTTCTACTTTGGATTTTCAACCTAATTTAGACTTATATCTGATTCGGCATTTTCAGGCTTTTGTATGTAGGATTTAATGTTTCCTAGTAGAATGCAATGATATCAGGGTTCTTTAGCATGCAAGCTCCATGAAGGCCTTTTGTTTGAAAAAAAGAATGCAAAGAAATGACTATACATCCCGAAATCCTTGTGGTCATGTGTGGGTTTGGTTGATCGGTAACTTAATGTTAGCCATTAAGAAATTGATTTTTGATCAGAAATAACATGAATTTGTTGCATGCTTAACAGAAATATTAGAAGGCTTCAAAAGCAAAGAGCGGTGATAACGTTTTAAGTCACTATCGGTGTCAAGCAGGAAGAGAAATGTGTTGAGGTAGCTAGAGCTGATGTCGAACCAGGTGGTGGTGACATGGGAAGGAATTAGTACATTTCAGAACTCACTGGTTTTTTTTTTTTTTTTCTTCTATTGATGCGAAGGTTTTTTTTTCCTATTGATGCAAAGATTTTTTTTCTTCCCATGGTGTCCACGGTTACATTGGACGATTGGGGTCGATCTGCAGTTGATGACAAAACTAATGTATTGTATATCAGCTATATTTCTTACTTGTGTATTATATACCGGCTAGATTTCTTATATATTGCACATCAATGACAAAACTAATTGTATATCGGCTAGATTTCTTACTTGTGTGTTTGTGTTGATGTTTTGCATGCTTCAGCAGTACAAGATGGTTGAGACAAAACTTCTTTCTTAGTAACCTGAATTTCAGGTGCTATACATACTTTCAGTTTTCTCAGATCTCATATTATGTGTGGACAACTACAGAGTTGCTGCACAATATGTGTAGCCACTTTTAGTTCACAATAAAAGCTAAGTGGTCGATTAAAGCTTGAGATTAAAGTTTGCTGTGACAGTATGGAAGAGTCGGCTGGAGTTGATAATGTTGTTTTGTCTCTATTGCAGGTACCATTAGTGATCTGCAAGAAGCTATTCATTAGATGTAATTATTACAAGCTTTGCAATTGTTTAATATTGTGGCATTGTCTTATTCTCGATGTTAACAGGATTTATTCAAAGAATATGTGACGAGCATTTTATCCATGGAAACCAAGTTTAGTTGACTAGCACTACGAAGTTTCGTATGAGCACCAAAGATTTCATGGAGAGAAGCCGTAGTTGGTGTGCACCGGTTCTAATGGGCTTCTTCTTTGCTTCAAACATTTTTATCTCGCAATGGAAGTAAGTAATCGTAATTGTACATAGCGACACGTTATTGTTGAGCTAGATTTTGGGGACAAATTGATTTTCATATTTGAGGCAACTTGAGTTAGTTGCTTCCATATGTGGAGACAACTTGAACTAGTTGCCTACATATGTGGAGACAACTTGAGCTAGTTGCATCTATATTTATGGACAACTTGAACAAGTTGCTTTAAAATATGGAAACAACTCGAGCTAGTTGGTATGAGATTTAGACACAACTTAAAGTCCACTAAGGTGGGAACACGATATTGATTGCTACATAATATGCTTTGATGGTATTTAGATGTTGGTTTGAATGGAGTGCATGTGTTGATAGTTCTACAAAGAATGTTTTCCCAGTTGCTATGAAGATATAAATACTGGAGTTGTGGCCGCAATTGGTTTTGCGGGTTCAAATGGCTGTGTGATGGAGCTATGCAGGAGTCTCAAAGATCGGTGATGTTTTTCTACAAGAACAGTGGATATTACTCAGTGTCGAAGATGGGTTCCACTGGTGGAGATAACTGGTGCCTGCATTTAAGGTATACTTTTAGTGGGAAATTATCTTTATGTATACATCTTTGAGTAATCACGACGAATCTGTGGTGCAATGGTAGCACAACCGACTATATGTCGAAGATGTGTGTTCGACTCACACTAGGTTCACTTTTTTGTGTACAATTTTTATTTTTTGAGACAACTTGTGATAGTTGCCTCCATATATGAAGACAACTTTTGTGCTAGTTGCCTTCACTTTTAAAGGAAACTTGATCTAGTTGCCTCATATTGAGAGACAACTTGAGTTAGTTGGCTCCATTTTGTTTTGCAACTTGTTCTTGTACACTATTTATTAGAAACAACTTGAGCTAGTTGCCTTCACTTTTGGAGACAACTTAAGCTAGTTGCCTCCGGTATGGACACTATTTATTGGAGACAACTTGAGCTAGTTGCTTCAGATATGGACACAACTTATGCTAGTTAACTCCACATGGTAGTGGTGGTCGTCGTCGGTGTGATTGGTGGCGGTGGTAGTGGTTAACGGCGGTGGTGGTTAGCGGCGGCGGGGGGTGGCGGTTATTTACGGCGGCGATGTGATTGGTGGCGGTGGTGGTGGAGATTGGTGGTGTTGGGCGGCGGCGGTGGTGGTTGGTGGTGGTTGGCGGCGGTGGTGGTTGGTGGTTAGCGGTGGTGGGCGGTGGTGGTGGCGGTGGTGGTTGGTGGTGGTCGGCGGTGGTGGTCGTCGGTGGTGGTTGGTGGTGGTGGTTGTCGGTGGACATTGGTGGTGGTGGTTGGTGGTTGTGGTTGGTGGTTAGCGGTGGTGGACAGTGGTGGTTGGCGGTGGTGGACGGCGGCGGTGGTGGTTGGTGGTGGTGGCGGTCGTCGGTGGTGGTGGTTGGCGGTGGACGGTGGTGGTGGTGGTTGTCGGTGGACAGTGGTGGCGGGTAGTAGAGTTTTTTTTTTTTTTTTTTTTTTGAATAATGGTTGGCCCTTTTTGTATATACACTATATAAAAGAGGGTATTTTAGTAATGTATTAAGGTTAGAGATATTTGTAAAGTTCAAAAGGGTATATTTGCAAGGGGCCTCATAGCAGGGGTATATAGATAATGTTCCCTAAAATAATTAAAAAAAAAAAAAAATCTAGTAACATGGCAAAGTGTCAGCTTCAAATTACTCACCCCAGTAATAGCACTTATGATCACAATAATGTTATGCAACAATACCTAAACATTTCGTGCTTTGTAGTTGAATCAAGTGTCCTAGGAAGACATGATGATAAAGCTACTATAATAAAGATGTTAACTGTACCCAAGACATCATCCTTGAAATTTTCTGTTCTGTCCATAGTGGGGATGGGGGATTAGGCAAGAGCACACTTGCTCAATTGGTTTACAAAGATGGCTTGATAATGAGCAACTTTGAGACCACAGCTTGGGTTTGCGTATCTGACAATTCCGACATCAAAAGAATCTTGATGAACATAATCGAGTCGGTTACAAATAAGAAGTTTGATGATGTATCAAATGTCACTGTCTTGATTAATGAGCTTCAGAAAGAATTGAGCAACAAGAAATATTTATTAGTACTCACTCCATAATTTTGCATAACCCATACATCAACACGAACGTTAGGGACACCACAAATTAAGCAAAGGAAACCTCCAGCACTTGGACATTAAATTTATCCTCTGGACATGTCATAGTTTCTTGTGGAAGTGGCAAATCCATGAACTTCTGACCAATGAACAGCTTCACCTAACCAACGAAGAGCACCATTTAGAAGCACACCACCAGTTACATCAGAATACACATAAGGGATGTTTTGGCGTCTACTCCATGACCCAGTAAGCTAATCATTTCATGCATTAACCACCTTACATGGTCCATATGAGAGTTATGCGAAGGAGTATATATTCTTTGTTTTTTTGGACGATGATGTGATCATGTATATTCAAGTCATTTGAAAGTTTCAGCGAACTAGAAATTCAACAAGTCAAAAAGCTAAATGGCGTTTACTGGTGTTGATAATTCAAGCACTGGTTTGTTATCAAGCGTAAAATTAATAGTTAAAACTAAAGCATACGCAGTACTTACGCGTTGAACCACAGAATAGTGCAAGTACATAGGTGACTGTTGATGGCACCATGGAGGAATTTTCTCCGAGAAGAAAGTTGAAATTCATGTGGATATAACACAGTTCCATGCCGTGCTCAACTGGGTTGACGATGAGTCTCTCTTCCGTGTGGAGAATTTTCATCGAATTTTGTTTTCTTTTTTGTTTTGTTCGGACAGGTTTTGCTCGACTCTAAATTGCATGGCTGATATCTCGCCAGATATTTTCTTAAAAAATAACTTGGAGATATTTATTTCGTTTTTGTTTTTGTTTGTGATAAGACTTGCTTGACTCTAATCTAATCGTCTCTGCACGCAGGAAAATTTGTGGATGTCGAGCGTCTCCGAATTCTACTGAAAATCTTCGGGAAATCTATATTTATCAACACTCGAATGAAAAATGAGAGATATCATCCACAACTCTGTGTCATAACCTTTTCATCGCAATCTTTTCTTCTTCTAATCAAATCGTATACTCACAAATTAAGATGAGCTCCATGTTGGCCATCTGTATCACCCTTGTTTTATTCACCTTGAATTTCTTACCTACATCCCAATATCTCATCGCAGAAACCGATAGGTTAGCCTTACTTGCTTTCAAAGCCAAAATAAACGACCCATTCGGAGTATTAAGTTCGTGGAATGAATCGTCTCACTGCAGTAATTGGACAGGAATTGCATGTAGTCGTCGGCATCCAAGCAGGGTCACTGTCGTGGACCTGAGAAGCAGGAGTTTGGGAGGTCCGGTATCTTCATATATAGGAAATTTATCGTTCTTACAATTTTTCGACCTTGGAGACAATCAATTCATTGGCGAAATTCCTCAAGAAATTGGTCAGTTATCCAGATTAAAAAGATTCGAGATATCCATGAATAATATATCTGGTATAATTCCACCACAGCTTTTTAACATCTCCTCCATCACTGATTTTGGTGTAGCTGGCAACAAACTTCATGGATCCATTCCACCCTATATTGGAGATACTCTCCCTAATCTCCAGTTTCTTTGTATAGGTGGAAACAGGTTTCATGGTTTGCTACCAAAATCGGTAACCAATCTTTCTAGACTGTCTGAATTAAGTGCCAATGAGAATCAGTTCACTGGACCTCTACCGGCCAATTTGGGTAGCTTGAAAGATCTCAAAATTCTAAGTATAGCATATAATCGTTTTGGAAGAGGCAAAGTAGATGACCTTAGCTTTTTGGATTCATTATCAAATTGCAGTCACCTAGAAATCCTATCCTTGAGTTATAACAAATTATCCGGGCAACTACCGCATTCCATAGCCAACCTCTCAACAAAGCTTACCCATTTGTACATGAGCGGAAACCAGATATTTGGCGAAATTCCAAGTGGAATTGAAAACCTTATCAGCCTAAGCAGATTGAGCATGCCAAGTAACCAATTAACAGGAAGTATTCCCCATTCTATAGGGAAGCTAACAAATCTAGTGGAAGTTGGCCTGTGGGATAACCAACTCTCTGGACAAATTCCATCCAACATCTGCAACAATACACAATTAGAAGGTTTATATTTGCAGGAAAATAGATTAGAAGGTACTATTCCGCCAAGTCTTGGTAACTGCGGCAAACTGAACATAGTGAAGCTTTCAAAAAATCAACTTGTTGGTACTATTCCTAAACAACTCATAGGTCTTTCTTCACTGTCAAAGGAGCTTAACTTATCTTGGAATCACTTGACTGGTAATTTGCCTTCAGAAGTCGGTAACTTGGGAAAGATTGTCAACCTCGACTTATCAAATAATCAATTATCTGGGGAAATTCCAAGCTCTCTAAAGAATTGTCTTGGCTTAGAAATTCTTTATCTAAATGAAAATTCATTCGAAGGGATCATTCCTCCATCATTAAAAAGTTTGAAGGGAATTCAGGCTTTAGACATATCAAGCAATAACTTGTCTGGTCGAATTCCGGAGTATTTGGAGTCCTTTGTTGCACTCGAGTATGTGAATATTTCTTTCAATGACTTTGAAGGTGAATTACCAAAACAAGGGATTTTCAAGAGGCTAAGCGCATCCTTAGTCCGCGGAAATGAAAAGCTTTGTGGAGGAATTCCTAGACTACATTTACCAAGTTGTCCAAGACCGCCTGGATCTACAAAACAAAGTAAGCGATTCCCTCTCAAGAGACTGCTTGCAATAATATCTGGAGTTGTTTTATGTTTAATATTCCTGGGTTCCTTTCTCATATGGCTTTGGAGGAGAAAAACAACAGCGAAAGGTGCATCTTCGTCTTTGGGAAATCCTGTGAATAATAAGTTTCAAAAGGTTTCATACAAAGAGCTTCTTAAAGCAACAGATGGATTCTCTGCAGAAAATTTAGTTGGGGTCGGAAGTTACGGATCTGTGTACAAAGGATTATTAATCCTAAACCAGGAGCCAACAGTTGTTGCAGTGAAAGTACTAGATCTTCAAAGACGGGGAGCATCCAAAAGTTTCATAGCTGAATGTGATGCAATGAGATGCATTCGCCATCGAAATCTCGTGAAAATGTTGACTTCTTGTTCTAGTATTGACTTCAAAGGAAATGAATTCAAAGCTCTTGTTTCGGAATTCATGCCAAATGGAAGTCTCGAGTACTGGTTGCACCCAACAGAAAATCACGAACAACTTCAGATGTCATCGAGGAGATCGCTTAGTTTTATGGAGAGGTTAAACGTAGCTACTGATGTTGCTTCTGCATTAGATTATCTTCATCAGCATTGTCAGAGACCGATAGTTCATTGTGATCTAAAACCAAGCAATGTTTTGCTTGACGATGACATGAACGCTCATGTTGGTGATTTCGGACTAGCAAAGTTTCTAGGTGGAGTCATCATCAATGTTGAAGCTGAGAACCATACCAACAGTACTTCAGTCGGGATACGGGGCTCAATTGGTTATGCTGCTCCAGGTATTAGATTTTGTCTCACTCTAGTAAGCTCATAAAAAATAATCATAGATTCCAAACAATTAATTAATACAGTATATAATACTATTATTGCTATTTTAATATATATGCAGAGTATGGAATGGGTAGCGAGGTCTCGACTAATGCAGACGTCTACAGTTACGGGATCATGGTGCTAGAGATGTTTACTGGAAAGAGACCCACGGATGATATGTTTGCGGATGGTTTAAGCCTGCATACCTTTGCCAAGAGGGCTCTCCGTCCAGATCGAGTAATGCACATCGACCCTACAATGCAAGTTTCTCATATCCGTAACGGAGGTAATGATGACAACAATGAAATTCTAATCAATGGGGAAAATGAGGCCAAGTTATGCGAGGCTTTGACAGGGATTATCAACCTTGCCATTATGTGTTCAGTTGAATCATCAAGTGAACGGATGAAAATGGCACAAGTTGTGAAAGAGTTGCAATCGATCAAGACTATATATCTCTCGAGCGTGGGATCCCAGTAAAGTACCGAGTGGATGGGAGCGGCTAAGCAACCAATTAGGCGATCAATAAAATAATAGTTTCCGCACTCAGAAAATAACTAATCCTTACGGGACATGAACCAACCCTGTACTTCTTTTAATACAGTCTTTTGATCGATTAACAAGAGATTGTTACACTAAATAAAAATCCTTAATCTTTGTTTGTGCCATTGTGCCTAAAATGTTAATGCCGCATTTTAATTTTAAAATAAATGTTTGATTACCCATAAATTGCATACTTAGAGCGATCTCATATTATCCCTGTAACCAAGACTCTTAGAAGTTCCAACTTCAACGAGTGAATTTGTGTAGTTGAAACCAAATAGTTAGCAAAAAATGAAAACATAAAAAATCAACGACAAAAGACAGATCGTTTCTTATATAATCCTTCAAACTAATCGAAAACAAACATTAGAACAACCAAAAATAGATAACACACGTTAGAACTTAAAAGTACTTGGGAATTACAAATAAAAACATTAAATACCGAAAAGTCTTCATCTTCAGGGTCTAAGAATTGCGTACCATCCCATTCACTTCATAAAGTACCATGTATAATCACTTCCTAATGGTGTTAACCGTAAGAGTTCTGTATTTTGTTGGTTTATATGTTGACCTGTCCCTCAACATAGTAACCGTAAGCACACCTTCATGACGAACCACAGTGGCAGAATCACAGTCTGCATCCTCAGGAATCTCAATTCTCGATACTGTTTCATGATTACAACGATTCTTATGGAATCCTGTTACAAGAACCAATTTGTCATCCTCCATTGTAACGGATATAGTATGTTTTAAATAATCAGTGACTTCGATAATGAACACATGATAATTTTCGAGTTTCACTGGCACTGGCAGTATAGCTGATGAACTGCTCATGCTAATAAAAGAAAAAAGGTCTCTCTCGTTTGTCTTTTGGTTTTTGATAGGATGATGGATAGATTTGTTTTCAAACTCGGCTATTAAATTTATATACAACATAATTTAGTTGGGTGATGGGAATTAAAGAGCTGATAACTAATGCTTACTACATGGGAATTTGAGGATATTTAGTAACAAGTTTTAAAATTATTAGAAAAGGTTGTGCCATGCATTATGGAGAACTGGGGTTGAATGTATGTTTCCAATAAGTTTGAATCCATGAATGCATCATTGAAAGTTCAAATTAAAATTCTAACAAACATCTTGACCCTATCTATATACATCTGTCCCTGATTAGTTGGTGTTGTAAAGGGTGATGCTGTTAATGACCTGGTGGGTTGCAAGACTTGAGTCAAGTCTAAAAAGTTTTCAGGACTATGTGATCATGAAAATTGTGAACATTAAACAATTTTTAATTTATTTTGTACTGTAACAACGCCATTTTAAGGCTAGAGAGCTCAAATCGTGGATTTCTCAATAGCCACTAGAAAAAAAATGAGGACAAATCTGGGTGGCAGGGTAGAAACATAGCCTATGGTTGAAAGCAATGAAAGATTGAAAGGTAACCATAGGCCATCAAAAGCCTATGGTTACCCAAATTGAAGCCACTACAAGAAAAACTGGCTTAAGCGACCGCGCAGTTTTAGTTGCAAAAGCCTATATTAAGTCGCTCTAACCCTTGTAGCGATTAAAAATGGCACTCGCTCCGGAGTTGCAAAAAGTGGTATATGTAAAAGCCTAAAGCAGCTAGGCAATCGCTTTAGTTATCAAACAACTAACTGTAGCATCCGTTTCCTTCATCGCTTCAGAGCTCGACCGACCACCCTAGAGCAACTAAAATAACATCGCTTCATGGCTAAACCGACCACCCTAGAACAAGTAAAACACACATCACTTCAAAGTTTGATCAACCACCGTAGAGCAAATAAAATACTTAGCGGATAGATACATGGGAGAACTAGCCTGAAGTTGGTTGCTTGCATTTTTGAGCTACCAAATTTTTTGCTCGCTACATCTGCTGCTCTGGTGCCGGAAGCATCTCGCCGATTCCAATTTAGATAATCCCAAAATGAAATTAGAATTAAAATTAATACTAAAACAAATTATGAACCAAATTAAAAACTGAATCAAGTTTTATTATATCACAGAAATCAATTTACATCATTTCTTAAAAAATTACTACAATCTTTACAGGCACAAAAAGATCAAAAATACAAACTAATCATTCCTTTAAAAAATGATGATTACAATTTCCTTAATGTTGAAACAAAAGATGAACACTACTTAGACTTTGTAATTCATACTGCCATCATTCTTGTGTTTAAGTTCCTCTCTGGTCATTCATCACTGGGATCTTGATGGGATACTCATACTCTAATAACATCATGGACTGAATCAAAAGCAACGTGAGATTCACACTGCTGGCACTTTATATCACCCATTTGTTTTCTTAGCCTCTGATTTTGAGATTAATAAAGTGCTAATTCCAGATCTGGTTCCTCCATTCAAAAAGATAATCTGCAAATAGTTACAAGCAAATACAAAAAGAGATGAGTACTAAAATCAATAAATAAATTTTTAAATAAAAAAACCATATGTATAAGAGCAGATCTACTAAGAAGAAGAGTAAAGAGGAAGAAGAAGATGAAGATTCGACTCTCCACTCCCAAGTATAACTCACACAAGTTGATTCATGGAGAAGAAGCAGTTTCTGTTTCAAACGAGAAAAAAAATCACCCAAATCAGAAATTTCCATTACAAAAAAAAAATCATAAAAACCACTAAATTGAAACAAAAAAGTGAAGAATATGAAATAAATTAGTCAAGGACAGTAAGAATCGAACTATAAGGTGAAAACAAACCCACCTCTGATTTGTTAAAATCTCACGCACCATCTTTAAGATGGTGAACTAGTAAGATCCCTAGTATAGAAACACAAATTCTTGGATATACTATATACGTATATCAATAATAATAAATCAATCACAGAGATGGAGAAATGGTTGCGGCCGTCAACTACAATACAGGGTGAAGAAGAGTGAGAGATGCAGAGTAAATGAAGAAGATGGGAAGTGGTGGAGGCGGAGGAAGTAATAGAGATTTAGGGTTATTGGTGTTTTTACCGATGAGATAAGAGAAACAGATGGAGATATCCCAACCGTAGGATATTTTCCAAACTCGAGGAATCCAAGTAGCGGTTTTGTTCCTGTGGTACTTACTTATTTTATGTTTGATGTTTTAGAAACCTGACTTTTGACACGTCCCAATAAAGTTTGTTCATCTTAATCTGAGCCGTTAACTCACTATCCTGTAGTGCACGCGTATTACGTGGTTGCCCCAATGTTAGTGTGTTTATTTTTATTTTTATTTTTGAGTCGCTGGTTTGGTTTTTTTATACCGGGCCCACGTCAGTTTAGTCCAGTCCAATATAGTCCGGCCGAGATGGCCGGAATTTCGGCATTCGAGTGAACGATGGGATTAACTTCGCCAAGACGGAAAGTGACTAGGAGCCATAATTGGTCGAAACTTGCCGAGAAGAAACAACCGAGGTGAGGGTAGTTAGGTAAATTTATTGGTAAAAAAAATAGTTTAAGTCCTAAAAGTCAATGTTTCTTCTAAATTTTTGACTCCCTATAGAATGATTCTAGTTGGACCGCCATAAAAAAACAAGGCAAAAACCGCCCTCTCTCATGAGGGTGGGTCCCGTATCCCTGGAGTGGAGCAGGGGGTCCCGCTGTTGGGCCCCACTATATTAAGAATGTGAGAGCAATCGGTTTTTGGCTTGTTTTTAGGACGGTCTGCTAAGGTTTTCTGCTCCCTATAATACTTATCAAATTTTCTGTGAGTTAGATTGATGTTTTCGTCAACAAATGCATACTAGAAAAAAAAATCAGTGGTGATAAAAAAAAAAAAAAACTCTAAAAATGAAGAAATTGAAGAAGAAAACATAAGAAAAATCAAAAATAATCGAAAAAAAAAAACAAAAACTAGTTGTAGTTGAAGAATTACCACTTAAAGAAAAATCAAAATAAAAGAAATCAGCCAAAAGTACGATATAAAAAAGACCTAAATCTCAAATCAAAGTACTGGAACAGAATAAAGTCCAAGAAAAAAATAATACCACTGGAGATCTAGATGGAAATTGTTTCACCTTTATCTTGTCCAGTTTCACGGAACATATTACTTTATTTTTATGTAGAAAAAATGATAAAGCTGCACTCATTTCACTAGTTCATAAATTAAAGCACTAGGAAAAAAATGGTGGTTTAAATGTAGAACGAAAAAAGGTTTTGAGAAAGAATCCATTGTGAAATGTAATGAAAAGTGTTTCTTGAAGACAATTAATAATCGATTTTCTATCGGCTTCACTTAATTTCACTTTTGATTTCTCTATTACACTGTATTTCTCGTTCGGATGAATGAAGACGAATTATATCGAATTGAACATCACAGTTCAAAGATTTCTAGAGTTAGACTGCGTTTCTCGTTCGGATGAACATGAGACGAGATATATCTGAATTGAACATCACATGTTCAAAGATTACTAGAGTTAAACCTGAGTTTCTCATTCGGATGAACTGGAGACGAACACTAGTGGAAAATGGAAGTTAAACCACTTCCAAGACAAGAGGTAATATCTTTAAAAACGACTGTGTTCATCAGTTGGAATCTGGGAGTGGTTTTTTCCAAAACGACTGTGTCCCACAGAAGTTGAAACCTTTAAGAAAACGACTTCCACTGACAGTCAATCGATAACACTGACATTCACAGCTGTTTCTATAGTTTTAATTGCCGTTTGATAAGTGGTTTATATGGGATGAAATTTAAAAAAAATTTTGATTAAATCCGAATCCCGGTCGACTAGTTTTTCATCGATTGGCTGAAATTTGAAATTCATTAAAATCTGATTCATCCAACTTATTTATGACTGGCATAAAATTTGAAATTCACTAAACTGAAATTTTAATAGATGCTCATTTGATATCAAAACGTTCAACATTCAATTCAAATTCGAAATATGATTACGACAGTAACTCGATTACATTAATCGAGCTGACAGTTAGGTCAAAAAAACCAAAATAATTTACACAAGAACTGAATTCACACCATTCTAAGTTATAATTACACTTAAGCATTCTTAAAAACTAATTTTCTTACAATCACTGGAGCCCAACCTACGTAAAATAAAACTAAAACCAACAAAATGATGAACCGATTATCTTGTAGAAAAAATAAGTTCGGCGTTAGAGGTTTAATAACAAAGTCATAACAACATAGTATGTCCTAATAAAATTCTTGACCACTTCAATTTCAACACCACTGTATCTGTGTCGCCAGAAGATACAACCACTACACCGATTCTTACTAGTCCATAAGAGGTCAAGAGTTGTTAAAAATTGAAGGAAACAGAAACAGACAAGTGCATGTTGGTGTAAACAAAAAACTCTTGATCTCTTACATGTTAATGTTTGATATAGACAGACACTAATGAAATGCAGTTAAGGAACCAACCCTTGAGTTATACAACTTAATATATTCATTTGCAAAGAATAAACAATGGTGTTTCGTGTTTCACTACTAAGATATAACAATGTAACTTCTTTCCTATTCACATTCCAAAAGAAAAACAAAATAACCAAAGAAAGATAAAGTAAATGCACATAAACTTACAATCAAGTTTAATAATCTTCCCATCCTGCTCCCAAAGGCGAATTTTCTACGTAAAACACATGATACGAATTAAATCCATTGAACTTTAAGTGAAGCATTACATTAAGATATGCTATAACAATTTTCTTATAAGGTAGACGCCAATACTGCTGATGTAACGTGATCAACGACCGTCCGGAGGAGTGATCAAGAAGTAGAGACCACAAGCTTGTCTGCAGTTGGACCACAAGAAGACGAAATATATCATCATTGAATATCACAAGTTCAAAGATTACTAGAGTTGGACCTGAGTTTCTCGTTCGGATGAACTGAAGACGAAATGTATCTGAATTGAACATCACAAGTTCAAAGATTACTGGAGTTAGACTGCGTTTCTCGTTCGGATGAACTAGAGACGAAATATATCAGAATTGAACATCACAGGTTCAAAGATTACTAGAGTTAGACCTGCGTTTTTCGGTATGCGTATAGCATGGAAACCATTAAAACATAACCGAGTTCCTGAGTTCATATAATTTTTTGGGTATGCGTACATGAAAAGACGAGGGTACCCAAATACACCACATTCTTTTTATTTCAAGTTATAAGTCTGATACCAAGTGTGATCGTCTATAGACAAAGTCAAGACAATAAGAGCTATGCTCTAACAGCATCGGTATGTATACCAAACTGGTTCCGGGACCAATAATTCTTTTCTAGTATGCATACGTCCGGTATGCGTATTGGTTCCGGGACCAACAGTTATTTTCTAGTATGCATTGGCTTCAAACCTTATGATTTTCCAGGTTTGTAAAACTGGTATGTATACTTGTAACAACTCTTCATTAAAGTCAACAGTATGCATACATCGATTCACAAATTCGTGCTCAAGGGATATGCGTATCATTGTCAGCTCATGAAAGTCATATCTAAGGGGTGCGTGTGCGTACATTCCCATATTCCTGAATTCGAACCCAAGGGGTATGCATACCGTATCTTCCCATATTCTCGAAAGTAGACCAACTGAATGATCCATAAAAATATGTATATGAAGTATATATCTCTTTAGTTACTTCTATCACTACAAGAAAACTAGTGTATTACAACACCCTACTCATGTGCTTGAAGGTCTCATGTTCGAGTACACAAACTCAGCTACTAAGTTGCTAGCTAGAGATAAAATGTCTTATGTTTTTGATTGGTCGAGATACATAATTGGGATGCGATTTTACGAACTTAACCGTCGTCAAAAATCTACCATCAACAGTATGCATACTTTGTATGCATACCTCTGATTAGTTCACTAATTCAGACTCAAGGGGTATGCGTATCATTCCCGCTCCGGGAAAGTCAAATCCAATGGGTATGCGTACCTTCCCATATTCCCCAACTCAAACCCAAGTGGTATGCATACCGTACTTTCCCTTGTTGAGTCAGTATTCACCGAACTTTCCCCTATCGAGAAAGAAAGTGGCTCTGAGGTCGAAAAACCCATTTATGGCGACTTCGAGAAAGAAAGTGGCTCCGAGCTTAAAACCCGATCAAGAGTGGACTACTATAAGTTGGAAACTTCGTAAGAATTATGAATCCAACCATTCATATGTAAGATTCCATCGGAACATTCTATGAAACCTTAAACAAACCCTTTTTTCGGCGACTTCGAGAAAGAAAGTGGCACCGAGGTCGAAACGGTAGGGAGTGGACTACTATAAGTTGGAAACTTCGTAAGAACGATGAATCCAACCATTCATAGGTAAGATTCCATCGGAACATTCTCTGAAACCTCAAACAAACCCTTTTCTGGCGACTTAGAGAAAGAAAGTGGCTCTGAGGTCGAAACCTGACCGGGAGTGGACTACTATAAGTTGGAAACTTCATGGATTACCAGTTTATCAACGACCACAATATCACATGTTATATATCAAAGTTATCCAACATTGCTCGGCCTCACTCGATTTCTTTTGGATTCATGGGTTCATATGATTACTTATTAACTCAAATAGAGGTTCCCTCCACCTCACTTAATTTTTGCGTGTTATCCTTGATTTTATCTAACTTGCATTTAATTTGCTTAATTAATTTCTCATGTTATCAATCACTTTTACCTAATCTAGGACAACGTCATATGATTTCTCTAGAATTTCATCGGTTTCTCTAGTCATCCTTCATTTTAACCGGGTGTTCATTTACCTTAGTAATTCCATCTGTTATCTAACAAACTTACCTAATATCGCTGAACCTCACTCAATTTCTCCAAGATTACATGGTTTTATATTAATTCAAAGCTGAATTTTCATCATTGTCACTTAATTTTTCTTATTATCTTTAAATTTTATCCACTGTTGCTCAGGTTCACTTAATATCTCCCGGATTCGGCCGATTTCTCATGTCATTCTAAGTTTAAAAATCGGGGTTCTTGAACACGACAACGTTTTTCCATCTTTCTTCGTGAAATTAGGCATTAGGATATGATAAAGGATAAACCGAGAAAAAAACTTTAGTCCACACGGAATAGTGTAATTTATAAAATAAACAAACAATTTTCTTTTAGTCCTAATTACACCTAAGAGAAATTATCCCAAATTATCCTTAAGTTGCTTATATCTCCAATAAAAAGCTGAATTATATTATCCGATTTAGTATAAATGCATATATATAAGTCATACAGATTACAATTAATTACATCAAAGTCGATCGACTGTTTATCAAAATTTTCACAATTGTCTTCGGTTTATTACAAGTATCAAAATTTGATAATAATCTTTCAAATTGGTGCAATCTCTTCGATTTTAAACATTAAAAGTTTCATTATATCGGCCCGAATTTCTTCCAAATCACGACAATGATCTACAACTTCACTATAATTTCGTTAAGTTTCACATTTTTTTTTTTTGCTCTAATTAATTGGGTTTTTTCGTCGGTTGAAACACCGCAAAAGCGGTCAGCTAATTAACATTAAATATTTTGATTGATTACACGCGATAACCGATATCACATGTGGAAAATTTGTCAATTCGCAATACATAATTACGAAATTAACTCGGATTTGCTTATTATCAACACAAAATTGGTTAAAAAGACCAAAATTAAAATTTCCTGGGTGAAAAGGACAGTTAGATTTTGATACTGTTTAAATGGACAAAAATTTAAAAATAGGCAGGATGTAACCAGTTTCATATATCCTGCCCATTTTCAAATACTTTTTCTTATTTTTAATTTACAAGGATGCATCCAGTTTCATCCTCGCTATTTTTAAGTTTAAGCCAGGATGAATCCAGTTTCATCCTTGCTATTTTTTTTGTGTCCATTTCACCCATAAAATTTTTTACTCGTCCATTTGAACCGTGTTTTAAATTTTTTTGGACAAATGACCCATTTTCCATATTATCAACACGGCAAGAATTACAATTTTTGGGTATCGTAAAATTGGGACTAATGCTCACCCAAGCATATCATCATCTAATTCACCCATAGTACGATCCGTATGATATTCATTTTGTCCAAGAGAAGCCCATAAGCTCACTCGAAAAATTTACCACATTATGATCCGTGTGATATCCACATTGGCCAATAGAACCCATACACAGTCAAAAAAAAAACATCACATGGATCGCCACCTCATTGTCAATTCTTTTCAATCTCAGCCACAGACATCAACATGCGCGACAACTGTCAAACATCTAAGGCTAAACTTCTAGGCGGGAGTAGTAGAGGCAATTTTGAATTTTGGCTACATATTTTTCCCTCCAATTGTTTTTTTTCCCTCCAAATTCTTTCTATATGTATCTAAAAAGATCTCAAAGCCTAAGTTCTAAATATCACGCTCTAATTCTCTTCACCTTCTCCATCTAAAAATAAACTCACCAAATCTTCACCACTAACACCAGTCCCACAACCGTATTTACGAACAAGTTGCTCTCAATCGATCTAATAGACTAACACAAAGCTCAACCGGATTAATTGTTCGATATCAATTCAAGATAGTCAAAAGCTAGGTTTTTTATATGGTTGGCAAATTCTCGATTGAAAGCTGAATTGGTGATTTTAGTTGTTTTCATATTAATGGGTGGGATTTGATTCTTTGTTTTTATTTGAATTTTAAAATTGTTGGAATTTTTTTTCCCAGGTCAAAGATTCTTATAGATGACTGATGAGTGTTTTATTTTCCATAAACTTCAGTGCTGATTCTGATGCAATATGGTGTAATGAGGGTTTGATTATCATCACTACAAGCTTATACTGAAATTGCAATCTTTTGTTGAAGTTTAAAGATTTATGAATTGCTGGAGAATTTGTTGGTGGAATTGTATCCGTGAATTGAATGTTTTAGTTTGCAGTTTTGTGCTCGTGTGTGTTTCTACATGAGAGTGAATGGTTTTTGTGTGAATCATTCAGTGCTTTTTGAGCAAAAATTACACTTTTTTACCGAAATCACCTATTTGGATCAACAAAAAATACTTACGGGTATAATCAATTTCTAATTTCTTTTTCTTATTCTTGTTCTGATCGTTAATAATATTGCATACTCGGTTAAAGGGTTTATGTTAAAACTTTCAATTGATCTTTTTTCAGGCATACACAGTGTTTGAGATATTGCCTCTTCAGAACCGATGTATAGTTGTAATGAGTTCTTAGTGTTTCTATGCATACAACTTAATGTTTAATCGGTAACATTGAACTACATAGTACATGTACTCTCTCGATGAGCGCGAGAGGAACTCAAAATCGACACAAAGAAGAAAAAAGTGAAGAAATATTTCCAATTTTTAACCAAATTTTGAACAAAGGAACTCCATCAGATCCGGGCTTCATTCTCGTGCCTGAGATAATCGGATATCGGTGAAGTGGATTCATTGTGGAGAAGCTGCTTGATTCCATAAAAAAAGTCAAGCTTATTTGAAACCGTAAGATATATCTATATATGACCATTCACTTTCCCTTTTATGAATTGGCAATCGCTATAACAGTTTTACCAGCCAAACAAATTTTAATTTTCGATCTATGGTATCTTGAAGTAAATAGCCACAAACCTACTATTCCACTCGCTTATATACGATTTGGGAAAAATGTTGGAGCAACCAACAAATTTATTTAGTTGCTGCCATTAGGTGGACATAGGTTAATAGCAGCCAAAATTTCTGATAGTCGCAAACATGGTTGCTTGACTGTTAGAACGACCAAAATTTTGTGCTCTTGCTAAGATTTTGGTCGCTTAAACCAAGTTTTCTTGTAGTGAGCTAATTTGAAGGAAATACAAATTCACTTTCGAATTTAGTTCATGTTTTATGGTGCAAACCCATATGTGGATTATCCTGATCACCCATCGTTGGAAATATTATATGCGCGCGGTTTCGGTTTCTCGGAAATCATATTCATGCGAAAAGCAAAATACTAACAAGAAGAGAGTTAGAAAGACTTATCGGATTGGTTGATCGAGGCGAGGTAATCCTCTTTCCTTAAAGACAATTCATCCCCGCATACGGTGCTCACGGTTCTACGGATGTCGCCTTCCAAGATACAACGATCACGCCTTATAGTAAGTAGCACTACAATACTTTTAGGCCAGCGAATGTTGACATTAGTGTGCTCTTAAATGACTCTGACTCTCGACTCCAAAAACTTGTTTTTGTTCTCTTCTAACTTGTAAAACCCATACAAACAAAACTAAGAGGTGAGTTTATATAGAGTCAATAGTGACTCTACAAGGTGTCTTTTCACCAATAGGAGACTCTCCATTGCCAATGTCGACTCTCCATAACACCTATGATCATGACTAGGTGTCTTACGGTGAAAAGGCATAACCCAAACACATCTCTTGGATTTAAATCTTGAAAACCAATTTTCACTCACATAGTTATTTTCACTAAAAATTCCAACACCCTTAAATGCGTGGGGTGAAGAGACTGAAAAATGAAACAGGCCATATCACAATCAACTCACTATGTGGCGTGTTTGCTATTATTTTTAATGTCGCATATTACGCTTGGCGGCGCCTCTGATGGTCTTGGGCTGGTGAATTTTTGTTTAGCATGTCTATCTGTTGGGACAATATAGAGATCTGATTACAGGTAGCCATACAACCTGGTTAATAAGAGGAAATTGCATAAACTATAGTATTTTCCTTAATCTTTGTTTGTGCCGTTGTACCTAAAATGTTAATTAACCACGTAAGTAAACTTATTAATACTCGATTCGCATAGATTGTTAATCTAGAGCAATCTTATACAATCCTTGTTAACAACCAATCTTAGAACTTTAATTACTTGCACATTTGAATGTAGAGGCCAAGTCTTAGAGCATAAGTGAAAAACATTCAAACTAATCGAAAACAAACAGTAGAACAACCACAAAACAGATAACATGGGTTCGAAGTACTTAAAGAGTTCCTTATAAAACACTAAACAACAAAACAGTCGTTATCCTTAATCACTACCATCCCACTCGATTCAGAAATTAATTACCGCTAATTCTTTTGACAATAATAGTTCTGAATTTTTTTGGACGAATTTTTTCCGCGTGTCTGGTTTAGGAGTAGGATCTCGCAACAGCAGTGTCCCAGCGAAGTTGTAATCAACAAATATTTGCGAAGACCATTACAGACTATTTGAGGAATGACGTAACAGGTGACATCACCCTAATCACGAGGAAAGTGTGAAAACTTTGCGAGATTGAAGAACACGTGCGAAGAAAACCCTTGTAAACTTGCGAGAATGACGCAGGCCAGATCCGAAAATAAAGTTTGGTTTAGCTGTCATCCATTATGTAATATCCTATATAAAGTACCAAGTAGACTTGAGAGGGGAGGATCTTTTTTAGAGTGGTGAGAAAGCAAATAGGAGAGAGAAAGTCCAGATAATTCTTATTTCTTTGTATTCTTATCATTCTTGTAAGATTCATAAAAGAAGTTAATAAAGATTTGGTGATTGTTCTTGAAATTTGGGTAAATACTAGTGTAAATCCATTAGGGTGTGATTGCAGGAAAACCTGCAATTACATATTGGCGCTAGAAACAGGGAGATCATGACAAGGATTTGAAAAGTTTTTTAAACTTGTGTGAAGATTGTTACGGTGATTTGAAAAAGTTTGGAATAATTGGTGAAGAATTTGTATAATTTTTAGTGGATTATTGAAACCAAAAGATGATGAAACAGGTCGGAAAACCGATCAAGGAAAAGATTATTAAAACCAAAGAAGGCAGTAGGAGATTGGAGTGTAGTTTAATAACAAAGACAATGATTAATGAGTTCCATGAAAATATCAAAGGAATAATACATAAACGAGATTTTGAAGGAAAGAAAATTATGACAGTGGAAAAGGTGTCACCATTGAAGGATTGGGAAAAGCAAAAAATTACATTCACAGCAGCAGAAATACCAGAAGAAAATTTAAGGCACACAGCTCCGTTGGTAATCACAATAACTGCGACGCGAAAAGAGATGGATGATTCAGCGAAGTCTGTAGAAGAATGGGTGATGAAAAGAACTTTAGTAGATACAGGGAGTTCAGTCGATATAATGTTCTATCATGCAATCAGAGGAATGGGATACAAAGATGAAGAGATGACTTGTTAACATATCATATCCACGGCTTTGGAAAATCTACAACAAAACCTAAAGGAGAAATAGTGGTGCGAATATTGCTAGGAGAAATTGAAACACAAGTGACATTATGCGTGGTGGATGTAGAATCACCTTACAACATGCTATTGGGAAGGCCGTAGATACATGCGATTAAAGCCGTAGCATCAACATTGCATCAATGTATCAAATTCCCTATGCCAAGTGGAGTAGGTGAAATCAGATCGGAGGTTAACAGTGCGAAAATATGCTATCAAAAAGAAGTGGAGAGTTATGAAGGACGTGCAAAGAGGCGAAAAATTCGCTGAAAAATGGCGAAGGAGGCAAGGAAAGAAGAAGAATTTAGAATTTACATGATAAAAGCAGGGGAAGGAAAAGGAATACTGAGCGAAATTTCGGAAGAAGGAGACGAACCGATAAAAACAATAAAAGAGCCAACCCCAATATATAGGAGAATCAACAACGATCTACACTGCAGCAGAACCAACAAAAGAAATAAATGTTGGAACTGAAGGAGAACCAAAAATGTTAAGGATTGGAACCAAAATGGACGCAGATGAGGAAGAAAGAACAATCAATCTATTGCGAGAATATAAAGACATCTTCGCGTGGAGCATGGAAGAGATGCCCGGAATATATCCTTCTATCGCGTGTCATCATTTGGCAATTAACAAAAGTGCAAGACCTTTCAAGCAGAGGATAAGAAAAATAGCAACAATGTATCATCCCCAAATAAAAGAAGAATTACAAAAGATGCTTAACGCAGGTTATACAACAAGCTAAATACCCGGAATGGATAGCGAACATGGTCGTGGTGCCTAAGAAAAACAAAGGGATAAGGATCTGCATAGATTTCAGTGATTTAATTAAAGCATGTCCAAAGGACAGTTTTCCATTACCAAATATTCCACAAATGGTCGAATCAGCGGCAGGGAATGATAGAATGTCTTCTTTAGATGGATATAAAGTTTACAATCAAATTCCTCTCGCTGAGGAAGATCAAGAACACACTGCATTTTTCGCACCCAGAGGATTATATTGATATACGAAAATGTCATTTCTATTGCTAAATTCCGGAGCGACATATCATAGGATGGTAGAGAAGGTGTTTGCGAAATGGATACATAAGACATTAGAAGTGTATGTGGACGAGATGTTGGTGAAAAGAAAGGATGCTAAAGATCATGTGCAAGATTTGAAGGAATTTTTTGAGCAGATGCGGCAATTTAACATCAAGGTAAATCCTGAAAAATGCATTTTCGGTGTTGCGTCGGGAAAATTCTTAGGATACATCGTGTCAAAAGAAGGAATACAAGTTGACCCAGAGAAAGTAAAAGCAGTTCGCGACATGCCAATGCCAGCGACGGTGAAACATGTACAGAAATTAAACGGACTCTTGGCTTCGCTAGGAAGATTCATTTCACGATCATCGGACAAATGCAAACATTTCTTCAACATACTTAAGAATGGAGCGAAATTTAGATGGACAGAAAGCGAAAAAGCACTACAAGGAATAAAAGACCATTTGATGAATATATCTATCTTACAAAAAGCAGAGCCAGGGGAAGAATTGCTAATCTATCTTGCGACAACTTCGCATGCATTAAGTGTTGTGTTGTTGCGAATAGACGCAGGGGTAGAAAAGTCGATCTACTACATCAGCAAGACATTCAATGCGGCAGAGAAAAATTACTCGAAGATTGAAAAATTAATACTGGCATTAGTTTATGTAACATTCAAACTTCGCATATATTTTCAGGCTCATAAAATAAAGGTGTCGACAAAGGTGCCAATTGAATCAGTAATGAAAAATTCAAAAAGATCAGGCATAGTGGAGAGGTGGAACGCGCAAGTGGGACATTTTAAGATCAAGTATGAAGTACTGTCTTCACCGAAATCACAAGTTATTGCAGATTTCTTAGCATAATTTCCATTTGAAGACGATGAAGTTGTGGAGGAGATGATGGATGTAGAAGAAGAACATGGGAATCCAAGAGACTTGCTAACAGATCCCAATAGATGGAAAATATTGGTGGATGGATCATCAAATGGGGAAGGTAACGGAGTGGGAATTGTCCTAATTTCGCCCGAATGAGCGAAAATGGCTTTTTCCTTCAGGTTGGAGTTCACATACACTAATAATGAAACAGAATATGAAGCAGTGTTACATGCCTTAAAACTCGCAATAGAAATGAAGTTAGAAAACGCAAGAATCACCAGTAACTCTCATCTAGTCATTCGCCAAATAAAAGGAGAATACACTGCGAATGAACCATCACTAAAGAAATACAAAAAGCTTGTTGAGGAATTATCAGCGAAAATCCCAAAAAAAAAATGGAGACACATATCAAGGAAGGATAACAGATTAGCAGACGCCTTTTCTTTCATCCCAAGTATGATGGTAGATCCAACTGCGAGATGCATAAATATACAAACACTTCTTTCGCCTTCGATCAACAAAGAAGATGAGGAAGAGGCAGATGTGATGATAATAGAAGATGGGGAAGAGGAGAAGCGAACAATGTCGCAGATCGGAGAATCGAACTTCATGCATATCTAGAGAAAGGAGAAGTACCAAGAAATATATTGGAGGCACGTAAATTGAAGAGTCGTGCGACAAATTACGAACTTAGAGATAGGGTGTTGTATAGAAGGTCATTTAATGGGCCATCACTTAGATGCTTGACACAAAAAGAAGGAGAAGAAGTACTGAAAGCACTACATTATGGAGATCTTTGGTAACCATCTTAGGAGGAAGATCTTTGGCATACAAAACAAAAATGCAAGGTTATTATTGGCCGTACATGCATGAGGACGCGAAAGAGGTATCAAGGCGTTGCGAAGAATGTCAGCAGCATGGTAGGAGGATACATGCACCTGGAGCACCTTTATCACCTTCAACAAGTGTGTGGCCCTTTGGAAAGTGGGGTTTAGACATTATGGCACCATTTTTACCAGGATCTGGACAAAGAAGATATTTGATGGTCATAACAGATTATTTCACAAAGTGGGATGAAGTAAAGGCAGTACAGCATATTCGCGATAAAAATGTCTTCACATTTATATTCTAAAATATCATTTGTAGATTTGGAATTCCTGCATAATTGGTGTCTGATAATGGAAAACAGTTCGAGGGGCAGAATATAGAAATGTTACTTAATGCATTTAAGATAGCATGTGCTAAAAACAAATAAGTAAGCCTCGATGTAAAGGCCCACATTTTTTGTTATAATTACATACCTTTGGGCTTTGATTCCCCCTATATAAAGACAGAACTGGAACGGGTTTAGACGTGCACGTCCCAAAAGTAGGACACCAGGAACATGACTTGGTTGGACTGAACCGGGTCGAGTTGGACCGGGGACTTTTCATCAAAATTTTCACATAAGGTCGTGAACAAATTCTCTCCCGCGGGCAGAATATACAAAACACATATACAGTCAAATCAATCAAGTTTATAAATAATTAGACAAATGCATGGACAACAAAATCTAAGCCTAAAAGGGCAATATGGCAGCATAAAATGATGACATTCAATACAATATAACGTAAAGGAAACATGAATGACGAGTTAAACAAAAGAATTTTTTTTCCAGACAGGCGTACATGTGAGGAAGGATGACAAAACCATCCCAAGATTTTATAACGCATTCCAAATTTTGAAATCCACAACACCAAAAATAAAGAAAAAATTGTAGACAAAACTTTTGTTAATCAATCATGGGATTAAACTTGTAAACAATACATCATGGGTACTAATTAGTCATGGGGTAGTATGGACATCAATTTCAGAGACCGTATAAACATGTGCATCCATTTCATACATGTGATAAAATAGGACAAAACTTATTCACAGAAAAAGACAAATGGGCATATGAATCATGAATCCATTTCATACATGTTATAAGATGCAATCACTCGGGGATTTGCATGCATATAGCTTTTACAGGACACATCAATATATACAGAATGCAACGTATGTTATACGATCAATTTTCACCACATATCAATAGAGCTAATAATGGCAACAGTTACATAATGCAACGTTTCATTGCATGAATCGCAATAAAGGGCTAATAAATAAGTAATAAAGACAAATACAATTTTTTTTTCTCTTTTTACACACAGAGTACCAGAAACAAATCAAATATTTTATTACTACATTTTCAAATCCGTTCTTAGATATATAGCAATCATCATGTGGTGTTAGGTGTATGATCTACATAGCAATATATAGATGATAATGTATAGGCTAAAAAAAATTGAAATACTACAAAACATGGTGATTTTATGTGGAATCAATTTCATGGATACATATTACATATATACAAACAATGGCAGACCAGTATTTCAGACAATATATCACATCAACATTCACAAATAACGAAGTGAAAAGAAACAAAAGGTTTAGATATACCTTTTAGCGAATGGATAATTGGAAAAATGATAAATAATGGTACCAAAATCAGATGACGGCGACGGTGTTTTTCCACTATTTTGATGATGATCGGAAAAAAATAATTTTTTTCCAGCATGGTTGGAGCTCGTGCATGATAACTGTAGTTGCGGGAAATCCCACACTACACCCCTTACTCGATTTTGCTTAATTAATCCATTGAAAGATGTAAGATCAAGAATATTTATTGATTGAATCCATGAATGGTTTACACAGGAAAATAGAATTACACTTAGAAATTAAAACACTCTTAAACTTTCTCTCTCCTAATGACTCGCTCAACAACTCCAAAAGATCTCCCCTCTTTCCACAGATTCACTCAGCCCTTTATATAGGGTAATACATAGTGGATGATGACTAAGCTATCCTTTATTTTGGGAATGTCCCGCGAAGTGTCGTGAGATGCACAAACATTCGCTCTCGCGACACTTCTTAACCCTCGCCAGTCTCACGTCTTCTTTATGTTTTGCCTGTCGTTATTCATTGCGTCGTTTATTTTAGCTCCTGCGACTCCTTCGCAATGTTTGTCGTTTATTAATCCCGCGAACCTTGTTTGTTGCGATATTACGATCCTACATCTTGCCTCTTTTTCCTTGAATATTGCTTGACAAGCGATCTTTAAGGAAAAATCTATTGTGGTAGCAATCTTTGATTCTTGTTGATGAAGGAACGAGCAAAAGAATACTTTCCTTGAAAAGTACGTACTTGCCTCTATTCTTTTGCGAAGTTCCGAAGCTTCTTTGAGATATATACAAAGTATCGTCTCTTATTTCTCCTCATATTTCTCCTGCGAAGGGAAGAGTATCATGAGAGTGATTCTTTTGATTTGCCGCGACTGCTTATCTTTATCTGTTTCAGTTTTGTACTTTTATACGGATTTTGATTATTAATGTCTTTTCTTGACACGTCTCTTTCAACCGCTTATTCTTGACCATTCATGTCTCTTCTCGCATTAAATGACCTCGTTTTTTCTCGAGGATCTTTTTCCCTATATATAGTTTTCTTTTCCCCTCCTTTTCATCCTTTAGTTTCTCTCTGCAACTTTTCTTTGACTCTCTCCTTCCGCAATTTGCGCTCCTGCTACTGCAAATCTTTTCTTCGTCCTTTCTAGCGTTGATCCTAATCTCCAAACTCCCATCCATTCCCATACTGATAATGGCTTTCATTAGTCGTGCATACAAATCTTCTTTTGATGAAGTTCAACAGAAGTTGCTCGAGAAGGGTTTCACTCTATCAACCATTCCCGATCAAGAATCTTCATCTATTCTTTCTGCAAAATTATTTTCTGATCATCAATGTGATGATCAAAAGATTATAGTCTCGCTAGGTCAGCTTCTCGCGGGACTTCCCATTCCCTTATACAATCCTGAGATGCCTTTATTTTATGAAATCTTGGCCCATGAAAAATTCTCTCGGGTTGTTTATCAATTGAGTGGCGATTGCATTCGCCTAATGCTTGAGTTCGCGAATCGTGGTCTTGGCAAAGGATCTTTATACCCTACCACTTTGTTAGACACCAGATTTATGGAGACTTGGAAATAATTTCTTGAGAAGTACCTTGTAGAGAACTTTTTTTGAAAATTATTCGGTGATAAAGATGAGGAATGCGAAATCTCATTTGGGGTATTCGCTTTGAGAAAAAGAAGGATAACGTCCCCGAGGATAAATTGCTCATGCAAGATATTGATCGGCACCGGGCAATAATACTACTCCTCGCCACTCCAAAGATGAGAAGTGGTGGGTTGTACCCTTGATTTTAAATGGCCCTTATATCGCGGGCTCGCATATTCTTCTGCTTGAGTCTCGCGAGGATATCATCCTTGGGAATTCAAATGGCCCGATAAGGCAAAAGAGGTATGTTTTCCTCTTCAAATCTTGCCTTTGCAATTTTTCTTTATATTTGTTGAGTTTGTGAAATTTTTCAGATCGCCAAATTGAGAAGAAGCTACAAGGATAATCCGTTGGAGAGTACTCTGACAATACTTCGATCGCTAACGAATGAAGTAAGAAATATTTCCTTTGTTATTTAAAACAATATTGTTGCCTCTGTTTCTTATCTTTAACCGTATGCGAAGGTTGAAGCTGAAGAAGCTGTGGCCGCGAAGATTAAAAGTAAGGGTAAAACTGTCGTTCGCAAGGGTAAATCTTCTGCTCCATTAACTAAGAAGCGAAAGATCCAATCTTCTTCTCGCCTTAGCTCAACTCAGAATCTTCGACGAGGATAACCATAATTCAAATTCCTCTCTCGCTAAAGAGATTCCGTTGGCCGGCTCTCCTATGGATCGGTTATCTAGCATCTTCTCAGATTCTTTCCAAGGAATGGGAGATGCTCCCTAGCTTCCCTTTGCGGGACTCTCGCAAATGTGTGTAATCTTTGCTTTACTAGAGGGCAATAATTCTTTCAATGGAGCCTCTAGAATTGTGTCTCCCGACTTCTTGAACGCACTTGGGTCTTTGGTATGCATGCAGTCATATTTCCCTGTTAATTTTAAATTTTTAAATATATATGTATTGACAGTTCTTCTATCTTCTTTCATAGGTTGGAAAAACTTCTTTTGTAGTTGCCTCAGATCTCGAGAGAAGACGCAACAACCTTGAAAAGAGAAATTTACAATTGAACAAGAAGACCCAAGAGCTGGAAGCTGAAGCCGCGTCATCTCGCGATAGGATTCAAAAATTAGAAGCCGATCTGGACTCCCAAAAGGATAGAGTATCTACCCTTCAGAACTCAAATCAGCAACTTTATGGTATAGTAATTTTCAATTCTCAAATCCTTGTCATGTTATCTTTTATCTTTCTTTGTCTGACTATTATTCTCGCAGACGTATATAATCTCTCCGAAGAATCCATTCTTCTCCATTCATTTCCCGAGCCTATGAAGGATGATGTCCTTCTTACTCACCTCAATCAATCTCTAAATAGTTCCTCAAATAAAACTAACCTCCTTTCATTAAAGGATCTTCAATCCAAATATCATCTCTTAGAGATCGAACACAGATCTAGTTTAAATTTAACTAATCGCTTTAAGCGAATGTACCTTGATTCCGAGAAGAAAATCAAGACTTTAAGGAAGAAAATTAGTGATCTCATAGATGAGAACGATCGCATTACTAACGAGAGGTGCACGGGCGTTAGCGAGAATTCCACAAATCTCTTCTTGGTGTGCAAGTTGAGCGAGATGAACTCCTTCATCGAATACCATACTTAAGCAGCGAGAAGAACAAGTTCGTTCTCTTCTTGTTATTAATAGTGATGATGAATTCGCCTGGGCTGCGAAAGTTTTAGATAATGCCGGGAATAACCTAGGTGTTGATGTTAGTCTTCATCTTTGAGCATACTTCCTTGATTAAGGATATGATATCGATAGAGAAGGTTATTTATTATACCTTACTGCTTCTTACTTTTGTAGTATTGCTTGTAAATTATTAACTTGTTGTTGCTTATTTGCAGAATCTGAGAAGAGGCTTCAGGTTAGAATTAGAGAACTTGAATCTGAAAAAGAACAACTCGCCAGGAATTTTCCAGCGAGAATTGAAGAACTTCCAAGCGAAAAGAACAGCTCGCAAAGAGTCTCTCCCTTCGCGAGAATAAATATTCCAAGTTGAAGAAACAATTTCTAACGACAGTGGAGAACTTTAATAATGATGCTGTTCGTTTTCGCAATGGAGCCATGGAGTATGTTTGTAAGGACCACAATATCCCTCTGCATTCATATCCCTGACTCCTCGATAAGGTTCACGAGAATACACTTTGTCTCGGAGCGTTTCGATAGTGAGGCTAGCGAAGAAGAAAATTCAGCGATGAAAATAATAGGCGAAGAATCGGATGAAGGAGAAGAATCACCAAAGAGATAACTCTTTTTGTTTTCTTTTTTTTGTAATATCTGTACATTTCTGTATCTTTATTATAGTGTACTTCTTGGATTTTCCCCCCCTGAATTCAATCTTCACTCCCCTTTTTTGGTAGTTCTTCCTTGTAATATAATTGGCTAACCTTATTGATGTATAACTCTTTCATCAGAAGATGAATAACCATATTCCATCTTTTCCATTCCCATACTTGCCTCTGTTATTTATCTTCAGATGGAAGATTTTAGTTGTCATCATGTATGTGGTTGGATAATAATTTTACTGTTATTGAAATGTATTGTTGCGACGAGGTCGCAGGTATCTTCATAAATCAAGAATTCTACTTGCCTTGCCTTATCTTCATAAATGTATTTTATCTCTTCTTATTGCGACAAGGTCGCAAGCCGCCCTTACATTTTCAAGCAAGGGCCCATTGACCCTGCCTTGTCATTTTTGTGTGGTCTTCCGAGTTAGACCTCCCTAATTAGAGGTCTTCCCCTGCCACCTTTCATTGCGACAAAATCGCAGGACGTCTTTACACTTGCATGTAAAGACCCATTGATCTTGCCTTATCATTTTCCAAGTATTTTTGCCTCGCGGGATGTTTTAGTTGCGACAATATGACAGGCCTAGATATCCTTGCGAACATAAAGCCCCATGACATTTGCCGTCGTGCGACGAAATCGCAGACGTCCGTACACTTTCGTGTAAAGACCCATTGATCTCGCCTTACCCTCGCGTTAGTATTATTGCCTCTGCGCAGGATCATTGCACAAATATGACGAGCCTAAATTCTCTTGTGAAAACATAGCCTTATGACATTTGCGTCTGTTTTGACACTCCCCCTATTGGAGAGCGTCGCCCTTATCATCTCCCCGGTTGCCCCTTCAAGGAGGCGAAACATCGGCCATACAAGACTAGCTCCTCCCATCCGGTCTTAACAACAACAGTTGTTTTCGCAGACCTCTTATCCCTTATATCTATATGGTTTATGGTTACGAGACCGCACCCTAAGTGGAGTTTTCTTCGGGCGAGTGCAACATATGCCAAGACTTGCCAAGAATGGCCAGGGTAGGTTCATCCATCCCGGGCACTCAGCTCAACCGTGTACCTCGGCGCCTTGAGCATACACGACTCCTTGGAAGAGACCCTCGGTCGCCCAACCAGTATAACCTTATATATATAGTTGGGAATCCAAGGTACCTCTCCCGGATAGGCTTTCATGGGCCCCAAATTTTCATGACTCAGGTTTCAGGAGCGGTGTAACCTTTCCCCTGAGCCATGTTGAGAGATACCCCCTTATATGACGCACTTTAGGTCTTACATTTGCCTCTTACGAAATGTTATTCGCGAACTAGGGTGTACGCCATAAAGGTTCGTCCCATTCTTTTACTCATTCATATTTGTTAAATCATTCAATCATTCATGTTTCATTATTTGCTGACATTTGTTTACGAAGTATTCGCACAATTCTGTTTCATTTGTTGTATTTTCATTTTTCTTTCTTAAATGAATTCCCATATACTCTTGACTGCGAGATTCTCGCACATCATTACTTCAATTGCTGCTTTTTCTCTTGTTTTTGTTGATTATTCACTTCTTATGCCTTTTGTTCCTCATATCCTTTGCTCCTTTATTATCATAATATTCGCCTATCTCTAGGTATTCACCTCGCGAGGTATGTTCAGTCCTTACTTCTATAGCATCCACCATCAGTTTTTCTTTTCTCTGCTCATCTCTCACATGTTGCTTCCAACCTTTTCTTTTGGTATTTCTTTCTTCGCAGCTTTCTACATCGACCTCATGACATTGTTGCGACTCCTTCCAATCTCCCTGTATGATACCAATGCCATTTGGATGTGGAAATTTTATACATTGATGATATGTTGATGCGACTCCCAAGATTTCATGAAGCCATGGCCTCCCAATCAGCGCATTATATGGAGATTCCACGTCAACCACACAGAATAAAATATCAGTTGATAATCCTTGTAGAGGTATTCTCATGTGAACCTCTCCCTTTGGTTTGTTTGCAGTGCCATTAAAGCCATATATCTTGTATGTCGAGGGGATCAAATCCTCATCTTTTCCTCCCATCGTCTTGTAAGTATGGTAGAAGAGAATATTCACCGAACTTAGGTGTCGATTAGAATTCGGTTTATCGCCCACAAGCACGCTCATCATCTTCTCCATCAACTGGTTTCGGGTTAATCTCTAGTTTCACAACCAACGGGCTATCATGTGTTTCTCTTCCTTTTGGCACTTCATCTCGCGAGAGAAAGAAATAGTCTTGTTTGCCACTTTTCTAATCAAGTCGTTCTCGCCGGACTCATTATTTCTTTATCATTAGCATCTCTTGCAAAGACTCTCTGAGCACGTTGTCATGGAAATCTTCGATTGTGCGATAGGAGTGGACGATAGAGTTGCAGTTCAAATTTCTAGCTTTTGTTCCAACTTCTATAACAAATGTTTCCTTTCCTTTCGCCGACACTCGTTCGTGCATCTCTCGGTGGTGGTGGTAATGTCCGGCCTGTTTCTTCTCCCTTTAGAAAGTGATTGACTTCCCCGATCAATCATCCCGAGAATAATTCTCTTTATGTTTCTACAATCGTTTGTTTGATGCCCATGGAAGCGATGGTAAGAACAAAACTCATGACTTCTATCGCTTTGGCGGTGGTTCCATTCCCACGTTCCAAGGTCTTTGGTACATTTTCCATCACAAGTATTGCTTCCCGGATCTTTTCCACACTAGCGTTCGGTGGAGGCATCTTAATCTCTTCCCACACTATTCTGCGACTTCTCCGCCCTCCACGGTTATTTTGCCTTCGTCCACCATAAGTTTCTTGCACATGATCTAGCCTCTGAATCTTATTATTGTCATTACGGTTGTAGTAATTCCTTTCTCGTTCAAACTCTTCTTGATCGTGGCTTCCCATGGCTACTATCTTCCGCTGTCCCTCATCGGCTTTCCTTGCTTGCTGTCCTTGCGAAGTGCTCGCCATTTGTATTTATGAATTGAGGCAACAAGCTTGCGTTCGCAGCATTCGAGCTTGTGTTCACGATTGGATAAGAATTCATTTCATTCTGTCTTTCTTCTAAGGCAATATATTCTTCCTGTAACTCTCGTAGTTCTGCCATCGTGATTGTATTTTTAATTCTGAAAATTTGAACGTATAACAAGTTAGTCGCGAAGAGAGCATTCACAAATGAGAGGATGAGATATCTTTCCTCAACCCGTCCTGCCATTTCGCTACACATGGTCCTCCATCTTATTGTCAACTGCCTTAGGCTCTCGCCAACCCTTTGTTTCAACCCGAATACATCTTCAATACCTGGTCGCGAAGAGTTGTTACTTATGTATGCTCCCAAGAATGTGGCTTGTAAATGGTTAAATGATGTGATTGTGTTCCTTGGCAGACCTTCAAACCATTTTAGTGCTTCTCCTATTAGGCTCGATGCGAAATATTTGCATAGTATAGCATCATGATTCTCCCACTGTAACATACATCTCATATAAGCCTTGATATGTTGTACCGCGCAGGTTGTTCCATCAAAGATGTTGGTTAATGCAGGTAGATTGCACTTAGGAGGTATTCCTCCCATCTGTACTTCTAGCGTGAAGGGATTCTTCGCGGCTTCTGCGATGGCTTCGTCTAATTGTTTCCTTCCTCCTTCCCTTCTACTATTCAATAATCCTCTCATTTCAGCCAGTTCTCTTAAGATTTGTTCATTTGCCCTGAATTTGATTCTACTGGTCTTTTTAGCTCTGCCTCTCTCCTTCTTCGCTCGTGCCTATTTTGACCTTCCTGCTCGTTATTTTCTCCTCTTCTTTCCCTGCGACGCTCTTCTTCATTTCTTTCGTCAATTCGCACGCCATTATATCGGTTGTTCTCTCTTCTTGGCTGTCTCTCAGCTCTCATCTGCACCCTCTCATATTCTTCGTTAATATTTCTATTGGTACGATTTTGTTCCCTCCTTCTTTCGCGGTTGTCATGGTTATTCTGCCGGATTGCCTCTTCCATCTCTTGATTTTCCATTTCTGCTCTTATTCTTTCTCTCTCGCGAGCTAGCCGCGCTTGTTCAATGTAGTGTCTCTCAATGTCATCCTCGATCTCTCGGTTTCTTCTCAATTCTTCTCTCCCGTGCAAGATTATTCTCCCTTGGCAGCTGGGTCGTTCGGCCCTTGGAGTTGCATGTTTCCTTGATTTTCCCTATTCCGCTCATTTTGAAGATTTTCGGGCTGAGGAACATAACGATCTTCCATTTCCCCTCTTCTCTCGCCATGCTCTGTGCTTGGATTTTGTGTTTCTTGTTGGTTTTCTTCCTCGGTACTCTCTGTTGGTAAAACTCTCCTTCTTTCTTCCCTATTCGATCTTGAACTTGATCTCACGCTACTTCTTGATCTCCTATTTTGCAATCTCATGTTTTCCATCCTCAATTCATGATTCTGTCTTGTCAGGTTTGCTCGTTCCTCTTGCCTCTAGTCGTCTCTCTTCGTGTATTGTTTGTCTCAATCTTTCTAACGCTGCCATTTCTTCGTTTCTGGATTCATTTCTCCATTCATCCCTTGCTCGCCTCCTCCTTGTCCATTGTTCTGCCCGCTTGCTCCTCTTCCCTCTCGTCTTCGAATCGAGACCTCCAAGTATGCACACTTACTCTATCATAATCCACAGACCGCGTTTGCTCTTTGGGGAGACCGGTGGGCTGATTTTGATCTTCTCCATCATTTCTCATATTCATCCTTGACGATTCTCCTGCTTCATTCCTCCTTTCTCCAGCAAGTCTCCCACTTCTTCTTACAATCGTTGGTTGCCCTTGTACATTTCTTCTTCTAGCCATTTTTCTTTTCCAATGAATTCTTGAGTATCTTCTCCAAATCTTTTCTCTGTTAATCCAAATTCTTTCCAATTTCTACGTCAATCTCTGCTCAGTCCCTGTTTCTAGCGCATATGTAGTAGCGGGAAATCCCACACTACACCCCTTACTCGATTTTGCTTAATTAATCCATTGAAAGATGTAAGATCAAGAATATTTATTGATTGAATCCATGAACTGTTTACACAGGAAAATAGAATTACACTTAGAAATTAAAACACTCTTAAACTTTCTCTCTCCTAATGACTCGCTCAACAACTCCAAAAGATCTCTCTCTTCCCACAGATTCACTCAGCCCTTTATATAGGGTAATACATAGTGGATGACAGCTAAGCTATCCTTTATTTTCGGGAATGTCCCGCGAAGTGTCGCAGATGCACAAACATTCGCTCTCGCGACACTTCTTAACCCTCGCCAGGTCTCACGTCTTCTTTATGTTTTGCCTGTCGTTATTCATTGCGTCGTTTATTTTAGCTCTGCGACTCCTTCGCAATCTTTGTCGTTTATTAATCCCGCGAACCTTGTTTGTTGCGATATTACGATCCTACAATAACGTTTTGTAGTAGAATATTGGGGAAAGAGAAGGATTTCATTCATAAGAATTCTCTAGGTTACATGGATAGATTATCCTTTATATACATGGAAAAGGGAAACCCAAAATATTTCTGTTTTGGACCGCACATCCATGGGCATGCGCCCTTCAACAATTTTTGATATATAGTTAAGGGCTGATTTTGTGGAGCCAATAGTATCGTTTTGTTTTGTGGACACTCCTTCAAGGAGTGTGCACAAAATTGGACTCGGTAGTGTTTATGAAAAGTAATGAATCTGTAATTTTTGTAAATCCTATTTTGCCCTTATTTTTATAACTCTTTCAAAAATAACTTTTAAATTAAATGAGGCTACTATGGTAAAAGTACTAACCAAAAACCAGTACCCACATGGAGTCTTAAGAAAGGGTTGATCACATTCGGGGGTCCATAAACAGGTAAAATATACAGTTAGACACAAGGGCATAGTAGTAATTTGCACGTGCATATGCATGTGTGGAACAATCTTGTTTATAAAAGCTGAAAGCTGACTAGCTAGCTCAGTCGTGTTTACTGGTGTTGATAATTTAGACACTCGTATTCTATCAAGCGTAAAATTATCACAAAAACGGTTAAAAGGACTAAAATCAACAATTCCTGGGTATAAAAGACATGTAAAATTTGATACTGTTTAAATGGACGAAAATATGAAAATAGTGAGGATGTAAACAGTTTCATCCTACCCATTTTTGAAATACTTTTTCTTATTTTTAATTTACATCAGGATGCATCCAGTTTCATCCTCACTCTTTTTTAAGTTTAAGCCATGATGAATCCAGTTTCATTCTTGCTATTTTTTTGGTGTCCATTTCACCCGTATAAATTTTTACTCGTCCATTAGAACCATGTTTTAAAAATATTTTGACATATGACCCATTTTCGGTAAAATTATAGCATACGACAGTAGTTACGCGTTGAGCCAGATAGGTGACTGGTGATGGTACCATGGTGGAATTTTCTCCGGGAAGAGAGTTGAAATTCCTGTCGATAACACATTTCCGTGTGGAAAATTTTCGTGAAATTTTGTTTTCTTTTGTTGTTTTGTTCGGACACGTTTTGCTCTGACTCTTCATGGCTGGTGTCTCGTCAGATACTTCTAAAAACTTCGAGATATTTGTTTCATTTTTGTTTTGGTTCGTTTTTGTCAAAACTTGCTTCTTGAATCTAATCTAATTGTCTCTCCACGCAGGAAAATTTGTGGATGTCGATCCTCTCTCTAAATTCTACTGAGAATCTACCATGATCTATATATATTCACACTTGATCCAAAATGAGACATAATCATACTTTGTCATAAACTTTTCATCGCAATTTTTTCTTCTTCTAATTAAATCCTTTTCTCACAAACATTAAGTATCAATAACATGAGCTTCATATCGGTCATCTGCATCATCCTTGTTTTATCCACCTTGAATTTCTTACCTACATCCCAATATCTCCCAGCAGAAACTGATAGGTTAGCGTTACTTGCTTTCAAAGCTAAAGTAACTGACCCATCCGGAGTATTAAGTTCGTGGAATGAATCGTCTCACTGCAGTAATTGGACAGGAATTACATGTAGTCGTCGGCATGCAAGCAGGGTCACTGTCTTGGATCTGGAATTCCTGAGTTTGGGAGGTCCGGTATCTCCATATATAGGAAATCTGTCCTTCTTAATAGATCTCTACCTAGCAAGAAATCATTTCACTGGCGAAATTCCTCCAGAAATTGGTCAGTTATCCAGATTAAAAACATTCTCCGTAGCAATTAACAATATATCCGGTATTATTCCACCCCAACTTTTTAACATCTCCTCCCTCACTGATTTTGGGGTAACCGGCAATAAACTTCATGGATCCATTCCACCCTATATTGGAAATGTGCTCCCTAATCTCCAGTTTCTTCTTATGGGTGGAAACAAGTTTCATGGATTGCTGCCAAAATCGGTATCCAATCTTTCTAGAATGTCTATACTAGATGTCAGTAGGAATCAGTTCACTGGACCTGTACCTACCAATTTGGGTAGCTTGCAAGGTCTCAAAATCTTAAATATTGGATTAAATACTCTTGGAACCGGTGAAGTAGATAACCTTAGCTTTATTAAGTCATTATCAAATTGCAGTCACCTAGAAATCCTATCCTTCAGTTATAATAAATTGTCAGGGAAACTACCGGATTCCATAGGCAACCTCTCAACAAAGCTTACCAAATTGTACATGGGCGGGAACAACATATTCGGTGAAATTCCAGGTGGAATTGAAAACCTAATCAGCCTAAACAGATTGCGCATGCCAAGTAACCAACTAACAGGAAGTATTCTCCATTCTATAGGAAAGCTAACTAATCTAGTGGAAATTATCATGTCGGATAACCAACTCTCTGGAAAGATTCCATCTAGCGTTTGCAACAATACACAATTAGAAAGTTTATTTTTGCATGAAAACAGATTAGAAGGTACAATTCCGCCAAGTCTTAGCAGCTGTGGCAGACTGAAAGAATTGGACCTTTCGAAAAATCAACTTGTTGGTATTATTCCTAAACAACTGATTGGTCTTTCATCATTGTCAGTGAAACTTAACTTATCTTGGAATCACTTGACTGGTAATTTGTCTTCAGAAGTCGGTAATTTGGAAAAGATTGTCAACATCGACTTGTCAAATAATCAATTATCTGGGGAAATTCCAAGCTCTTTAAAGAATTGTCTAGGCTTACAAACACTTAATCTTAATGGGAATTCATTCGATGGGATCATTCCTCCGTCATTAAAAAGTTTGAAGGGAATTCAGACGATAGACATATCACGCAATAACTTGTCTGGTCAAATTCCGGAGTATTTGGAGTCCTTTGTTGCACTCGAGTATCTGAATATTTCTTTCAATGACTTTGAAGGTGAATTACCAAAACAAGGGATTTTCAAGAGGTTAAGTGCATCCTTAGTCCGCGGAAATGAAAAGCTTTGTGGAGGAATTCCTAGACTACATTTACCAAGTTGTCCAAGACCGTCAGGATCAAAAAAACTAAGTAAGCGATCCCCTTTCAAGAGACTGCTTATAATAATCTTCGGAATTGTGTTCTGCTTAATTTTCCTGTGCTCCTTACTGATATGGTTTTGGAGAAGAAAAACAACAATGAAACGTTCATCTTCGTCTTTGGAAGATCCTGTCAATAATAAGTATCAAAAGGTTTCATACAACGAGCTTCTTAAAGCAACAGATGGATTCTCAGCAGCAAATTTAGTTGGCGTCGGAAGTTACGGATCTGTTTACAAAGGATTATTAATCCTAAACCAGGAGCCAACAGTTGTTGTAGTGAAAGTACTAGATCTTCAAAGACGGGGAGCATCCAAAAGTTTCATAGCTGAATGTGATGCAATGAGATCCATTCGCCATCGAAATCTCGTGAAAATGTTGACATCTTGTTCTAGTATTGACTTCAAAGGAAATGAATTCAAAGCTCTAGTTTCCGAATTCATGCCAAACGGAAATCTTGAGCACTGGTTGCACCCAACAGAAAATCGCGAACAACTTCAGAGGTCATCGAGGAGATCGCTTAGTTTTATGGAGAGGCTAAATGTAGCCATTGATGTTGCATCTGCGTTAGATTATCTTCATCAGCATTGTCAGACACCAATAGTTCACTGTGATCTAAAACCAAGTAATGTTTTACTCGATGATGACATGAACGCTCATGTTGGTGATTTCGGACTAGCGAAGTTTCTAGGTGGAGTCATCATCAATGTTGAAGCTGAGCACCATACCAACAGTACTTCAGTCGGGATACGGGGCTCAATTGGTTATGCTGCTCCAGGTTTTATATTTTCTCTCTCTCTAGTAAGCTCATAAAAAATAATCATAGATTATACACTATTAAATGTAAATACTATCGTTTCTACATGCAGAGTATGGAATGGGTAGCGAGGTCTCGACTAATGGAGACGTCTACAGTTACGGGATCATGGTGCTAGAGATGTTTACTGGAAAGAGACCCACGGATGATATGTTTGCGGATGGTTTAAGCCTGCATACCTTTGCTAAGAAAGCTCTCCGTCCAGATCGAGTAATGCACATCGACTCTACAATGCCACTTTCTCATATCCGTGACGAAGGTAATGATAATAACAACAATGAAATTCTAATCAATGGGGAGAATGAGGCCAAGTTATGCGAGGCTTTGACAGGGATTATCAACCTTGCCATTTTGTGTTCCGTTGAATCACCAAGTGAACGGATGGAAATGGCACAAGTTGTGAAAGAGTTGCAATCGATCAAGACTATATATCTCTCGAGCGTGGGATCCCAGTAAAGTACCGAGTGGATGGGAGCGGCTAAGCAACCAATTAGGCGATCAATAAAATAATAGTTTCCGCACTCAGAAAATAACTAATCCTTACGGGACATGAACCAACCCTGTACTTCTTTTAATACAGTCTTTTGATCGATTAACAAGAGATTGTCACACTAAATAAAAATCCTTAATCTTTGTTTGTGCCATTGTGCCTAAAATGTTAATGCCGCATTTTAATTTTAAAATAAATGCTTGATTACCCATAAATTGCATACTTAGAGCGATCTCATATTATCCCTGTAACCAAGACTCTTAGAAGTTCCAACTTCAACGAGTGAATTTGTGTAGTTGAAACCAAATAGTTAGCAAAAAATGAAAACATAAAAAATCAACGACAAAAGACAGATCGTTTCTTATATAATCCTTCAAACTAACCGAAAACAAACATTAGAACAACCAAAAATAGATAACACGCGTTAGAACTTAAAAGTACTTGGGAGTTACAAATAAAAACATTATATACCGAAAAGTCTTCATCTTCGGGGTATAAGAATTACGTACCATCCCATTCACTTCATAAAGTACCATGTATGATCACTTGCTAATTGTGTTAACCGTAAGAGTTCTGTATTTTGTTGGTTTATATGTTGACCTGTTCCTCCACATAGTAACCGTAAGAGAAAATTGGTCATTTGTCCAAAAAAATTTAAAACACGGTTTAAATGGACACGGGTGAAATCAAAAAATAATAGCAAGTATGAAACTGGATTCAACTTATACTTAAAAAATAGCAAGGATGAAACCTGGATGCATCTGTAAAATAAAAATAAGAAAAATATTTAAAAATGGACAGGATGACATCCTCGCCTATTTTTAAATTTTTGTCCATTTCAAGATCTTTTTAATTTTTGGGATCAAAACCTAAGTGTCTTTTTCACCCAGAAATTGTTGATTTTGGTCTTTTTGACCAATTTTGTGTAACCGTAAGCACACCTTCATGACGAACCACAGTCTGCATCCTCATGAATCTCAATTCTCGATACTGTTTTATAATTACGCCTGTGACAAGAACCAACTTGTCATCCTCTATTTTAACGGATATAGTATCTTTTAAATAATCAGTGACTTCGACAATGAACACATGATAATTTTCGAGTTTCACTGGCACTCGCAGTATAAGAAACGATCCCATCATAGAAATCCAAGGGCAAGGGAAATAAAGGAAAATTCTTACTTTTTGACAGTCTGGGGGATGGAAACTGAATTTCCTTTTGGTTCTCCTCGAAGACGACCTTCTTTTTTAAAACCCATTTTGTCTTTTGGTTTTTTATAGAATGATGGATATGTTTGTTTTTAAACTCAGCTATTAAAATTATACTCCCTCCGTCCCACTATTAGATAACTTAGTTGAAGTTTGCACAATTCTTAAGGCAATGAATGAAATGAGTGTTTTTAAGTATTTTTTACAACTATACCCTTATGGATAATAATTTGTAAAATTTAGAAATCATTTATCTCTCAAACTATACCATAGATTTTCGTAAATTTTGTACCGTTGAAAATCATTTTAAAACACCTACGTAACGAGTATAAACATGAATATCAATTTATACATATTTCTTATGATACCGATAATCAATCAAAAGGGTAGTTTTAGAGATATCCCTTGATTAATGAAATAGGTCAACTAATGATGGGACAAGATCTTAGACCAAGTAGGTCATCTAATGGTGGGACGGAGGGAGTATAGAACATAATTTAGTTGGCTGATGGGAATTAATGAGCTGATAACTAATGTTTAGTAGTACATGAGAATTTGAGGATATTGAGTCACAAGTTTGAAAATTATTAAAAAAGTTGTGTCATGCATCATGTTGGTCTCTTAGGGATAAATTCTTTAGTGAAGTTCCTTACAGAGGTTTTCGATCTGTCTAATCTAGCTGTTGCTGCGATTATAGATAGGGATGCTCTTCTGGTACATTTTAATTCTCTTAGGCAAGATTTTGTGTTGGCTGAGAATGAGGAGGATGATATTGAAGATGATGCTAAGGATTACTCGCAAAAGTATGAGCATCTTAAGCTTGAGTTTAGGAAATTGTTTGCAATTCTATGATCTTCCAGTTCTCGCGCTCGGCGTCTTTGGGGCGTTATTAGGCAGTTAAATGACGAAAAGACCACTTTGATTGATGAAAAGAATGTAGTCATTGAAGATGGGGCGAAGGCTCTTCAAGATTGCCAGAAAGAGAACCATGAGCTTCGCGTGATTCTTGAGAAGATTCGAAATCGTCTTAGAATCGAAGGCAATGATGATTTCGATAGGGCCTTAGGCAAAATTGAGGAGAATAGGGTTGCAGCGACCTATGTTGTGAAAGGCGCTCTAAGCGATGGACCAGCGCCTAGGCAAAAAAGGTGCCTAGGCGCCAAACTATGCCTGTTTTTTTTTTTTCCTATTTTTCGGGCGCTCGCCTGGGGCGCCTAAGGCGCCCTAGGCGCTAGGCGCTGGGCTTGGCGCCTCGCCTTGCCCAGCGCCTTTTACAACATAGGCAGCGACTAAGTATGCTAGTTGGGTTGAACATCATCAGAAGACATTAGATTCTGTGATTATACATAAAGAAGGTGTTCTTGATAGCCCAACTTAGTTTCTTGCGATTTACTTTTTCCCTTAAATGTTCTGATTTATTCTTGTTCTTCGCAGAAAATGAGAAAAATTTGAAGGCTGAGTTGGAATCTCTGTCGGGAAGATTTGAGAAGTCGCAACAAGAGTTGGAAATGTTAAGAGTGGTGATAGTTCTTCTTCGCAGCTGGCGACTGATCTATCTGGGAAGCTTTCTTTGGCGAATGATAAGCTCCTTCGCGTGAGGACAGAGGCTAAGCAGTACAAGGAAGTCATGGAGGCTAGGTATGCATTGTTGAAGCATCGCAAGAATGCCCAACTTGCTAATACTAATCACGAGGCGCAAATATTATGCAATAAGATTTCCAGGGATACTGCTGATTGCGTCACTACTGAGAACAATCTTCCTACTAGGAAATTTCCTGATATTCCCGTGTCTGAGGATGAGTTTGTAGAGCGCGGGTCTAGCGACAAGGAAGCGGTTATCGAGGGAGAGCAATCCAGTGGCGAGGAGTATGCTGAGGAAGATGATGATTTTCAAGATGAGTTTGCTGAGGAGGTCGGGCAGGGTGAAGCTAATGAAGCTGCTGGTGTTGGTCAGGGGATGGATCCACAAGGGTCTGCTTAGCCTTCTCAGGGTGGTGTTCACATCGTTTCGTAACCCGAGGATGGAGATTCTTCTTAAGTAACTTCCCCTTCTCGCGATTGGGTTTCCCTTTGATCGTATTCTTTTTCAAACACTCTTCTTTTTGTTAAATGGTTTTTTTGGGCGTTCCCAAGCTTTGGGGCATAACATAACTTTCGATCCGTGTTCATCTTCATGTGGTATCATTTTAAAAACAAAGCAGGTGTACATATGTGGCTAAATGCCTTATTAATGTTCAATATTTTGTGTTACTCTTCTGACTGTGCCTTTACGTGAAAATGTGTCTTATAGTTGTTGATGGTGGTTTTTAGACAAACAGTAAAATCGTAAAACCCCGAATAACCTGATGTCATCGGCGACACATTTATTAGAACATTAAATGCATGTAGTCAGTAATTAATAGGGGGTATTTTTTTAAATTAGGGTTACAACGAACAAAACCCTAATTCCCCTCCGTGCCAATGGCAAATCATGTCAGCCACACCAAGCCCGAGCTAGCCGCGCCATGCCAAACGCACCCTGCCTTGGCCCTAGCTATGCTAGTCACACCAAACGCGCCAAAGCATGCCAGCCATGCTAGCCGCACCTCCGTGCCAATGGCAAATCATGCCAGCCACACCTAGCCCAAGATAGCCGCGCCATGACAAACGCACTCTGCCTTGGCCCTAGCTATGCTAGTCACACCAAACGCGCCCAAGCATGCCAACCATGCTAGCCGCACCTCCGTGCCAATGGCAAATCATGCCAGCCACACCTAGCCCAAGCAAGCCGCTCCATGCCGAACGCACTCCGCCTTGGCCCTAGCTACTCTAGTCACACCAAACGCGCCAAAGCATGCCAACCATGCTAGCCGCACCTCCGTGTCAATGGCAAATCATGCCAGCCACACCTAGCCCAAGCTAGCCGCGCCATGCCGAACGCACTCCGCCTTGGCCCTAGCTACGCTAGTCACACCAAACGCGCCAAAGCATGCCAACTGATAGGTGTAGAATACACCGTAATTACTATCTAGTAGTTACGCTTTCTTTTGCTATTTTTCTTGTGAATTATGTACTTTACGTGTGTTTTTGAGTTATTAGGTACTCTGGAGTTGCACAGAGGAAAAGAAGCGGAAATCATCCCAATTGGAGCAAAAGGGCAAAATTGTCATTTCGTGGGCAAACACTATTTGGAGCTGACCAAAGTTTAAGGGGCTGCTAGCTCTAGTTCAAAGGAGAGCTAAAGGGCTGTCATCAGGTAGCCCGCATCCATCAGTCGGGTGCCTGCATCAACTTTCATTCTTACCAAAACCTTGGGTCGAGACTCTCGAGAGTTATTTCTCTCAATCATTCACTTTCTTTCCTTCTGCCCGATGCCGAGAAAGCCATGGCTGCTGCTGCTGTAATATTATTCAGAGACGATTAGGGAGCAGCCGCTGCTAATAATACCAGATCAATGAAAAGGAGAAGATGATGGTGATGTTATTGTTGGTCTCAGGAAGAACAGGAAATCGTGTCACCGAGATGAGCAAAAGGGGATCTGGTTGTTGTTGCCGCACCGTCGACCTAGCCAAGCAGCAGTGTTATAGCTGTTAACCATGGGTCAAGAACCCTACCTGAAGCCGAGAAGAAGAAAGAAGCGGGCACCAGTTTGTGGTCGATACAGACTCATGAAATCAGTCATGAAATTCAGTTGAACATGGAGGGAATTGAGCTGCTACGAGTCACGAATTTTGTTGAGTATTTGGGTTAATCAGCAAGTCGAATTAGTGTGGTGGTTGTAGCTCAAGATTGTAGGTTGATTTGGGTTCGAATAATGAACATCTGGTGGAAAGATAATGGTGATGTTGGTTGATAATTGGGACCAAATGTGAATATATATGGATATCTGTTGCTCTTTGAAATGATGGGTTGAATGGGTTTACTGTGAATTCAATTGTTAGGAGAATTGAAGCATGGAAGCGGCTAATAACATCACAACATGCATCTCCTACACCACCAGAATTCTGTACACAGCATGTTTGATAAGAGGCGTCAGTGAACTTTTTTTTTCACTACTTCAAGCTCTTTGCAAGGGTTATTGCTGCAATTGTATGAATGGGTTATGTGGTGTTATTGAGTTCATAGAGATGAAGTTGGTGGTGCTGGTTTGAGTCAATTGTTACATGAAGATTTCGGGTGGTTGAATCTGTAGATGGAAGAATTAGAAGCTTGTCTCTGAGTCACATGGATGCTTAGGTGCTGAGTTGCAGAATATGGGTTTGGTGTTGATGTTGGAGTTGATGCTACAGTGATACAGTGAGGCTGTGATAGTGTTGTTGCCGTTGAGAGAATGAGAGCGAAGGCACTGGTGGTATTTATGAAGTGCAGTCGGAGATTACAAGGAATTGAGTTTGGTGAACTGCAGCAATGTTGTTAAGGGTTGGCAGCGAAAGCGATAAGTTCTTGTGATTGGTGGTTGAACCGAATGTGCAATAAACATGATTCAGTAAAGAAGAGAATGGTTGTGCGTTGCTGGGAGCGATAAGGAGACACATATTCTGAAGCGGTGAGATGTTGCCGCTTGTTTGCAATCAATGGAGTTAATGAAGCTGGAATGCAATTGCAGGTCTAGAATGGTGCAATGGATTGGTGAGAAGTGTTAGCTTTATTCTTTGTCGTGGGTTGAGCTGATGTTGCAATGAAAGAATAAAGTTGGTGGTGCTGAAATAATGCATATTACAGCTGCAGCTTTAGAAGGTTTGTCAGTTAGAGGAGGAAGTTGAATTGCAGGTGCGGTTTTATCTTTTATGCTACTGAGAGGAGATGACTTGAGCTGCGGAAACAGATGAATGAAGGAAATGGAGTTTGTGCTGCATAGAATGCCAAACGAAGTGGCTTACAAGACAGAAGAATGAGTTATCCACAGTTTAGATGAATGTCTGTGTAAGCAGGGAAGAAAAGGAATTGCAGGCAGCTGTTTGGAAGGCTGAAACTGCAATGGCTTATGCCTAGAGCCAAGTCAGCTGAGTTAGACTATGACTCAGATCTGACTAGGGTTATCTAACATCACTGAGTTAGCTAGACTTGACTCACCCTGACTCGATCTGACCGAGTTGACCCGAGCTGACCCGTTGAACCGGCCGAGTTGACTCGATGACCGGTGACCGGGCGGACTTTGCCGGTCACCTGAACCGTTTTCCGGGGACCTTTCCGGCCAAGTTCCGGCCACAATACCAGATTTCCGGCGACCACTTTTGGGACATATTTTCTACATGGGTTTCTCCTTCTTATGGGCTTGGTGGATTTTCATCTAATGGACTTTGAAGACTAGACCTAATTTTAGAAGTTGGAGAAAAGCTATAAAGGGAAGGTCTTCTACAACTTATAAAAATATCTTATTCTTGGAATTTTGGAGAGCCACTTTTGTTTTACGCTTCTAGGGTTTGCTTTTGTTCTTCTTCTTCATTATTTTATTATTGAATATTGATTATGATGAACTCCATAGCTATGAGTAGCTAAACATATTATTGGTTATGGGATAAAAGTTGATTTCTCAACATGCTTTTGATTCAATGAATTAGTTTTGTCTCAGTAATTATTGTGTGTGATTCACAATTAATAGTGTTATAAAATTTGAAAACTTGTTAGGTTGAGTCCGGAATCAATCCGATTTGTGTTCATCTCTAGAGCTATATTAGGGTTTTCAATACGAAAAAGTTGTTTATCCCTGATTCTAATTAGCATAATTGTGGGTAGTGCTTGTAGTGATATATCCTACTAATCACAAGTGAATCATAACTTTTGTTAAAACGTTTAGTGCTTTTACACATTCGTTTGCATTGATGAGTCTTATTCCATAAAACTTAATGCTTGTAGGGAGTTAAACTTAATTGTGCTTTTACACTTTAGGTTGCTTTCTAGGAAGAATTCACATATGCATCTTTTAATGTGGTTGTGATGAAAACAGGGAATTAACGGGTTATACTTGCGATCAAGGTATCCTAGGACTTTTAATAAATACGAGATTAAAATACCAATTCTAATCATTGATGATAATACATGTTTGTGAATAATACTATCCCGTGACCAATATCTTCTCCTTATTGATTTCTCAAATTATTTACTTTGCTTTCAATTACTTTTATTTGCTTAAATACAACAAACATTCCTCGTGGTTATTTAGAAACTAAAATTTTATAACAACGAAAGCCTCTCTGTGGATACGAACTCTTTCTTATCGCATACTATATTTATATCTAGTTGATTGAGAAAGTGAAATTATATTTGACGGATTGACACACGACCACCAACCATGCTAGCCTCACCTCCGTGCCAATGGCAAATCATGCCAGCCACACCTAGCCCAAGCTAGCCGCGCCATGCCGAACGCACTCCGCCTTGGCCCTAGCTACGCTAGTCACACCAAACGCGCCAAAGCATGCCAAGTATGCTAGCCGCACCTCCGTGCCAATGGCAAATCATGCCAGCCACACCTAGCCAAAGCTAGCCGCGCCATGCCGAACGCACTCTGCCTTGACCCTAGCTATGCTAGTCACACCAAACGCGCCAAATCATGCCAGCCACACCTAGCCCAAGCTAGTCGCGCCATGCCAAACGCACTCCGCCTTGGCCCTAGCTACGCTGGTCACACCACGACAATCCAAACACCCTTACCTTGGCCCTAGCCGCGCCATGCCAAAGTAGCGCCCGCGCCTAGGCTTGCAAACCGTACAACCTAGGCCAAATTGGCCACGCATGCCATTGGCACATGCCAACACGCTCGCTGGTAGCTTTTCTTACCAAGTCGTGGCCCTAATGGCCGAGCGTGCCATTGGCCCATGCCAACACGCATCGCTGGTAGCTTTCATTACTAGGCCGTGACCCAAATTGGCCACGCATGCCATTGGCACATGCCAACACGCATCGCTGGTAGCTTTCCTTACCATGCCGTGACCCGAATTGGCCACGCATGCCATTGGCACATTCCAACACGCATCGCTGGTAGCTTTTCTTACCAGGCCATGACCCTAATGGCCACGCATGCCATTGGCACATGCCAACACGTATCGCTGGTAGCTTTTCTTACCAGGTCGTGACCCAAATTGGCCACGCATGCCATTGGCACATGCCAACACGCATCGCTGGTAGCTTTCCTTACCAGGCCGTGACCCAAATTGGCCACGCATGCCATTGGCACATGCCAACACGCATCGCTGGTAGCTTTTCTTACCAGGCCGTGACCCTAATGGCCACGCATGCCATTGGCACATGCCAACACGCATCGCTAGTAGCTTTTCTTACCAGGCCGTGACCTAAATTGGCCACGCATGCCATTGGCACATGCCAACATGCATCGCTGGTAGCTTTTCTTACCAGGCCGCGGCCCTAATGGCCGACCATGCCATCGGCACATGCCAACACGCATCGCTGGTAGATTTTCTTACCAGGCCGCGACCCAAATTGGCCACGCATGCCATTGGCACATTCCAACATGCATCGCTGGTAGCTTTTCTTACCAGGCCGCGGCCCTAATGGCCGAGCATGCCATCGTCACATGCCAACACGCTCCCTGGTAGCTTTCATTACCTAGCCGTGGCCCTAATGGCCGTGTGTGCCATTGACACATGCCAAACATGCACGCTGGTAGCCTAACTTGCAAGCCATGCAAGCTAGGCCAACTTGGCCGTACACGCCATTGGAACATTCCAAAACCCACGCTGGTAGACTAACTTGCAAACCGTGCAACCTACCACCAAGGCATTCCGCACATGCCATACACGCCACTAGCAGCTCTGGCATTGCCACTTACACTCAACGTGCAACCTACCACCAAGGCATTCCACACTTTCCATTGGCACGTGCCATACACGCCACTAGCAGCTCTGGCATTGCCACTTGCACTCGAGGTGCAACCCGCAACAAAGGCATTCCGCACATGCCATTGGCACATGACACACGCCCCTAGCATCGCCACTTGCACTCAAGATGCAACCAACACTCGAGACATCAACACTGGCGGGGATGATTTCCGGGGTCTTGGTTTGGCGGTCCGACATGCGGCGTATACTACGCTCACATTAAGAAAGCGTGAATAGGAATAAAGCGGTCAAATAAATGAGGAAATAATGGTGAAAACGTTTTCACCCATAAGCACCATGCGGTTACCACCTCCTCCCATTATTTCACCCTTTACTCTCTTCCTTCATGAGGCGAGTGCGTTTCAATCTCGACTTGTATAAATAGGTCTTACCTATTTCCACCCGACAACAAGTCTCGGTCGGGAGAAAATACAACACCCTCAGAAAAGGCAACTTTGCAAGCTCTCCAAAAAGCTTTCATCTCTTGCAAGCTTCCAAAGATTTCACTTTCTGATACAAGTCGAAACATTACTCTCCCAGAATTATTCTGGTCTCAACACCTTTCTTTGCTTCCCTCCACAAATCAACCCTTCTCCTCCACTTTGTGACCGAAGCAAGTCTGGAACGGCCATTTCTTGGTTTAGGCCGGACTTGTACAAATTGATCTCTCAAATCTAGAAAGTGCTCACGTGCAGCACATTTGTTTAGGGTTTAAACCAGTTTCTCACTCACCTACCGAATTTACCAAAATCGGCGGAAACGATTTTTACCTATAAACAATAGTGTTTAAGGTATCTGACTGAGGAGATGGGAAGCATATAAATTTTAACATCCCCATACTTGCCTGTGATTTCCATCTTTGAAGGAAGATTATAGCTTTGTAAATTCTATTCTTGATCTGTAGATGTTTATATATGTGCACTAGGATATGAATATGTGTTTATGTGATTCTAAGGTTTTACTGAGATACCATGCCTTGTGAATAATTAGGTCGTGTGGCCATGCTAATGTGTAAATCTTAAGACTTGTTTTGAGTTTCATCAATACTTAGTTGAACAAAGATGTGTCTGCCCTGCGCTTGTTTGTGTTTTAATGCGATCTTTTGTTTGCCTCAACGCGACCCTTCATTGTCCTGACACGACCCTTCGTTGTCCTGACGCGATCTTTATTGCCTCAGCTTCCTTCATGTCCCTTAAGATGCTCCTTAAGTTGCTGGTATTAATTCGTATGAACTTTATAGGTCTTATTTTCCTCCTAACTAAGGTCTTATTGCCTCCCCGCATAGAGAACTTAAAGGACACTTGGTCTCCTTGGGTAGGGTCTTCAACATTGGGCAAAGAAATCTCAGTTCCATGTGGTCTTGCGAGTTATTGGACATCGATCTCCTCTTATCTGTGTTAGTATTTTTACCTCCTCAGGTTATTTCTGCGACAATATACCAGGCCTTAATTAGATACTTCTGTGAGTAGAAAACCTCAATACATTGTCGTCTTTGACACAATTCAGCTCCCTAGTGGAGGGTGTCGTCCATTTATATTCCCCCTAAATCTCCCTTTCAAGGAGGTCACCCCTAACCATTTCAGTTGGGCTCCTCCCATCCAGTTATGCAACGACCAATGTTGTCATGACCCCGTGCTTTTCTCCTAAGTGGCTAGTGGGTATGAAAATCACACCCTAAGTGGGGTTTTTTTGGACCGAGTGCAGAACCATGTCAGGCCTTATACTATCTCCACTAGATATGTTTCGACACCCCATACCGGAGAACTTTTCGCTAAGTGGTTTGTTCTTAGTGGCCTGCAGCAGATAGGCTTTTGTTTCGCCCCAATATAGTGACTTCTCCAGGATGCCCCAATTGTGGCGCGCTTTAGGGCTTATGGTCGCCTCTTACGCGATCGTGCTAAAACGCCGTTTCACAACCGTGTGAACTAAGTTGACATGCCACAATCGGAGTCCCAACCTCCCTATTTAGAGGTTTTATAATAGTAACTTGTTTCCCCCTATTGAGGTCTTACGAGAAAATTTTGTAACTTTGTCGCGTAGACTTTGTTTCGCATTTTGTATGCTTGCTTATAGAAAGAACTTTGCTTCATATTTAGGATTCCTTTGAATTGGTACATAGTTTGCTTTCTTCATTTCGGCATTTTTGATGTCGTTCTTTGGCATATAGTTTTCACATGATAAGTGAGATGCGACAGATGATCTTTCCTTTTTTCTTTCCCTTTCTTTCAGATTCGGGGTATGGACTTGATTTCCAGCGTAGTTGCTTCCGTTGTCACCCTTGTAGGTTCTCCTTAGCATTCTGTTGTGCGACTCTTTAAATTCCTTATCATGGATGTGGTTTTGCAGTATACCTCCAGTTCCTTAGTTTCCCCTTGTCGTGGCTTCGATGTATCTCTCGTGTTGAGCCATCTTTTCCCCCCGTTCATTCTGATACAGTGCCCTTCTGCTCATCTTTTTTCCCTTTCTCCCATGCTGGTACACTTCTGTTGATGGTGTTTTTTAGCTTAGGGTTAAAATCGTAAAACCCTAGTCAGACAGTGACGTCAGATAACTTGAGTAATAATGTCTCCACTAAGCCCATTTATTGAACCCTTTAATATGTCTACGAGAAAATTACCAGGGTACCTTTTTTAATACTAATTAGGGTTTCGATAGGCCAAACCCTAACTCCCACACCACATGTGCCAATGGCATGTCGTGCCAGCCACACCTCCACGCCAAGGCATGCCAACCATGCCAGCCGCACCATCGTGCCAATGGCAAACCATGCCAGCCACGTTTCCACGCCAAGGCATGCAAACCATGCCATCCGCACCATCGTGCCAATGGCAAACCATGCCAGCCACGTCTCCGCGCCAAGGCATGCCAACCATGCCAGCCGCACCACTGTGCCAATGGAAAACCATGCCAACCACGTCTCCGCGCCAAGTCATGCCAACCATGCCAGCCGCACCACTGTGCCAATGGAAAACCATGCCAGCCACATCTACCGCGCCAAGGCATGCCAACCATGCCAGCCACACCACTGTGCCAATGGCAAACCATGCCAGCCACGTCTACCATGCCAAGGCATGCCAACTATGCAAGCCGCACCACTGTGCCAATGGCAAACCATGCCAGCCACGTCTGCTGCGCCAAGGCATGCCGACTATGCTAGCCGCACCATACGCCAATGGCATGCCAAACCCTTGGCCCCACCATGCCAAGCCAACCGCACCTAGCCTTGGCTCCAACCATGCTAGCCGCACCATGCGCCAATGGCATGCCAAACCCTTGGCCCCACCATGCCAAGCCAACCAACCTAGCCGCACCTTGCGCCAATGACATGCCAAACCCTTGGCCCCACCATGTCAAGCCAACCGCACCTTGCCTTGGCCCCACCATGCCAAGTTGTCCGTTCCAAACCCCTGGCCCCACCATACCGGCCTTCCCTATGCGGATACTAAAACGAAGGCGTGCGACGATCAACGACCACCCTTCCATCCTAGATGCAAATCCTAGCCGTCCAAGGTCGCCAAACAATGCATGGTAACCTTTGGTCCAAAACCCTAATTTTGGCCACGCCAAACCGTGCCAAGGCATGCCATGCCACACGTGTCAATGGCATGCCAACCGCCTTGCCGCATCATACCATGTCGGCTTTCCCTATTGCGGCTACCAAAACGAAGGCGTGCGACGATCAACGGTTACCCTTCCATCCTAGATGCGAATCCTAGCCGTCCAAGGTTGCCAAACAACGCATGGTAACCCTTGGCCCAAAACCATAGTTTTGGCCACGCCAAAGCCATGCCGGCCATGCCACCATGCCGTTGGCTACCAACATCCCTCTTGAATTCTTCTTGAGCTTTACTTTCGGGCTGTTTTCACCTCCCGAATGAGCTCAAAACCTAAATATTCCAGCGGAGGGAGATAAGAAATTCTTTTTTGTAGATAATGGAGGGACAGACCATCAAAATCCGAGTCTGTATGAGAATTATACATCGATTCTAGTAAAGGGCGCTAATTAGGGTTTCAACATACCAAACCTTAATTTAGATAAAGCCGAAAGCGCTTCCCTTCTAAGCCGCAAGCGCTTCCCTTCCGAGCCGCACAACTGCCAGTAGCTCCTAATCACGTTAAAGCCATGTCGTCCATGCTTTCATGCCGCTGGCTACCAAACGAAGGGTTGCAACAATCAATGACCACCCTTCCATATAAGATGCAGATCTTAGCCTTCTAAGGTCACCAGCTAACGCATAGCCACCTTTGGCCCAACGCCAAAATCCTAGCTTACGCCTAATCATGTTAAAGCCATGTCGGCCATGCTTTCATGCCGCTGGCTACCTAACGAAGGGTTGCAACAATCAACGGCCACCCTTCCATCTAAGATGCAGATCTTAGCCGTCCAAGGTCACCAACTAACGCATGGCCACCTTTGGCTCAACGCCAAAATACTAGGTTGGCCACGCCTAAGCCATGCCGGACATGCTTTCATACCGCTGTCTACCAAGTGAAGGGTTGCAATAATCAACGGCTACCCTTCCTCTCAAGATGCAAAATCTCGACCGTCGAGGGTCATCACCGAGCCGGCAAGTATCCCAAGATCAACTTGCCAAACAGTAACAACGTGCTACATGTTTTCCACGAAAACACTCGAGACATCAACGCATGTCACAAACTGGGGGATGCTCTTTGGGTAATTGTTTGCCGGTTTACAGCATGCGGCGTACACTACGCCCATTATAAGAAAGTGGCATAAAGATAAGGTGGTTAGTAAATACAGGGAGTAATGGTGAAACGCTTTCTTTTATGGAACATCAATTCCAGGCGTTACCGGTTACCACCTCCTCCCATTTACTCATCCATTTTCCATTTCTTAATGAGATCAGAGTACGTTTCACTTCGACTTGTATAAATAGGCATTACCTATTTCCACCGAACAACAAGTTCAGGTCAGGAGCATACAACACTCAGAAAACATTTGCTAGCTCTCCATCTGTTAGCTTCCCACTTTATGATACAAGTCAAAACAAAAACAACTACTCTTCGCTTCCCTCTCCAAATCAACCTTTCTTGTAACACTAGAAATGCTAAAATGCGCCATTTCAACCCTTTCTTCGCTTGCAAAGTATTATGTTTGGCATTTGGCCGAGGGACAATATTGCATCATCGTGATGCATTAGGCCGATTGGGTAGGTGGCCTTGAGCTTACAGCGTAATCATTGCGCCTCTCCAAAACCAACCTTTCTCCTTCACTTTGTGACCGAAGAAAGTCTGGAATGTCCATTTCTTGGTTTAGTCCGAGATTTGTACAAAGAGAATGTCGCGATAATTGATCTCTTGAATCTAAAGTACTCCCTTGCATACTTGTAGAAATTCCATTAAGACATTGTTTAGGGTTGTTGATGGTGGTTTTTAGCTTAGGGTCAAAATCGTAAAACTATACACCTGACATGACGTCACTATGACCATTAGCGCATTTATTAAATTAATCAGCATGCTTACGTAAGAATTACCATAAAGAGTTGGTACTTTTTTCACCGGTCGTTGGACATCACCTATACCAAACTCTAAATTCTCATGCTACCGCGCCAAGGAATGCTAACCATGCCAGCAGCACCACTGTGCTAATGGCAAACCATTCCAGTCACACCTTCGTGCCAAGGCATGCCAACCATGCCAGCCGCACCACTGTGCCAATGGCAAACCGTGCCAGCCACACCCCCGCACCAAGGCAGGCCAACCATCCCAGCTGTACCATGTGCCAAACGGCATGCCAATCCCCTGGCCCCACCATGCAAAGCCAAACACACCTCCCTTGGACCTGCCATGCCAAGCCAACCGCACCCCATCATGCCAATGGCATGCCAACCTAGCCGCGCCACCATGCTAGCCTCCCCTATGCGGATACTAAAACGAAGGCGTGCGACAATCAACGGTCGCCTTCAATCCCATGATCTAATCCTAGCCATCCAAGGTTACCAGACAACGCATGGTAACCTTTGGCCCGAAACCCTAGTTTGGCCACGCCCAAACCGCGCCAAGACATGCCAACCTAGCCGCGCCACCATGCTTGCCTTCCCTATGCGGCTACTAAAACGAAGGCGTGCGACAATCAACGGTCGCCCTTCAATCCCATGATCGAATCCTAGCCATACAAAGTTACCAGACAACGCATGGTAACCTTTGGCCTGAAACCCTAGTTTGGCCATGCCCAAACCGCGCCAAGGCATGCCAACCTAGCCCCGCCACCATGCTGGCCTTCCCTATGCGGCTACTAAAATGAAGGCGTACGACAATCAACGGTCCCCCTTCAATCCCATGATCAAATCCTAGCCATCCAAGGTTACCAGACAATGCATGGTAACCTTTGGGCCGAAATCCTAAGTTTGGCCACGCCCAAACCGCGCCAAGGCATGCCATGCCCACGGCATGCCAACATATCCGCGCCACCATGCCGGCCTTCCCTATGCGGCTACCAAAACGAAGGCGTGCGACAATCAACGGTCCCCCTTCAATCCCAGGATCAAATCATAGCCATCCAAGGTTACCAGACAACGCATAGTAACCTTTGGCACGAAATCCTAAGTTTGGCACGCCCAAACCGCGCCAAGGCACGCCATGCCCACGGCATGCCAACCTAGTCGCGCCACCATGATGGCCTTCCTTATGCGGCTACTAAAACAAAGGCGTGCGACAATCAACGGTCCCCCTTCAATCCCAGGATCAAATCCTTTCCATCCAAGGTTACCAGACAACGCATGGCAACCTTTGGCCCGAAATCCTAAGTTTGGCCACGTTCAAACCGCGCCAAGGCATGCCATGCCCACGGCATGCTAACCTAGCCATGCTACCATGCTGGCCTTCCCTATGCGGCTACTAAAACGAAGGCGTGTGACAATCAACGGTCCCCCTTCAATCCCAGAATCAAATCCTAGCCATACAAGGTTACCAGACAACGCATGGTAACCTTTGGCCCGAAATCCTAAGTTTGGCCACGCCCAAACTGTGCCAAGGCATGCCATGCCCACGAAATGCCGCGCCACCATGCCGGCCTTCCCTATGCGCCCACTAAACTATGCCTCCTCGGGCTCGCAACATCCCTCTTGAATTCTACCTGAGATTTACTGTCGGGCTGTTTTCACCTCCCGAACGAGTTCAAAACTTAAATATCCCTGCGGGAGGAGATAGGAAATTCTTTTCCGGTCGATTTGAGTGGCGGACCGTCAAAATCCGAGTTCGTACGAGAATTCTACAGCGATTCTAGTAAAGGGCGCTAATTAGGATTTCTAAAACGAAGGCTTGCGTCCATCAACGGTCGCCCTTCAATCTCAGGAGCAAATCCTAGCCGTCCAAGGTTACCGGACAACGCATGGTAACCTTTGACCCAAAACCCTAGTTTGGCCACGCCAAACCGCACCAAGGCATTCCATGCCAATGGCATGCCAACTTTGCCGTGCCATCATGCTGTCCTTCCCTACACAGCTATCAAAAAACGGAAGCATGCAACGATCAACGACTACCTTTTCGCTTAAGATACAAAATATCGACCGTTGAAGGTCACCAAGCTAGCAAGTCTCCCAAGCTCGACTTGTCAGGCAACTACCATGTTACATGTTTTCATGAAAACGTTCGAGACATCAAACCACAAACTAGGGGATCTTCTTTGGGTTTTGGTTTGGCGGTTTATAGCGTGCGGCGTACACTACGCCCGTAATAAGAAAGTGTAATAAGGATGAAGCGGTTAAGTAAATAAGGAAGTAATGGTGAAACGCTTTTATTTTATAGAACATCAATTCCATGCGTTAACGGTTACCACCTCCTCCCATTTACTCACCCATTATTCCATTCCTTAATAAGACCAGAGTACGTTTCACTCCGACTTGTATAAATAGGTCTTACCTATTTCCACAAAGGAGAACAAGTTCAGTCATGAGTATTCACCACTCAGAAAACGTTTGCTAGATTTTCATACGTTAGCTTCCCACTTTCTGATACAAGTCGTAACACAACTACTCTTCAAGAATCAACTATTCTGGTCTCATCACTTTCCTTGCTTCCCTCCCCAAAACCAGCCCATTCTCCTCCACTTTATGACCGAAGAAAGTCTACAACGGCCATTTATTGGTTTAGGACGGACTTGTACAGATTGATCTCTCGAATCTAAAGTACTCCCTTGCAGTACATTGTTTAGGGTTTAAATTCGTTTCTCAACCACACACCCGAAATTACCGAAATCAGCAGAAACCATTTTCACCCACAAACAATTGGCGACCACAGTGGGAGGTTGATCTTTCGGTTACAATGTCAATCTTCGACTATCGATCTCATGCTTCTACCCAGACATCAAGATGGTAGAAGCAGGCGATCCGCTCAAGGATCGATGACTCAGTTACCAGACGACCCGATTACCAGTCATGACACCGCAAGGGGCGACTGTGGACTTCCAAGAGGTTAAAAGCAAACGATCCACCCAGGGATCGACGACTCGATTATCAAGTGACTCAGAGACGACTGGGGATTTTCCACATCACGGCGGTGCTTCCCACAAAACTCGGACTTACACCCGGAAGATTCAATTTTCGTCAGGAGATCCAGAAAACCGAGTAAGTCTTGCCTAGACAAAATACATGGTCTACTACTTCAAATCTTTACAGAGATAATAAAAACAGATAGCCATATTGTTCCCATGCTTTCCATCATCATGCAATATTCACGGTTTCACAACTTTCCCAGATGATTTTTTATTTACACTTCCAATTCAGACTTTAGCAGCTATAAAAAAAAAAAAACGAACCATGAACCAGGATCTTTGTTTGCCATTCAAAATAAAAAAAACAGTCACCTACCCGTACGCGCCTACATTGCATAATAATGATTACCCGTTACTATTCATGAGGTAGACGACGTTACTACGGTGGTATTCAAAGAGGAATTGTTTATGATGAAGTATTTTCACAAGTTTATGAAAGGCATACCCATGGCTGGGGTTTACATTCGTTCAGAAGAAAAATATTTCTACAGATTTATGGAAGGCATACCTATGGCTAGGGTTTGCACCAACAAGAAAACAAATTAAAAGAGAAACGCTGGAGTACATAGCTGGAATATGCTTGCCCACTTTATTGCTACCACGTTACCGCTAACACAGCATTCCGTGATCCACCCGGCAAGCCTTTCAAGTACCGTTTCCACCGTCCCACGGACTGAAGCCACCAGCGCTATCATCACCGCTTGGTAGCCAAAGTTCCAGCGCCAACAGTCCGCGTCCAAAAAAATACCAGATGCACATGCCAGGCACGCTTACCAGACACACATGCCAGACGTGCTTACCAGACACGCATTCCCGACGCACATGCCAGGCACACATGCTGCACGCGCATTCCAGCCACAATGCCACACCCTGGTCAGCATCAACAGCTTGCATCCCTCCAGTGCTAGCTTCTCTGCTCGATGGCCAGTACCAACAACTTGCATCCTTTCCAGCGCTAATAGCTTGCACCTTTCCAGTGCCATATTCTCCACTCCATAACTAGCCAAAGCAGCGCCATCCTCACCCTTCGAAGCAGAGCCATGGCTCCAGTACTTCGTGATCAAAACCGTGCCATCTCTGCACGATACACCCATCAGAACCAGAGCCACTTCCGCCACCCCAACGTTTCTTCAAGCATGATAGCTCTAACCGTCACTAGAGACGCTGCTACCCCACCATCAAGGCAAGATACTAGAAGAACTGGAAAAAGCCGTCCTCCTTTTACCTCTGTTGATTTAATGAAAAGACAAAAGACACTTCAGCGGGACGTGCGTTTATAGATCAAGAGGATCGCGTTGCTCTTGAACGCCCCGTAGAAGGGATCAGCAATCTAATTTCATCACACGTAAAGATCAGGAACGACTTCTCCAAAATCGACATCAAAGGGGATCAGCAACCCTCCTAAGTTCACAAAGACTCTCTTCCTGTCAGGAGATGCATAATTTCTGGGGACTCCGCCCAGAAAATCGTGCAGTCTATGATGAAACATTTATGAGAGATTTTATATTTTACCAAGGCGCAACGTCAAGACATATTTGCATCCCTCAACCGCGCTACGTCAGGAAAGCATCTATTTCTATCCAAGAAGCCGTTCACAAACCCCTACTTCTCTTGGAAAGAACGATAGATAGAACTAGGAACCCCTAACCACTGTTCGCTTGAAGGGTGTCCAGTTGACAGCACACTGATTGACGCAGCCTCTCCGCTTCAATGTCCTGCAGCAGCGGCTCCGCTTCAACGTTCGCTTCAACAGCCGATCCGCTTTAACATTCTCTCCAGCAGCCTTTTCGCTTCAACATTCTCTCTATAAGCTGCTCCAGGATCCGAAACCGAAGCTTCGGCGTCTGGCTTTTTAAGTTTCAACATCCTCTCCAAGATCCGAAGTCGCTTCAACGCCGCTTCCTCCTGCCAAGGATCATACCGTGGCCGCCACTCCTTCATGCAAAGAGTCGTACCACCGCTCCCCATGTCAAAGATCATGATCGCAGCCAGCCAATCTTCGTAGTCATGACCGCCTTTTAATCCATCCCGCCAAAATTCATGATCATGGACAGTTTGCTCGCTTACGCATCCAGCCAATCATTTTACTTCCATGGATGCCCAAACAATTCCAGCCAACCTACTTTGTTACCACGACAATGTAGTCTCTTCTGATTACATCTACTACCAAGAGTTGTTACCGCTTATTTTTTGAAACTAGCTAGAGGTTCACCGCAGTAGCAATCACTACAAAGGTAACCCGTGCTCTTTCATATTTAGTCTCACGCGGAAGAAGTAACAGAATCACCAGTACGAACGCACGAGATGGTGATATGTTTGTCATGGTCAACCCCCTGACCTTACAAGATGGAAACGTGTAAGCCATACTTGGGGACCGAGGGGTTTACACGGAATCCCTTCTCTATCAAAGACTCATGAGAAAACTCCAGAGACGCGGCTGAAACATTATCCTGAATAAACAGAGGGAGCCACGCCTCACATCCAGAAGAGTACAATAAGCTCATATCAAATCCCGTAGAGTGGATTCAGGGTGATACAATGAAAGTAAGCTACAAACGGGGACTACTAGTATAGGGCGCCTTTACTCCCCTCAATCGGGTTATGTCTGATTTTCAACATCATCGCTGCCGAAGTTTTACGATCCGCAAGAATTTCTCAACATGAAGTCGTACATGTGCATCGAAGACTCCAAAAGCACGCCACAAGGATACATTCACATATTCGTCCATGCCATCGGATCCAACATGAGTATGACTGGGGAATGCTCACCTCATCCCATTCCATACGATAGTCTAAGATTCAGAAGCCGGTTCAAAGGATATCTCTGGGAACAAAGTCCTTGAAGACTTGATAGCGGAACATCGGCAATAGAATGTCTCCCAACTCATCTATTTCATCTTATGGCTTCGGAAGATTTCTACCGTACAATCATCCACAACATATCATCATCGCTATCAGAAAGGTCATACACTGAACAACTTAAAGTCAAGGATGGACCGACGATGCAACCACAATCTCCAAGATTAGCTTTGACATAATCGTTACCGAGCATATATTCCATCCATCCATCCCAAGAATGCAACGAAGGTTAGTAAATTTTGGAATCCACCGGATAGACACTGCAAACAAAATCACGGATCCAGACGAGCAACGGAAAGCAGAAGAGGGTCGATACCTCTTTTCATGCGGGCGGAGTTTCTAAAGTTTGAACAGAATAAAGGTTCCTTCTTGATCCATAAACGGGAATAGAGGACTCGGTGCAACTATGCCACCTCGGGCCCGCAACAGCCCTCCTGATTTCTCTATGAGTTTTACTGTCGGGTTGTTTTCGCCTCCTAGATGAACTCAAAACCTAAATATTCCGAGATAGGAAATTCATTTTCGGTCGAATGGAGGGGCTGACCGTCAAAATCCGAGTTCGTATGAGAATTCTACAACGATTTTAGTAAGGAGGCATTAATTAGGGTTTCGGCATGCCAAACCCTAATTTAAGCAAGTTGTCATCATCCCGCGGAACTGAAGCCAGTCCTCATCCTTCCATGAAACTGAAGCAAGTTTCCATCATCCCACGAAACCGGCAGTATAACATGAGGAGGAAAGCTAACACCTTCGTATGAACGTGATGCTTTGGGATTTGAATAAGGAAAGGATTTCTTATCTGGGACACGCATGGAAGGAGACAACCAGGCTGCGATAGCAAGCACTTCACAACGCCAAGCAGTCCACGCCATGCAAAGCCAAGCCAGCGTCCATCCCAAGACAATCCAACGATTGCGACTCCATTCCTAGCCAGTACAACGATTTCGGATCCATTCCTAGCTAATATAATGTATGTGGCTCCATCCCAAGTCGATCCAACGACTGCAGCTCCCTTCCTAGCTAGTAAAACATCTGCAGCTCCATCCCAAGAGGATCCAACGACTGCGGCTCCCTTCCAAGCCATTACAACGTTTACGGATCGATACCAAGCCAGGTCAATACCAACGGCTTACCAAGACAAGCCAGCAAAGCCAACGGCTCGCTAAGCCAACAACTCCGCGTTTCCTAGTCTAGCCAAGATGGTGCACGACCAAGCCAAGTCAACGCCAACTGTTTGCATCACTACCAACAAACGCCTCAACCACTCCACGGTCCAGCCAACAATGCCGCGAGTAGAATTTACGCAGGTCCGCCATGCACGAGGATCATGAACTCTCCTTACCTCTCAAAAAAGGTTAGTCGGACCTTCCTGACCATCTTTTCACGACCTGTCGTTTCGATTTCTGTCCTCGCCTGTCACCATCTTATGCTTACCTCGCAACAATGCTCTTGTTCCGAGCTAAACAGGGGACTTAATGTTGATGGTGGTTTTTAGCTTAGGTTCAAAATCGTAAAACTATGCACCTGACATGACGTCACTATGACCATTATCGCATATATTAAATTAATTAGCATGATTACGTAAGAATTACTAGGGTACCTTTTTTCACGGGTCAGGTTCCACGGCAGAACCCTTAACACTAACTGACATCACCTCTACCAAACCCTAAATTCTCATGCTACCGCGCCAAGGCATGCCAACCATGCCAGCCGCACCACTGTGCCAATGGAAAACCGTGCCAGCCACACCTCCGCGCCAAGGCATGCCAACCATGCCAGCCGCACCACTGTGCCAATGGAAAACCGTGCCATCCACACCTACGCGCCAAGGCATGCCAACCATGCCAGACGCACCAATGTGTCAATGGCAAACCGTGCCAGCCACACCTCCGAGCCAAGGCATGCCAACCATGCCAGCCGCACCATGTGCCAAACGGCATGCCAAGCCCTTGGCCCCGCCATGCCAAGCCAACCGCACCCCACCATGGCAATGGCATGCCAACCTATCCGCGCCACCATACTGGCCTCCCCTATGCGGCTACTAAAACAAAGGTGTGAGACAATCAACGGTCGCCTTCAATCCCATGATCGAATCCTATCCATCCAAGGTTACCAGACAACGCATGGTAACCTTTGGCCCGAAACCCTAGTTTGGCCACGCCCAAACCGCGCCAAGGCATGCCATGCCAATGGCATGCCAACCTAGCCGCGCCACCATGCTGGCCTTCCCAATGCGGCTACTAAAACGAAGGCGTGCGACAATCAACGATCCCCCTTCAATCCCAGGATCAAATCCTAGACATACAAGGTTACCAGACAACGCATGGTAACCTTTGGCCTGAAACCCTAGTTTGGCCATGCCCAAACCGCGCCAAGGCATGCCATGCCCACGGCATGCCAACCTATCCGTGCCACCATGCTGGCCTTCCATATGCTGCTATTAAAACGAAGGCGTGCGACAATCAACGGTCTCCCTTAAATCCCAGGATCAAATCATATCCATCCAAGGTTACCAGACAACGCATGGTAACCTTTGGCACGAAATCCTAAGTTTGGCCACGCCCAAACCGCGCCAAGTCATGCCATGCCCACGACATGCCAACCAAGCCGCGCCACCATGCTGGCCTTCCCTATGCGGCTACTAAAACGAAGGCGTGCGACAATCAACGGCCCCCCTTCAATCCCAAGATCAAATCCTAGCCATCCAAGGTTACCAGACAACGCATGGTAACCTTTGGCCCGAAATCCTAAGTTTGGCCACGCCCAAACATTCCCACGGCATTCCAACCTAGCCGTGCCACCATGCTGGCCTTCCCTATCCGGCTACTAAAACGAAGGCGTGCAACAATCAACGGTCCCCCTTCAATCCCATGATCAAATCCTAGCCATACAAGGTTAACAGATAACGCATGGTAACCTTTGGCCCGAAATGCTAAGTTTGGCCACGCCCAAACCGCGCCAAGGCATGCCATGCCTACGACATACCGCGTCACCATGCTGGACTTCCCTATGCGGCCACTAAAACGAAGGCGTGCAACAATCAACGGTCACCCTTCCACCTTATATGCAAATCTTAGCCGTCCAAGGTCGCCAGCCAACGCATGGTAACGTTTGTCCCAATGCCAAAACTCTAGTTTTGGCCGCGCCTAAACTATGCCTCCTCGGGCTCACAACATCCCTCCTGAATTCTTCCTGAGTTTTACTGTCGGTATGTTTTCACCTCCCGAATGAGTTCAAAACCTAAATATGCTCGCGTAAGGAGATACGAAATTCTTTTCCGATCGATTTGAGTGGCGGACCGTCAAAATCCGAGTCCGTACGAGAATTCTAAAGCGATTCTAGTAAAGGGCGCTAATTAGGGTTTCTAAAATGAAGGCTTGCGGCCATCAACGGTCGCCCTTCAATCTCAGGAGCAAATCCTAGCCGTCCAAGGTTACCGGACAACGCATGGTAACCTTTGACCCAAAACCCTAGTTTGGCCACGCCAAACCGCACCAAGGCATGCCATGCCAATTGCATGCCAACTTTGCCGTGCCATCATGCTGGCCTTCCCTACACAGCTATCAAAAACGGAAGCATGCAACGATCAACGGCTACCTTTCCGCTTAAGATACAAAATATCGACCGTCGAAGGTCACCAAGCTATCAAGTCTCCCAAGCTCGATTTGCCAGGGAACAACCATGTTACATGTTTTCACGAAAACGTTCGAGACATCATACCACAAACTGGGGGATCTTCTTTGGGTTTTGGTTGGCGGTTTACAGCGTGCGGTGTACACTACGCCCGTAATAAGAAAGTGTAATAAGGATGAAGCGGTTAAGTAAATAAGGAAGTAATTTCTTTTATGGAACATCAATTCCATGTGTTAATGGTTACCACCTCCTCCCATTTACTCACCCATTATTCCATTCCTTAATGAGAACAGAGTACGTTTCACTCCGACTTGTATAAATAGGTCTTACCTATTTCCACAAAGGAGAACAAGTTCAGTCAGGAGCATACACCACTCAGAAAACATTTGCTAGTTTTTCATACGTTAGCTTCCCACTTTCTGATACAATTCGTAACATAACTACTCTTCCAGATTAACTATTCTGGTCTCACTACTTTCCTTGCTTCCCTCCCCAAAACCAACCCATTCTCCTCCACTTTGTGACCGAAGCAAGTCTGGAACGGCCATTTCTTGGTTTAGGACGGACTTGTACAGATTGATCTCTCGAATCTAAAGTACTCCCTTGCAGTACATTGTTTAGGGTTTAAATTCGTATCTCAACCACACACCCGAAATTACCGAAATCAGCAGAAACCATTTTCACCCACAAACAAGGGTTAATTCGTTTCTCACCCACACACCCGAAATTACCAAAATCTGCAGAAATCGTTTTCACCATCAAACAACTTCGTTCAACAGTTGTCCGTCTATTTGCTTTGACCTTTCTTCCCTTTCGATGTCTCTTTCTTTGCAGGATCTATTGTAACTTTTTCCATATTCAATTCCCAATTCATGCTCTCGCACCTTTCTTTTCAGTTTCTGGTTTTCTATCAACAATCGCCCGTTCTCTTGAGCGAGATTGATTCGTTCTTCTATCAACATGTTTTCTGTTTCTTTCCTTTGTTCGAACCTTGCTTCGTATTCGCGCTGGAGGGCGAGAATCCCTTCGTTCTGATTTTGATGGCAGAACTGGTTTTCTTTCTTCTTGTTATTGATATCAACATCTTGCATTGGTCTTTCTGGATCATATGGCCTGACCCATTCCGTCCAATATTGCGGCTTTTCTGCGACAGCTGCCAGTTCCTTCTTGCATATGTTGTTAAAGCTGCCTCTTTGGATCGCTAGAACCTTCGATGCTCGGAGAGTTTGGGGAGGGTATGAACGATGAGAGATGAACGCTCTCTAGAGACTTCTATGAGCAAGACAAGAAGATTGTGTTGTGTTTATCACAGCTTTATGATGGAGGGAGAAAGCAAAGGTGACTTTATTAGATATTTTGCAAAATCACAGCGACATTTTGTTAATACTTCATGGTGGACAGGGAACAATGGTGATTTCAAACAACCAACAAGTGAATTCTCGTGGTAGACAGAAAAGTGGTGGTAGTAAAAGTAACGAATAATCTTCTGGTGAGGATCTTGGATAAACGATGATTTCTAGCTGAATACTAGCAGGTGAGGATAAATAGTCCATGTTTCTAGCGCTAAAATGTAGTTGCGGAAAATCCCACAACTACACTCGTTGAGATGATAATAACACAAAGCCTAAGTCATCATGGAAATCAACTTAAATATTAATGAGATTATACACCACTTTGACACTAGTATGATCTTCTCAAATACTTTGTATTGAATATATGGAGTTCTTACAATGATCACAAGGGTACTTGGTATACAACAATGAGAAAGATGAAGTAAAACTATCTCTAATGGTTTCTTTCTCTCTTAGAAACGGTTCTTAGTTCTCTTACTTGACTGAATTCTCTCCCAACCTGTCTCTTTCTCTTCATTATTTGAATCCTTATATAGGCAAATACAATGGTAGAAGACAACCAAGTTCACGTGCAAAATCTCTGTTAGCTGATCTTGTTTCAGTTTGTCTTTTTCGCCAGGCTTTTGATCAGTATCGTGTTGTACTTATCGTGTGACTGCTCTTCGTGCTCCTTTATTATCGCATGATTATTCTTCGCCTAATTTCTTTCTTCTTCGCATTTATGGTTATTTTGGTTAGAGCTAAACTATGGATTTGCCTTGTGCGATATTTTGCCCCTACACCACTAGTTGTCTACTTGTGTATACATATGACATATGACAGTTATGTGAACGAGTATATATTTCTATCTATTTTTGCACGATGGTGTAACCGTGATCCGTGGATATTCATGTCATTTGAAACTTTCAGCGAATCAAAGAGGGTGGATTGCAAGGCTTAATAGTTCTTCATTTTTTTGATCCATTTTTTCTAACACCTCAAAATAGTAACAGTAAGCAGGCCGTTATGACGTACTGCTGTCGTATAAAATATATTTGTTTGAAACTATTTTGTTAATTAAGTTAAATATTTTACTAAAAGTCAACAAGTCAAAAAAGCTAGTATTTTGTTTTTAGTTTTTACCATGAAAGTTAGCTAAACTCCAGCTAGCTCAGTTGATGGTGTTTACTGGTGTTGATAATTCAGACACTGGTTTGCTATCAAACGTAAAATTAAAGCATACGCAGTACGCGTTGGACCAGAGTCCAGACTAATGCAAGACTGCAAGTACATAGGTGACTGTCGTTGATGGCACCATGGAGGAATTTTCTCCGAGAAGAGATTCGAAATTCATGTTGATAATACGGTTCCATGCCGTGCTCAACTGGGTTGACGATGGGTCTGTCTTGGGTCTCCCCATCCCACGCATTAATTAAAGTCTTGATTGTTGTGTGGTTGATACTTGATAAGGTATATATTTCCGAGTGGAAAATCATGATTAAGTTTTGTTTGCTTTTGTTTTCTTTTATGTTTTGTTCATGGCTGATACCTCGCCAGAGATATTTAATTATTTCATTTTTGTTTTTGTTCTTGTTTGTGATAAGACTTGCTTGACTCTAATCTAATCGTCTCTGCACGCAGGAAAATTTGTGGATGTCGAGCGTCTCTGAACTCTACTGAAAATCTTCTGCAAATCTATATATATCAACACTCGAATATTAAATGAGAGATATCATCCATTAATACTGTATTCATAACCTTTTGGTTTCATCTCAATATTCTCTTCTTCTGATCAAATCCTTTACTCAGAAATTAAGATGAGCTTCATATTGGTAATCTGTATCACCCTTGTTTTATCCACCTTGAATTTCTTACCTACATCCCAATATCTCATAGCAGAAACTGATAGGTTAGCCTTACTTGCTTTCAAAGCCAAAATAAACGACCCATTCGGAGTATTAAGTTCGTGGAATGAATCGTCTCACTGCAGTAATTGGACAGGAATTACATGTAGTCGTCGGCATCCAAGCAGGGTCACTGTCTTGGATCTAAAACGCAGGAGTTTGGGAGGTACGATATCTCCATATATAGGAAATATGTCCTTCTTACAAGTACTCCGCCTTGCAGAAAATCACTTCACTGGCAAAATCCCTCAAGAAATTGGTCAGTTATCCAGATTAAAAATGTTTGATATATCCATTAATAATATATCCGGCAGTATTCCTCCCCAACTTTTTAACATCTCCTCCATCACTGCTTTTAGTGTGATCCAAAATAAACTTCATGGAACCATTCCACCATATATTGGAAATAGTCTCCTAATATCCGGTTTCTTTATATAGGTGGAAACATGTTTCATGGTTTGCTACTAAAATCGCTACCCAATCTTTCTACATTGTATGCACTAGATATCTCTGAGAATCAGTTCACTGGACCTGTACCGACCAATTTGGGTAGCTTGCAAGATATCACATATCTAAATCTCCAATCTAATCGTCTTGGCACCGGTGAAGTAGATGAACTCAGCTTTTGGATTCATTATCAAATTGCAGTCACCTAGAAGGCTTTTCCTTCAGTTCTAATAAATTTTTCGGGCAACTACCGGATTCCATAGGAAACCTCTCAACAACGCTTACCGGATTGTACATGGGCGGAAACAGGATATTCGGTGCAATTCCAAGTGGAATTGGAAATCTTATCAACCTGAACATATTGAGCATCCCAAGTAACCAATTAACAGGAAATATTCCAGATTCTATAGGAAAGCTAAGAAATCTAGTGGAAGTTGTGCTGTGGGATAACCAACTCTCGGGACAAATTCCATCAAACGTCTGCAACAATACACAATTAGAAGAATTATATTTGGATGGAAATAGATTAGAAGGTAAAATTCCGCCAAGTCTCGGCAGCTGCGTCAAACTGACAAAAGTGAACCTTTCAAAAAATCAACTTGTTGGTACTGTCCCTAAACAACTCATCGGTCTTTCTTTACCGTCATTTCTGCTTAACTTATCCTCGAATCACTTGACTGGTAATTTGCCTTCAGAAGTCGGCAATTTGGAAAAGATTGTCTTCCTCGACTTATCAAATAATCAATTATCTGGAGAAATTCCAAGCTCTTTAAAGAATTGTCTTGGTTTACAAATACTTTATCTTAATGGAAATTCATTTGAAGGCATCATTCCTCCATCATTAAAAAGTTTGAAGGGAATTGAGAACTTGGACATATCAAGCAATAACTTGTCCGGTCGAATTCCTGAGTATTTGGAGTCCTTTGCTTCCCTCGTGTATCTGAATATCTCTTACAATGACTTAGAAGGTGAATTACCAAAGCAAGGGATTTTCAAGTGGTTAAGTGCATTTGAAGTCCGCGGAAATAAAAAGCTTTGTGGAGGAATTCCTAGACAGCATCTACCAAGTTGTTCACGACCGCCTGCATCTGAAAAACAAAGTAAGCGATTTCCTCTAAAGAGATTGCTCGTAATAATCTTTGGAATTGTTTTCTGCATAATTTTTCTGGGCACCTTTTTCATCTGGTTTTGGAGGAAAAAAAAAGCAATGAAACGTTCATCTTCATCGTCAGAAGATCTTGTCAATAATAAGTTTCAGAAGGTTTCATACAAAGAGCTTCTTAAAGCAACAGATGGATTCTCAGCAGCAAATTTAGTTGGAGTTGGAAGTTACGGATCCGTTTACAAAGGATTATTAATGCTAAACCAGCAGATAACAGTTGTTGCAGTAAAAGTACTAGATCTTCAAAGACGGGGAGCATCAAAAAGTTTCATAGCTGAATGTGATGCAATGAGATCCATTCGCCATCGAAATCTCGTGAAAATGTTGACTTCTTGTTCTAGTATTGACTTCAAAGGAAATGAATTCAAAGCTCTAGTTTCCGAATTCATGCCAAACGGAAATCTTGAGCACTGGTTGCACCCAACAGAAAATCGCGAACAACTTCAGAGGTCATCGAGGAGATCGCTTAGTTTTATGGAGAGGCTAAATGTAGCCATTGATGTTGCATCTGCGTTAGATTATCTTCATCAGCATTGTCAGACACCAATAGTTCACTGTGATCTAAAACCAAGTAATGTTTTACTCGATGATGACATGAACGCTCATGTTGGTGATTTCGGACTAGCAAAGTTTCTAGGTGGAGTCATCATCAATGTTGAAGCTGAGCACCACACCAACAGTACTTCAGTCGGAATAAGAGGCTCAATTGGTTATGCTGCTCCAGGTTTTATATTTTGTCTCTCTAGTATGTTCATAGAATAAATCATAGATTATACACTATTAAATGTAAATACTATCGTTTCTACATGCAGAGTATGGAATGGGTAGCGACGTCTCGACTAATGGAGACGTCTACAGTTACGGGATCATGGTGCTAGAGATGTTTACTGGAAAGAGACCCACGGATGATATGTTTGCGGATGGTTTAAGCCTGCATACCTTTGCTAAGAGAGCTCTCCGTCCAGATCGTGTAATGCACATCGACCCTACAATGCCACTTTCTCATATCCGTGACGAAGGTTATGACAATAACAATGAAATTCTAATCAGTGGGGAGAATGAGGCCAAGTTATGCGAGGCTTTGACAGGGATTATCAACCTTGCGATTTTGTGTTCTGTTGAATCACCCAATGAACGGATAAAAATGGCACAGGTTGTGAAAGAGTTGCTATCGATCAAGACTATATATCTCTCGAGTGTGGGATCCCAATAAGTATCAAGTTGATGGGACTCATGGGAGTGGCTAAGCCTAAGCAGTCAATTAGGCGATCAATAAAATGACAGTTTTCTCTTTGAGAAAAAGCTACTCCCTAAAGACATGCATGAACCTAATCTATACTTCCTTTAATGTACTTTTGATTTTTTTTTCCCGGAGGAAACAGATTTTTATTGATATTAATCCTCATTGAAAATGAGGAATTCAATTTGGTGGTTCATCATGATACCACCATCTGTTTAATGTACTTTTGATTAATAATTACACTAAATATGTTCAGTATTACAATAAGCCTATGGTTTAAGGGCTTTAACGATTGAAAAGGTACCCAGATAAGTCTAGTTGTCTAAGTCCCGGCCTAGCTAAGGTGAAGTCACGTTTCTTTTTACGAGATAAGCCCCAAGATCTAATTCGATGGAACATAAACAAAATCCAAACTGCTGTAAGGAAATTTAAGCCGTTTGATATTATCCCCGCAACTGATTATGAAGTTAATCCTTGTTTGTGCCTAAAACGTTAACCACTTTTTATTGAATAATATATATGTACACGATTACCCATACATTGCATAGTTAGAGCAATCTTATATAATACTCTCTTTTTTAGAAAAATGATACTTTCATTTTTTTCGAACAATCTCGTAACTTTTAACTAATTGCAAATTTCCGAAAATTGAAACCAAATAGTTGAGAGCAAAAACGAAAAACATTAAACTCAATAACAAAAGACAGTTAGACGGATCATTTCTTACATAATCCTTCAAACTAATCGAAAATAAAAGAAAAAACACTTGAAAAACATTAAACACGAACATTCTTCATCCCTGGTTCAGTGTCTAAGAATTACGTACCATCCCGTTCCATTTAAAAAGTACCAGATATAGTCTCTAGCTAAATTATCTTTGTAAACAATCTCTAGTCAAAACGTTTAACCGCAATAGTTTTGTACTTTTTTGGTCGAACTGGAGCCGTATCCCTCGAAATAGTAATCGTAAGCACAGCACCATAACAAACTGCTGCTGTTATATAATCAGTGTTTGCACCCTCGGGGATCTCAAGTTTCGATATTGTTTCAGAAACTGTAACACCGCCATAACCCGTATATCGGCATCGTGTTACCAGAAGTGCTTTGTCATCCTCCAGTAGCACGCCGATACTATCTTTTTTATAATTCGTGACGTCGACATTGAACACATGATAGTGTTGTAGTTGCACTGGTAGTATAGCTGATGAACTACCCATGTTAAAAACTACCTCTCTTGTTTGTCTTTTGGATTTTGATAGAATGATGAATAAATTTGTTTTCAAACACAGATATATATATAGACAAGTAATTTGGCTGGGTTCATGGAATTAACATCTGGTTTATTATATGGGAATTTGAGGATATTCAATAGCAAGTTTGAAAATCCTTACAAAAGGTTGTGACATGCATTATTGAAAACTAGGGTTGAATGTATGTTCCCAACAAGGTTATCCAAGAACGCTTCATTGAAAGTGCTAGTAAGTAAGTAACAAACCTTTTAACCCTCACGATTGTCGGGTTGGTTTTGAGTTTATATAAATCCCTAATTAGTTGGTGTTGTAAAGGTCAAAGAGTGTTATTTTCCTTGATTGTGTAAAATTTGTGCACCCCGTTTTAAAATCTCATCCGAGGTACTTTTTTTATCACGATGATGTAATCGTGCATATTCGAGCAATTCGAATATTTCAGCGAATCAAAAAGGGTGGTGGTCTTATGCGAAGTCTAAACAATTTTTATTTTTGTGGCACCACCATTTTATGGTTAGAGAACTTAAATTTTGTCCAATTTAAACTTGGTATGACGACTTCCCAACCAAAAAGGTCGAATTTCTCAAAAACCACTTGAATAAACAATGACGATGACAAGTCTGGACTCTGGCAGTACATAAGTCTGGATGGTGTATACCGCATTTGCCTAACTTTATATAGAAACATACTGTAATTTAGTTGGGTGATGGGAATTAATGACCTGATAATTACTGTTAATGGTTACTACATGGGAATTTGCAGATACTACTGACAAGTTTGAAAATCTTTAGAAAAAGTTGTGTGATCGATGCTTAGTAAGTTTATGGAGAATGTTGTATATTTTCAATAAGATGACTAAATGGTTAAAGCCTAACGGTTGAGTAAACGAATGCTTAAGAAAAAAAGTATCCACAAATTAAATTCTCACAGACAGCTTGAACCGATTAAGGTACTAATACTATCCGTTGTTGGTGTTTTCTCGTGTTCGGAAAAAATCAGCACCATTAAAAACATGTGCAGGCAGAGCCAAACGGATTTCATGTTTGCCTTTCTAACAACTTAGACATATTGTCGTGTATATAATTGCTTCCGGGTTCGATTTACCCTTAAAGGTTGTTAAAAGTGTCTGAATTCAATTTGCACTGTCCGATTTAAATTAAGGCTTTTCTCAGGATAAGAAACATTTAATGACCCACTTTTATCTAGGTTTCTCTGCTTATGTACGGGAATGAACGCTACAACATTAATTATACATATGCGCAGCATATTTCCATAATTACCCTTGTAATAACGGACCGGCTACGATGGGAACGGGGCGCGCAGCAGGAATATGCGACCCCTCTTCTCTGTAGGACACCTAGCGTTTCTCTACGTATTTCACCTGTTTAAGTTAACAGCTAGTAAACACTGTTTCTCAAAGACGATGTTACCCTTGATAAGTTGAAAGTGAACCAATATATGAGACCCTAAGTTTTCGTTCAGTCTTTATTGTCTCTACTTTCCTTTCTATTTTTTAGTCTTCCCTCGTCTTTATCGCTCAATATATATGCCATTGTTGATATCTGGTTTTCATCATGTTCATCATGGACTAGAGAGAACCTGTTCCACTCAACTAAAATGATATGATTCATCTATTGTACGAGTATAAACATTAGCTGCCCCTGATTCTTTTTTGAGGTTCATCCTTTGAGTGGGTTAACGTATGTGTTGACTTTACTTTGTAGCTGATTTATGTGAATTGTGAAACCTAGATGCGAAGCTGATCTATATTCACCATTTAAGTGTACATATTATTGTCGGTACACATAATTCATTCTTCTTAGATTTAGTTCCAAGCTAATTTAATCCAAAAACTCACCATTCAATCTTCACTGTCGTCTTTATATGAAGACAGTTACTGCATATTGTTAATCCAAGAACAGAACAAATCAGAAGGATTTCCATCCATACACTAGATTTAGTTAATTTAGGCGATAATTATGGGAGTAAATCTTGGCCCAAAATATAAACTTATTAGGAAACTTAAATAAGGGTGCCACGGTAAATACAAGATGCTAACGATAATCTATTTTTAGAAACCGTATATTCAGATATAGTTGTTGCCGAAATAATAGGTGGCATACAGAGAAGAGGGGTCGCATATTCCTAGTGTGCGCCCCGTTCCCATCGTAGCCGGTCACTGTAATATAATAAAAGGTCACTTTTTTTTCTTCTCCGGTTCATCTCTTCATCTTCCTCACTTCTCTTTTTTCTTCCATGTGCAGAAAATAACGAAATGGAACAGAAAATCATGTTATAAGATGTGTGCTACAACTTCATAAAAATAAGATCGTATTCATTTACACATCAAACAAAAATCATTATTGATTAATGACATCCGAAAAGAAAAAGAAAACGATGAAATCAGGGTAAAGGAATGAAGAATGAGGTGTTCATTAATCAAAATTATAGAAATCTCTGTATCTATGTTCTATATCATTAATTTAGAGGAAACGTTTATTTTCACCGATAGACTTGGATGTTTATTGATTTGTCAGATCTGGTTTTTGTTTTTTTTCTTATAAGAAAATGTCAGAATTGTTTTTGTTGGCTTTGATCAAGATGATTTTTTTATCTTTAATTGCAATCAAGATATGGGTGTCTATTGATTTATCCTTTGATCTTTCTTATCGTTTTTTTATTTACTGGATTTGATTAAAAGGGTTTTGAAACAAATCCGTTTGCTATCTTATCTTTTATGATGATTTTTTGGAGTTTAATCTAGCAGTGAGAAGAATATAATATATATAATTTTGTTTTTCCAGATTATTTCTTGTTGCAATAATAAAGACAAACAGTATGCCAAAAATAATTAATTTGATCTATACAGACGTCCAAAAGAAGATTCATCTAAATCAATGATTTCGTTCGGTCAGATTAAGAAAACGTAATTGATTTTATGGCTTAAAATATCTCATGGAAAATGAAGAACATAGCAAATATATCTAGGGGTATGAGATGGAATTTTCACTCTCATTGGTAAAGGAAATTTATATCTTCTAGATATTTAACATTCCAATAAAGATATCAAGATACAATACAAAAAATTAATTATTTAATCCCTCTTATCTTGTATATGGGTATACAAGATAAGAGCTAGCACTATGGTGTCCTCCATCCCTTCTCTATCCCTCAAAAACCCCAAAAACCAAGTATTATGGTCTCCCATATCCCTACTCATGTAGGGATATCCCTCACTTTCCTTACATGGAGGATCACATCTGATCCGTCTTGTAGGGAAGGGAAATCATACGGATACTCAGTAGTAGTATTTTTTTACGATTTACGGATACTGAGTAGCCGTATTATCGTTGATACGGCTAAGTAGCCGTATCAGTAAAAATATTTGTTTGACCTTTTTTGGTTTACACCTCTCTCACACCCGATCCTAACCATCCATCGTTAATAACAGCTCTATCTTCTCCATCGTCGGATCCCAACGGTTATTTTTTCAAAATCCTCTATAAATACCACTCTAATTCTCTACTCAAATCACACCAAATCCTCTCTTCTTACAATTAGTTTTTCCTCTCTTCTTTACAATTAGTTTTCTTCACTAAAATTTGTTTATCAAGTTTTTTTCTTTGAGCAAGAGTTTTAAAATTTGATTTGCTCATCAATGGAGACTCAAAAGCCAAAAAGGAAACATAGAACGAGATTTACTACTTTGGAAGATCATCACATTGTTACTAATTATTGTGCTCTTGGTTATAATAGTTACGCAGATAAAAATCTATTCTGGGAAATCCTTTTTAAAAAATTTGTGGAAGGTTGTGGTGGGAATCCACACGACCGTACTTTAAAAAGCGTTCGTAATCGGTTTAGCATAATCAAGAATGAAGTGGATAACTTTTCCGATTGTGTTGCAAGAGCCGCTGCAAGTAATCCGGGCTTGGACTCTATTAACCGGGTATGTTATCTAAATATGTTCATTATAGTTGTTGTATATGTTGTTTGTAGATAGTTTAATTTATGCGTATCTTATATATGGTTTGTTTACATTGCTGTAGGTGTTAATTGCGAGAAGTTTGCATGTTGAAATACACCAAAAACACTTTACTCGAGATGCTGAGTATGAACTGCGTAAAGATGTTTCAAATGTACCAAATGTACCAGTAGGTGTAGCTGAAGATACGGACCAAGATTTTAATCCTCCGTCGTCCCAAATTCATGGAAATTTCTCTAATATGTTTAATACTCCAACCCCATCTTCTCAAAATCCACCTACAAGCCAATTCGTCGAGACTCTATTTGCAAATCAATTTCCAAACGCTTATAATGTCCCTAGCGGTATCCCTTTTCTATTAGGATATACCCCTAGTACGAACCCAAGTACAATACCTGGAACGTCGTCAGGTGGATTTACAGAAGACAAACGCAAGTCGAGATTAGCGAAAAAAGCTCAAACTAATAAAAAGGTCGCTGGGACAAGCAAACCCGCCACACCATCCTCGCAAGACTCCCAGATGAGCGAGCGGGCAGTAAACTTGTTGATTTTCTAAAAGAATCCCAAATGACAGTCGCACCTCGTCTAGAACAACAAAACCAAATTATGGAAAAGTTGATAGAGACAACACAACAACAAATTGAAGCTGCTTGAGAGAAAGAAGAAAGGGAAATAATGCAAATGGATCTCGAAAAGATGGCTCCAAATGCAAAAAAAGTACTTTGAATTAAAACAGAATGCCATATTGGCCAGGCAGTTGGAGAGGCAAGGGAATAATCATTTCTATTTTTAATAGCTTAGTTTAAGTTTTTTTTGTTTTTTTAAGTAAAGTCGTGTTTCAGTTCCGGTAATGTAGTTTCCTTTTTAGTAACATTAATTTATATATTTCTAATTACGATAATTTGAATTATATTTTGCTATACCAACGGATCTTTAGTAACGGCTAATTTCCAACGGCTAGTTTGCAACGGCTAATTTCCACCGGCCACTTTCAATGCCTATTATAAATTGTCAAAAAGTTCCTCAACACAAACAATCCAAAATAATTGGCATTTGTATCCTCTGTATCTCATAATTTTTTTGGTTTCAATAGATAACATGGTAATGGTTGGGTATACCGTAGAAGAAGATGTTGCACTCACCACAGCTTTTGTAAATGCTGCTACTCTGCCTATTGAAGATGTTCAAGAACTCTCCGCCTATGAAAAATGGACGCTGGTGTTTGACGGCTTTGTACAAGCGTTTGGAAATGTTAATAACCGAACCAGACGACAACTTCAACAACGGATTTGTCAAATTCAAATACAAGTTCGCAAGTATGTTAGAATACAAAGAAAGAGTCATGGTTACGCCCCACAACACATGACAACTGCGATTACCGTAGGTGATAATAAATAGTTCTGAAATTTCGAATGTTGTTTCCACTTAGACACTAACCTATTGCTTTATGCTTGTTTTACGTAGGAGGAAATGGGAAAATTTGTGTACCGACTAGATCATCGTGCAAAATTTACATGTTATGAGTGCTACTTAATATTTAAGGCTAACATGCCTAACTTAGAATGTTACAATCCGGAAAATGATTGTCGGCGCTCCTCCAAAAGACGGACCTAACGAAATAGTATATGCGGTTGTTGTTTAAGATTTTGTGGGTAAATCTCCGTGTAAACCCTCACGAGACTATAACTCGTCCACTAGGGTCACCTACGACAAGTAACCTAGGTTTTTATTCAATAATTGTAATGTACTTTTATAGCGGCTAATTTCAAATGACTATATCCCAACGGCTAGTTTATAACGACTACTTTGTATCGGCTACTTTATATGGGTTAATTTTGACAGATATTATAAATTGTGTTATCTATCTCTAAATAACAAACACCTGTTTTCATACACTTTGCAAAACTTCTCACATATTTCGATACCTCTAATAAGTCTTTATACGAACAAAACCATGGGATCATTTAATTCAATTGAAGATTTGGCAATCATCAAAGTATGGTACACAGAAACTCGAGTAGTAGACCACTCGCCTGTAATGGCATAGACCAAAACCTTTTGGGCGAAGATATATAACCAATATAGACAAGATTATGGGAATCGGGAGAGAAGAAGTATTCAACAAATTTATGATAGGTATCAGATTATCCAAAAATCCGTTTGCGATTTTATAGCTATTCAACGACGAATCTTCAATGCCAGCCATATTAGCCTGTCTCCTCAACAATTTGTAAGTATTTTTGAATTGCTTTCGTACAAAACTAAATTGATTGATTTTAAATTACAACAATAAGTATATTGCGTTGTGTTATTGTAGCACGAAGCCGTTAAAGCGCGTTATTTTTAGGAAAAAGGTATAGCATCACATTTGATGAAAGCTATAATTTCATGGTATCCAAAATTCCAGACTATCAATCGTCGGTTAATTCATCTGCTTCATCCAGTGAAGATTGAAAGTATAATAAATGTTAGTGTAGATTTTGTGGGTAAATCTTTGTGTAAACCCTCACGAGACTATAACTCGTCCAGTAGGGTCACCTAGGGGTTTAAAGGCTTGTTGCATGTGCTAAGTGCAATCGTGATTGCTACGACAAGTGATTTGGTTTTTTATTAAATGGTTCTGAACTTGTTGTCTATTTTGTGGAATTTCAGTTTTATTTATGTTCAACTTTAATTAAATAAAAGATTGAACATCAGATCATATATAGATTGCAAGAAGACTTAAAGATAAAAGATTGCATTAATTTTAGATAAAATATTCAAATATAATCATTCTTCAGGATTGTTGTTCCGAAGACTTGATTAACATCTGATGCAGAAACACACCCACAAAGAAAGAAAATTACATAAATATAAGATAAAACATTCACATTTAATCATTCTTCGGGAAAGTTATTCCGAAGACTTGATCAACATATGATGCAGGAACACACACACAAAGACAGAAAATTACATAAATATAAGATAAAACAATCACATTTAATCATTCTTCAGGATTGTTATTCAAGACTTGATCAACATATGATGCAGGAACATCTCGGCGATAAAGCTACATTTCATCGGGTTTGTAGGTATCAAAACTTGCTTTGATGAATCGATAACATCCATCATGCGAGAAAAATGCCGCCTATCTGGTTAAGATAGTCTAAACGAGCAGCACTTTTCTGAAATTTTTAAAAATAAACTGAGCCTAAAATAGTTAAGATTTTAGGAAATAAAAGAAATTTGTTAGTAATTTCTTACCCTTTGCTCATATGACATTCTAGGATTACGTATGTTAACTTTTACCCGAATCGTGACAAAAGTGATGATGTCCTTGTGGATCTTGATCCACCTTGCTCTAAGACCTCCTTGGACTCTCGCATTTGGATTTCCAGTTATGTTATCAAAAAATTCAAATACACTCTTCCAAAATTGGTTGCTAGTGTTATGAACTACATTCAGAATATTGTTTTTTGCTTCAATCCATGCTTGCGTAAGAGAAACATTTTCTCCTTTGCTGAGTCTCATTTTTATAAAACACAAATATGATACTCCCTATGTCTTTTTTTATCTGTCCTAATTTCTACTTTGGTATGTCTTTTTTTATCTGTCCGCTCTGTTTATAGACATATTTTTCCCTTAAACTATCAAATATACCCTTTATTTTATAATCATGAAATCATTTTTAATATAAACTTAATTCAAAATCTTAAATATTATCACCATATATATCTATTCAATATATTTGTATTAATCGTCATTCCTATTTTATATAAAAACATTTATGGATATATATAAAATTCCTAATAAAACTTCTACTTATTCTTACATAATTTTAGTTTTGGTAATAATGTAACATTAGATAGGGCTAGTACTCAATGGTTAGTTATGACATTTTATAGGATTTCCTTAATATTTTGACAAAGTCAATTAGGACTGTTAATTTAAGACGGGGGGAGTAGAATGTTTGGATAGCTTCACTTTGGAAAGTGATTTGTTATATATAGAGATATGATGAGAGGATATAGAATTTAAAAAAAATTAAAACCGTTATACAGTAAATATTACCAGTACAAATAAAACCAAAAAAGTAGCCGTTATACAATGAAAATGAGCAGTACATAGAGATATAAAGATATCCGTTAAAAAGTTAAAAAAAAACTAGCCGTTTACATTTAAAACCATGAATCATTTTCATTACCCTGTTGTTGGTACGTAGTGGTACTTTGATTGAGTGGCTCATAAGAATTATAAGGATGGTAAGATTCTTCTTGACTGTTTGGAACCAAAGAACCCGTCGACGGACCCGAATCGCGAGACTGGCCCGGTGTAGAAGACTCACCTGTATGTGGTGGTAGATACTATCTCACACATCTCTGATTGAAACCTACACCGTATTTGATTTTGTATTGCAGTTCCTTTGTGTGGTCGAAATAGAATTGTTGTTGAGCCATGAGTTGTTGTTGCGAATCCTGATATACCTGACACCACATCTCCTGTATACAGTAAACACCAACATGAGTTTATATTTTTTTCACAAGTAGAATATATATGAATTAATGGACATATGATACTCACAGTTGTACCATGATTGACACTATAATTGGGTTGGGGATACTCCCCCAAATACTCCATTCCAATAGGCATATCCATTGCTTTAAAATCAGGGCCGCATATTCGATCTGTCAGATTTTTTGTTGGATATGGGAAGAGATGACGATCGACGGGCACCAACTCTTCTGTGTATGTGTTTTTTCGTGGCGGTGGTGGTTTGCGTACATAAGCATCGTTATCATGCGCACCATACAAATACTTGTTTCCTTCATGTACAATTACACCTGAGTACTTACCAACTGACTTCTCCTTCCACCATAGCTTATACTCATGATCGGGTACTTCAACATAATGCAAGGAATTTATAGTTAACTGTTGGCTTACAAATAGGCAGTGTTGATGTCTATTTTTGAATCAAGAGGATTGCACGATATTACTGTCATACCAAGAACTTTTTTGAGACACCGTTCGCCCAGGTACAAGGCGTTGTGATCAAATGGATTGTAAAAGACCCTCCGTGTTACAAACATTTTTTAGCCTCTACCGCCTCGGGGTTGGTCTTCCATTCACTATCCTCCCATGGCGACCATACTACAGAATCGAATGAGAAGTTATCAATATGGTAACGCACAAGAGTCACTGAATGGGTACCTGTATCACTCTGTGCGCTTCTTTTCAAGTCTCTTTGGTCTCCATCATATAACCTACCCGCTGGCCACAGATCCATATTTTTATGCTCCGCCTTTGTATAGGGAAATAGACATCGAAAATATGCCCAAAACCAAGGCTGCAACAATATTAGTTATTGTTAACAACTAATTGTGTTATACGGTCACCAATAAAAAACAAGTAAGGAAAGTAAGATTACAAGTGAGTATGAATTTTTACCATCAATGGATACGAAAAGAACTGCAAGTCAGGATGGTTGCACGTTACTCCATTATTCAAGCCCCATAGCATACTACCGTACAACGCCGAACCCCAATCATAATGCCTCAGCACATTTAAATCCCTCATTATACTAAGCCATTTAATCTCAACAACATTATTCTTTTTTGGGAAAAGGATATTCCCAAAACACCAAATCAAAAACCATCTTACAATTTGCTCATGTTCAAGAACATCGTTTTCTACGCCGAATCTATGGCCAAGTAACAATTTAATCAAACTCTTCTTGATCCCCCTGCATATATCCACAACTTGAACTCTCAAGTCGACTAAGTTTTCTTGTCTAACTTCTTCTATTCCAAGAATCATCATAGTTTCACCTCCTTTCATTCTTCTTGTTGTAGCGTATGCATTAATATATGGGAGCAAACAATCTATGGTTTGGGGAGAAATCTCATGCAGTTGGTCCATACTAATTTCTTCCAATGATATGCGATTTCCTCGGCCAATTGGAATTCCGATAATTTTGAGTGAAGTCTAATGGGGTAAACCCTATTTCAAAACTAGGGAAGTGAAATGTATTGGTGGTATGCCACCACCTTTCAAATATACCAGGATTTAGGCGAGCTTGTCTTGTAGTTTCGGATAATGTATCTTGAAAATTGAACTAAACCCACAATCGTCTACAAGTTGTCTAGCATGTGGAAATATATAAACTGCGGTATACATTTCATGAAGTTGGCTTACACTACTTCGATGTTTCAGAGCTTTCTGCCTCTCATATGTCGAGATTGGGATTTTCAGTTTATGATCACTATGTTCTTTTGAAGAAACCGGAATTCTATCATTCATAATTCGTTGAAAATCATTGGAGTTCATCTACAACACACATGTACACAAAATCAGCACAGAACAATCCATCTTATGCAAAAATTCTACAATGGATATATATTGTACAAGACCAACAATCAGCCCTAGACATAATACATATTCATTTAATCATCCATCAATCCAAAATTATCAATAATAATACCATATCTAAACCAAGAATTATTCATAAACAACAACCTCTTTGATTGAATCAACAAAATACCATAAATTCAATCAACAATGTCTCAAACTATCAAACAACATACAATGACACATTATAATAAACCTAACATCTCCAATTTAATCATAATCAAACTCAAATTAAATTTAAACCCTAAAATTTGAAACACTCAACTTGGAGGATTTTGTTGATGAAACACGAAATTGAAAAAGGGAAATACTTCACCAGATACTAATGAACAAACCCATTGAATTTTAGCTCCTAAATCACACCAGAGAGTCTTCAAATCGAAAGAGGTTGTGGAGAGGAGAAAAATAGAGAAGAAGAAGGAATATCGCGGTAGGTCGCTCTCCTGATACCTTAAACATATGATACGGATACTTAGTAGACGTATGGGTCAAATCAACGAGTTGACTAATACGGCTACTCGATAGCCGTTTGGCACTATTCATATGGCTACTCAGTAGCTGTATCATGTAGGGAAGGGAAAAGAGGGCACCATAGTGAGGTTGCCTTCCTCCTTTTATCCCTTCCCTACATATGAGGGATAGGGAAGGGATACCCTCTCCCATAGTGCTTGGCCTAAGAAGACCCTTAAATTAAATCCAACTGCAGTAAAACCACCACTACAAGAAAAACTAGATTAAGCAACCAGCCGATTTTGGTTGCAAGAGCCCGTTTTAGGTCGATCAAGGGTTTGACCAACTTAAAGTGGCACTCGATCCGTAATTGCAAGAGGTGGGATCTCAGATAGACTTGCAGCAGCTATGCAATCGCTTTAGATATGTTTCAACTTCATATAGCAACCAAATATGGTCATTGGTCTAAATTTACTCCAACCAACCTTGACCGAGTAAGAAGGCCATTGGTCTAAATTTACTCCAACCAACTTTGAACGAGTAATAAGGTCATTGGTCTAGTCCTTAAGCGAGTATCATGTTTAGAGCTCCATTGAACGACTAATCTGTAGTTACTTGCTGAAAATATTCCAGTATGGAAAAGTGTTTCCGATATCACCAGATTCAGATGAATGATTAAAAAATGAATTAAAATCAATATAGAATATAAAATAAATATGAACCAGAGTAAAACAGAATAAACCAATTAGTCAACTTTATTATTACTAAATTCAATTTACATAATCATTTTTTACACGAGAAAATAAATAAATTACAATCTCATTTTCACAAAAATAAAATACAATCTCCATTTCTTAAAAATACAATTACAATCCCATTAAAACCAATAGATACAACTGATTCAACTTTAAAGCAACACCCATCACTGTCCTTAGAAAATCACTGGATAATCTTAAAACAAGATTCATCTGCTGCAACATAATACCATCCTGATCTGTATTTTAGCTTAAAACAAGATTCATACTGATTCCAGATCTGGTTCCTCCCCAAAAAATATCAATTTGGTTCCTGCATTTAGTTAGAAACAAATACAAAGATCAGAGCTAACTCATAATATGAAAACAAATTGTTGAACTTTTTAACAGCTAAAATCTAAGTCTAGCAAAAAAAAAAATATAGCATACCTACACAAAATCTAAGAATTTCAGTAGCAAATCTATTTCCATCATATCAATTAAACTCTACTGGAGTAACAAAGAATGAGAAGAAGAAGAAGAAGAAGAAGAAGAAGAAGAAGAAGAAGAAGAAGTACCATGGTATTGACATCTACTTAGGAGAGAGACTCTGACCCTCAATCAAATGAGATTATCTTCAAATGAAGAAATCTTCCTGTTTATCTTCACCAATAACAATCTATTCCAGCACAACTTTCTCTTATCATTAAATTCCTCTTCTGTGTTTTCTTAATAATAATCTACAAACCTAGAAAATAAAAACACAATAATATAAGATGATTGAAAATTTTGATGAACAAAAATAAGACAAGGCTAATGTTGGATTGATTGAGAATCGTAGAAAACCCCTGAGACTGAGACAAAAAAAAAAGTTAATGATGGGTTTGTTTGCAGAATTCACCGTTTCCGGGAATTTATAATTCCATGGGATTATAAATTCTAGGATTCATGTAAATTCCTTGTGTGTTTGGTAACTGAATTAAAATTCCTAGGATTTATAGAGTTTTCTTGTATTAAAGTCTTTATACCGTTTGGCATTTCCCTCAAATCTTAAAATTTCATATATATATGGGATTTAGAGTTAAAAAAAGTGGGTCCATAAATCCCTTGACAAGTTTCCCAGCAAATCTTACGGGGAGGGTCGGACTCCATATGGAGGATTTCTTTGAAACTGAATCCCGTAGGAAACATGATTCCAAGGATTCGGGCAACCAAACATACAGAAGGAAACGTAATTTTACCAAATCCCCCGGACGCATAAATTCCTCCCTTAAAATTCTACATCCAAACCCACCATAAAAGAATATTTCTTTCTGTCGGTCTGAGAATTTCCTCTAAAACACATACATTCTAATCAAAAATTCCCAAAACCCAAAAGGAATTTCACTAAAAAAACCACAAATTTTCTCATAATACCCTAAAATTTCAAATTTCCTAAGAAAATCACCAAATCAAGAGATAAAAGAAAACAAAACAAAACCAAACCCGAGATCAAAAATTGCATAAATTATAAGATGATAGACCTAGAAGATGTAAGATATTAGCACTGCAATATCTCAAAGACAATCATAGAATGAAAACAATAAAAGATGAGACAACAATTTGAAGAACAAGAATCGTATTCACTTAAACTTCAGATTTTCAGTACAAGGAAAACAAAGACGAACTTATCTTATTTATAGGAGCTAAACTAGTCAGTAACTAGATAGTAAAGAATGAAACGAAATATCCTAATTTAATGGCACTTCCTATTCAATAGGAACTAATCTGAGACTCAATCTATAGACTTATTCAAAACAGAAATAAAAATATGTTTGAGTTTAAAATTCAAACTCCAACAGCCTCCCTTAAACTCAAACACATAACTACTCACAACTACAAACACCTAACAGCTGCTTGAGCTTGTAAAAAACAATTGCCTTCAATGGTTTAGTGAATATATCTGCAAGCTGCTCCTCTGACTTGCAATACTCCAGAATAACTTCACCATGCTTGACAAGATCACAAATTTTATGAAACCTGATATCAATATGCTTAGCTCTTCCATGAAACACTGGATTTTTGGTTAAAGCAATTGCAGGCTTATTGTCGTAATAAATCTTAGTTGCAGAAACTTGATTGCAATTCAAGGCTTCCAACAAACGACGTAACCAAACAGCCTGACATGCAGTAGCACTTGCTGTTATGTATTCTGCTTCAGCAGTGGACAAAGCTACCACTTGTTGCTTCTTTAATGACCAGGAAATTATACTAGAACCCATAAGAAAAACGTAACCAGAAGTACTCTTACGATTCATATGATCACCATCCCAATCGCTATCTGTATAACCAACAAGTTCAGAGTTACTAGACGAAGCATAAAAAATACCATCAGCTAGTGTACCTTTTATGTAGCGAAGTATCCTTTTTGCAGCTTGTAGATGAGCTTGACTAGGTGCCTCCATGAATCTACTAATCAAACCAACTCCAAAATCAGGCCTGGTTGTTGTTAGGTAGCGTAAACTGCCAACTAACTGACGATAATGTGTTTGATTCACCAACTCATCATTACCAATCTGATCCCAATGCAATCTAGCTTCCACCGGTGTCTTGATAGGAGTGCAAGAATCCATCTTAAACCTCTTCAATATATCAACAACATACTTTTTGGGAAATAAACATGCCCTTATCTCCCCGCACAACTTCAAGTCCAAGAAAATAAGACATGAGACCCATGTCAGTCATCTCAAAGTGACTAATCATAGCCTTCCTGAATTCAGATATCATACTTGAATTAGAACTAGTAAAGATTAAATCATCCACATATAGACAAACAATAAGAATATCTCCATTTGTAGTTGTCTTCATATATAAAGTGGGTTCATGTGGGAAATTCTGAAAACCTTGTTCTTGAAAGTAAGAGTCGATACGAGTGTACCATGCTCGTGGTGCCTGCTTAAGCCCGTACAGAGCTTTCTTAAGTCGCAGAACCTTATCTTCCTCCCCTTTCTTTGTATAACCTACAGGTTGATCCACAAATACTTCTTCTTCAAGTACGCCATTAAGAAATGCTGATTTAACATCCATTTGGTGATGTTGCCATTTCTTTTGTGCAGCCAAAGAAATAACTAGCCGTATCGTCTCAAGTCGAGCCACAGGAGCAAACACTTCATAGTAATCAACTCCAGCCTTTTTCTTATAGCCTTTCATAACTAATCGCGCTTTAAATTTGTCCACACTTCCATCAGACTTGTACTTCTCGTCTTATACACCCACTTGACTCCAATTGATTTCTTTCCTGGAGGAAGAGTAGTCAGCTCCCAAGTGTCATTATTTTTGATGGATTGAATTTCTTCATTCATTTCACAAACCCATCCACCATTGCTTGATGCTTCTTCGTAGATTATGGGATCACAATCTGCAAATAATACAAGACTAACAAGTTCTTCTTCAGATTCATCATTATCATTAGTTACAATGTAATCCTGAAAACGAGCAGAGCGAACGAGTTCGTGTGGAGACACGAGTGATTGGCACTTGTTCTGGAGACGAATCAGGTTCAGAAGTATTCGCTTCAGTTGTTTTAGGAATGTCTGGTACTATAGGAATTGCTGGTCCAGGTTGTGGTTCTTCATTCTCGATGACATTTAACTCAATTCCCATATGAAACTTTTCTGCACTTGTCCACTGCCAGGCTTCTTCTTCAGAGAACTCAACATCTCTACTAATAATGACATCACCTGTGGTAGGATTGAATAGCTTGTACCCCATAGTCACTTCACTGTAACTAAGAAAGATATATTTCTCACCCTTTTCATCAAGCTTTTGACGCTTTTCAGCTGGTACATGAGCGTATGCAACATACCCAAACACACGAAGAGCTGCAATATCTGGTTTATAACCACTCTATGCTTCTTCCGGATTCATGTCAAGAACACTTGTGGTGGGACAACGGTTCAGAATTTAACCATCATATGCAACTGCCTCCGCCCAGAATAATTTCGGTAAATTTTTGTAATGCAACATACTGCGAGCCATCTCAACGATAGTTCTATTCTTCCTCTCTGCAACACCGTTTTGCTGTGGAGTATAGCTGGCTGTGAGTTGATGCCTAATTCCGTGCATTCTACAAAAATCATCAAAAGCAATGGAGTTGTACTCTCCTCCTCTATCAGTGCGAAGTATCTTCAAACTGCTACCACTTTGCTTCTCAACATAAACTTTGAAATTCTTAAAAGTTTCAAAAGCTTCTGACTTGTTCTTTAGAAAGTAAATCCAAGTCTTTCTACTGTAATCATAAATGAAAGTAAGAAAATAACGATTACCTCCATGAGATACAGTCTGCATTGGGCCACAAAGGTCTGAATGCACAATCTCCAACTGCCTTGTTGCTCTTCGTGAATTTCCTACTGGAAACGAGTGCCTTTGTTGCTTGCTAATGATACAACCTTCACAAACTTGATGAACTTCTTCAAATAGTGGCAGCCCTGCGACCATATCTTTCTTTGCCAAAGAACGAAGCCTATTGAAGTTAAGATGACCAAATTGAAAATGCCACAACCAATTGTCATCTAAAACAATATTGTTGAATGCACATACAGTTTTAGTTTTTATAGGTAAAGGAAATAAACGGGTTTTAGTCATTTTCACCGTAGCAACTAGCTCCTTGTTGCGGTTCTCAATAGTACAAACACCATCATCAATGACAAAACGAAGCCCATTCCCAGATAATTGTCCCATACTAAACAAATTCCAGTGCAAACTAGGTACGTAAAGAACATCACGAATGCAATGATGGGAATTATCATCTAAGACAATGAGCACTTTACCTTTACCCAAAATAGGAACCTTGGCTTTGTTTCCAAAATTCACTACTCCACGAACAGATTCATCTAGGTGAGAAAACAAATCCTTGATACCGCACATATGATTACTGCAACCGGAGTCCAAAAACCAAGTGTCGTTGCTGTCATGATCTTCTCGTGATACACTACAAGCAAAGAACAACTTTTCTGGTTCCTCAACCTCAACATAATTAGAATGTTCAGAATTCTTCTTTGGCGTCTTAACCTTGCATTCAGTTCTGTAATTCCCCCAATTCTTACACTGATAACACTGAACATTGGATTTGTCTTTCTTCTTACGTGAGAGTCACATTTGCTCCGGAGTTGATGTTGTTCCTTTGCTGGAGCTTTCCTTCTCAGTAATGACAGCTTTACTTCGAAGAGCATGTTCCAAAGAAACAGTCTTCCTTAGTTTCATTCTGTATTCATAAGCACACAGTGAACGATCCAGCCCCTCAATGGTTAGAGTAAACAACTCTTTACCCTCTTCTATGGAAGCAACAACGTAATCAAAAGATTCCGTTAGAGACCTCATAATCTTTTCTATAACACGTAAATCTGATATATTTTCCCCGCTAATTCTTAACTTGTTAACGAAAGTTTGCACTCTAGAAAAATATGCAAAAATAGATTCAGATTCAGTCATAGATAAAGTTTCGAATTCACCTCGTAAGGTTTGCAACCTTACACTCTTAACCTTGTCGTCACCTTTATAAGCCTTCTGTAATATCTCCCATGCCTGCTTAGATGTTTTAGCACCTGCAATCTTTTGAAAGATTGCATCATCCAGAGCTTGATGTATGAAGTACAAGGCTTTCTTGTCCTTCTTTCTGTTTTCCCTCAAATCGTCTCTTTGAGCTTGAGGAAGAGCTGCACCAACTGCTGGATCATCCACATCAAAGAATCCAGACTCAACAATCTCTGTAAGCTCCTGAAAACCAAATAAGACTTTCATCTGGATGCTCCATCGATCATAATTCTTCTCACCGAACTGTGGAACCTGAGGCTGAATTGAATATTTCATTGGAACCTTTAATCAAACACCTAAACTGCACTGCGTGACCAGCGGAAACACCAAGGACCGAGCACAATCTCTCGATGCCAATTGTAATATATTAGCACCTGCAATATCTCAAAGACAATCAGAGAATGAAAACAATAAAAGATGAGACAACAATTTGAAGAATAAGAATCCTATTCACTTAAACTTCAGATTTTCAGTACAAGGAAAACAAAGCCGAACTTCTCCTATTTATAGGAGCTAAACTAGTCAGTAACTAGCCAGTAAAGAATGAAACGAAATCTCCTAATTTAATGGCACTTCCTATTCAATAGGAACTAATCTGAGACTCAATCTACAGACTTATTCAAAATAGAAATAAAAATATGTTTGAGTTTAAAATTCAAACTCCAACAGAAGAGAGATCTTAGACTTAAGTTGATCAAGTTCAATTCTCAACGAAGAAGAATCCGCCCTAATTACGAAAATTAATGTGAACAGAATCGTTAACAACAAGAACTTTGAAGTCGCTATTTTATGGATGAAAGACACAGAGAGATATGATTGCAGCTTCTTCTTCTTCTCTCTTGATGGAAAATGGGTAGTAGTGCTTGTGGTGATGGTTGATTGAGAGAGATTGAGAAAGACAAAGGAGGCTGTGATAATATTAGAGATGGGTGTTTAAAGAGAAAAAAAAAGAATGTGAAGGAGAAAGCCGAAAGGGAGGCGGAGGATGAAATAGAAGAAGGTTAAGGATAGGGTTAGGGTTTTCCTTTTGTTATAAGACGAGGCATCGATCTCGAAAAAATCGGACGTTTAAGAAAGTATAAGAATTTTAGTCACGGTGCTTCATGGCTAGACGAATATTAACTCCAACGCTAGTTTGGATTGTCGGTCACAATCTAATGTTTTAACTTTATTACCACATGTAAATGCTCAAGAATATCTAACGATTCATATAGCTCTTTTTAATGATTTTATTTTGTAGTATTTTTTATTTTAGTAAAATTTACTTTTCCACTAATCATTTTTATCTTTTATTTTTACTAGGACCTTGTTTAATTAAAAAGGTCAACTTTGAAGGGACGAGAATTTTAAATGAAAGGGTCATCTTTGATGGAACGGAGAGAATATTATCTATAGTTGAAAAACCAGTGTCTAAATACACAAATTCATTTAATTTGAATAAATTTATCTAAATCCCTAAGCAATTACAATGACATCAAACAAAATCTGGGATGGATATATTTTTATTGGAATTGTATTATGTAAGCCTTCTTGAAATCGAATTATGTAGGTGTTGATGGTGATTTTTAGCTTAGGGGTAAAATCGTAAAACCCTAGTCAGACAGTGATGTCACAGAACTTGAGTAATAATGTCCAAACCAAGCACATTTATTGAACCCTTTAATTTGTCAGCGAGAAAATTACCAGGGTACCTTTTTTTTAATGCTGATTAGGGTTTCGACATACCAAAACCCTAATTCTCACACCGCATGTGCCAATGGAAAACCATGCCAGCCACACCTACCGCGCCAAGGCATGCCAACCATGCGAGCCGCACCCCAGTGACAATGGCAAGCCATGCCAGCCACACCTACCGCGCTAAGGCATGCCAACCATGCTAGCCGCACCCAGTGCCAATGGCAAACCATGCCAGCCACACCTACCGCGCCAAGGCATGCCAACCATGCTAGCCGCACCACTGTGCCAATGGCAAACTGTGCCAGCCACACCTACCACGCCATGCCAAACGCACCTTTCCATGGCCCCATCCCAACCTAGCCGCGCCACCTTGCTGGCCTTCCCTACGCGGCTACCAAACGAAGGCGTGCGACAATCAACGATCCCCCTTCAATGCCAGGAGCAAATCCTAGCCGTCCAAGGTTACCAAACGACCTTTGGCCCAAAACCCTAGCTTGGTCACGAACCTAGCCAAGCTAGCCGCGCCATGCGCCCATGGAAAACCCTTGGCCCCACATCCCAAGCCAAACCGCACCTAGCCAAGCTAGCCACACCATGCGCCCATGGCAAACCCTTGTCCCCACATCCCAAGCCAAACCGCACCTAGGCAAGCTAGCCACACCATGCGCCCATGGAAAACCCTTGGCCCCACATGCCAAGCCAAACCGCACCTAGCCAAGCTAGCCACACCATGCTCCCATGGCAAACCCTTGGCCCCACATGCCAAGCCAAACCGCACCTATCCAAGCTAGCCGCGCCATGCGCCCAAGGAAAACCCTTGGCCCCACATGCCAAGCCAAACATGCCTTACCTTGGCCCTAGCCAAGCTTGCCGCGCCTTGCGCCCATGGCAAACCCTTGGCCCCGCCATGCCAAGCCAAACCACACCCTGCCTTGGCCCTAGCCAACATAGCCGCGCCACCATGCTGGCCTTGCCTACACGGCTACCCAAGCGAAGTCGTGCAACAATCAAAGATTGCCCTTCAATCCCAGGAGCAAATCCTAGCCATCCAAGGTTACCAGACAACGCATGGTAACCTTTGGCCCGAAATCCTAAGTTTGGCCACGCCAAACCATGCCAACCTAGCCGCGCCACCATGCTGGCCTTCCCTACGTGGCTACCAAAAACATAGGCGTGCGACAATCAACGGTCCCCCTTCAATCCCAGGAGCAAATCCTAGCCATCCAAGGTTACCAGCTAACGCATGGTAACCTTTGGCCCGAAAACCTAAGTTTGGCCACGCCAAACCATGCCATGCCAACAACATGCCAACCTAGCCGCGCCACCATGCTGGCCTTCCCAACGCGGCTACCAAAATGAAAGCGTTCAACGATCAAGGGATATCTTTCCTCTTGAGATGCAAAATCTCGACCGTTGAAGGTCACCAAGCTAGCAAGTCTCCCAAGTACGACTTGCCAGGCAAGAACAACATGCTACATGTTTTCCACAAAAATATTCGAGACATCAACACATATCACAAACTGTGGGATCCTCTTTTGGTAATGGTTTGGCGGTTTACAGCGTGCGGCGTACACTATGCCCTTCATAAGGAAGTGTCATAAGGGTGAGGCGGTTAGTAAATACAGGTAGTTAATGGTGAAACGCTTTTGGGACATCAATTCCATGCGTTAACAGTTTTATGGAACATCAATTCCATACGTTAACGGTTTTATGGAACATCAATTCCATGCGTTAACGGTTACCACCTCCTCCCATTTACTTACCCATTATTCCATTCCTTAATGAGACCAGAGTACGTTTCACTTCGACTTGTATAAATAGGTCTTACCTATTTCCACCGAACAACAAGTTCATTCGGGAATATACAACACTCAGAAAATACTTGCTAGCTTACCATTTGTTAGCCTTCCCACTTTTCCGATACAAGTCGTAGTAACACAACTACTCTTCCAGTAATCAACTATTCTCGGTCTCATCACTTTCCTTGCTTCCCTCCCAAAACCAACCCATTCTCCTTCACTTTATGACCGAAGCAAGTCTAGAACGGCCATTTCTTGGTTTAGGCCGGACTTGTACAGATTGATCTCTCGAATCTAAAGTACTTCCTTGCAGTACATTGTTTAGGGTTTAAATTGTTTCTCACCCGTACACCCAAAATTACCGAAATCATCAGAAACCATTTTCATCTACAAAAAAATTGGCGACCACAGTGGGAGATTGATCTTTCGGTTACAATGTCAATTTTCGACCGTCGATCTCGTGCTTTGACCCAGACATCAAGATGGTAGAAAAAGGCGATCCACTCCGACTCAGTTACCTGACGACCCGATTATCAGTCATGACACAACAAGGGATGACTGGGGACTTCCCTGGAAGTTAGAAGCAAACAATCCGCCCAAGAACCGACGACTCGGTTATCAGATAACTCAGTAACGACTGGGGACTTTCCACAATCACGGTGGTGTTTCCCATAAAGCTCGGTCTTACACTCGGAGGGTTCACTTTTCATCAGGAGACCTAAAAACTGAGTAAGTCTTACCTAGACAAGATACATGGTTTGCTATTTCAAGTTTTCGCGGGAATGACAAAATCGATAGCCATGTTACGCTTTACCCCATGTCATCTACCAACACATGGTTCTAAGTTTTTCCTGGAATGTTTATATCACTTGCAATCATAACCAAAACAATTCATTCCTAAATGATTCATTCCAGAATAATAATCCAAAACCCTCATAGGTAATACTTGTATGTCAACCCCAGAAATCCAGAAAATCAAAACCATAAACCAGGCGTTTCCATTTGCCTTTCAAAAAAAATATATATATAAAAATAAAAGAGTTCGTAAGATTTAAATTGTATTCAAGGAAAATTTTCCAACAACAAACTTGCTCCTCTTAGCAAAGGCTTCCTTCGTGCTCCGGAGAGCCGCCATTTTCAACTTGACTTTCCCGCACAATTTTTTAAATTCTCGTCTCACTTTTCTTCACCATGTCTGCGGAAGGACCTTCGACTGTTTCGACCAGCAACTTTTCAACCTCAGAGAAACCGTCAATGAACCAAGGAGCATTGAACTCGAACTCCATGCACATATCGCGATGAAACCTCCAGCTTGAAATTACATCCTTAGAAACTGTGTGACCAGTCATGCTGCGCATGTCGTCGATCGAAGACAAGACTTCATCCACACGCTTGACCAGTATCGACTAGTAATTTTCTTGGTCGTGGCAATATGACCGTGGATTTCCCATATCTTGGTGTATAATGCCTCATGTTTAGCTGGCACGCTAAATCCCCTAATCAACACGTGATCCGGATAAGGAACCAGGTATAGAGGAACAAATGTGGCGCCTGCGACTACATCAGTAACTGGCGAAGGATTCCTAACAACAATTGCGCCAACATTCACGTGAGCAATCTCCGCTGTCTGAGTCACAACAACGCTTCCATCTAGATCGCCCTCTGTTTCAAAGCCACCAGGCTTGGCTGACATGGCTGGAGACAAAGCAGTGTCTTCACCAATCTCCATCTCAAGTTCGTCTTCAGAACCGGCTTCGCTTTGTGATATCATGGCTTAGACACTCTTGTTTTTTTTTTTTTAAAAGGAGAGGAAGAAGGAAGGAAGAAGAAGAGCATGGAGAAGACTCACTGATTCGCTTTCAGACCGACTAGAAGAAGATTCAGCATTTCTTTATCGGAAGAACTACTCGCCATCTCTCGAATCTCGAGCTTTCATCCTTCTCTGATTCCCCTTCTCCATGGGTAGGCTCAGCATCGCTGCCTTCCGTCTCAAGAGGTGCAGTAAACTGACTACGTGCAAGTTTAGTGAAGGCGTTCACGCTGCTAAGACCCTAAGCAAGGCACAAGAACAAAGACTTTAAATGAGACAAAGATATACGCAATCCGACTTGAATCAGGAAGAAAATTATACGTACTCGCATATTGGAAGAGCTAAAAAACGGGAGAGCCATCGGATCCGACTGAAAACCACCCGCACGGCTTTTAGATCTTCGCTCCTTCACTTGGGGACTATCTGCATTCGGGCTAACGGATTTTCGCGTGGGATCCCTCGGCAATGGATGTTCCGCTAAAATCGCAGGAGAAGGCTTACCGCGACGATTTTCTACCACTCATTCACGAATCTATGGATAGCAAGAAACTCATCCTGCCAAAATATGTTATATTTGGAGGTTATTGATGGATTTCATTCCACACGCAGAAAAGGGAGACTTTGACCCGACGCAAGAGCACTAGCATCGAGAACAGTGGACAACGGGATTTCTGGAACAACCGGCTGACGAACAAGTGGGACCCCTTGGTCAAAACCCATATGCCGAGCCGCCCTATCGATGTTGTAAGAGATATCTTTGCAAGATCCTCGAAAGAAAGACGGTACATGACCGGGCGTGCAGCTTCGCATGAACACCATCTCTCCAACACTCAGATCCTCTTTATCAGAAGACAAAGACATGTTCGGAACAGGAGCAAAGGTACTGATCTGAGTTATAGACGCATGTACCGGAGCCCATGGACGAAAATTAACCTTGTACGAGTTGTCAATAAATCCAACTAGGTTCGAGCCAATCTTTGGACGCCTATTCGACCAGCGCAGTATCCTGGAGCCACCCAAAGACTCGGGATGTATAGCCAACGGTTTTGGGGCGTACTTCTCGAAGTGCTCCCACAGTACCACGCTTTCGAAGAAAGGCGGCATGAATGTACGAATCCACTTTCATATAGCCGTTTGAAGCACACATATCCGAGACCGGTGATCCAAGTGTGACAGAGAACCAAGAAACAAACCGCCAATAGGAGAACGACGCGTTTGCCGCTTTATAGCAAACTTGATAAGTTCCCGCCTTATCTCCTTCTTACCGAGTCACATCAAAAATATCTCTGGATAACCAAAGATCCAAGAACGCCGCGACATAAAGCGTATTATTCTTCTGATTCGACTCCAACTCATCAGGAAACCACTAAGACGCCCACCAGTCATAAAAGAACTTCGTCTCGTTTCCTTTCTAAACGAATCCTTTTGATTTCACAACCGTGTATGACATGCATTTCTTCTTCATCCACGGACAATCTAACATCAAGGTTTCCAATTACTGGGAAGGTTCAACAATACACCACGCTCTCTAAGGAGATGGTCATTTCACCCCACTCGCATATAGCCATATGAGTGTCCAGGACACCATATGGAAATAAAAGTAACCAGGCCGGAATATATTTCCTAATTTGAAGAATCGAAGCCGCGATAGCATCAATAACTGTGCCTTGGTCAAGTCGGCCTTTACACATTCTGGCTCAACATGAATCGCATTCATTTCTCAAAGGGACGAACGGGCTTACACTGGTCTTAAAGTCAATGGGAGAATCATGGTACTCTTTTCTCTGAATACAAAACCTTATTACACTACCCGGACGAACCGACCGTGCCTCTCCTTCACTTTCCGAACCAGTCAGGAGGATCGACACATACTTGGGATGATTTTTTCTAATTGTATTGGATGTTGTGAAGAACTCATCTTGGCTTGGAATTACCCACATCCTTGAAGTACCAAAGAAATTATTGACATCCTAATGAAAATTCTCTTACGCTGTTTTCACCGCCGAGATAACTACAATGGAACAATACGAGTAGAGATTATTACATAAAGCGCATGGAAATATTTTATCAGATACAAGAGAGCCATCCTGGACGCAAACCAATTGGTTTCAAAGTCATTTTGTGCATATGCGAAGAAATGGGACTGACAGACTCTGTATCACCACTTCATGCAGCCGTAAACTCGCGCCCAGTCGAATAGGCGCGCCCCCAAAGGAAATCATACACACGGCCACACCAGAAAGATGAGGGAACCCTAAAAGCTAGTTCTTTCATGGGAAGAGAATGACAATCCTCGTGCACATCTACTTCGCACAATAATCGAGGCAGCCAATGTAATGACCCGTCCCTCCACCGATACTGTCCCCACTTAGCCACTGCGGTTATCCGCAGTGTGGGGTTTTCAACGGCATTCTTTGCGGTAATCAGCGTAAACTTCCCGGATGGTCACCCATCCCTGGATTACTCCCGCCCGAGCACGTTTAACTGCAGAGTTTTCTGCCAACTCCGGAGCCAATTCTGCTGAAAAGGCCTCGGTGTTAGGGAAGGAAAAACCATTACTTATATTCCATTCGGCCAACCACTGCCGAATATCGGGTATTACAATACCACCACCTTAAATTGGAGCCGTCCTCGGCTCCGGAACATGTACAAGCCCAGATCTCCGACGTTATCTGCCCCTCATGAGAAGCACCTGGAACAACCCCGTCCAGCGTGCCTTCCCACCCTCGCCAGTGAACCGTCATCGGCTCGATAACATTTGTAATGACCCGTCCCTCCACCGATACTGTCCCCACTTAGCCACTGCGGTTATCCGGCAGTGTGGGGTTTTCAACGGGCATTGCTGCGGTAATCTAGCAGAAACTTCCCGGATGGTCACCCATCCCTGGATTACTCCCGCCCGAGCACGTTTAACTGCAGAGTTTTCTGCCAACTCTGGAGCCAATTGTGCTGAAAAGGCCTCGTTGTTAGGGAAGGAAAAACCATTACTTATATTCCATTCGGCCAACCACTGCCGAATATCGGGGTATTACAGCCAACATCACTACAGCATTCGCGCCTAGATTTTATTACAAGTTCAAGCAAAGCATATCTACGGCTAGTGTTCAAGCCAATAATATTTCTACAAGTTCATGAAAAAGTACGCCTACAGCTAGGGTTTACACCAACAAAAAAAATAAAATAAAGAAGAAGTATTGGAAGGCATACCTGGGATTCACCGGTCCGCCTTGCTTTACTACTACCACACGGCTGGGATAAATAAGTAGGCGTGAAACAAAAGGAGAAGCCGGCCCTCCTTTTATATATACATGGTACGTGGGAGTTTGAACAAGGAAAGGTTCCTATTTTGAGTCAAGAAAGGAAAAGAGGAAACCGGTCCCGCAAAGACCAATTTCCACGCCCAAGACCGCTCACGCCGTGCCTTGGCCCCACACGCCAAGCCGTCCGCTATGATTTGCCTCCCCAAGCTGTGCACACCTCGCCTCACCGGACCACGCCTTGCCATGGCCGCACCATGCCAAGCCGTCCACTCCACTATCGCATGCCCTATCATGCCATGGCTTTCCACGCCGACACCAACAACTCGTCGAGCCAACATTATGATGTTCCTTAACCCAGCCAAGATGATGGGAAGCCAGATTAAGTCACGCCTCTCACCTCACCGCTTCACGGTCTACATGAATAAGATCTATGTAAGGCTGCCAAACGTGGGATCATGAACTCTCCTTTCCATAAATAGCCCACGTGCCAAGCCATCCGCTACGCTTTGCCTTCCAAGACCGTGCCCGTTTTGCCTCGGTGATGTACGGCCAGACCAAGCCAGCAACTTGCGTCTCACCACTCCACGGTATGCATCCCCAGTACAACTTACGCAGGGCCTCCAACACCGGAAGCAAGAATTCTCATCACCCCTCAAAAAGGTTAGTCGGATTTTCCTGACCATCTTTGCAATGATTTACATCTTGATTCCGTCTTTGTCTGTCACCATCATATGCTTACCTAGCAACAAGGCACCTTTTCCGAGCTAAGCAAGGGACTTAATTTTGATGGTGATTTTTAGCTTAGGGGTAAAATCGTAAAACCCTAGTCAGACAGTGACGTCACGGAACTTGAGTAATAATGTCCAAACCAAGCATATTTATTGAACCCTTTAATTTGTCTACGAGAAAATTACCTGGGTACCTTTTTTTTTAATGCTGATTAGGGTTTCGACAGACCAAAACCTTAATTCTCACACCGTATGTGCCAATGGCAAACCATGCCATCCACACCTACCGCGCCAAGGCATGCCAACCATGCTATCCACACCCTAGTGCCAATGGCAAGCCATGCCAGCCACACCTACCGCACCAAGGCATTCAAACCATGCTAGCCGCACCCCAGTGCCAATGGAAAACCATGCCAGCCACACCTACCGCGACAAGGCATGCCAACCATGCTAGCCGCACCCCTGTGCCAATGGTAAACCGTGCCAGCCACACCTACCACGCCATGCCAAACGCACCTTTCCATGGCCCCATGCCAACCTAGACGCGCCACCTTGCTGGCCTTCCCTACGCGGCTACCAAAACGAAGGCGTGCGACAATCAACGGTCCCCCTTCAATCCCATGAGCAAATCCTAGCCGTCCAAGGTTACCAAACGACCTTTGGCTCAAAACCCTAGCTTGATCACGAACCTAGCCAAGCTAGCCGCGCCATGAGCCCATGGCAAACCCTTGGCCCCATATGCCAAGCCAAACCGCACCTAGACAAGCTAGCCACACCATGTGCCCATGGCAAACCCTTGGCCCCACATGCCAAGCCAAACCGCACCTAGCCAAGCTAGCCACACCATGCGCCCATGGCAAACCCTTGGCCCCACATGCCAAGCCAAACCGCACCTAGCCAAGCTAGCCACACCATGCGCCATGGCAAACCCTTGGCCCCACATGCCAAGCCAAACCGCACCTAGCCAAGCTAGCCACACCATGCGCCCATGGCAAACCCTTGGCCCCACATGCCAAGCCAAACCGCACCTAGCCAAGCTTTAGCCGCGCCATGCGCCCATGACAAACCCTTGGCCCCAGATGTCAAGCCAAACCACACCTAGCCAAGCTAGCCGCGCCACGCGCCCATGGCAAACCCTTGGCCCCATATGCCAAGCCAAACACGCCTTACCTTGGCCCTAGCCAAGCTATCCACACCATGCGCCCATGGCAAACCCTTGGCCCCACATGCCATGCCAAACCGCACCTAGCCAATCTAGCCACACCATGCGCCCATGGCAAACCCTTAGCCCCACATGCCAAGCCAAACCGCACCTAGCAAAGCTAGCCACGCCATGCGCCCATGACAAACCCTTGGCCCCACATACCAAGCCAAACCGCACCTAGCCATGCCAACCTAGTCGCGCCACCATGCTGGACTTCCCTACGTGGCTACCAAAAACAAAGGCGTGCGACAATCAACGGTTCCCCTTTAATCCCAGGAGCAAATCCTAGCCATCCAAGGTTACCAGACAACGCATGGTAACCTTTGGCCTGAAAACCTAAGTTTGGCCACGCCAAACCATGCCATGCCAACGACATTCCAACCTAGCCGCGCCACCATGCTGGCCTTCCCTACGCGGCTACCAAAACGAAAGCTTGCAACGATCAACGGCTATCTTTCCTCTTGAGATGCAGAATCTCGACCGTCGAAGGTCACCAAGCTAGCAATTCTCCCAAATACGACTTGCCAGGCAAGAACAACATGCTACATGTTTTCCACAAAAATATTTGAGACATCAACACATATCACAAACTGGGGGATCCTATTTGGGTATTGGTTTGGCGGTTTACAGCGTGCGGCGTACACTATGCCCTTCATAAGGAAGTGTCATAAGGGTGAGGCGGTTAGTAAATACAGGGAGTTAATGGTGAAACGCTCTTGGGACATCAATTCTATGTGTTAACAGTTTTATGGAACATCAATTTCATACGTTAACGGTTTTATGGAACATCAATTCCATGCGTTACCGGTTACCACCTCCTCTCATTTACTTACCCATTATTCCATTACTTAATGAGACCAGAGTACGTTTCACTTCGACTTGTATAAATAGGTCTTACCTATTTCCAACGAACAACAAGTTCATTCGGGAATACATAACACTCGGAAAATACTTGCTAGCTTACCATTTGTTAGCCTTTCCACTTTTCTGATACAAGTCGTAGTAACACAACTACTCTTCCAGAATCAACTATTCTGGTCTCATCACTTTCCTTGCTTCCCTCCCCAAAACCAACCCATTCTCCTTCACTTTGTGACCAAGCAAAGTCTGGGAACGGCCATTTCTTGTTTAGGCCTAGGACTTGTACAGATTGATCTCTCGAATCTAAAGTACTCCCTTGTAGTACATTGTTTAGGGTTTAAATTGTTTCTCACCCGTACACCCAAAATTACCGAAATCAGCAGAAACCATTTTCACCTATAAACAGTAGGCGTACGCAATTAACTTGAGCAAACTTTAGAGTCAAATGTAGTTTTATAAGAACAAATAGAGTACGGATGAAGTTGTATAAGAACAAAATCATGTGATTTTTTAAGGATGTCAAATTAGGTTCAACATATGAATGAGATAGGTTACTCCATTTCTCCCAGATTATATCGGTTTCTAAAGTTATCTATCAATTTCTTCAAGAGTCCATTTACCTCGCCAAATTTTACTCTTTATTCATCAATTATACATGGTATCGCTCGACCTCGCCAAATGTTAGTTCTTGAGTTGAAATGTTAGGTCCAAGATATGATTTCACTATTTTATGAGAATTCATGAATTAAAAAAAGGTTTTCAAGTGTTGATTTTTCATGTTCCTCAATTTCTCAATTAATCTTGCAAAATCATTTTCGGTTACAAGCGCATCCAATACCAAGATTCAATTACTAACCCATCAATAAAGGTAATACTTATAAATTCTTGGATCGACGAGCCTAAAAGGATACGACAACAAATGTATAGATCCATGCATATGATCCACGCTTTTTGAGATATAAAGTGATTTTGATAAAGTAGATAACCAGTGTATCTGGGGGGGACGTACTAAGAATCACTCATGAGGCGCAGATAGTAGACTTGTGTCCTAAAACCTATATGACTAGTTTTAACTCGCGGGGATGTACTCGAAATCAGTGTTTGAGATCAGATATAAGAGTCAATCGTATTTACGTGCGATATATAGTGTGTCTCTGCTCAGGCTCATAAGTCACCATGGACGTTTTTTGAGAATATGGAGCGACCAGGACAAACGTATGTCCCATATAGATGTAAGATAGGTATCTTGACTAGTTATGGCTTGAGGACCAAGGGCTGAAAAACTCTACCGTGAGGATCGAGTTTCGTCCTTGTAAAACTCCATTTGCCAGATCACGCCTCTCCAAGCCAGATAAGTCTTTCCAATTCGGATCGAATCACTCCCTCCTCATACGTCGAATTTGAGTCTGTCTTCATCATAAGTCCCGAGGTAAACCTTGAGAGTTACCATGTTACCCTTTGCCCATCATTTATTTACAATGTAGTCTTTTTAGGTTAAAGTATCACTTTTCATGATTTTTGCAATCAACGGTGTTTCGTTTTTTTCTTTCTTTTGAATGATATTTTTATGCATACACTACTTTTATTTCAGAAAAAGAGATATTTCCACAGTTTCATCCTAAAAATAGGCCAAATTGAAAAAAGTGAAAGTATTGCATTTCCTGGAACAGAGTAAAAGTATCACTTTTCTTAAAACATAGTGAAAGTATCACTTTTCCTGAAACGGAAAATTAGTTGATGCATAAACCAAAATATGGATGCATAATGGGTTATGCATCCTTTGTGGTGGTTTGAAAAATGGTTATACATTCAAAATATTGAAAATTGTCCTTAAGTGAAAATATCACTTTTCCTGTAACGATTGGAATACATCGTTTTATTAGTTGCAACGGAAAACTTGTCAATGCATTAACCAAAATATGGCTGCATAATATGTTATGCATCCTTTGTGGTGGTTTGCATATTGGCTATACATCCAAGTTTCGAAAATTGTGCCTAAAAGGATATGTACATCCGATTTTTTCGTAAAAACTTTAAATTTTGATCACACCAAACTATTTTTAATCCTTTTATAAAATTGCATATTTGCGTTAGTCTACATTTTACAAAAATGTGTCCATAAAAAGGAATCCTTCCCTTTGGGCCCTCAGTCAGTGCTACTTCAATTAATCTTTTTTATAATATCGGTGACCTCACTCGAATTCTCAAGGATTCCATGGGTCTATAATATGGTTACCTATTAATCAAAACTGAATTTCAACCGGCTTCATTAAGTTCGCTTGTTATTCATCAATCTTACCAATTTTGGTCACCTCACCCAGTTTCAATTGGATTTCCTCGGTTTTTTCCATTTATCCATCATTTAAACTGAATGTCCATTAAGTTTGGTCAGTTTCACTTATTATCTATCAATTTATCCAATATCGCTCGACCTCACTAGATTTTTTATGGATTCTATGGGTATGAATGGTTACCAATTAATTCTGCATCGAATTTCCATCTCGCTTCACTTAATTTCACATGTTATGTGTCAGTATTACTCAACGTCAGTCGACCTCACTCAATTTATCACAGATTCCGTCGGTTTTTTCTGTTATCCATCATTCTAACCGAACGCTTATCGACCTTAGTCAATTTCATGTGTTATTAGTCAATCTTGTCAAATATGCTCGACCTCCTTGCTCATTTTCTCCTGGATTTCATCAGACACGAATATTTTTCAATTCAAACCGAATTTCCATCACTTTCACTTTTTTTTTTTTTGTTATTTGTTAATCTTACCCAATTTTAATCCGCCTCCCTTAATTTCTCTTGGATTCCTTCGGTTTTCTTGTTATCCACCATTTTAACAGGGTGTCCATGCAACTATAGTCAGTTTCACCTGTTATCTATTAACTTTGTCCAGTATTGCTCCTCACTCAATTCTTCTAAATTCCCTAGGTTTATATGGGTATCAGACAATTCAAACTAAATTTCCGTAAACTTTACTTGATTTCACTCGTTAACCGTCATCTTACATGTAATAGATCGGTCTAACTAAATCTCTCAGGATTCCATCGGTTTCTCTAGTTATCATCAATTTAACCGAATATCCATTAGCCTTTCTCAATTTCACCCGTTATCTATCAATGTCACCCAATATCGCTCGAACTCACTCAAAAAATTGGATTGAATATAAAGAATATGAATAAATCAGTCGAAAAGAAATGAATTAACAAAAGGGGAAAATATGGGAAATATTATTGACATCGAAACGACGAAAAATCAAACATTATTTCATGAGATTTTGGTCCAACAAACAAATTTTGATTCACCAAATAATCCGTAACAATTTTATCTGATAATAGCATTTAAAGTATTAATTATACACGATAAAGTTAAATTACACATAGGAAGAAAATTTTTGATTACTACAAATATTAACGAAATTATCACGAATTATTTAGATTTAATTACATACATGATGGATAAAAATAAACAAAAATATGCTTTAAAGATAACAATCATAATCTGTAACCAACCGGAAATAATTCAGTTCGACAACGATTCAACTCTCATGTATAGTGAAAATACTGTTTTACCCTTCACTAAACCCAAAACTTAAAATTCTATTAACCCTTAACTTTAAACTCATTTTCAATTTTAAACCCAAAGGAATAATCAGTGTTCTCCTCCTCTCTCTCTCGACTCTCCATCACAACTCCATTAACGACTCAGGACGAATCGGAAGAAGATATGGCCCCAATTAAAAAATAAGTGAACTAAAACTTACGAATCTACTTCCTATTTACGTTTTATTTGATGTTTTGTTTGCAAAATTCGGTTTTAAATTGAAAAATAGCAGTCACAGAATAAGGGTCGTCAACCTCTATAGTTATATACCCTAATGATTTTTCATCTGCATGTTATTTTTGTATGAAAAATCGTTGATGTCTAAGGTGTAAGAGATAACGACCCTTTATCTGGATTAAATTTTTTTTTCCCTAGAATAGAGTCGTGAATATATTATAGAACCAATTGACGATCCTACTATGACGACCCTTTTTTATACACTAACGACTCTATATGACTAAAAACTACCTCTCTGACCAAATAAATGGAAGGGTCGTCATTTTAATTCCATAGAATCATCACTAATGATATCGACTATTTGGTTGAGTCGTTCATATATAAAGAAAAATGTTAACGTCGACTCTTTCTTATTTGTCCACTAAATGACAAAAATGATAAGGGGTCGTTCATGTATACATCTAAATGTTAACGATTCTTATTTATTCTTCCATTAAATGACAAAAATGATAAGGAGTCGTTCATGTATACATCTAAGTGTTAACGACTCTTATTTATTCTTTCATTAAATGACAAAAATGATAAGGAGTCGTTCATGTATAAATCAAAATGTTAACGACTCTTATTTATTTATCCACTAAATGATGAAAATGATAACGACCCTTTTGTCAGAATGATAAAATGATAATTAGAGTCGTTATGGTATAAAATAGAACACGAAATTGGGGGATATAAAAAGGAATTGGGGGATACAAGAAAAGGACAAAAACTGGATCCAGATATCAATTCGGGGTCACCCCTTATCTAAGTATTTTTTAAATCCTAATCTACCCCTCACTAATCAGGTTTAGTGGTTAATAATAATTATAAAAAATCTTAAGATTTTTATAAATGATTAGTGTGTGTTTTATTTGTTTTTGGGTGAGTGAGGTGAGAGTAGAAGGAGGGAAAAATATTTTGAGAGAGAAATTTTTTTGTGGAAAATGGAGGATGATTGTGAAGAGAGGATTCTTTCTTTGAATCTTTAGCTCAACTACAACAAGGAGCATATCTTGAATCTTCAGCTAACGACAACAACTCTCAATTGCAACTCATTGTTGAGCCAACACCCCTGAATGATGATTTTGACGAGTATGGAGAGTTTCTTGAAGAACCAACACAAGAAAGTAAACTTGCACAACATACTAGCATCCCCAACACACAGGTAAAGCTGCTAAGATGTCGAAAAATCGAATTTTTTCTTTAAACCCGCCATTTTTTCAACTGAAAAACCTCGATGCCGGCATGGTAGTTGTATGAATACCATGCCGGTAGTCAAGGTACCGGCATGGTATTCATACTACGACCATGCCGGTAAACTGATATCCCCCAATTTGAATTATAAACCGGCATAGAATTCTACAAAAAAACTATGCCGGTACAGAGTTAACCTTTTTACCTAACAAGGAATATACTACGGAATATTCAACCGACATGGTTTCATTGATCGGTTACCATGCCGGTATTGAATGAAAAACATACAGGAAACAATTCCATCCCAAACCAAAAACCGGCATTGCAACTTAATAAACATCAACGCCGGAATTTAGTACCGGCGTAGTACCATTAATATCGATAATGCCGGAAACAAAACCGGCGTTGTTCAGTTACAACTTTTCAATGCCGGTACCTACAAAAAACATGCAGGAATAAATGTTTTCCAAAGCTAAATTCGCATTCAATATCAATTATTTTTCAATGCCGGAATTGTGTACCGGCTTGAAACAATATGTTACGACAATGCCGGCATCTTTGCTTCCGGGGCGTTGTTTTCTTACGAAACACATATCGGAATAGGTTTCAAATTTGGTCTTCCGTTTTGGTTAACTTATACTATGCCGAAAAATTATCGAGCATGCCGGTACTGGTTTTCGCATAGTGTTTTAATGTTGTTTGGAACTAATTTTCATTCGATCCTTAGGTGGTGACATATATTGATCCAACAAATGCAAAGCCGCTTTATCGGGATACGTCGGAATACTATAAAATCCCTCCGGTATGTGACCAAATAATACTTTTCACCTAGTATCTTGAACATTACTAATGGATTTCTAGTAATGAACCTTCTAATGAATGCGAAATTGTTCTTATGTAGGGAATAACAGATCGAAAGGAAGCAATCGCAGGCTAAAGAGACGGCTCTTAAGAACATGTGTGTGTTGGTGAGGAACACCGAAGTTTCAAGAGGCGTTTTGAGATGGCTTGTAGAGAAGTGGGAAATACAAGGAGAAGAATATCCACAAGAGAAAGGATTATGTATATCCAAAGAAGACTAATAGGGTATACAAGACTCGTACGAGGAAGAATGATTGCCCTTTTAAGCTTGTATTCCGTTTAAATGACATGAACAATTGGGATTGTGAGGTTTTGTGTGGCTGTCATAACCATCGGGATCCGAAAGATTTTGTTGGTCACTCCTTAGTTGCGAAGCTAAAACCTGAAGAGTTCGAGGATGTAAAGAGATTGACCAAAGCACTTATCAAACCGAGACAAATTCTCAGAGGCTTCAAGGAAAAGGACGAGACTAACGTGTCTTCTCTACGTACAATTTATGTCGCACAAGCAACTATTAGAAGGGTGGAATGGGAAGGGAGGAGCGTTATGCAAGAATTTGAGAAGATAGTTTGGGATCACAACTACACGCGTATCATTAAAAGAGGACCGGACGAGAAGCCCCTTCAAATATTCATTTCGCACCCTTTGCTTTCACAGTTGGCAAATACATGTTGTGGTGTTCTTTTGATAGATTGCACCTACAAGACAAACAAATACAATATGCTGTTGTTCAACATCGTGGGGCAAACCTCGGTCAAGGTAACATTCACATTGGCTTGGTGTTTAATGGAAAACGAGAGGGACCATAATTATCATTGGGCATTACGACAATTGAAGTTGTTCTTCCGGGAAAATCAACTTCCGAGGGTTATCGAATCGATAACGATGCCGCATTAATGAAAGCAATATCCGACGTCTTCCCGGACGCACAAAATTTCCTATGTACATATCATATACGTAATAATGTGATAAAAACTTGCCATGCCTTGTTTGAACCCGCAAGTGTGTATATTCCAAGTATAGGTGGTGTCAGGGAATACCCTAGTGCCCAAGATGTATAACAGGTAAGCAGCGGCAGTATAACGAATTTGTTTAGGGTCCCATCCATCCACTACACCAAATTCTGGGATTAGAAACAGAACCAAGCCGTTACTAAAACGGGTTGTAACGGCTCTTGCCTGTTGCAAAAGTGGGTGTTACATTTTTTTTGTAACGGCTTTGTGGCCGTTACAAATTTTGGTTGTAACGGCCCTAATAGCCTGTGGAGTCACATTAATTTGCCACGTGGTAACAGCTTGGTCGTTACGAATATTTTTTGTAACAACGCTGTCAGAATGACTTAGAGCCGTTATGAACTTTTTGTAACAACAAAAATTATCGCTACCAACCTTGACCAGGTCAAGGCTGACCCTGCCAGCTCATTTTCTCATCGGAAATAAGCCTAATTGTAAATTCAATACCCTGCATACACCTTTCAGTACATTCATAACCACACTCAACAACAATTTCTTCAATCTATGCATATCACACTCATTCAACTCATCTTAGGTTCACATAACAAAAGAACTGAAATTTCTAAGTACCAAACTTTTTTTTTTTGTTGAGTATCAAATTTCTTAAGGAATACATGGAAGGTTCCAAATTTCTAAGGGAACGCATACAAACTTACTAACTGCCTACAAAACTTGAATACATGGAACTTACAAATCTTGAAGCTCCTTTGTTCTCCTCCCTTTCTGATAAAATAGATCAACTAAGCTTTATATCCTTTGCAGGCTTGCTTTGTTGAAAGTTTGGGCATAAGAAAACTCGATGTAGGCAATCCTGCAAAATACAACAGGCAGCATTATTATGACAAGTAAACTGGAAGAAATAATGCTCAAAATACGTAGCAAATAAATGCAAAGAAGCAATAAAACACAACTCAAAATGCATACAAGCAATAAAACACTACTCAAAATACGCAGCAAGTAAATCCTCCTCAGAGAATTCTTCGTCATATTCACATATAGCCTTCCAGTCTGGAACATCCGTCATGATTCTCGCTTCTTCCTCTAGTTTAAATACTTTTTTTCATTGGCTGGCGAATCTGATATAAAGTTAGGTAAGATTTAGTCCTGATTTCACATAGAGGTGTGTGATTGGACGGGTAAAGGGGATTGACAGTGTAGGTTTCACCTTTCATCCTCTTCGTTTTGAAGCATAGGAGAATCCCTCTACAGAAGCATATTTCTCTTCTTAGAGTGCCCCGCATATCAACATTAACATGTATGTGTCAAGACAAGGTTGTCCTTAAACAGACATCTTGGTTCAAAGAGAGCTAAGATGAAAATGATTAATTGTTCAAGTCCTTAAGAAAGCAAAGATATGAAACTCCTGTGCCAAGCATTTGAGATTGAATAAGTTGTCCAGCTAAACTGGCACTAACAAGGTTATTTGGATAGATCTTTCCCCTGGATAAGCAAGATGTTCATATTGATTTGTTAATTTGCAGGTCAAGAGTTTTAAGAGATTCACTCCTAGTCATTCATCTATATTCAGCAAGATAGAATGTGAAATTAGGAAAGGCAGAGATACTTAACTAGTTAACGCAAATAGGTAAGATGAAGCTTCATAAGTTGGCACTATCTTTGGTCCCGCAACAAACCAAAAAGCCCCTTACCCAACTTTTTCTCAATTATATACATTGGTGAACCTTCCATCGTAACCTACAACAACAATTCAACAAATCAACAAGAGATTTCGGAATTTTCACCGAACAATGTAATCTACAAATTGAAATGTAATATATTACGCATAAGAATCAAGAACAGAGAAAAATTATAGACTTCCAGTTTCAAAGTTTATAAGGAAGATTAAAGCATTCCTATCATGGTTAGGTAACGCGTTCAAGTGAAGAATATGGTACTAGTTAAGGCCCAAAGAATAGTTACGTCTAATAAGATGTGAATGGATTAAAGAGTAATGTAAAAGTAAGTAACAAATATGCTCATGCACTTACAAATAGGAATTTTTACGAGAGTGCACAACACAATCACATAGGACGGATTCAAAATACTTAAAAGGTTGGTCTTTAGATTTGACAATTATGCTAGTGCAAATATGCTAATCCAATGAGGGAAATGAGCAGTTAGTTGTAACTTGTAAATAACAAATCAAAGGAAAGAAAACAATGTGGAGCACACAGTTGGCGTCCATGCTAATCTTGTGGTCAACATTTGAAAGTTTAGTGTTACACATAACAATGTAAAAGGAATTTAAAAGGAAGTAGTATATAGGAGAAGACCGGCATACATACCGAGGTCAAATCTCGCACAAGATATATATAAAATGAAAATGCTAGTACGTTAAGGCTCTGTGTGCAAAATAATACACCCACCAAAACCAGGCCTTGCACTAGTCTATACAGATTGCATACATACACCAAAACATGAGCCAAATACCGATATGAACTATCTAGCAGATTTGAGATCCCCACATTTCTATGTACAACAAAATATAACAAAAAGCATGGTTCATAAGCAATATAAGACTACCCCAGATCCATCCCCGTGATATACATATTATGAACAACAAAATACTAACCTTGGATGCGCTAAAGCCTGCCGTAAGCTCTGCCCTAAGCATCGATGCAAGCTCCTTTCGTACTCTGTGGAAAACAAAACTAAAGGGAGTGAGCCACAACCGAGTAGGGGTTATAACGACAAAAATGTAGTGCCTCGCGAAATATAAAGAAATGGACAAGAGCAGGCAAAAAAATACCAAATGAAAAGCATTTCGCAATTGAAATTCATAATGAAGTACATAAATGTAAATCCAGGTTAAGTTACTCTACTATTCATTTGGCAAGCACCGATGTCGGGTATTCAGATACCAACATGTTACAAACTAACGGTCTTCCGGTTGCCACCCGTAGGTGGGGGGCCAATTAAGGCCTGACATTCCTATAGTAAAGTCATCTAGTTTCCTATTTAGGCTTGTTGACAAGAAGGAAACAGTCACAATATACATTACAACGAGTATATAAATTCAGAAATAAAAATAATCCAATCCACTGTGTACAATGAATCATTCCCTAAGTCTTCCCAAGGCACATATACGAGTGATTGATAAAGCATTAACAGGAATGTAAAGCTTAGCCAGAAATGCATAAAAGATTTTTAATGGTAAGTCAATACATTTGTTATGCTGAGTTGCATAAATAGGGATCGCAAAAGAAATAGACATTCGGTGCCGCAGGGAAAATTAATGGATTAGATGCAAGGATTTCATGAGACGGTAATGGGATCAAATAGGCGAGAAAGTGGAACAAATGCAATTGGTTGAGCTATACAAAACAAATAGTCACATCGTAACTAAAAAACAGATGTGAAATCCTTAAAACTTGATGGGAAGCACAGTTAACAAATCAAGGAAAAGTGATGGTTTAATTAAGCTCAGAATTTTCCAAAAACTAAACTAATTTTCCAAAAACTAAACTAACTTCATTTTGTTTTGTTTTGGCTACAAGTGAGCTAAAGGACTTGGTGAACAATATTAAATCATGAGATGCAAGGTAGTAAGAAGAGCAAAACAAGATAAAAAGGAATCTATAAAATGATTTCAACTGTTGACTAAAAATGGAAATTTCAAACACAGACCTCACTGGGTCATTTTAACAAACAGTCAAAGGGTTGGTTCAAAAGTTTTGTAGAAACCTTGAATTATGATAAAAATCAAACTTGATAGTTGCGTAGCATTTCTAATATTTCATAAACCAACACTTAAAATTAACTACAGTAGAACATGCAAGGGTTAAAGTACAGAGAACAAAGAGTTTGAAACAGATTTGTGGCTGCACCAGGCCATCAAAATCAGGGATCATTTGAAGAAGGATTTTGGACAAAATCTGTTAAATTCATGGTTATTAAAGAATGTCAAATAATAATTTACCAATTGCATAAATGATTAACATTTAGAAAGTGTTTCACATTTCCAGAAACTTACATATGGGAGTTGTTATTCCAGAAAACACACAAACTTGGACCCAACATATCCATAACCTGTAAAAAAAAAAAGGAGTGTTGTCACATAATCATGCACAAAACACACACATAAACATACACTGAAGTGCTAAAACAGCCACCCTTGTTAGCACAAACCAACCAGAACATACCCTGAGATAAATCCTCTTCTTCTTCTACAAATTTATACTCCTCCAAATAAAACCCCTAACTCTACACTATTCACAGAGTTGGGTCAAAATAAAAAACAAACAAAAAAAATCAAATCAAACTAGTATAAGTTGATTGTTTATAACAGATGATAATCAACTAATTGTTAAAAATCACCTATTAGATGATGATAATCAACAAATTGTTGCATAAATACCTATCAGATGATTAGAATTTTAAATCTCAGGAACAAAATCGATCTAGGGTTACATATATTTCATAGATCGACATTTCTGGTGTATGGGTTTCGATTTGGATGTATGGGTTAAGAAATAAAGGTTTTGACTTCAGGGTTATCACCAGAAATTTTATCCAATCGAACACATGATTAACCCAATCGAAACCATAAAATCTGAGAGGGAGGAGAATGAGAGGCGGGAGGAGAAAAAGAGAGAGAAAGGAAATGAAAAATGAGAAGATAAGTCGATGATTGAAGATTATTGAAGAGGATTGAGAGATTTCTGTGAAGATGAAGTTTCACTAGGGTTTGAAAGAGGAGACGCAGGAGCAGAAAAGTGAAGAGAGAAATGAAAAAAATGAAAAAACGATTTGTCGATTTTCTCTAAGGCAATGGGATGAATTGTTGCAAGCATGTGAATGGCATATGCATGGGAGGAAATATCCTCAAGTATTACTATCTTGGGTGGAATCATAATAGCACGCATGTGAGTGGCACACCCACATTCTAAAGGTGTTACCACATAAGTGTGACCAAGCGTGTGACTGGCATGCCTATAAAAAATTTCGTAACGGCTTAACCCTGTTACAAATTTTTAAAAAATTAGTAACGGCTTCTGCATGTTACGAATTTTTTGTAACGGCCATTTGTAACGGGAAATTTGTAACGGCCCATAAGCCGTTACGAATGCCTGTTACGATTCCGAGAATTTGGTGTAGTGATCCTCCAAACTTCTTTTCTTTGTCTTTTCAAAATTCTTCTTAAGCAGCGTCAACTTGATTGTCTTTGTCTTACCAGACGTGGATTCATAAAAGCTCTCCACAGTTTTGTAGTCCCAACCAAATAGCTTGTTAGTCGACTGCAACGTTGACCATTCTAGGTCTAGAGACTCAACTCCTTCGCAATTGATTTGCCGATAACATTCAAGCCTAGAATGTTCGAGCATCTTCGTGGATGAAGGTCATCTCCCCAAAAGGGAAGTGCATGGTATCGGTTTCACCATGATACCTTTCGACGAAGTAATTGACGAAGAACAGTAATCAAGCTTCACATAATTTTCAACCAAAGCATATAGACCAGAATCCTTTACTATTGTTTGGACCTCTTCACATTCCTCCGACAAGTCCCAACCATCCGCGGCTTGGTTTCGGCAAACACGCACAGCCTTCTTATGATCCTACAATTAGGAGAGACAATACAATTAAGAGATTTTACATAAATACACAAAAATACATATGTACAAGATAGAAAATGCTTACATAGGTTTGATAGATAGTACGAGCCCACGAGTGCTTGTATCCAAATAGTGTTTTCGGTTCCGGAGCTTCGCCCCAAATTCTACCACGTTCAAGGTCAGGAATCATGTCATCAATGTGAGGAAGGTGAGAACCCTTAACTTTCACTTTGACGTTGCCCTTCCCTTCTTGCCATTGCCTTGTGTTGGTTGTTGACTTGGGCCACCAACTTCGCTTTGGCTTGCTAATTGACTTTCCTCTTCATCTGGTTCATCTTGATCATCCTGCTCACGGTTTTCTAGTCGACTATGGTCACTACCACTCTCCCAAATTATCCCTCTTGTACCAGCCCCCAAACGTATCTTACGACCTTCATCTTTCCCTCGAGGAGGCGAGACCGAGGAGTATCAAGACCGTCCTTCCTTCTTCTCTTAGTGACAGCATCTTTATTTTTTATTTTGTTGGCTTCCTTTGCTTTTCCTATATCGTAAGCACACGGAAAGCAATGAATATAAGACAACTCACCTTCAGTTTTAGTACCGGCATTGAATACCTTAAACTAAACCACGCCAGTCAATGTTCCATAAAGATGCATTGACTAACGACAATGCCGCACCAACTACCGGCATATAAATTCAACCTAAAATCTATGTCGGTATTGTTGACAATGTTCCTGTATGTTTTAAGTCCACTACCGGCATCTTCGAATTATTAAAAAAAACAATGCCGGTACCCATAACCGGCATGTAATGAAACCAAAAATGTATGCCGGTACTTGTGACAAATTTATAAACTCTCCTGTATGTTTTAAGAGTACTACCGGCATGCTCGAAATATTAGAAACGAATGCCGGTACTAAACACCTGCATGGAATGAATCCAAAAAAATGCCTAAGACTGGTGGCAAATTCATAAACTCTCCCCGTATGTTTTAAGTCCACTACCGGCATACACGAATTATTATCAAACACTGCCGGTACTACAAAAACAGCAATCGTATTCATCCTAGATTGAATGCCGGTAGTGAAAATTCAGTCTCTCGGTTATTCTCGGGGTTGTAAACAAAAGCATTGTATTCATCATAGATTGAATGTCGGGAACACGAAACCAAGCACCGTATTCATACGAATTTCAATGCCGGTGACTTTCGAAACTCAACTGTTTGAGTTAGGTTTCGCGATTCTAACCTAAACCCATTGCCATAGATCGATTTAAACACCTACAAAGTAGTTTTAAATGACTTATCTTCTCACAGAAGCCATATATTTGTGTAGTTGATCGTCAGATAACGTTGCTTCTTCGTGTTCTTGCTCTTGAGCAATCTTAGCAAGTCTTTCCGCCTATTTTTGTTGAGCAATCGATGATGTTGAGTTCGATTGGGCATTTGGTTTCTTTCGTGGAGGCATTGTTTATGATTCGGGTTGGTTAATCGACGAAGAAATTTTTGAATCGACGATTAATCGACGAAGAACGATGAAGAACGATGAAATTTTTTTTCAGAAACTAATTCCCTAACAGTGCCGGTACTGAATTGAGAATGGGGGATATATGTTTTGGTTTTTTGATTTTAATGTTTTAGTAGAAAGGGTAGTATGGTCTTTTCATAATGTTTTTTAATTAACCAAAGGGTATTTTAATATTTTCATACCCAAAAATCACCCCTTAACACACACCATGGGTTGGGAGAAGTAATCAATATCCCCCAATTCCTTTTTATATCCCCCAATTTCGCGTTCATAAAATAATACCTTGACGATTTTTCATAATCTGTAAAAGTTGCAGGTTTGAGTCGTCAACTTTTGTGACAATATAGTGACGATATTACGGAGTCGGCAGGGAATAGATCCCCGACATTAACGACTCTTTCTCTTAATTGTGACATAGTATCTATGATCCCTCTAAAACCTCTTTTTCTTCTTCTTCTCGACTCAAAAAAACACAAAATTACTTTTCTTCCCCAAATTTTAATTCTAAAGTCTGATTTTAGTCTAACCATACTATTAACTTAACTTAACTTAACTTAATTACCTACTAACATTTATCATTTAGGGGCAATTTAACCATTTTAAAAAAAAATTGGATAGGGTGACTCAAATTAGGTTTAAATGACTTTTTTTGTCCGCTAGTGTGAGGCCCCTGATTATTTTTGGGGACCCAATTAAGCTATGATATATTTACGCAAAAGTGAAACTCATGCGAATTGTCATTTTATCCAACGACCACAAACTATGATCCGAATGACATTAATCTGGCCAATAGAGAATTAAGATGTATAATCCAACGGATATTAACGCAAGAATAAAACTCATACGGATTGCCACTTTATCCAACGACCGCTCATTCGTTTTAAGATATTAAAATAGAAACCTATTATAGGGGCTCTAAACATTTAGTTTTGAGGATCACAAGATGACAAATTCGGGTTATGAAATAGTAAAACCCATATCTCACTATTTTTTATAATGTAAAAATATCCTCCATGAATTATAAAATTAAATTTATTATCTTCTCCTTCTCTTTTCATTCATAAATTATGATGAAGATGATGATCCTATACAAAAAAACTAAATCTATTATCTTCTTCTTTTCTTTTCATTCATAAATCATGATGAAGATGATGATCATAAAAAAAAACCTATTGTTCTTTTTTCTCTCTTCTTCTTCTCCGTTGTGATGAAGATGACGATCATAAAAACAAAAAACTAAGAAAACCCATCAATTATTTTTGCAAACCATATTCAATTTCAGTATTGTCTACGGTGGGGAAGTATGAATTTTCCCAACCGTAGACTGTCTACGGTGGGGAAATATGAATTTTCCCAACCGTTGACTGTCTACGGTGGGGAAAATTCATATTTCCAAACCGTAGCACTACAGGAAAAATATACATCTACAACTGGAGATTTACAACGCTTCGCTAAGTATTGTAGAAAGTCCTATGTTTTACAACTGGTTTCAAAGGAAGAGTTGTCGTATATCATCACTGCCAACCCTTAGGAAACAAGGGTTGCGCTAAGAAAACAAACGACAACTCCTTAAGCAAAACAGTTGTGACGACATTTAGCTATAACAACGTTGTTCCATATATGTAGTGACTTAGCCTATCACAATACTCAAAAGTGTTGTTGAAGAACACAAAAATATCATAATGAAAAATATGTTAGAGGGGAGATTCGAACATGAACCTACTGCATGGAAATATAGCTCATCAACCACCCTTTCAGTTCACAAGTTTTGATTTTTTTTCTTTTTTTAAATAGAAACCTACAACAACACTTATAAGTGTGGTTGAAATAAAAATATATAATGTTTCATATATGTAGTGACTTAGCCTATCACAATACTCAAAAGTGTTGTTGAAGAACACAAAAATATCATAATGAAAAATATTGTTGAAGTAAAAATATAATGTTCCATATATATGTAGTGACTTACCCTATCACAATTCTCACATGTGTTGTTGAAGTAAAAATATATAATGTTCCATATATGTAGTTACTTAGCCTATCACAATTCTCACAAGTGTTGTTGAAGAACACAAAAATATCATAATGAAAAAAATATGTTAGAGGGGAGATTCGAACATGAACCTATTGCATGGAAGTCTAGCTCATCAACCACCCTTTCAGTTCACAAGTTTTGCTTTTTTTTTCTTTCTTTTAAATAGAAACCTAAAACAACACTTATAAGTGTTGTTGAAGTAAAAATATATAATGTTCGAAAAAATGAGGTTGGGGGATTCGATCCTGAGCCTCGTGCATGGAAGTCTACACCACCGACCATCCTACACTATCACAAGTTCATCAACTTTGTGGTTCTTTAATATACTAACTATACACTAACTTTATGACAACCCTTTATAAGTGTTGTAAAACAAAATGTAATGCGCAAGTGATCGAGCCACAAACAGCGCGAATCCTTCTCTCGAACGAAAAATATCACTCTTAATACACAAATATCAAAGTTATCAACATTCCCAAATGGAATAAAAGTAGCAACATAAGAGGTCATTTTTTTAAAAAAAATAGACTAGCAATATGAGCATTTCCTTCGCCGCCATATGCCTTTTAACAATCCCGCTAATGAAGAAAATGATAATTTGACAATCCTACTGTAATTCCAACTCAATTCTCATATGACATCATAATTGACGAAAAAAAAAAAAAAGAAAAAAAAACCCGATAAGTAACTAGTCCTAGCAAAATCCCGAAAGCACCAAATAAAATTCGTGCAAACCTACAAAATTCATACAAATTTCGTAAAAATTGGTGGGCCAATATATCAATCATAACAACCGACATGTCCATTTTTCTCCTCCTTTATCCGGCTTGAGACCGGCAACAAAATGATATATCATTTACATTGGAGTTAAAAATGGGTGTTTACTCTAACAAATATTACAAAGGTAACAGAGCTAGCATTTTATAAATTAAGCACCCAAATGGAGTCGTTAAATGTCTATTTTGCAAGAACAATACTAGTGTTAGTAAAGGAAATACAACAAGAGCGACAATGATAGTAAAAATTCAATACAAAAAAAAAATACACTATACCGACTTAACTTGTGAACTTCCTTTTCTTCTTCTTTTTGTTCTTCTTGTTTGTCGGAACCACTATGATATATTCACCATCTTCTCTTAAGTAGCTCTCGCTCTCGTCATCCATTTGTAAACCAAGAGTCAAGTATCCACCGGTTGGCAATTTGTCTCAAGCTTTTCATTGTATTCCTCTAATTCATGGAAACCCCTAGGTGGTGGTTTCACCATCACATACCAGCTTAGATGCATTTGACTCTCGAGAATAGAAAACTTGTCGCGCTTGTTTTGCTAAAATGAATGGATCGTTACAATGTATTGGTTCTTATGTTGTTTTAAATTGACTAATGTAAAGCCATCTTCTACCTTGACACCAAAACTGGTGTGAGCCCAATCACATTTGAATATTGGAATTTGAAACATATGATTGTAGTCCAACAATAGAATTTCTTCTAAAACACCGTAGAACCCACTAGTTTTCGACCGTCCCGCAACTAAGGTTGTTGATTCAATTGAAACTCCACCGTTTTGTGTGACTCTCTTAACATCCTTCGTAATAAACCTAGACCCATTGATTAGCAAGCCTTTATATGATACGCAGCTTTCTAACGGCCCATATGACAACCATTCTACCATGTTTGATACCGACATGCCTTGTTTAATTTGCATTTTAACCTACAAATGTATAATCTCAGACATAAGAATATAATTAAATTTGCTATCTAAGCATGGGAAGTTAGATTTATAGTGATGTTGTGCCCAACATGGATTGTTCCAAGTGACAAAATGAAACAATCACACGTATTTGCGTTTTCAGAAAGCAAAGAAATGTCCAAGTGTTTAAACTATACTAAGCCGCATAATCGACTAAGAGTGGACTAAACGTACCTTTTGTTGAAACCAATCTGCAAATGTGTCGATCGTATAGAGTTGAGTTCGTCTTCACCGGTAATTGCCCTCCCAACAAGATTTTAACTCGTCCATATGCATTCTAAGACAAAAGTAAAATTAAAAAATGAAGTATTAACTCGATGTACCATTTTTAATGAACATGAATGTCATACTTACGTCATATATGGGTCAATTTCGGGTGTGTTAAAAAGCACATATCCGTGAGCTATCTTTAACATCTCACTATCCATACGCACTTGGACACCTTTAGAAAGAGGATGTGCTACCGGTGTGGAACCACTTTGAATGTTTTCGTTACGCCTTTGCTTTACTCTTTCAACCGCTTGGGCCTTACGAACATCAAAATACCTAACACACTCCATTCCAAGATAACACTCGGCTATACAAGCTTCGTGTAGTGCATAATTCTTTACATATTCTTTGAATATCTTCATATACCTAGGAAAGTCGCGTATGCAACAATTATCAAGTAATTAAATATTACTATCTCTAAGGTACAAAGGGCATAACTTTCTACATGAAACCAAAATAATAAGTAATATAAATTAAATTGGCATACCTTTCAAACGGATACATCCAACGATATTGTACAGTCCACATAATCGCACTTCTCGAGCTAGGTGAATTGTCAAGTGCACCATGACATCAAAAATGACGGAGGGAAGTACCTCTCCAACATACACAAAGTCTCAAAGAACTTCTACTTCAAGTTCTACTAATCTATGGAGATCAACCGCCCTTTGGCATATTTCTTGAAAAAAAGAACATAACCCGAAAATCGCCTCCCTTGGCCCTACAGTAAAAGTCCTTTCAAAGCAACTGGGAATATTTGTTGCATAAGAACATGGTAATCATGAGCCTTAAGAACACCTAAGCAACCATCTTTCGAGAAATGCTTTCTAAGATCGAACTATACCCATATGGAACCTTCAAATTTCTCATCCTATTATAAAATATAGCCTTTTCCTTGTCATTTAAGCAAAGATGGTGCTGGTGGAAGGATCGTTTTGCCATTTCTCTCTTCTCGGATGCAATTCTGGTCTTATTCCCATACTCTTCGATCATTGCGGGATTTTAGACCGTCTTTTGTTTTGGTGTTTATATTCAATACAAGTACCAATGATACTCTCGCAAACATTTTTTTTCGTATGCATAACATCGATATTGTGTCGTAGTAATAATCCTAGGAAGATGGAAAAAACCTAACATTAGTAACTCTATAAACAAAAATGTTTGCTCTTTTTTTTTTCTAAGCATAACCATACAAATTTTTTATCAACTTACTTAAACGATAAACCTTAAGCTATGAATTAAAACAAACAATGAAGAAGGGAAAACAACTTCTTAAAAAATTAGACCTTAGCATAAAAATCATGATAAAATGAACTCGGTCACTAAGATGTGCAAGCACAAGATGCCGTAGTAATAAGACCTTATTCACATCCATCTTCCAAAGGAGAAAACAAAGCAAGTTGCAGACAAGATGTGCCACCATACTTGGTCACTAAGAGCTACTTATATTTATATTTATATTATATTATACTTATTTTTATTCATATTTATATTGCTTACGCTACTCATTCTTAGAAACATACATTTCAAAATCTACAAGTTAAGACATGAAAAAAACAAAACTGATAAAGTCTCAGTGCTACCAATAAAGTTTCGTGTATTTTAGAGTTGTAGTAAGGCCGCAACTCGACTTGTTAAGCAAACTAAATGATTTCAGTGAACACTTGTGAATTTAAAAAAGTTGAGACATAAACAAGTAAATTTGAAGTTGCAAACTATTAGTAAATTTGAATTTATAGAACTGACCTTCCAAGAAGCTAAGTCGAAAAATATCGACCGTTTGTTAAACACCCGAAGCTCGGGTTTCATTGTCGTGCACCCGTAACTAGCCGCATCAAGAACAAAAGCCCTTTTCCTCTTCCCACACTTAGAATTACCCACATTAGCACCCGTTGCCACACTACTCGCCCTTACTCTTTTTATTCTTCTTCTTTTCCTCTTTCTTTTTCCTTATCTCCTCCTCATTCTTCTCCGCTTTCCCAAAGTCATTGACAATACTTTTTCGACATTCAAGTGCCGCAGCACTGACATAACAGTGGCTTTTCCTTTTTCTCAACCTCTCCATTAAACCAGTCTTTTTTCTGCCGAAGAGGATGATTATGACGAAGAAATCTCCTATGATTCAAGTAAACAGTTTTACGACTAAATGGCAACCAGTTTGAAAGTGTATTTTCACCGCAAAGAGGGCAAGCTGCCTTCCCTTTATACGTACATCCGATAGATTACCATATGCAGGGAAATCGTTTATTGTCCACATTAATAATGCCTTCAAGTTAAAATCTGTTTTAGTAAACGAATCATATACCTGCACGCCGTTCTCCCACAACTCAATCAGTTCATCTATCAAGGGATGCAAGTATACATCGATGTCTTTACCCGGTTGTTTTTTTCCCCGGAATCAACATGCTCGTAATTATGTTTTCGCCTTGCATACACGATCGAGGAGGCAAATTATAAACCACGATCATCACCGGCCAACAATCGTGGCTTGGGGAAAGATCACCAAATGGATTAAATCCATCAAAGAAAGAAGCCCAAGACGCAAATTACGGGAATCAAGCGAAATCGGAAACTTTCTATCTATGTGCTTCCAAGCCAAAGAATCTGCTGGATGACGATCTTCCCATCTTTACTCTTGTTCGTCGCGTGCCATATCAATCGCTTCAGCCAGCTCGCCGATTGATACAATCTCTTCAATCTCGGTACAATGGGGAAGTATCTAAGGACCTTAACCGTATCTTCTTTTTGGGCTTGTCTATCATGTCAAGATCGTCCATGTTAGATGTGTCTTCCTTCCACCTAGAATAATGACATTTAGGACATTCTTCAAAGATCTTTCAAGTCTTTTCTAAACAGACAACAATCATTCACACAAGCATGTATTTTCTCGTAAGTCAATTGATAAGATTTCAGCAGCCTTCTTCACTTCATATGTTGAGCAAGGAAGACAATGACCGGGCGGCAACAAGGAACCAATTGTCTTGAGAAGTTCGTCAAAAGATTTCCTAGATAAACCATTTACCTGTCTTGTGCCTATACAATTCAACAAAGTGATGGATAACTTTGTGTGTGTGTTACAATTAGGATATAACGGTGTGTCCGCCTCTTCCAACCCCTCGTCTTGTATAGTTTCATGTCCCCGATCGATATGTGCATCGCCTTCAACATCGCATCTACATACATCCGAGATGAACCCCCGTTGCTCCATCTTGGTGTACATCATTACAAGTGACATTTATCTCCCCGTGAAAAACCCACTCGGTGTATGTAGGATCCATACCGCGTTTCAAAGAAGTGAAAATACACTTCTTGAGGAGGAAGTGGCACAAAGAAGGTTTTTACAATCAACACAAGGACAACCGAACACTAAGGATTTCCAAGTTTTTGACAAACAATATCTATGAAATTATGCAAGGCATCCCGATATGGAAGATCATCCCTACATGAAAGAACGACGAAACAATTAAGCACGGTAATAAACGTAATACAAGAGGGAAAACCAATGTAAAGAATGTAATGTTCTACGTGAACAACATATTAACCTTGGCCAATGAACCCAATCTTTATTCATCATTTGTAATGACTTGAATCGCAACTGTCAGCTTCTTCCAGTTAAAAAAAGGCTTTGAATTTCCCTTCTCAACCAACACCGGAGCCACTTCTTTGGTTGGAATGTTGAATTTATTAAAGATTAATGGCACCCGGCGCAATCAAAATATGATAACCAAACGTAAGTAAAGAACATTGGATTAGCAAATCATAAGTCAGAACTTAAAAAATTTCTTTTTTTTTTTAACTTACAAACTTGGAGTTACAGATTGTAAGATATTTACATATACAAAATGGGGAATCGAAAACTTGGAGTAACTACTCATTTATAGCAGTAGTTACTGACCAATTACGTGTTGTCATTTAACTTTAACTTCTTGTCGCCAATTAAGAGCTTCCAAAGAACTCTATGGCATCTCGCATATATATTCATTGTTCAAGACTGGATGGTGGATCCGGCAAGATAGTAGGCACGCACCTGTAGAATCAAAGATTAGTATTCCCACTCCCAGAATTCGAAAAATCAAACTACTTTGCGCACTATCAACCAAACATGGCAGAGTACTATGCGCACCGACTTATGAAGTGCGTAACAACATGGCAGAGTACTTGTAACACCCCACTTCTTTAAATTTACCATCTACTTCCTTGACTTAACACCTGTGTGCATCAACTCGCACCGAGACCTTGAGTCGCAGGCAACAACTCACCAATGGAACATGTTTCTTTAACACTCAATTCGTAAGAACATATTTCCCAACACATTTTTTCCGACTTAACTCAAGGAATGCTCTTATCAACCCATAGTGATGAACAAAACTATTGGTGAATATTCTTATTTGTGTCCCTAATAGGCCATGTTGACAAATCTACCATGTTGACAAACCTACAAGGTGAAAATCAAATTTCGTGTCAACAAAGTGACCTAATTGCACAACCAAATCATTGTTCCGTATCCACGTCGTGATACCGTGTAAGCTACCTACCCAGAGTCATCTTTTCAATGCAAATGGTAAAGCAAAGATTTCTCAGTAACCATGCCAATGCAAGTCATAGATTTAGAAGTTGCAGAATCGCGAACCTATAGTTTTTGGGCCTTTGAAGTGTTATATCTCAAGAGGGCCAAATCTAATGCAATTTCGCACCGAATTGAATGCAACTCGAAACTAGTTAACTACTATTGAAAAAGCAATCTATAACATTCGCGCGCAAGTGAGACATTATCTCAAACAGGAACAAATATCGAATGATGACTAAGGAAAGAAAGGTAAGAAGAAAATTACCCCAAACCGGTGATTAACTTCACTGCTGATGGATACCCCACGCCTAATTTCAACAAAATTAAAATCCAATTAACAAATCAATTCCTATTGAAGTGACAAGTATAGAACCAAAAGAAATACATGTACATATGAAGTGACGAAATCAAAACTCTTGGCAAGATCAAATTTTAATCAAATTTGAATCTAATCAATTGTTCTCGTGTCGATATCAATTTCAAATTTTTAATGCAAATGTAGTTCAAAACAGAATTTAATGCACTGAAACAAACCTAATTCAAAAATCAAAAAAAAAAAAATATACCCTAAATTCAAATCTGGGTCACAGATCGATCTTCAACTTTGGGAAATTGGTGGAGATGGTAAGTCGAGATATGGGTTACAGATCGATCTTCATCTTTTGTTGGTGAAGAAATCTCCGAGATCGATGAACTTGTAAAGGATGGTAATAAACCGAGCTTTTGGAGATGTAGACGATGAAGTTTCCAAAGTGGTTGAGTGATGGTGGTGCCGCCGATCGAAAGATGCACTGGTTTGAGGTTAAGTTCTTGCTCTCTGTCAAGACGATGGGGAAGATGAAGTTGAGGGGGAAAAAGAAAAGGATAAGGAAGAAATCGACCAAAGTTAAAGAAAAAAAAAAGAAATGAACGGGTTGTAGATAAAATGGATGGTCATGATGTTATGATGGATATATTAAGATAAAGGAAAAAAAAAAAAAAAAAAATTAACGGTTGTAGACAAAATGAATGATGTTATGATGAATATATTAAAATAAAAAAAAAATCATTAATTTTTTTAATTAATAATTAATAAATATAATTAGTATTAATTAATTATTAATTTATATAAATCGGTTTCTTTTCATTAAAAATAATAAATATAATTAGTATTATTTCATTAATAGAAAATAAAAATATAAACCGGAAAAAAAAACATTCCCGAGGATTCTATCCAAGATCTCGGTCGATTCGTCGGATTCGCACCACCACTCATCGCCAAGTTTCGATCTCGACTGTGTTCCTCGAAGTCGACGAAAATGGGTCTGTTTAACATATACAGGGAATGAATCTTTCCAGTATCTGGCTGGATTCGTCGTTCTTACGAAGTTACCGACTTATAGCAGTCCACTCATCGCCAAGTTTCGATCTCGGAACAGGTATATTCCTCGAAGTCGACGAAAATGGGTATGTTAAACATATACGTGGAATCTTCCCGAGGAATCTTTCCAAAGATCTGGCCGGATTCGCGTTCTTACGAAGTTACCGACTTATAGAAGTCCAATCAAGTTTCGATCTCGAAGGAAGTCGACGAAAATGGGTATGTTTAACATATACAGGGAATCTTCCCGAGGAATCTTTCTAGTATCCTCGGATTCGCTGTTCTTACGAAGTTACCGACTTATAGCAGATCCACTCATCGCCAAGTTTCGATCTCGGAATGTATATTCCTCGAAGTCGATTTAAAATGGGTATGTTTAACATATACAGTGGAATGAATCTTTCCAAAGATCGGGTCGGATTCGTTGTTCTTACAAAGTTACCGACTTATAGTTAGTCCACTCATCGCAAGTTTCGATCTCGAAATGTATATTCCTCGAAGTCGATTTAAAATGGGTATGTTTAACATATACAGGAATCTTCCGAGGAATCTTTCCAAGATCCGGTTGGATTCGTCGTTCTTACGAAGTTACCGACTTATAAGAGTCCATTCATCGCCAAGTTTCGATCTCGGAACATGTATATTCCTCGAAGTCGACGAAAATGGGTATGTTTAACATATACAGGGAATGAATCTTTCCAGTATCTGGCTGGATTCGTTGTTCTTACGAAGTTACCGACTTATAGCAGTCCACTCATCGCCAAGTTTCGATCTCGGAACAGGTATATTCCTCGAAGTCGATTTAAAAATGGGTATGTTTAACATATACGGGGAATGAATCTTTCAAAGATCCGGGCTGGATTCGTTGTTCTTACAAAGTTACCGACTTATAGCTGTCCACTCATCGCCAAGTTTCGATCTCTAATGTATATTCCTCGAAGTCGACGAAAATGGGTCTGTTTAACATATACAGTGGAATCTTCCCGAGGAATCTTTCAAGTATTTGGTCGGGATTCGCTCGTTCTTACGAAGTTACCGACTTATAGCAGTCCACTCATCGCCAAGTTTCGATCTCGGAATGTATATTCCTCGAAGTCGACATTTAAAATGAGTATGTTTAACATATACAGGAATCTTCCCGAGGAATCTTTCAAGATCCGGTCGGATTCGTCGTTCTTACGAAGTTACCGACTTATAGCAGTCCACTCATCGCCAAGTTTCGATCTCTAATGTATATTCCTCGAAGTCGACGAAAATGGGTATGTTTAACATATACAGGGAATGAATCTTTCCGAAGATCCGTCGGGATTCGTTGTTCTTACAAAGTTACCGACTTATAGCAGTCCACTCATCGCCAAGTTTCGATCTCGAATGTATATTCCTCGAAGTCGACGAAAATGGGTCTGCATTTAACATATACAGGGAATCTTCCCGAGGAATCTTTCTAGTATTCGGGTCGGGATTCGTCGTTCTTACGGTTACCGACTTATAGCAGTCCACTCATCGCCAAGTTTCGATCTCGGACAGGTATATTCCTCGAAGTCGACGAAAATGGGTATGTTTAACATATACAGTGGAATGAATCTTTCCAAGATCTGGTCTGGATTCGTTGTTCTTACGGTTACCGACTTATAGTCCACTCATCGCCAAGTTTCGATCTTGGTTCATAGTTTGAATGCCGTTATATCACATTTGAAGTTCGAATCTTACCAAGAATGGTGTGATTCATCGTCTTACGAATTCTCGTATATATAGTGGTCCTCTTATGGCCGTGTTTCGATCTCGGAGCCAGTTTCTTTCTCAAAGTCGACGAATTCGTGTTCGTTTAAGGTTTCTGAGAAGTAAAAAGTGTGTTTCTTTGTCAATCCGTATGCTTTGGCCTAGACCAATCATTGATTTGTTTATGGTTGTTTTTTTTGTAATTTTCTATGATCTAACGCACCAAAATTAGGGGGTGCAAAACTACTAAAATCTAACGATGGAAAAGGCTTTTGGTTTTGTTAGAAAGTGTGTTTCTTTACCAATCCGTATGCTTTTGGTTAGACCAATCAGAAAATTGTGTCTCACCCGCCCAAAAGCCCGCCCGAATTTGGTCACGTGTCTGCTTGAGAATTTTTCAGACATTATTTATTTTTGGACCACCGCAACGTGTCTTCACCGCAACGTGTCCCCAAAATTTTCAGTAGACGCGCCCAAATTCTAAACACATCGAAATTTTCATCAAAATCACTGAAAGAAAAAAAACGAAAAAGAAAACCCTCTTCACTATGAAAAACCTCTCTCACCATCGAAAAAAAAACTTTCTCAAACGAAACCCTCTTCACTATGAAAAATCTCTCCATCAAGTATGTGATCTCGATCTAAATCTCTCAAAAGATTACCCTAACTCTAAGCAATATCTCGATCTAAATCTCTCGTAAAACCCTAACTCAAGCAATCTCTCAATCTATTCAAGCAGAAACTCAAAGGATTAATCTCTCCAACTCAATCCGATCTCACCAAGGGACTCGTGGTTCGTGGTAATTTCTCGAATCTCTCATACTCTCAAATTTTAAGAGTAATTTCTCTTCCAGCTTTTCTATTTTAGGGATTTTATAATTTTTTTTTTTCCTCATGCAACTTAAATTTTTGTTGTTTCATGATGAAATTTAAATTGGGTCTTTGATTTTGGTCTTTAATTTGATGATTCTTCAATTTTGGTCTTTGATTTTCATGATAATTTTTTTTTTTTTTTTTGTTGTTGTTTTGACACATAAATCCTCAAAGTTAGTATGATTTTACTTCCCGCAATAACTTAACATGAAAATCGATCAAGAGAAGGTCGTGGACCGCTATATGATAAAATTTTACCCTGGGTATATGATAATTTGTTCATACTAGTTTGAGTGTAGGAGTTTGTATAAATATTTGGTGGCTAATTAGCTAATCACATTGTCAGCTGTAAGCTTACCTATACCAAAGGTGTTGATATCTTGTGGTGGAAATGTCAATCCCATGTTCTCTCAGATGTTGTCATCTACATTTTCATGCACTTGCATAAGTTTGAGGCAGAAGTAGTACATCTTTTGCTCCTCTATTCCTTTACATCTCAATAATCTTGAATGATAAATTTATCGTGTATTACTTTTTTTTTCCAAATTGACCTATATGCGATATTTTTGGTAGCTAACCGCATTGCTCTTGTGGTCTATCCTTGGTGTATGATTTGTGTGTTCTAGCTCATTTCAATTAAATTGCCTTATGCGCCATTGTGTGTATATTTGTGCCCAAAGCATGGAGTTTGATTTTTTTGCCACTGTGAGCAGGCCTTGTGTTTGGAGTTGCAGCATTAGACCTCGTATTTCCTCCTTCGAGGCCAACAATGTTTTTCTTTTTCTTTAGTTAATGATAATCATGGCCTATAACGTAACTCATTTGTGTTAGCTTTTGATCCATATTGATTGTTGAATTCTATTTTTGCAAGGCATAATCGCAATAATGTACACTAAAGGGAAGCAAAGAAAGAAGAGGCTGGTCAAGCAGTTAGCGATAAAGGTATAAATACTTTTCATCTCAATTTCAGTGTAAAAAAATTTCTTTACCTTCTCATTTTAACTAAGCTATGCATTGTTTTTGCAGTTGAAGAAGACTAAACATATCTGCGACACCATCTATTTCACATACACGATCATCCCCAAGGAACAAGAAGTCAAGCGATAATGCATCTCCATCTCGAAAGTGCTCCGCTAACTTCCAAGTTGCAGACTAGCAAGGATTCATTAAATATGAAGGACATCCTTAAGTTTGCGATAAAGGTAAAGACCGTTTAACTCAATTTCGCTAACAAGCTACTTTACCTTCTCATGTTAACTAACTAAGCTACAGTTTTTGGCGATGAAAACAAGCAGTAACACTCAACAGTCCCCTATCGAAAGTGCTTTGCTCAATTCAGAGTTGCAAACGCCGACCAAAAACAAGTCCGTAGAACCATGTCTTTCAACTGCATGTAGGCGGTCATCACCAAGAAACAAGAAGGTACCACAAGATGATGCTGAACCATCTCTTAATGCAACACAATTAAGGGGAATACCAAGGAATACAAAGGGAACAGAACCAAGTGCTGTAGTTTCTCCATGTGCAACAACAACTCCAAAGCGTCGCCGACAATTTGAAAGTGTTACAATCGTCAACACCACCTACAAAGAGAAAAGCTACCAGAAGAATAATGTGCAACTGAAAGTGCTCAACATACACAATCAACAACTACCAAGTCCCAATCTAAAAGCTCCAAAGGAGATACCGCAAATTCGGAGTGGGGCGAAAGAATGTAAAGCGGAAACTTGACACAAGCAAAGACAGCCCATGTCCGAATGTTCAACTTAGGGATCCAAATGACACACTCGCAGATTTGCAAGATGAAGAGGAAGAGGAAGAAGAAAATCTACATACCCGTAAAGCTGTGGAAGATGATAACTCGATCATGTGGAGCCTGATGTGGAAGAAGAGAATGATAATGTTAATGATGATGAGCCCGATCCGGAGAATGGTAACAGCTTCTGGTAATGAGAAAGGTGAAGAAGGAAAAGAAGCGAAGAAAAGAAAATATGTTCCACGTGGCCCAACTCAGATGCATGCACTAAAGTTGGATGATGTTGTGTCGAAGAGAGCAATTACCTTCAACGCTAATGAACAACCGATTGGTGATCCCTTTGTGCAACTGGCTAGTGTGCTAGGGGTGCTTGTTCGGAAACTTCCTTTAACTTTCAGGGATTGGAGACGTGTCCCTATTGAAGCAAAAGAAAACATATGGAAGGTAGTCATGGTACGGTAGTTCATAACTCTTTATCTCTTTTCGTTTACTCAACAACTATTGAATTCATAGCGTATTGTAATTCAAATTATTTACTTTTATTTGTAGAACCGATTCATTGTGCCTGAGTGTTACAAAGCCTACTATTTCAGCAAGATGGGAGCTTATCTTAGAGAAGCAAGGTCAAGGAAAGCTGGTTTGGTAATCGATGTTATCGATCGGTTTTCAAGGGGAAGAAAGAAAGAAACGGCTGGAAAAGCTAACGCCCAGACCATGACAAGTTAGGCAATGGGACGAATTTGTGAAACATGTAGACTCTATTGACTTCTAGAGTAAGTTTTTCTATTATAATGAATGACTGTATATTTTTATTAAAAACTTTAAAAGTCTCGTTGAATGATGATGTCTCTATTTTTCTTTTCAGTCAAAAGAAAAAAATGCAAGAAAAGCGTGCAAAAACAACACCCCACATACCATAAGTCGATGTGGTTTCGCTCGATTGGAGGAGGCCTTGGTATGTTCACCACGTGAAAGCTATTGCATCGTTCTAAATATAATTGCTTGGTTATTGTGACATTATTTATGCAATTGCAAAAATTTAGATGCTTATGCAATTTCGTATAGGTTGATCTCTCGGCCTTTTAACCGGTTGTGGATTGTAAAGCCGTTTATGATGGATCATTTCATTTCACGACCTCGTGGTTTACTTTTAACCGTTGTAATCTAGCATTTGTTTTCATGTTAGTTTCATATCAAATATTCATGTTTGGTTGTTGACTTCCTTAAGAGTTTAGAGTTCAAAGCCCACACTAAGCCACTAATGTGTACATATTTTAAGGCGGAATTATCGATATTTAGATACCATTTGAACATGTTACATCTCACAATTCTCTACAAGGTTGTATCTTAGAAATCTTCAAGTTTCTTATTAGCATGTATCGTGACTTTAATTCCATGTTGTTATGCTATTCTTGATGATTGTCATGTATTGATACATTTATTTGCGTAAAAAAGAACTAAACACAACCAAGTGGGATTGATCAAGTCAGTTTATGGAAACGTGGTCATATACGCGCAAAGGAAAGATTCCACATCCCGGTGTTGTAGAAGCTTTTGTAAGAAATCTTCTCCTCTTCCTTTGTGTGGTTTATGTGTCCGCTTTAAAAATGCGAAAATATCCGATGTTTTACACAATTAAACAGAGAAACTTGAAAAAGCTCAAGCAGAGCATGGTGGTGATGATATTCTTGCAAAGGCCTTTGGCGAGGACAAAACTACAGGGAAGACCTAAAGGAATTGGTTTTGGAGCGACACATAAAAAGGTTGCTGCCCAGTCCCACTATAAGTTGCTGATTAGAGAGTGTCAGGAATCCTTTAGAGAACTCGAATGGTCTACCGGGTGCAGATAGAGGTGAGAATTTAAACTTGATTAGTTCTTATTTTCATGATGAATTCAAACTTGATTGTGACCCACATACTCGCTGATATGGTCTTAATATAGGAAAGGAACTCAAGATGTGTTTGCAATGGAGTCTCACCTCTCGCAGTCAAGTCCAAAAGCCAAAGCAACAACCAGGAGGCTAGCACTAGCAGGACTGTTTCGGCGATGTAAGAGACTCGACTCATACCACTCCAAGTCAGGTCCAAGTGCCGAGAGATTCCAAGCTTGCAAGTTGTTGCGGGTACAAGGAGGGCGAAGTGGTTATGAGGCCGAGATTGTCGAAACAGATCCAAGTAAGGAGATACATGGAAAGCCAATAGGTTTTGGAGCCTACTCGTATGTGTGAAGGTTGCTTATGTGGAGGATGCTCCTGTCTTCAAGGAGACTTCGAAGTCGATCTATTGGTGAAGTCGTTTCGGGTTTTATCACATGGCCCAAGGATCGAATTTCCTACGAGTAAACTTTCTTAATCATCTTTGATCTTTTGTGGAAGGCTTCACTTTTTCGTAACAAACATCGTAACAAACATCATCACCGCCACTTTTTGTATGTTTTGTGTATATTACATGGGTATGTAAATGTTTTTGTGTATATCACATGGGTATGTGAATGAATCTTCCAGTTACACTGGGTTTAGTTTAATTTGAATGAATCTTTCAGCTTCAGGGCCTGTTTATGTTTCAGTTTAATCTAGTTGTTTCATCACATTTCACAACACAAACAGGGTGCCAAAAGTGAAATGTATATGTTGGGCCTTATTCACATATAGAGTGTTGTGTTAGAGATTTCCACTACCCAACCAAGATATTGTGAAATAGCATCTTTACAATATAACTATGTGTTGTCCAAGATAGTTCTATGTGTTGTCCAAGATAGTTCGACAAACTCATACAAGTGTCGTGAAAATCTTATTAATAATAATAATAACAAGCTTGTTTTATATGTTTCTAAGATACCTTACTTGTGTTGTCCATGATAGTCCTACAATACTAGTAAGAGTGGTGTTCAAAAATTCTACTACACATAGTATAGTTGTATCATGGTGGTTTTACAATTCCAACCAAGTGTAGTGACTATAATAATCACAATACTAATAAGTGTTGTGTTAAAACAATTTACTACTCCGCATAATGATTGTAAAAATAAATCTTGCAATATAAGTAGGAGTTGTTTAGTGCAGTTGCACAACTCTAGGAAGTGTAATGACAATTGTATTCACAATACTAATAGATGTTGTCTTCAAGTTTTCAACTACATAAGCCAGATATTGTGAAATACTTGATTACAATATAACTATGTGTTGTACAACATAGTTCCACGATACACTACTTGTGTTGTCCAAGATATTCCCGCAACAACAAGCAAGGGTTGTGTTAGGCTTTCTAAAAAATCGAAAGAGAATCACAACTTTGGCAAAATATTGTGGAACCATGAATCACATCACCCTTTACAACACTTAGTCAAGTATTGTAGAAAATCTTGGACTTTCTACAATACCCCACCTACACAATACACAAAAAAGCGTTGTAGTAGGGGTACTACAACCCTAATAAGGTGTTGTAAATGATGATTTTTCCCGTAGTGTTTTAAAACCCCTATAATAGGTTTCTTAAAATAAGAGCCACTTTTATGTTGGTCCAATAAGGAGCTAGTTGTTGTTCACTCTTATCCTTCACGTGTTTGCTGGGAAGATTATTTACTGAAGTGATTCAAGTGATACCATGGAAGATATTCCGCCACGTGTTGACTGCTTGAAACCACTAAATAAAAGTTAAAATCCCAGATTCTCTCCAATGGTCGGGCGGTGCCGGTGGCTAAATTTAATCGCTCAAACAGGTTCGAGTCGTTCGACCAACCAAATACATTTTGAGTCGCTGGTCCTCTTATCTTAAAGTAAGTAGCTACTTACCCTCAAAAAGTGGTTGCTATATATTTAGCTGGAAAAATATTTTACCGACACAACAACTATTGTGGTGGCTAAAATTAGTGGATATATAGTAAGAGCGACCTAGTAATCCGGTAGTCGCAGCTTTAGTTGCTTGAATCATTGAAGCGACCAAATTTCAAGCAGTCGGAAAACTTTTAATCGCTTAAACTAGTTTTTCTTGTAGTGATACTAGTATAATACAACATGAAAAAGTAGAATCGCTAAAATAACAATGGGGACAAATCTGGCTGTCAGAACGGAAACTTTTTTTGTTTTTGTTTTTATTTTGAAGTCAGATAATACTGTTTCATTATCAGAGTGGAAAATTGCATAATGGAGGAGGTTAATAGCAGTGCAGAGTAATCTTTCTTGTACTTCAATAGCAACCATTCTGGGATGGACAGCAAGTTGGCTAAGTAGCTTATGTTTGAGAAATGCCTATGTGGTATAGCACTTTAGCATCTGCTGGTACGAAAGCAAAAATAGCAAACTTCCGTGAATAGCTCGTGGTCAGGTTTGGTTACACTTGCACCACCTTCTGACGGCCTTATTTATGTGCACAAACTGAAAGAAGGGAATACACGCAAATTAGTCAATTCACAACCTTAAAAATACACATTACCATGCTTTGGGAGACTTTTCAGCTAATAGAGGCAAGACTACATTGCCGATATGTATACCTCCTTGCCCAGTACAAATAGTTTACAAAAGTTACCCGACCCAAGGATAGCAAGTAACCAGTAGAACCGGTCGAGATAGTTTCGATTTAAGTTGTTTCCCTCTAAGTTGTTTCCCTCTAAGTGAAAATAAATGTAACCAGCAGAAAATTCATATCAAATTACATGGGACGAAATTAAAAAATAGGCCACACAACGAAGGAAACACACCATGACCAAACACAATCAAACAGAAACTAGAGCCACCAATGCAAGAAACGCACATAACAATCACAACAAGGTAGTTCACGCAGCTAGAATGAAATCGAAACAGATGCATGTATTTCATTTTCTTTAGCAAGAGGATAGAACAGGAGTATCTGATGCTTTCCAAGTTGCAAGGATTCCTAGTAGGGATCTATCACCTTTCACTGCATCTTCGGAAACAATAGAGTCGATCTCTACCAATTCGGATGTTGTTAGTTTTACCCCTAAAGCTCCAATATTTTGATTGAGGTTTTCAATCTTGGTTGTGCCTGGAATTGGGCAAACATCGTTTCCCTGATGATATAGCCACGCCAAAGCAAGTTGGGATGGTGTACACCCTTTGTTTAAAGCCATTTCATTTACTCTGTCAAATATATGTCTGTTCTGCTCAAGATTCTCAGGTTGAAACCTCGGTAGGGCCTGTGAAAATCATACATGATTAATTAGACAATTAGCTTGACATTTAAAAACTGGGGCATATATCCATGCATTAGGAACATAACAGAGGCACAAACACACACCTTTCGAAAGTCGTTGTCGGCTAGGTTGTCAACAATGTTTGGGCCTAATGAAAAGAATCCCCTTCCCAAAGGGCAGTATGGAACAATTCCTATACCAAGCTCTCTGTGTGGATTTAGAAAATTTATTTTGATCAGATTTCTGCTATATATTTCTGGAAAGATTTGATGCAGTTGAAAAAATACATATATCTCACCTGCATGTAGGAATTATATCTTCCTCTATATCCCTACTCCACAATGACCATTCTGGTTGAACTGCTGTTATTGGATGAACCGCATGTGCTCTCCTGATGGTTGAAGCCGATGCCTCAGAGAGTCCTATGTATTTAATCTTCCCTTCTTCAACTAGTCTCTTGAGTTCCCCCATCTTTGGTATTATTAAGAAATTTAAACACAAAATTAGCTATAACCAGTAACAAATTTTAGAATGAAGTGAATTTTCATGCAGATAAAAGACATACCGTAACCTCAATGGGAATAGTAGTATCAACTCTGTGTATATAGTAAAGATCAATGTAATCAGTTTGAAGTCTATTCAAGCTAGCTTCGCAAGCAGCTCTAACATATTCAGGATCACCACGAATTTCTGAATTCCCATCTTCATAAATAATTCCAAATTTAGTTGCCACTTCAACTTTATCTCTTACACCAACAAGTGATTTGCCAAGTAAAACTTCATTGGTAATATCTGAGGTATCAAAGAAAGTGATACCCTTATCAATGGCATGGTGGATGAGATTAATTATATCGGAATCGGGTTTTGAGTGACAATAGAATTCTGACATACCGGCACACCCTAGTCCTTGTTTTGATACTTCAAATCCCTCACTACCCAATTTCATTCTTCCTACTGTTTCTTGATCACCTTCCATATCTCTCCCTTTTTTTTCTTAATTAGGTTCTCTCGATCGTTGAGGTTTTTGATTTTTTCTTGTCAATGGTTCTCTACTTAATTATATAGTAATATTAAGGAGTGGAGTCCATCGTCATCCATGATGCTGGCTGGACAGCTGGGGAGATTAACATATAAAGGGTTATTTGACTTTGGTGTTGTGGTTATCATCAAGGGTGACATAAATAAGTAGAATACTGATGTCAATTTTTATCAAACAATCTTAGAACTTAAACCACTTGCAAATTTATGTAATTGAAACCAAATAGTTGGTGCAATAAAGGAAAGAAAAGTCATTACTTGTATAATCCTTCAGTCTTCATCACTGGTTCAGTGTCTTAAAAATTGCTTACCATCCCTATATCACGTTGAATCCAAAAAAATACCGCTAATTGTTTTCGTACGTTCTGCATCGTTTTGATCTCTAGCTAATCCAAAAAATACCGTTGGATAGTACTTACTGTATAATTCATAACATCCGGAATTGAAAAACCATACGGGAATTTGAGGACAAATTTGAAATCCTTGATTTATTTTGTATGTTTTTCCTGCCTGGTGGCTGTCTGTTTTTGCATCTTTGTACTTAGCCTTCCTTCTTAATATATATATCTTTTTATTGATCAAAACCCAAAACAAAATTACTTCAAGAACGAGGCGACAAGCATTGCGGAGGGGTCTCATGGCCGATTAAAGAAAATACTTCTAGGTAGTCAAAATGGAGTTGTGTCGATCCAAGAAGCAATCCATGAATTCACCAATCGTGATCTCATAAAGATTAAGGATTCTATGCAATTTAGTGTACATAAAATCCCTACGGAACACGAAGGGGAAAGATTGCTTTTAAGGGGCATTGTTCATAAAGTTTCAAGGTGGGCAATAAATCACATGATGGAACAATTGAAGTTGTATAAAGCTTACGATGACGAGAATACGGTTTGTGTTTGCAAGGATATGATAGGTATTGGTCTCTGTCGTCATAAAATGGGTAGGTACGTCGATGTGATTGACATCAATGATATTCATCCATTTTGGAAGCAATTAAATTTCACTCCAAGCACACCCGTAGTCAATGGTCCGTCGTTCATGGAGTCGGAATTGTGTGCAAGAATAGCCGAGCGTTATGCTACAACAAATGGCGCCAAGAAGCAAATATTGATGCATGATTTGGAACAAGCTCTTCACCCTCGTTTAAGGGAGGTTGATGAACCTATTAAGCAAAAGGGGGCGGGTAGGCCAAACACCGAAGTGTCGAGGACCATTGAAAGAAAAGAATTAAAGGATCATTTGTCTAATAAAAGAATATTGTGTCGGCATGAGCGTTCGGAAGCCGAATTTGAAGATGAGCCGCAACCAAAGAAAAGAGGTCGTCCAAGAAAAGATCAAAATGGAAGTCCAAAGGTCTCTAAGAAGCCTTTTCAAGTAAGTCAAGTCGATGCGGTGGAACAAGTTGTGTTAGTGGAGACCCAAACTAGCTCCGTAGTTATTGATCAAATGAGCGACTCGCCACAAACACATTCAACGGAAATGGTGACTATAAGAGAGAAGTATGGTACTCTTCGTTGTCCTAGGGATTTTCATGGAAGACCAACACGATCAAGGTATACGATTATAGAAGAGTATATGAAACAACTCCCTCCACTCATTGTTCCATTTGTTTTGTCCACCGACGAGGTTGATGGGGATGGCAATTGCGGGTTTCACGTCGCCTCGGAACAAATTGGTTACTTTCGAGAGGCGGTGAACGAAGATGTCACCCAATGGCAAAATTTAAGAACTAAGATGGCGGTACAACTAATAAAGGACAAGGATTTCTATATGGAGATGATGAAGGAAGGAGATAGGCACGACAAAGAACTAGAGTTCAAAGACTTTGTTGCGCGTGTAAAGTGCCGAAAGGGATTGAAGACAATCGGATCCAAGTATTGGATGACAATGCCTAAATGTGGATATCTCTTAGCGGACGCTTTGAATTGTGTGGTACATTTCTTTGTTCCTCCTAAGTATGGACATTCTTATACGTTTACACCTACAAGGACGGTTTGCGATGAATCGGTTAAAGATAGAAGAATTGTTATGGCATTTGTGAATGAGATGCATTTTATCGGTTTAAGAGTAAAGAGGGATTGCCCATTACCTCCGTTGGATGGTTGGAACGATTACTTCCAAACGAATCATTGTAACGATTGGTTGAAACAATATGAGACCAACATGTTGGATTGGGATCGCGTCATGAAGGTGGATTTCCTAAGGCCTACTGGAATTGGTTTCTCGGATGATGAAGATCAATGATTGTTATGTTTGAAAGATGTATTTTGGAAAGCCCTATTTGTACATGTTTTTTTGGAATTTTGTGGAAAATATTTGTGAAGTCTAAAGCTATAATCGGTAGTTATATTTTTAATATATCAACCGATTATACAAGCTTTTGTGAGACTCAATCAATATTATAATCGGTTATTAACTTTTTGAATTTATCTTCCGATTAAAAGGCCGATAAAACAACTGAAATTTTTTCCCAGTAATCGGTAGATTACATATTATATAAACATCCGATTGTCACCAAACTCTGACAAAAAATAAACTGTAAATTTTTCCCAGAATCGGTAGACAACATATTGAATAAATTTCCGATTGTCACCATAGTCTGACAAAAAGCTGAAAATCTTCCCAGAATCGGTAGACAACATATCGCATAAACTTCCGATTGTCACCAAATTCGACAAAATAGGTGAAAATCTTCCTAGAATCGTAGACAATATAAAATAATAACTTCCGATTGTAACCATCAATCAACATTTATACTTTGTTACGACGGACTTCAGAATTCATAACTTCCATCATAAGTGAATTCTTCACCCTTTTCCACTAAGTACGTCTTTTGCGAGTGTCTCCTATATAAACAAACATAAAATAATGTCAACTTCGTTTTAGTAAGAAAGATTAAACACCCGGTGTTATTTAAAAAGAATAACCGAGCGTTATACTTACAAATTGTTGGATCGACAAGCTTAAGTGGCTAGTGTTAAACATCCTCTTTTGTATCGTTATGTAATCATTTACCCCTTTTTGGACAAGTCGGAAACGATCATGAACTTGTTGGAGTGATCTTTGCTTTGATTTCCATACTCTCGCACAAATTGGCTATATACCCTCGCCCAAAAGACTTCGGGTGTTAACCTTCCTGCTATGACATCTTCACGTCTTGTTTCACGATACCATGTTTTCACAATGACCAAATCTTCATCTGCATCAAACGTTGCCATGCTTGTAAGTTGAGACAATGAATTCACAAGAGTAGACGATGGAAAATCTATTTGTAGAATACACGATGCTATATATGTGTTGTTTGGTGCATAAATAAGAAGAGTTTACCCTCCTTATATAGATGAGAGTCCCAACGTCTCTTTTTTTTGAAAATATGGCCGTTGATGCGTACTTTTACAAGACTGCATCGAAATTGCGTACAATTATTACACTCAATCGGTAGTAAATGTTTGAACAAAGCATCGATTATTCGTAATCGGTAAATATGTATTGTTATATACTTCCGATTATAGGATGTTTTGTCACCGAGTTCCCAGTTTCATTAGAGTAGTATAATCGGAGGTTTATAAATATGTATTATCAACCGGTTGTGTTTGGTTTTTCGAGGCACGGCTAGTTTCTTTTGAACGAACTAGCCGTTGGAGTATAATCGGTAGTTACATCAACAATTAAAACTTCCGATTTTCATAAATATTTTGAAATTCATAACAATATCACCTACACATCATCATAATTTTACATTGAACTCCCGCAATTCTATTACAATGTATTGCGATTAGCGTCGCGGACGTGTTGGACGAGTCCTAAACGGATTAAATCTTTCCATCGCCCTAAGGATTCTAAAATGAGCTTCATAACTAAGCTTGATCTTTCCATCTCCGCCATTTTCCGAGAGATCGTTCTATAACGTCATCATTGGTTTCACCCTCAATCGATATTGATTCACAAGATAAGTTAAATGGACGAATTCTTGGACGTGTCCATTTATTGAACCAACTCGGCGAGAAAAGATCGGCGGAGTGACGGTTGTTTGGGTTACTAGGTGTCGTCGCAGAATTTTTCGTGAATTTTCCCCAAATAACTCATACTCATTATGCCTCCTTGCCTGCGTTCTTCTCCTCGTCTCGGATAGAATTGAACATAGCGCTTACATAAAGATAAATCTTCTTCGATCGTGAACTCCGTAGGATTAATGAATGGTTGGGCCATTATGTTGAAGATGATGTTGGAGACAGTTTAAAGGTATTTGTGTTCCATAGAGAGTAAAAGGATACAATCCTTATATAGAGTTTAGAGTTCCAACGGCTCTATTTTGTTGGGGCAACTGTATAATCGGTAGTCAAATGAAGTATTTGAACTTCCGATTATACAGTTGCCCCAAATTTTGTTTTGCAGAAATGTCATTTTTTTCGAATTTGGGAACTAGAATAATCGGTAGCTAATAACCTACCGATTATACAGTTGCCCCAAATTTTGTTTTTGCAGAAATGTCATTTTTTTCGAATTTGGGAACTAGAATAATCGGTAGTTAATAAGTGTTCCGATTATACAGTTGCCCCAAATTTCTTTCTTGGCGAAATCACCAATTTTGGGAATTTAGGATCTACTATAATCGGTAGTCTCGTGAGGTTATTTCCCTTCCGATTGTTATAGAAGCCAGATGCGTGTTTGGCACAAAATCGATAATAATCGGTAGTATAACATAGTTACTAAGTTTCCGACTTAGTTATAATAATCGGGCACTAAATATCTTCCGATTGTGTAAGGGCATTAACGTATTCTCCGCGTTTTTGGACATCCCTTAACGGTGTATATGGGTTGGGAATAAAAAGTCACCCCTAATTCTTTCGGGGTCGCCCCTAAAAGTGCTAGGCTTAATATATATATCTTTTTATTGATCAAAAAAAAAAAATTGAAATCCTTAGTACAAGTTGTGCCATTATCGAAAATTCGTGTTGAGTGTATGTTCACCATCAGTTAAACAGTGAAAACAAACCATCGGTCACACAGTGAAAAAAAACGTCAACAGCAGGATTCGAACCTGCGCAGGCAAAGCCCAACAGATTTCGAGTCTGTCTCCTTAACCACTCGGACATATTGACGGACGTCCGACAATTGATCTTTGGTTTTTCAACATGATATTATATTGCAGCTGTCATGAGTTTTATGACTAAGGGTTTGTGCTATCCAACCCATTCCAGATTGCTAATTATTATGTTTTTGCTAATCTATGGCCTGTTCATAAGAATTCGAGAGTAAATAATGACTCGAAGGAAATGAACTTTATCAAGATTTATAGGGAGGAGAAAGATGGAAAAGTAATAGTGCCGTCGATGGGCTTAAACCTGCAAGCGACTGCAGTGTGCATACTACATGGTACCAGGCAATATCCAAATGCACATACGCACCCATGTACTTATTTCTGGATGTTGATCGTATCTGATTAACTTTGTTGAATTATCTTTTCACCTCAGCTAATCCTGATTGAGCTCGAGGCCATAATTTTTGGTGCATCAGACTTTCATAATACCAGGTTATCAGTTATCCTTAGGAGAGAATTACATCAACTGCTAGTAAGAACGAATTCTGTCCCTCTAATTTTACTAACAGTCATAATCTTAGGACTTGAACTACTCGCAAATTTGTGTATATGAAACCAAATAGGAAGCTCAAAATAGAAAAAACATAAATATTCAATAACAAAAGACATATCAGTACTTGCATAATCTTTCGAGAAATACACAAGACATTGAACATCCCATTCGATTAACAGAAATTGCCTTATATAATCTCTAGCTAATTGTTTTGATAGTAATAGTTCTGCATTTTTTTGGTCCATTTCTTTCCATATACCTCGACATAGTAACAGTAAGCAAACCATTTTGACGCACTGCTGTAGTATTGTCAGTGTTTGCATCTGGAGGGATGTCAAATCTCGATATCGTTTCAGCAGTACCATAATGAATATAATGGCATCCTTTAACCCAAAGCACTTTGTCATCCTCAACTTCAACGCTGATAGTACTTACTGTATAATTCGTAACATCGACATTGAACACGTAATAATGTTCTAGCTTCATCGGTAGTGTAGCTGGTGAACTACCCATTTTAATAAAAATCTTTATCTCTAGTTTGTCTTCTGGGTTTAGATTGATGGATGAATTGGTTTTGATCAGCTGTAACGAACTTTAAATAGGATGAACCAAATTTAGTTGGGTGATGGGAATTAATGACCTAGTAATCAATGTTTTACTGCATGGGAATTTGAGGATACTCAGTAACAAAAAGTTGTGCCATGCATTATGGAAACTGGGGTTTGAATGTATGTTCCAAAAAGAAGACCAATGGTGTTGAGTCCATTGCTTTGTTAGTGCCAATCGGTCAACAAAGTTCTGAAATTCCCCAAAAAGAAAATTTGACTTGAACTCAAAAGCAAAGGAAACCACCAGAGACAACTGTACAATCTTTTGTTTTTCACAGGCAGGCAAAGCCGAAAAAAAAAAATAGAAAAAAAGCGTCAACAGCAGGATTCGAACCTGCGCAGGCAAAGCCCAACAGATTTCGAGTCTGTCTCCTTAACCACTCGGACATGTTGATTTGTTTGTTCCGTTATTCGATTTTGTCTTTATAAACTCGAGTGATCTGAAAATTTAACCTCCCGCGACTTGTTTAGTTGTTTTCACTTTTCATTAGAATTTTGGAGCATTTCTGGCATCTCACTCGGTCGTTGTGGGTTCGTCAGTAACTGTGAGTATTGGCGAGAATCAATCTGTTATGTCATTTTAGTTGAGTTTTTAATGGAGTAATGAACTCGACAGATCATTAGCCTGCCATTCTAACATTGCTTTCATATTGATCATAATAATAGCCGATTTTCTGGCTGAATAACAACATTGGAGAAAGAGGTGTAATAGTAATAGTGCTGCAAAAGCTTAAAGCTACAGTCGATTGCAATGTGCAAGGTAGTATCCAAACGCATATACATATTTAAATCCAGACCTTTTGGTCCAACACACTTCATAAAACCAGATCATCAGCTATTCCAAATCCTAACCAAAAGGTCACACAGATTCTGACATACGTTGAGATGCCAGAAAAAAGAAGAAAGAACTGGGTGTAAAGAACAACAAAGAAAAAGAAAGAATACATGTCTAAAATCTCAGTCAAATGTCATTTCCATGTGTCCCAAAAATCTTAGCTTTTCCATATGCCTATTTACTTACAAACAATCTTAATTGTCCTAAAATCTAAGCATTTCAAGACATAGGGAGTCTGGACAAAAGGACCAGTGGCAGAACTCAAGCCCCTATCTCTGTAGGGGAAACACATTGAGAGGCAAATTGGTTACATATACATGAGCACGTAAAGAAAAAGAATAAAGCTCTGGGACTCCATTATTCAAGAACTCAGTCAGACATAAAATATGCACAAAACGAACAACAAAAAATAAGAACAAATCTGGTGCAGCATCTGCAGTTGTGGATCATCACATCCTACATGATTGTGGTATATAAACTCCTATATAACAGAAGGAAAAGTACATAATAAGTAGGTCCTCCAGACGATGCAGAAACTTAATCAGTATAAATTTCTCGGCACAACTTTAGCCACTAATGACGCATTAACACCCAGAACATATGTTCTCATGTTTTGTAGGAAAAAACAGTTGCAAATTATGCTAAATTGCACAGATTATGAACAAATTAGTTCAAGGATTTTATAAAATTGAGAGCTTACAAGAATTGGATCCCGATAAGAGGTTCAAACTCTATTTATTTTCAATCTTTCTGTAAAATTCATTCCAGTATTCTTTTTTCCATTTGGTTATGCCTGCAGTCAACTAAAATATCCATTAGCAATGCTAACTAGTACATTCTGCTTCCTCATCTCTTACCATAGTCTTATTACCGCAACAACTCTTTTTTTCCTTTGCAGCTGGCACTTCTTTAACCTTGCTCCCGCAACAAACTCCGCCCCCTGCCACACTAATACCACTGCTGTACTCATCCTTCCTCTCCAAAAACTCCCTATTCTCCTTCCAAACTTCTCCATTTGAATAAACCTCCTTCTTAAAAATGGGAACCGAAGCCTTAAGCTCATCAATTACATACTTACACGCGTCCAACGCATCATCTCTATGAACTGACGAGATAGCAACAAAAACACTAGTCTCCCCTACAGGCACTGACCCAAGACGATGAGCAACAGCAATCGCTTCCAAACTCCAAGACACTCGAGCCGAAGAACAAATAGACTTGATTTGACGTTCAGCCATTGGTACATAAGCTTCATACCGTAGTTCCACAACAGTTTTCAATTCAAAAGTATCACGCGTAGTACCAGAGAAGGTTGCAATTGCACCTGATTGCGGGTTACTAACAAAATTTATATATTTCCCAATGTCAACCTTAATGTCTGCCTCCAAAATTTCTACCAAAGTTTTCTCGTTTTCACTATCCATTTCTATATAAGCCCCTTGCCGGTATTTTCAGAGAGTGAAATTTGATAAGTCTGAAATTGATATAGTACAAATTAACAATCTTTTAACACTACGGCATAATCTGATTAGATATCTAATAAATCCATGAACTTATAAAATTAACTTAATTAAAAACATTGTAATCCTAGTTTTTGATTGGAACTCAACACCTTAAATTCAAACTCTGTTTGATTCACAAGATTACTGAAAAATTGAATGAAAAGATTAATCAGGAAATAGTTTCATACCTTAAACAAGTTTTGAAAACCCAGCTCGATGACGAATCGATTCTTCCTGTTTCGGAATCAAAAGCGGGAGAGATTCGGGCTTGAAACTTGAAAGATAGAGAGGAGAGGATGAGAGTGAAACAATGATAAGAATCATAAGATACTACTTTGACTTGCTAGTTCTATAGGGATCGGAATTATCCAACTCAGCGCTCAGAGACCCGGCCTGTTCAACCGGGCTCATTCTTGGATCCTTGATCCAGACCTTTCTGCCCCGATAACTCTCAGTCCTAGCTCAATCATTAACTCCAAAACCTGGTCCGGGTGCCAAACCATTTCTGAGAAAGAAGTCTGGAAGGCGCTCCTTGTCAATAGGAGTTGGGTCACAAATGGCAATTGTCAATTTAGCTTCGGTCGTGCACTATTAAGGTTTTGTTGTGGGTTTGCTTTTGGTGTACGACCGAAGCTAGCTCTTACCTCCACGGACATCAGTGCGCTTGCACTTGCGCCACATATGAAGTTACTCAGCCAACATTCAGTTAGCACAGACCTCATGGACCAAGGCCAGTTTGCAGCAAGAGGTTCATCTCTAAGGGTTAAAATCTCCCTAACTTTATGCACATGCTTGAATTGGATTCTTTTAACAACACCAAATTTGATAATAATGGAAAAAAAAAATCTTAAAATAAAAATCTAATATTCTTGTTTGTATTAATTACGTAGATAATTTAAAGAGATTTCCAAATATATTAATTTTTCAAAAATCCGATGTGTATTTTTAAGGATATCTAAGTTTTAATTTTTTTAATCTATTTTTAAAACAATGGCATTCCTGTAAATATACAAATATTAACTAAAAGCTTAGTTAACGGGGTATTATTGTCTTGTGAAAAGGCTTCACCGGACAATTACCTCTTTTCTTTATATCAGTAAGATAAGATTATTGCTTCAACAAAAGCCTCACACTTTTGGTTTCTTTTGATATGTCAAATTTACTCCAAGGAACAGGACGATAATACATATGGTAGCAGATTGGAAACGCTCCCAAAGAGAGGAATACCCTCATTTGTCATTACAAACTAAGTTATTCATCACCCTTTTCAGGCGCCGTATCTTGCAAGCAAAGATGGGCAGTAGTAGGATATTCTACATAGTATCCTACGTCTACTGACTACTAAATTTAGTGATCTTACAGTTTCCAGCTCAGTACTTAATGAGTAAATGATCTAGTATTGAAAAGAAAACACTGAAACTTATCAAGTATGGGGTGTGAACAAAGTGTAGTAATCGGAAACACCATTCTTCATTGGATGAGCTTAACCAATTGTTCAAGAAATCAGTGCTGGCTGCATGAGTAATTGGATCTAATTAAGTTTGATTGTACTCATCAATTTGTTCCAGACTGCAGTATCACATCCTTACCTGTATTTTCCACTCGTACAACCCATTATTTCATATCCAGATTTGGAGCACTAGTACTACTATCAAGCAAGAAATTACTAGAACTTACTAATGCCTTGTGATCTACCTACAAAGCCCAATTGTAATGCACATTCTGATACATAATACCTCTAAACAAATGTTGTTGTTTTCCCTCGAACTCGCAAGGAGCATTTATTGATCAAGGAAAAAGAAAAAACAAGCAAGGATAACCAAACCTTCGAAAAGATGAGAAAATAAAAAATAAAAATAGGATTACACGAAATCTGTATGTAGGTAGGTTGATGTCATCTCCACCTACAGCACTTGCTAATAAGCTAGGAGCAAAGTTCCACCATTGGTAAATAGCTGAAAATCAAGCAAAATCAAAACTATCAGTCCAATACAAGAGGAAAGGATTAGTTTCCCTTATCAATGTATATCAAGAGTATCCCGTACCTTTTTGTTCTTCTTAAGCATTATCATCTTCTTCGGTTTCATTCATTTGTTCTAATTTTTGCTCTTTCACATAAGTACCAGAGCTGAGTGAAACTAGGCTCTCAACATATTCCTCTATTTGACACACCTCCCTTACTCTGGGAATTGCATGCACCATGTTATATAAAACTATAATATTGGGCGTGTTTAATAGAATCTCACCATCCTTGAAAGTCCACTTCAGCCTTATGCTAGACTCTTTCATGGCAAAGCTAGACTCTTTCATGACTCTTTCACGGGGAATGACATGACGTTTAGTCCACGAATCTTGAACTCCATAATTCTGCATCACCCATACTTCCCACTGTACCCCAAGTACTTCCACAAATACAGTAAGACACCCTTTCAACACTGCTACATTTTTAAACACATGTTTCTTTTCTTTAGGTTCTTTTGGTAGTTGCAGTTCTTCGAATCTCTCGCTTATTACTATCCCAAGTGATTATAACTTTGGAATTCTCTTGGTCTGGCCTTTCTGCTAGCCAATGTAAAGTTCCATTGACAAATACCTCGGACATAAGCCTGTAGGGTTTGGTTTGGATGAATTTCCATGAATTTGATCTTAACGTGTAGACAGCCATCGATGATGACCCGTAGCTTACTAACATGTAATCGTCAGCTTTGCAATCATAACCAAAAACACACTTGTGAATCATGTCAATTGGTAATTTACGTGCTTTTTTGTATTCTCCTGTAGCTGGGTTCCAAAGACAAAAGAAAGCATTATCCCAAGTACTACCTTCTAAGTATAAGCACACCAGACCGTTACAAGAACCCACTAACCCAACATGTTGCAAAGATTTGAACGGGTAATCCAATTCAACAGAATTTTCATACAAATCTTCCGTAGAAGATGATGATATTAACGATTGACAACTTATGGAGCGGATTCCCTTTTTGATTTGATTGTAAGGATGAGGATTAATTATGAGACTAGGGTCGACGATTTTACGAACAGTAACATCAAGGTGGGATTGAACAAAACTATGATCAGAAATTAATTTCAACCAAGTCTTGCAAACACACTTACTTGTAAGTAATGATTTCACTGGTAACCTTAATAAGATGTCAAGGTAGAGATCTTCTGGAACGCTAGACATTTTGCTTCTTCTTCTCCTTCTCGCTTGGAATTTGAGAGACAAAAACAACTAGGGTTTTTTTTTTTGGATGGGAGAGATCTTTTTGAAACGGATCTCTTTAACTCCTAAATTAAGAAACCTACTTGGATAGGATTAAGAAACCCACTCGTACGTGTGTAACTTCGAAAGCATCGTATCGGCGCTGAGTGCTGACCACGACATCTCCTGGCCGAGTGTCAAGAGTCAACGAGGCTTCACTTGGGCCAAAGTTGATGAAGGCAGCAAGGCCCAGGAGGTCGTCCATTACAGATCCAATTAAACCTGTTAGTGTTATGTTAGTGTTAGGTGATTATCCCAGATTGCCAGTACACATGCAAATAAGGTGTTTACATCTTGATTTAACAAGTGTGCATGTTTTGCTTCTTGTTTGACCGGTCATATTAGACCTAGGATAAGGACTTTGAGTCAGATCATCATGAGTATCCAGATGAATCAGGTGATTTCAATCAGATCCAGACAAGTCGATTGAGTCAGGAGAAAACAAACAAGATGTAAGTCGAAAAAAACCGGTTAAGACTTTTATTTGTGAGGGTTTTAATAAGTGGGTTTAGATAAGACTTTTAGTCTAAAAATTCATCTCTAGTAATTTGGAGTATATTATAACTTTGTATTTTGATTTGGGCATAATTTTCAGAAAATGGGTCATTTGACCAGTAAAGTATTTTTTCTGGATGATATGGATGATTAAGCTTTCCGCCTGGGTGAAATGGACGGGAAAAAATTAAATAGCTATTATACCCTTGATCGTCTTTTATTTTCCTATTACATCATCTCAAAAACATCTATCGTCTTCTATCTTTCTTCACGGGTAGAAAGTTTGCTCCAGCTTTCTCCGCCATTAGCATCAAAACTTTCTCTTCTTGTACATCAAACTTTCTTCTTCACCACCACCACCACCATAAACAATCAAACTCTCTCTTCCAAATATATTAACCATCACCACCACCGACAACAAAAACCCTCACTAGTTTCATCTACATTAATCACCACCAGGTCCACCACCATGATTTCAAATCGGAAGTTTATGTTACCACCATCAAAAACCCTAGCCAATTTGTCTCTTAATTGTTACCACGAAAAGGGTAATTATTGTTCTTATATATTAATTTTAGGTTTTCTTTGAAATTTATTTTATAATATGAAATTGGTTTTAGTCTGCATATGAAATTGGCTCCCTCTAACCGATTTAAATTAGGATAAAACTTGAATCATACATCGTGGTTTACAAAAATGGTTAATATCAAATCGTTTCTCTCTAACCCATTAAATCACGATGAAACCGGAATCATCTATCCAAGTTTACAAAATTGTCATGTGTATGTTGTGAATTGATTTTTTCTCTAACCCAATAGAACTAGGAAGAAGTTGGATTCATCCAGGTTTAGTTAGAGCGAATTTACATATGGTATGTTATACAGAGAATGTGCTTGTCTCATTATTTATTATCACTGGATGAATCTAATTACATCTTGTGTTATAATTGGATGAGTGCAATTAATCATTTATTATTACTGGATGATTCCAGATACATCCTTTGTTATTACAAGATGAATCCAAATACATCGTGTGTTACCAATCCTTTAGAATTAGCCGAAATTACTTTTGTCCATGTTATACTAGGATGAACAGTTTCATCCTGTTTTGGATTGAGATGAATTTGTTTTCATCCATGTTTTTCCTCAACTCTCGTTGTAAATAATAAATAAAAGTCAAGTATTGAATTGTATATGTTGTTTATGATTGTTAAAGTCCTATTGGAATATTGATATAGTTTGTTTTGAAATTGTTTTAATTTCATCCGTGCTTATACTTGGATGAAACTAGTTTCATCCTGTTTTGAATTGAGCTAAATTGTTTCATCCAAATTTAAAAAATGATGAAACTGGTTTCATTCTGTGTTTTCATTGGATACAACTAGTTATATCTTGTCTTATTACTAGATGAAACTGATTTCATTATGTGATGACACTAGAAGAGCCTATTTCATGTATTAACATTGGTTATTTTACTTTTTTTCATTTATATAATACAAACTAAATCAACACTTGGTTTTGCAGTCGTTACTTTGAAAATGTATATTCTTTACCTCATAAAATTTGTGATGACTAGTGGTTACGCCTATGAAGACGGAACAATTCCAAGGAATGAAATGAGCATAAAACGAGGAGACCTCCTATATAAATTATGAATGATTAAAGTAATTATTGGAAGTTGAACGGGCACTATGACCGTCGTTTCATTAGGTTGGTTAGCAATATAGTCGCTACCAAAAAAAGTTATTGATGTAATTTAATATTACGTTTTTTCTTTGTAAAAATGTTTCTTTGCAATTATGAAAATGAATTCATCTAAGAATGTATATATCTTAATTAAAGGTCAATTAGTATGAAAAATTTAATTCACTATAATTTGTTGTTAATTTCTGTTTATGGGTGAAAACTATTTCTGTCGGTTTTGGTAATTTGGGGTGTGTGGATGAGAAATGAGTATAAACCTTAAACAAATGCACTGCACGGGAGTGCTTGTAGATTCAAGAAATCAATCTGTGCAAATCCGGCCTAAACCAAGAAATGGCCATTCCAGACTTGTTTCGGTCACAAAGTGAAGGAGATGGGGTTGATCTTGGGAGGGGCGAAGAAGGTGTTGAGATTGTGAAGGTGTTGGTTATGTATGACTTGTATCAGGAAGTTGGACTGGCTTGAAGGATGTAAGCTATCAGTTCCGGTGTTTGAATACGATGGTATCAACACTTGCCTCTGTTTTCTGGACTTGTTCTGTCGTTGGAAATAGGGAGGAGAACCTATTTATACAAGTCATTTGAGCCTTATTCACGTCTCTCGTGGGAAGTGGAGGAAGTGGAGTGATGGAGTAATGGAGTTGTGTGTTAGTGTTACACGACCAGTCTTGCCCACTTCTCCTGTCATCTCTAACCGTCCATGACTTCCCGACACGTTCTTGTGATGGCGCGTTGCACGCCGCACGTCAGAACCTCCGCACCAATACCCAAGTATGTATCCCCGGTTTGTGACTTGATTGATGTCTTGAGTGTGTGGATCGTGGGACTCACAGAAAGTAGCATGTAATGCTAGATTAAATAACTAAGTTATTTAGGAAGTCGATACTTGTGAAGTATTGTATGTATTCTATGCAGGTACTGCATCATAGTGTGGTAAAGTAACGGGTGGTGATCACCATGACGCCTCACTGACCAATTAACTCCCGACTGTGGTTGTATAACCAAGCCGGTGAAGTTGGACGGACGAGATGATCTTTGAGACACTCATCTGCGACCGTTGGTGGAATTAGGGTTTTTCAAGAGGTGCGCAAGCATCACTCTTCAGCTTGGTCGAATCCAAGCTTGGGATACAATTTTGACAGGGCCGATCGTGCATGTGTGTAGACGACATGACGGTGTAGGCGCCCATACCTCATTGTCTCGTGAAAGTGTGATCTGGGCCACTCAATTTGTCCGGTGAAGTTGAGTGGTCGAGATCAATTTGCAACAGAAATATGATGCCGCAAAATCCGCGCATCATGCCCACTTCGGGCGCGCGTTTCAAGACGACCAAGCCTGGTCGGTCTTGGCCGATCAGTCCGGCGTGCATACGGTGGGATGGTGTACACGCTTGTACTCCATTGTCCCATAGAAACGTGATCTAAGCCACTCAATTTGTCCGGCAAATTTGAGCGGTCGAGATCAGTTTGTGGTTGGAAAGTGTGACCACGCCTAGCTTGGGCGTGCGAATCGAGGTGTACAGCCAAGTTTGGTCTTGGCCGATCGGGTATGGAGATAGGTGGGCCCGCAGTGATCGTGTTGATACTTACCGGACCTGCTTAGTCTATTCATGGACCCTTCATCCGAGAAGGAGAAAAGGGACGCTCGTGATCGCGACACAAACCCTAATTAGGTTTTGTCGGCCGTGTGTCATACCCGGTTGGGGCGCACGAATCGGGACGACCAACCATAGTTGGTCCTGACCGATCAGTCAGGTATGTAGGCGGGCCCACGGTGATTGTGTTGACATGCTCTGGGCCCTTTGAGTCTACATCTAAACCCTCCATCTATGCTGCGATGATGGATGGTTGAGACTTTTTTGCGACACATGTATTGTGTCGCAAACCCTAATTTAGGGTTTCTCATCCATACTTGTTTTGGCTGGGACGGTTTGGCAAGCTATGCCGCCTTTTGGGGAGGCCGACCATGCAGGGCCCGCGTTGGGTCGGTAGTGAATATTCCAATACCTGCTTGGGGTCATAGATTCAATCTAAGCCATCCAATCATGCTGGTGAAGTTGGATGGTTGTGATCGTTTTCGAGATCGATATGGACACCTGTGTTCAAACATGCTCGGTCGGGCTAGTATAACACACCGAGAGATGTATGCTCAATCGGGCTAGTATAACACACCGAGAGTTGCAACTTTGTACGGGTATTTCGTACATGCTTCATTATTAATGATTGGAGGTTCGTGTTGCTCGCCGAGAACAACACTCCGGTCGTCATGCAAAGACCTGAATGAGTACAGTGAAATACAAATTTGGACATGCATTAATTAATAATGTTGTAAATTCACGGGGTATATGTGATTGTTGCCACATGCTCCAACCTCGGATGAATTTCGTGTATTTAATTCATGAATCATCGGGATTGTTGCCACATGCTCCATTCTAGGTGAATTAGTAAAGTGAAAAAGTATTCATCACTTATTAATGGCTTTATCTTTTGCAAGATGTTAGCGCATAATTTTGGCTTTTTACAATTTTAGCCTTAAATGAAAATCCACCATCAATATTAAGTCCCCTGCCTAGCACGTAATGGTTACACCATTGTGGGGTAGGCATGAGATGGTGACAGTTAAAGACAAAGCTTATGAGACAAAGTTAGATGTTACCGTGGAGAGACGGGGTCATCCTCGTCCCTTGGAGCATGTCACGTTCAAGAGGTGTCCAGCGAGTGTTCCCCTATCATGATGTCGGTCTTGCACAGCCGATGGATTATTCGCTGTTTCGTTCGTGGGGCTAATGCACCGCTGATCGAACGTGGGCTTGATGTGCTGTTTTGGTTAATCGTGGGTCCGACTGGTCGCTTGATCGAACGTGGGACCCGATGTAAGCATGCTTGATTCAACATAGGCGGATGTGCATGCTTCGATCAAATGCGGGACCACCAGTGTACATGTTTTAAACGTCGGCCATGTTATGTGCCTAATTTGACCGTACGGTTGATGTACTTGCTCGAGTGTCATCTTGATACTTCGACCAAACAGCGACCCAGCTAGCTTGACTAAACACCGGACTTGATGCTTTGACCTAACACCGGCCTTGCTGTATGCTTTGCTCGAACGTGGGACCCGATGTGAGCAAGTTTTTTTTTTTTTTAAATGAACCTTGTGTGCTCAAACGTAAATGTGGGTCCTGTAGAAAGCGTTGAAGCAGCCACAGGAGCAGGCCCGGGAGAGCGTTGAAGTGTTGGATCTGAAACTCCTTCTTCCGAGAGAGAGCTTTGATTGGGGACACTACAAGAAAACTTGGCTTTAGCGACTATTTTCATACCAACTACAGTTGGTGGAATTCTTCAGTAACAACTTTTTGTAACTAAAAACAAGTCTGGTGGGCGAACATGTTTAACCACTAGTTTTCCAGCAACGACAGTGTGTGGAAGGCTATATCATGAACAACCTAACAACCGGAAAATCGTATTTGTTGTTATTAGCCTCCAGCCATCATGTTTAGGCAACCAAAACGTACCCTAAAAGGTACATATCTTTTGCCACTCATCTTACCCACGAAAAAACCTATTGGTAGACACCTCAACCAACCATCAAATTATTGGCATTGTTGGTAGCTTTCAGCCACAAGGTCTGACAACTACAAAGTACACTAGATGGTAAATACTTCAAGACACCATGTGTAGCCACCAAGTCAATCTTTTGGTATACACTTGTACCAAAACATTAGTTTGTTGGCGTGGTTAGTAGCTTTCAGCCACCAGGATATGATAACTACCTAGTTTCATGGTTTATTAATTAAGTATGCAAAGATATTAGAGTTTGAAAAGTTTTTTCTTTTGAAAAAATTAAAATTTGTCTTGGCGAGTTTATCGCTAGAGCATCTAGATGATATAAATGCATCACCTTATAAGGTTAATGCATATCTGGTTGATCGAAATGTATACTACTAAAGATCAATATCTAGCAGTGTAAACCAAAACATGCATGCCTTGTCCTGTCTCCGATTAGTTGAAATATCTACACATAAACTCTAAATCTATGAATAAACCACCGAAGGCGGCTTTTGTTCTATATCCGGTTTAATGTATCACGGAGGTCAATATTTACTAATGTGAACCAAAATATGCCTCGTTCCTCTCGATTAATCGAATATCTATAATGAGAACTCTGAAGTATTCCTAGTTCCATGATTACTCATTTTTAGGGTTCATTGATTCTCGTTCTTATACATATTTTATGATTCGTGTTTCGGAGAAGGTTGATATCCGGTTAACTTTGGTTTTCATCATTTTTAGATTTCATGGGAATTTTCCTAGAAACCTTAAACATACACAAGTTCGTGAACTTTGAGAAAGAAACCGCTCCGAGATTGAAACCTGGCCATGATAAGCGAACTACTTTAAGTCCGAGAGTTCGCAAAACGAAATCCCACCATTCATAACATATAGGCTATGACCAGTTATACCACAACTCTCAACAAAAGTTAAGATTAGTTTAGGGTAACCGAAATAGCTTGTAACCGGTTACACCTCCTGAATTGCCTTGCGAACGCCTTGCTTCCCAACCGGATACACCATTTACTGGTTAGATTCCATGAGATTATTCCCAGAAACCTTAAACACACCCTTTTTCATCAACTTCGAGCTTGAAACCTGGCCGCATGTGGTCTATAGTAAGTTGCAAAACTTCGTGAGAACGATGAATCAACCCATCTATAGGTAAGATTCCATCGGGATATTCCCTGAAACCTTAAACACACCCTTTTTCGTCAACTTCAATACTGAACCTGGCTCCGAGTACGAAACCGGGCCGAGGGTGGACTACAATAAGTCGGAAATTTCGTAAGAACGATGAATGCACTCATCATTGTTGACAATATTCGATTCTACAGACGTCTCTTTTCCTGAAAAATATTATTTCGTTGACTAATTATACTCGTCAATTATTTAGGAAGGGTTGAAATACTTACTGAAAAAAACCCACAAGGTCTTGAAATCAGTGACACAACATTCATTAATGTTAGTCCAGGTAACCATTTCTCACGGTACCCAATTTCCAACAAAACCGTCCCTATAATTCATTGCAATTTCATAAATTTCTTCGAAAAGATATTTCAACCCAAATTCTAAACATAAAATATATGAAGAGGATTTTCCCAAACAATTTTAAAATAATAATTTTTTTGAGGGAATTTTCCCTCTCATGCTAAAGTGAAAAATAATTAGAATCCTTTGGAGGGAATCCTTCCCGCCGTTCACAATAGAAAATTGGGATTGAATTATTTTCGCCCAATTTCAGACTACCAAAGGCTACCGGTTGGATATTTTTACCCAAACCGAAAGAGATGATTTTATTTATCTCTTAATAAATCTGTACTTTATAGTAAAAAAGAAAAAAACGCAAAATATAAAAAAAGAAAGAAAACCTTATCTACACAACTTTCTTTCTCTTCTCAAAATTCTTTTCCTTCAGTCCTCTCTCCTCTCACTCTTATACCTCTCCTCACCGTTTTCTTTCATAAACCTCCCCTCTCAAAAACCCTTTCTCTTGGTGAGTTCGAGACGAATCAGATCAATCCTTGGTGAGTTTGTTGAAACCCTTTATCTTGTGTTAATTTCACTTTTATTAGTTTGATTTTAACTTTTAGGGTTTATTTGATTTTTAGTTTTAGTTTTTTTTTTCGATTTTTTCTATAAAGAAACCCTTTCTCTTTTCAAATTTCAGGGTTTCTTTTCATCTAGCTAGTTTTGATTTTGAGAGTTTGATTTTATGATTTTATTCTTACCTGTTCATTTCTCTCTGGATCATTCAATCTTTTTTTTTTTTGGTCTGATTTTCGAGTTTGATTTTGTCTGTCTCCGTTCGATTTAGATACATGGTCTTTTTTTTTTTTGGATTTCATGGGCTTTTGTTGGATCTGCAATTGCATGTGTATTTGAGATCATTTTCTGGTCCAATTTCAACTATGATGGTCAATCTTGAGTTAAAAAATGAGGATTTTAATTGTTTTTTTTTTTTTTGGAAACAAAAATTAGGGCTTTTATTTGAAGTGCAATTGCATGTGTATTTGAGATCAATCTCGGGGTCCGATTTCAACCTGTGATGGTCAATCTGAGTTGAAAAATGAGGATTTCAATTTTTTTTTCCTTTGATTTCATAGTGTTACCAATTTTAGGTTTGATTTTTATTATGGTTATGAGTAGCTCTGTGTTAAAGCTTATTAAAAACAATCAGAAAGGGTGAATAAGATTTCACCTTTACTCCCCTTCTCTCTATACAAAAAGTTAGCAGTAGATCAGTTTCTTCCTTTATCATCTAGCTGATTTTGTACGGAAGTTAAGATGGAAATGTTTTTGAAATCTCAGGATTACGTAGTCGAAGTTCAATCTATGGTAATAATCGCTTTATTGATGAGCTTTATTTATTGATTTTGATGCGTTTATGAGTAGATGCGGTCCGATTTTCGTCATTGTTTGTGGTTAGGTTTGAAGTAGATTGAAATTTGTGAATGGATTATGTTTTTTTTGGGGATTTTTGAATCGATTTATAGAATAAACCCATGGATGACCTTCATCTCCCGAGTTATTTCACCTTTGATTTTAAGTTTTAGAGCGTAATTGATTTTAAGTTTTAGTGTTTATTTGTATTTGATTTATAGAGAAACCCTTTCAATTTTCAATTTTGGGATTTTAATTTGTCACTTATTTTGGATGTTTAGATTTGATTCACTAATTTTTGGTTTTTATGTTTGTTGTCTAGATCTTCTTTTTAAGGACAAGTAAAGCAACCAAAGTTTGCTAATGTTACCTAAACTTACAAGCAAAGTTCTAAGTATTGAAAAATCTTCTCGCTAATTGAGAACCATGACTTCTTTTAAGAGCTAAAGAATGTCTCCCGAACTACTGACTTCGTCATCATCGATGGAGACAAGGGTTGCGAATACTTCACTAAGGTTTCATACCTTTGCTTTAACTTCTTCATCTTTCTAACATTGTTCTAAAATGAATCGAATGGATCATTGGTGTTACATTTGGAACAGAACTTCAAGGGTTTCGTGAAAGGATTCTCAAATGAATACGGTAGATACTACCAGTCTTTGGTGATGCTTTTGTTGGCTCACTTCTTTGCTCACTATCCAAAGATCCGTCACTTTACGAGGTCTGTTTCTACTTATATGTAGGTCTCCTTATGTGGTATCGACTGATTTTCTACGCAAAACTCCACGCTAATGTCATATTTTCCTAACATAAATATCACGTAAACGAAGGGAAATTGAAAGAGGCGCTCACACTTGCAAATGCTTGCGGAGCAATCTGTACAACTCAGAAAGTAGCAATCCCAGCTCAAAAACTTATCTGAGGCTTCAGATGAGAAGGCTACATGTCCGAATGAGAAGAAGAGATCAAAGTGTCCATTTTATATAGTTTTCTCAATGTGAGTCTATCCTGCACATATCTATTGTCAAAAACATGTTCATATTTACGTACTTTCCAAGCATATGAGTTCCAGGCCTTTAAATTGAATAATTGGTAAAATGAAACAGTGTGAGAATCGGTTTGTTTCAACCATGAAGATAACATGCACATATTGTCGTGCACGCTCATATTTTTGTATTTTCTTGTATATGAGTTTGAGGCCTTTGTGAATAATTGGTAACTTGAATTCTGGTCATCTTTTTTTCGATTCTCGAATCTCAAGTGATTTTTTTCGAGGGAGATTCATATCCAACCGCTTATTTCTCGTTCCTCATTCAATACTCAAAGGAGTTCTCCAGTTAAACTCGTAGTATCTGCACATAACAAAGTGTCTTCACGAGATCAACCAAGACTATTCCGATAAACTCAAGGTGATTGCATAATTTAGTTTTCGAATTTTTACTTGATTATGATAATATTTGTAGTCTATGCTTGTACTTATCTAACCCGAGTGTTCTTTACTTTTTGATTTGATCTTGATTTTGAGATTTGAAGATGAAAATCATGAAGAGAGTTACAACAACTTGAGGAGTGAGAAAGAAATCATGTGATTACGAAAGATTACTTGGAAGATTATTACTCAACAACATCCTATGGCGATCTTGTTCTTCAACGGCGATCTTGTTCTTGTGAGGCAATCAATAGTTAAAACTGGATAATAGATGTAAGTGTAGTTTGTAATTAGTAGTTATTCTCTAATCTCCTTACTTTAAGTACATTAATGAATGAATTAATAAAAATATGCAGGAAGCTTCTTGGACAGATTTTTAAGCCAAGGCTTCTTTGAATACAAAAGGAAGCTTCAATTGCTTGCCTCACTTTACCACAAGAATTGAAGAAAATCAGATGCACAACTTTTAAGTTGTAACTATTATTCGCCTTTTTGGTACTCAGATGGGTTGTAGCTCACATCGACTGCAATTGATATGTTTATCTACAAAATATCTGCAGTGTGATGCAAAAGACGTTCCAAATTGAGAGCGATGTGTATAGCAGGTGTGAAGTTGCCGCCATGAAGTGGTTGGTACAAGAGGTCCTCAATTTCCAATGTTTCGTTCCCACCACTTACAATTTCTTATGGTGTTGTTCCCCTCCTGTCTCTTTAGTTTATCTTCTTCAATATAATAGTGAGACTCATCGCACCCAGCGTGGCCCATCCCTGACTATTTAGTTTTCTTAGAATATTGAAGAATTTTTTTGAGAATATTAAAGAATCTTTTTTTGCTAGGTTATATCTGAAAGCAGCAAGAGCGGATGAGGAAATGGAGTACAGAGCCAAATATTTTGCAAGTCTTTGTCTTTGATGGACCCCGAGTCTTGTGCTTTCTGGTCCGTCAATCTGATTCTTTGTAGGTTTGGTCATTCTTTCAGCCTTGGCATGGCATCCAATCAAGATTCCTCCTGCCAATTCATCATGGAGGTATTGTTATACTTATATATTCTCCTAATTAAAACTCCTACTGAAATATATATACATCTACATACGAGTTATGCATCCTTCACTATTTTATCTATATGGATCAAGTAAGGGTGTTGGTATGTTTTATGTTGACAGGTTAGTCGTTCATTGGATCTTATTGTTCGCTTATATAGTAACAAAGAAGCATTTCTCCGGGATTTTCAGGTATATTATTAAAAATCCATGTCTTACTTGTTTCGGGAATATAAATTTTATGTGTGACCTCAGAATTAATTGATACTTGTTACAGATTTGTGCTTTTTTTCTCTAGTGAAGTCCATAGATCGAGTTTTTTTCTACTTGGGTTTTTGGTTTTTGTTTAATTTTGTATCAATTATGGCGTGTTAAGATCGGGAGAGGTTCAGTTAGAATGAATTGGTCGTAGTGTTACCAAACAAGTTGGAATTTATGTAATGATTATCTTTGGGAACTATTTATGCTTTGGATGACTTCACTGACATCTTGAACATTCATGGAGTTGTTTGTAGCTTATCTGTGTTCGTAAAATTGGTCCATTAATTGTATAGATAAAATTATGTAAGATACAAGTAATGTTGCATGTTGAAAATTATCTTCTCGTTCAAGAAGCTCACGTGTAATGGATTTGGGATTGGCGAGAATAAGTGTTACGTGGTTAAGTTGTTTAAAAGAGGACTATAATATGTTTGGAAAAGCACCAAGGGTGCTACCTAGTGTAGGCTTAAGTGGATCTCGGTGCTCGTCACATGTTTACATTCAACACCCTCCTTGAGATCTTGAGTTCTGGGTCATTGGGTCTATTGCTACCTAGTGTAGGATCTCGGTGCTCGTCACATGTTTACATTCAACACCCTCCCTTGAGATGCCGAGTTCAACACCCTCCCTTGAGATGCCGAGTTCCTGGGTTATTGGGTCTATTCTACGATGACGCGAATAAATTAGTACTGTTCGCAACAGCTGGCCAGGTATTACTGTTGGTGGATATCAACGTTGCTCTTCCTATTACTAGATCTATAGAAATTTAACAAGTTTAATATTGTTTACAGGTTTTTGCATGGAAAACCAATTCACTTGCCCAGCAAAGCACTCCCACCTCTGATGCTGTAGGGGTAGGACCTGTTCTTTCTATTCGGTATTCTTTAGATGGAAAGGTAATAGCAATACAAAGGTCAAATATTGAGATCAAGTTCAGAAATAGAGAGACCGGGGAGGCTTTTGTTCAGAAATGCAAATCGAATACGAGAGCATATCGGGATTCTTTTGGACAGATTGCCCAACATGTGATTTAATTATCATCAAAACTTGGTATGTCTTTGGAAAAGTTTCTACATTTAATATAAATATTCGAGGCTATTCCAAAGTATGCTAGCATGTTCTTTGATTTATCTACTTTAGAATATTTTGGACCTATGTTGCTTTAGAAAGAAAAAAAAAATGTTGTGCAGTGTGCACTGAATACTAAATGGCTGTTTTTAAAAAAAATTAACCTTGAAGGGCCTGTGTGCAAGTTCTTTTTCCTTATTCTGGTTCAACCCCGTTACGACTTACCTTGCTTTCTTTGTGTTCAATCACAGTGGATTGGATTTGTGCACTTATGAACCTGGCTTGAAAGCACTACGTTTGGTGGACATGAGGAAACTAAACGTGAACTTATGAAGGTCTGCAAACATTAGCGGTGGGAAAATCCCCTTCCGCACCGAGTTGTATGGAAAAAATGCTCATGAGCAGTAATGAGAGAAATGTATTGCTCTTGACTAGGAGTTTTTTTTTTTTTTTTTTCTTAAAGTTGATATGCAGTTTGTACTTGTGGTCTCAAATTTTGTTATTACGAACTAGGCGGGTGCAAGTGTATCATCAGAATCTTTTCCAACATGAACGGGCTGCTGCAGAGGAACAAACTTAATGGTGAATCTGGTTGCAGAAGGACAAAGCCTACACTGCAGGATGCGTGCAAAAAGCTTCATTTGTTTATTTGGAGATCTCTCATTGCCGCACTTAAGCATTTGTGTGGACTCATGCAGCTTGTGAGTTGTTTCCTGAGTTGGACTAGGTTTGAATGCCTTCTCCTCCCTTCCTAGACCCTGCAAAAAGCATACATACCGAAGGAACGGATGGACTACGAATAGTCAAAGCTTAGTGAGTACAAACCCAGATCCTGAAGGAACAGATGGACTACGAATAGTCAGAGCTTAGTGAGTACAAACCCAGATCCCGCCTTTCAGCTGCTACCAATTTGTCAAGTCTTAGTATTTTGGTCAGTTTTTATTTTTAATGTACAATTAGCACACAGATATGTTCCAAGTTTTTTGCTGTCTTATTGGTGTTAGAAGAGGTGGATGGATTTTTGTAGTTGACTTTGTTGTATCATTTTCAGAATAAAATTCATATTTGTTTTGCATTCTTGTGAATTACTTTCAAAGTCATTGGCGGAGGGCCTTCACCAAGTGAACGTCAACAACCGGACCTAATGTTGGTCGAATTCTTTACCAACGTCACACCTAATGCCTTAACCAGCCAATTATTTTGCAGTTAAACTCCTCTACCCACTCAACTTCGGTGGATAAAACCCATGACCTTCAAAATACTGGGTGGTTAAAATCCTTAGGCAACAACATTAAACACCTTCACCAACTGAAATTCAGTAAGTTAAAACCTCTAGCAGTTGGCAACGTTATATAAATGGCCCCCTCTACCAATGATATATTTGTCTTCAGCAACAACAAATTGTGCGGGTAAAGTATTTCAAAGAACAAATACTTTATGCTTCCACCAACTACAAATTAAGTAGTTATTGGAAATTTCAGGCGATCAAAAATTTCGTCGTCTATTCTAGTTGAAAGATATCTCTACCAGCAGCATGGTTGGTCCAGGTCTTTAGCAAAGAAAGCTTTAGTCACAGAGCGTATCTGTTGCCATACTGGTTGCTACAGAGCTCCGCTCGCTAAAAACGGCCTTCTACCCACTGAATGAGAGTAGTCGCTAAATCCCAATTTTCTTGTAGTGGGACGGCTGTGTCTGCTTCGACCAATATGGGGCTGGGATCAAGTGGGACCCACCGCGTGCTCGATCGAACATTGACCCGTGTTTCGGCTCGACCAAAATCGGCCCCGTTGCGCACGCTGTTTTATTCGAATACCAGCCTTGTGATTTTGATCAATACCGGACTTGAAACTTGAGCAATACCGTATTTGTGACTTGATCAATACTGGGACTTGTGACTTGATCAACACCGGACTTGAAACTTGAGCAATACCGGACTTGTGACTTGATCAACACGGGACTTGAAACTTGAGCAATACTGGGACTTGTGACTTGATCAACACCGGACTTGAGACTTGAGCAATAATGGGACTTGTGACTTGATCAATACCGAACTTGTGACTTGATCAACAGGACTTGAAACTTGAGCAATACGGACTTGCGACTTGATCAACATCGGACTTGAGACTTGAGCAATACCGGACTTGTGACTTGATCAACACCGAACTTAAGACTTGAGCAATACCGGACTTGTGACTTGATCAACACCGGACTTGAGACTTGAGAAATACCAGACTTATGACTTGATCAACACCGGACTTGAGACTTGAGCAATAATTGGGACTTGTGACTTGATCAACACCGGACTTGAGACTTGAGCAATAACCGGACTTGTGACTTGATCAACACCGGTGTTTGGACCCAATACCAGCCTTGTGTACTCCAATGTGAATGTGTGTTCGTCGTGTGTGTGATTGTACATCTCACGCGTTTTTATACAAGTCTCGACTCATGTATTTTATTGTAGAATGAAGAAAAGAACTCCGTTGAGATATCTTTGGGGATAATGTTGGTGCCAAGTCAGGAGGTGTTGATAGCTTCAAAGATATGCCGAACATTGATGATGAGTTGTTCACTGCGCCCTTTCAACTATATGAAAATATCTGTTCCACAAGATAACCCTTCTCCTATCGACTTCAAGGTTTTTCATGCTCGCTGGGCCCTCATGAAGGATGGATGAGACGTATGTTGAGCAATGAGTACATCAAAGATAACTTGACCAGAGCGCAGATTATTGATGCCGCTTGAGTGTTGAAAACGGCTCGAGAGGATGTTAAAGTGGTTTATGGTGCGAACGTTGAGGTGGATCCCGGAGAGAGTGTTGAAGAAGGAATCAAGCGAACGTGGGTCTCGGAGAGAGCGTTGAGGCGGCTCTTGAATAGACCATTGGAAGCGCATTCTCGCTAGAGGGAGCGTTGAAGTGTTTCCCTCTTGATTCGATTTACCCTTGCGAATTCCATGCTTCTTGACCGACCATCTCTCTCATGTTGAAGAATTCCTTGATCGACGGTGAAGGAACTTCATGCCGAGCCTCGATCCCCAAGCGTGGTTTACATGGTTTGTTCGTAGTGGTTGTTGTCGAGCCATATATGGAATATCTTGGACATTGTTTCATCATTGTGGGAGTCGTGCATGTGGTACTGGAGTTGGAGTTGACGGACGCGCAGGATGTTATATCTCGGTGGTTTTCCTCTTGTTGCTTCAGGGAACTGCTTACAGAAGGCTGAAGGTTGTATCGCATGTTGGTGAGATATATGCCCCTACAAACATTATGAGGCTCTTCATTATCGGTAGGCCTGGTTCTTTCTATCAGGGCATATGTTATTGTAGATGAGCGTTCAATAGCTCCAGAGGATGACCAAAAGCGCGGATTCTCCAACATAGCATGATAGACATGTACCACTGTCTGATAAAGTAACTCGCCCGGATCTTGTTCGACCACTATCTGATAGAGTGACTTGCCCGGATCTTGTTCGACCACTGTCTGATAGAGTGACTCGCCCGGATCTTGATCGATATGACGCGTGGACATCGTTATCTTCTTGAGGCTGCTCCCTTGAGGTATCGGCTCCAGTAGAAGATTGCCGTCATAGAGCATTGATATGTTGCACCGGCCTTCTTTAAACCAAATGGTAGTATGGTATAATAAAAATTTCCGAGAGGAGTTCGAAAAGCTATCTTACTTGCATCATGCTCGTACATCCTTATCTGGTTGTAGCCGCTACATCCATCCATGGAGGAGAACATGTCGTGTCCGCTGGTTGCATCTACTAACATGTCGATGTTAGGTAGAGGAGGATCGTTTTTGGAGCAGCACCTTTCAAGTCTCTGAAGTCTCGCAAAGACTCCGATCTATCCATTTTCCTCGTGTTTGAACTACAACCGTTTAACCGACTTGGATCCAGGTATGACATGTAGATGATGGGTGACCAATTTTCATATAAATCCGACATTTCTTCATATCTCCAAGCGAATATGTCCTGGTACTCTTTGAGAAGTTCCATGAGCTTCGTGCGTTTATCCGTACACAAGGTTGAGCTGATGGAGATAGTCCTAGGAGATTCCTCAATGATTTGAATCTCATCAGTTGTGGAGTTGGTACCATCTTGCAAATTGTTGTGGAGCATCTATCACTTGTTCTTGTGGTTCGTTCTTTGTTGTAGCATTCCATTGGGTGGAGAGACCGGGTAGTCTGATCTCACCGCTAATTGATAATGGCAGTGTCGGTATACCGTTTTCCCTTTCTGGTCACGACTCGCCACAAATGTTCGTTCCATCTTCGTTTAAACGTGGGTCGTGGCTTCACAGGATGGAGAAGAATGCTTCGTCAGCAAAGATGCATCGTGGGTTTTATCCCTCAACGATGCAAGCCGGTCTTCTTCCTGAATTAACGCCCATGTGGGGAGTGGGACGCAACGAACTTGTCTGATTCTTTCCGCGGAGCTTCTCCCGTATGTGCTGGTTTGGTTTCCCTCGAAGTACGTCATTGTAGTAGGCTTCCGTACGACCTTTCCCGGGAGAACCTTGGATGTCCCGAGAGTCTTGAGTAATCACATTCGAAGACGCTCCTGTGTAGATAAGGGCCGTCTTGAACTCGAATCCTTAATGCGTGCGGTGACATGTAGGGCACGGTCGTGACCTTTCTCTCGGTTGATTGCAGCAAAACGTCTCCATGTGGCCGATTCTTCGAGAGGTGTGAAAGTTCGCATAAACTTTCCACTAGAGAAACCACTTCTCGATCCACCGGCCCGGTTTATAGTGAACTATTGACTTGAGGAGGATCGTTGTGAGGATCAGTCCCAGTGTAGGAGTCTCCATGACAGACCGCTCATATCTGATGTCGCTTCTTTGATCAGGTCCATGGAGGTCCGCACCGCTGAAGTACCTTCTCCGGTGCGTTGAATGTGTTCCTTTTTTGCTCCAGGGGATGTCACGGCTCTTATGGCAATCGATCATTTAATGTACTCTTAAGAAAACTGAGTACCTCTTTCTGAGTTGCGGCCATATCCGTTTGAGTCTTAGCAAGAATTTTCTGCTTCTCCATCAAGTCTGTAATGGTAATAGGGGATGGTCCTCCTCTCGTCCCTCCGGCTCCTCGTCCTGATGAAGGAGTTGAAGTTGTTGCTCTGGTAACTACCAGAGGTGTTACACTTGATGAGATGCCGGTATTTGCGGCCGCTCGGCTCAGTGATGAGAGGTGTTACACTTCTTTGGAACATCTCCGCTATGCCGTCACCGGTGGTAGAAGTGACGGCTCCATAAGATGTATTGACCACGGTAGCTCCACCGACGGTACATCGACACCGAGAGTGTTATCCACACTAGCTCCATCGTAAGGTGATTGTTGATCCAGACCTGAGTTCTACCATCTTGAAATGGATTGATGATTAAATTGGTCCTAAGATCTACCCTTTTCGAAATTGAAAAAATTGAATCGGATTTTGAAGAAATTGACTTTACAACCGAGAGATTAACCTCCAATTTGTGGTCGCCAATTGTTTATGGGTGAAAACTATTTCTCACGGTTTTGGTAATTTGGGGTGTGTGGATGAGAAATGAGTCTAAACCTTAAACAAATGCACTACACGGAGTGCTTGTAGATTCGAGAAATCAATGTTGTGCAAATCCGGCCTAAACCAAGAAATGGCCATTCCGGACTTGTTTTGGTCACAAAGTGAAGGAGATGGGGTTGATCTTAGGGAGGAAGCGAAGAAGGTGCTGAGATTGTGAAGGTGTTGGCTATGTATGACTTGTATCGGGAAGTCAGATCGGCTTGCGGGATGTAAGCTATCGATTCGGTGTTTGAATACGATGGTATCAACACTTGCCTCTCGTTGTCCGGACTTGTTCGTAGCGTTGGAAATAGGGAGGATAACCTATTTATACAAGTCATTTGAGCCTTATTCATGTCTCTCGTGGGAAGTAGAGGAAGTGGAGTGATGGAGTTGTGGAGTTGTGTGTTAGTGTTACACGACCAGTCTTGCCCACTTCTCCTGTCATCTCTAACCGTCCATGACTTCCTGACACGTTCTTGTGATGGCGCGTTGCACGTGTAAACCTCCAGACCAATACCCAAGTATGTATCCCCGGTTGTGACATGATTGATGTCTCGAGTGTGTGGATCGTGGGACCAACAGAAAGTAACATGTAATGCTAGATTAAATAACTAAGTTATTTAGGAAGTCGATACTTGTGAAGTATCATGTGTATTCTATGTGCACTCGCATCATGGTATGGTAAAGTTACGGGTGATGATCACCATGACGCCTCACTGACCAATTAACTCCTGACCAGGGTTATATAACCAAGCCGGTGAAGTTGGACGGACGAGATGATCTTTGAGACACTCATCTGCGACCGTTGGTGGAATTAGGGTTTTTGAAGAGGTGCGCAAGCATCACTCTTGACTTGGTCGAATCCAAGCTTGGGATACAATTTTGACAGGCCGATCGTGCATGTGTGTAGACGACATGACGGTGTAGGCGCCCATACCTCATTGTCTCGTGAAAGTGTGATCTGGGCCACTCAATTTGTACGGTGAAGTTGAGTGGTCGAGATCAATTTGCAACAGAAATCTGATGCCGCAAAAGCCGCGCATCATGCCCACTTCGGGCGCGCGTTTCAAGACGACCAAGCCTGGTGATGTGAATCAATAATGTTGTAGTAAATAAGGTTCGTTGAGACTTGTGAAAGCAATAGATTTCAGACTTGTAAAACTTAAAAACAAACAAAACTTAACTCAAAATTTGATTTCAAGATATTAGGAATAACCAAGACACTGATTCCACTATTACACATGAATAAATTATGGTAAATAATCCAAAACTCTAATTATCATTTAAGTCCCTTATTTCTTAATTCACAAATAATCGTGCAAATTCTCAAAAATTAATTGTATCCCCTAAGAATAGATTATCTAAACAAAGCATAACCTATCTAATTGAATCACAACTAATGAAGAAAATTTTTCAAACAATTAAAACTCTGCAAAAGCAGTGATTGAGTGAATTATAAATTATAAATTTAAGAAATTAAAATAGTTACCAATTATCCATGCATGAATAGCTTCCTCATTGGCTTGGTTGTGGGAGAATTAGCTCATCATCATGTTGGAAACACACTCAAAAGTTGATTTCATTTATGCTCAAAGTGGTTACAAATGATGAAAAATGGGAGAAAATGATTAAAACGAAGGGTGTTTTGCAACGCTTATAATTGTTGCAAACATCGTTACAAAAGAACAATAACGTGATATGCGCGCCGATATCAGATCCGTGTGACCCACAAGTGATGGTCGTTGTTATTCTCGTTGATAAACGAGGTCTTCTAAGTGTTATGTTCTTCGTGTTCTTCCTTCACAAAGAAAGCAGCAGCAGATTCTCTAACTTGATTTCTATTGCTCTATTCTTCTCCCAAACTCTCCGTAGTCCTTGTACTCGACCCCAGCAACTTATATATACTCGACAGGACCAAAGATTACTCCTCATAACTCCAAAATATCTTCCCATTACTCTATAGGTCAATGATATTATTCTCAGGGATATATTCTTTCTCTTTTTGTAGCAAAGACGCGTCTGTATCAATCCAACCTTCCTTATTCATCTATTTCACGCTCCTTCAGCGACCAGGCTTTATCCAAACACGAGCAGCAAACGTGTAATCCCGTGAATATCTCTTCCGGCGTATGTGTGACATGTTTTCTCCTCGCGAGTTATCTAGACAATTTTAACCGAAACAATCAACCATACCACGCCTGTTACGCTCAGTCAAGTCATCCCATGAAATTTTTGCCATTGAATCGCACTATAACCCCTCCAAATGACGAACTGAAAATCTGCCAGTAATGTGAATATTTTCCCGCCAAAACCAAAATTCAAAATGGTGAAGATGGTGTGCTCTGATCCAAAACATGGGCGCCTTTAACATCTGGGGTGCCCTTAGGTGCCCCTTAACCAACATGAGGGTTCCTTTATCACTTTTCTCCGGAGGTCCAAAAAACGCTTTTCGAGCAACTTTTTCCACACATGTGTATTTCTCCAAAAACACCTACACAAACATAAAAACACCAAAATTAGTACAAAAATCGAGACTAACAATAGAGACACCGAGGACAATTCAGACACAAATGTGTCTAACAAATACCCCCAAACTTATTATTTGCTAGTCCTCGAGCAAAACTTAAAAAAAAAAAAAAACCGAGTTAATCTCGGGAGGGTTTACGAGAGGTGTACCCACAAAACCTTTACTCCAGACCCTAGCTATCTACGCAGAACCTTGGAAGGCACTAAAGAATCTCCTTGGTTGGCATACTTATTGACTATAGGAGGAAGTACCCGATGCGAAATTCCAATTGTTGTACACGAGTTTGCACTCAAGCATACTAAAATTCATATAAAGTGAGAGCTCTACTCGATAGTTTCGGACATCATAAACCGGAGTCAACCAATCACATGGATAGATTAAGAAGATGGATGAGAGAAAAACGTGGATGGTGTTGACTAAGGAGAACCTATCCTAATGGACCGAGATCTTTGGTGCGGACTAATATCAACTTTATTGGCATATACAAGGGAACCAAAGGGTCGATAATCCTAACTCTAGGTCAACTCACTGGCATATACAAGGGTATCATGGTCGACTTTATTGTATTTATTAGGTTGGTCTAGTGGTCTTTTTTTTTTTTTTTTTTTTTTTAATCTCAGTCACTCTATTTCACCCTAGCAATGGTAAAAAGAAAAAGAAAAAGAAGTGATCAGGATTCTTTCGATGTTTCCATCACGGGGATATGGCGAAACTACCATGTTTTCTTTTCTAACACCTGAGCTCTGTGCTTTTATGAATAGACTCTTCTAGATGTTTCCATCTAATCAGATTGGTTCCTCAACTCCTACAACCAAAATGTTTCCATCCACTTAGATTGGTTAGTGCCGACCTTAATAAACATAAATTTCTAGGCTCTGGAGTTTATTTATTGCAACTAAAAGCTAACAAAAAGTTTCTTCCCCACCCCCAAACTTAAATCTAACATTGTCCTCAATGTTTCTAATGAAAGAGCAATACCAAAAGGTAAAGTAACACGAGGAATTAGTAAAGAGAGAAGTCGGAAAGATAGTACCTGGGTGAAGAGAGAAATCAAAAACTAATATACAACATACAGTCGCCTCGATGGTCAATCAAGGGTAAACAGGGTCCTCCAGAGGGACCTCCTCAACATCACCTGTAGGAAAGTGATCTAAAAAGGGTTTCAATCTCTGACCGTTAACCTTTGAATAACTACTACCGTCCGGTGTCTCGATCTCAACAGCTCCATGAGGAAATACAGTGCGAACAATAAAAGGACCCGTCCACCGAGAACGTAATTCCCATGGAAAAATGCAAGCGGGTGTCATACGGAAGAAATTTTTGACTGAGAAAATGACTTCCTTAAAATATTTCTATCATGCAGAAGTTTCATTTTGTTCTTATACTCGTTAGCACTATTGTAAGCATCTATACGAATCCCATAGTGGGCTCGCCTTGTCAAGTGAAAAATTTAGCTGCTTAACAGCCAAATAAGCTCTATGTTCTAACTCAACAGGTAAATGACATGCCTTGCCATACACAAGCCGATAAGGCGACATTCCAATGGGGGTCTTAAACGCAAGACGGTAAGCCCATAAGGCATCGATAAGCCTAGACGACCGTCTCTTCCGATTAGGATTAGCTGCATTTTTCTCTAATATACGTTTTATCTCCCTATTGGAAACCTCTACTTGACCACTAGTCTGTGGATGATACGGGGTAGCTACCTTATGTGTAATACCATATTTCTTCATCAAAAGCCTAAAAGGTCCATTACAAAAGTGCGACCCTCCATCACTAATTATAGCTCGCGGTGTACCAAAACGTGTAAGTATATTATTTTTCAAGAACTCAATCACAACCCTATGGTCATTGGTCTTACACGCAACCGCCTCAATCCACTTAGATACATAGTCTACAACAACAAGGATGTATAAGTTACCAAAAAAATTAGGAAACGGACCCATAAAGTCAATACCCCACACATCAAAGACCTCGACAACTAAAATAGGGTTCAAGGGCATCATGTTCCTTCGGGAAATGGTTCCTAATTTCTGGCAACGTTCACAAGTAACACAGTAACTATGGGAGTCTTTAAACAACGAAGGCCAATAGAATCCACACTGCAATATCTTCATGATCATGACAAAAGGAAATAATACTGGACTGGTCACTCTCAGGTATACATCTCCTAATAACAGTCCGTACAATACTTAAATAAATAAGGATCATCCCAAAAGAAGTGCTTAACCTCGCTAAAAACCTAGAACGATCTTGTTTACCCCAATGTTGGGGCATTCGACCACCGAACAAGATACTTCACTATATTTGCATACCAAGGTGATTGGGAAACAGAGAACAATTGTTCATCAGGAAAGCTATCCCTTATGTGAATGGAATCATTAGGGGAACTAACGACTAGCCTAGACAAGTGGTCTGCTACTATATTTTCTGCACCCTTTTTGTCTCTAATGTCTGGACAAAATTCTTGTAATAAAAGGATCCATCTAATAAATCTAGGTTTGGTATCCTTTTTAGACAAAAGGTATTTCAAAGCAGCATGATCAGTGTAGATTACGATTTTAGAACCTAAGAGATAGGGTCTAAACTTGTCTAAGGCAAAGACAATGGCCAACAGTTCCTTCTCTGTAGTGGTATAGTTCAACTAGGCATCATTCAGAGTTTTGCTAGCATAGTAAATCACATGAAGTAATTTGTTTTCTCGCTGACCTAGCACAACACCAATAGCATAATCTGAAGTATCGCACATGATCTCAAAGGGTAGGTTCCAGTTAGGTGCCTGGACTATGGGGGCGGTAGTAAGTAAAGTCTTAAGCTTCTCAAAAGCCTCTAAACAAGCATCATCAAAGAAAAACTTAACATCTTTTGCAAGCAAATTGCAAAGAGGTCTAGAAATCAAGCTAAAATCCTTAATGAATCGACGATAAAAACCTGCATGCCCTAAGAATAACCTAATATCTTTTACGGTTTTTGGGACCTGTAAAGTCTTAATAAGGTCAACTTTGGCTTTATCTACCTCTATACCCTTAGAAAATACGATATGCCCTAAAACAATTCCTGATTGAACCATGAAATGATATTTCTCCCAATTAAGCACTAGATTCTTTTCCTTACATCTAGTCAAAACTAATGACAAATGATGCAAGCACTCATCGAAAGACGAACCAAACACTGAAAAATCATCCATAAAGACCTCCAAGAACCGTTCTACCATATCTTAAAATATGCTCATCATGCAACGCTGAAAAGTTGCAGGGGCGTTACATAGCCCGAAAGGCATGCGTCTATACGCAAAGGTACCAAAGGGACAGGTAAAAGTGGTTTTCTCCTGGTCTTCTGGGACAATAACGATCTGATTATAGCCAGAGTAACCATCTAAAAAGCAGTAATGAGTATGTCCAACTAATATCTCTAGCATCTGGTCGATGAAGGGAAGGGGAAAGTGGTCCTTCCTAGTGACCTTGTTCAATTTACTATAGTCAATACAAACACGCCAACCCGTGGTCACTCGGGTTGGGATTAACTCATTATTGTCATTCTGGACTACAGTAATACCGGATTTCTTGGGAACAACCTGAACAGGGCTGACCCACTTGCTGTCTGAAATGGGGTAGATAATGCCCGCATCTAACAACTTAAGAACCTCAGTTCGAACTACTTCTTTCATATTTGGGTTCAGTCTACGTTGCATCTCCCTAGAAGGTTTGGTGTCACTCTCTAAATAGATCTGATGCATACAAACAGTGGGACTTATACCCTTGGTGTCTACTATGGTCCATCCTAAAGCTTCCTTGTTGTTTTGAAGGACGGTTACTAGCCTACTTTCCTGATCACTATCCAAGCCGGATGCAACAATCACAGGTAAAGTCAGACGGGCCTAAAAACACATACTTCAGGGTATCTGGCAATGGTTTTAGGTCCAACTTAGGCGGCTTTTCTAACGAAGGAACTAGGGTAGACTTAGAAACAGGTAGAGGTTCGAACTTAGGTTTCCAGCCATTACTAGTGTCTATCAAAGGGGTTGAATCTAACAAAGCATTCACCTCATTAATCACATCATCGTCATCAAAATCAATCCCAAAGTGAGCTAGGCATTTCTCTAATGGATCCTCTAACAAAGTGTTTGGTAATGACTCCTCGACTAATGTTCCTATCATGTTCACCTCTTCTATGCTCGAGTCATCTAGTTCAGAGGGTAGCTTACTAATATGAAAGACATTCAGCTCAATAGTCATATTACCAAAAGACAAATTCATAATGCCAATACGACGGTTAATGATCACATTGGATGTAGCTAAAAACGGGCGACCTAAAATTACCGGTATCCGGTTCTCTCGGTTGGGTATCTAGGATAACAAAATCCACCGGATAAATAAACTTGTTTAACCTCTATAAGAACATCCTCGATCACACCACGAGGAATTTTAACGGACCTATCGCCTAATCAAGAGTCATCTGGGTAGGTTTCATCTCACCAAGTCCTAGCTTAAGGTACACATGGTATGGAAGTAAGTTCACACTGGCTCCTAAGTCAAGCAACGCTTTCTCAACACGGTATTTACCTATTGTGCAAGAAATGGTAGGGGACCCTGGGTCTTTGTATTTAGGAGTAGTGGTATTCTGAATAATAGAACTCACATGACTAGCTAGGAAGGATTTATTTTGAACACTAAGCTTACGCTTTCGTGTACACAAGTCCTTAACAAATTTGGCATAAGCGGGAATCTGCTTAATCGCATCTAACAATGGGAGGTTTATAGTAACCTGCTTAAAAACCTCCAATATATCATTAAAGTTGGACTCCCTCTTAGTTGGAACTAGCAACTTGGGGAACAGGGCTCTAGGAACAAATCCGAACTCATTAGGACCCTCATTGTTCTGGTTAGAGACTCTATCAGTCTCCTCATCATTTTCCGGCTCAGCAGGGTGAACTACAGCATGTTCACTTTCAGGCATGGTGAACTTATTGTCAACTTTCTTTCCACTCCTAAGGGTTGTAATAGAATTCACATGATTGTACGATTTCTCTCCTTTGGGGTTAGGATCAGTATGACTAGGGAACCTTCCTTCTTCTATCTCACTAATAAACTTAGTTATCTGGCCAACTTGAAGTTATAATTTATCAAGAGTCTGGGAATTATTCTTCAAATTCTGCCTGGTTTCTTGTTGAAAGCTAAGGTGGTTAGCTGATAACATATCATGGTTCTTTGCTAACATAGTGAGAGTTTCTTTTAAGTTAGAGATCTTTTTCTCAGAAGTGTTCTAAAACTGGGTTTGACCTGAAGGGTTCTTTGCATAACCAAAACCTGAGGGAGGCTGAGAATTACTAGACTGACCTTGATTCTGGCCCTTAGACCAAGAAAAGTTAGGATGGTTTCTCCAACCAGGGTTGTAGGTCTCTGAGTATGGGTCAAACTTTTGACGGTTCTCAAACCTAGCGTTGTTATAGACAGCATGGGATTGTTCTTCACTAACATGACCTTCCCAAAATGAGTTATCGGGCTCTATTCCACAATTAGAGACTTGAGAGGCTCTATTAGGTTCAACAAGGGACCTATTTTTAGACTGACCCATTTCCAAAGCTTCTAACCTTCTAGACAAAGCAGCAAACTTAGAATCTGACTCAAAGCTTGTATCTACCACATTGGTACTACTTATATTGACCAAGAGTCTTTTAGGGGGTTCAACACAAGACTCCCACTGTTGGGATTTTTCAGCGATAGTTCCTAAGAAGGTAAAAGCATCATCAGCAGTTTTATTAGTGAACTCATCGGCGCACATAGACTCGACCATGGATTTAGTCGAGTAGTCTAAACCATTATAAATAATCTCCATAAGTTTCATCTTATCAAATCCATGGTGAGGACACTGGGATAGGAGATCATTGAATCTCTCTAAAAACATATAAAGAGACTCTCCCTCTTGTTGCACACTAGCACTAATTTTCTGCCTAACAGCTGCAGTTTTATGCTTAGGGTAGAATTTCATATAGAAAGCTGCAATAAGTTCCTGCCATGTTTCAATGGAATCAGATGGTAGGTTGTTCAGGTGTCTTGGCTTTATCTCTCAAGGAAAAGGGAAACATCTTAAGTTTCAAGACTTCATCGCAAGGTCTTTTATTCTAACACATCCCGCAAATTTCCTCAAAGTCCCCAATATGAAAATAAGGGTTCTCATCATCTTTTCCTAAGAATATAGGGATCATCTGAAGAATACTAGGTTTTATCTCGAAGTTAGCCGTATTGGCTGGCAATTTAATGCACGAAGCTCTGTTGGTCCTAGTTGGGAATATGTAATCTTTCAAAGTAGTCATTGCTGGCACAACTGAAGTACTAGGGGTACTTTCTTCACGAAGAGACAGATTCTCAAAACTGAAGTTTCCAAAAATGGGGATCTCAAAAGAAGAGTCTTCGAGTTCCCCGCCTTCACAAGAAGAACTACTAGGTTTGTCACTAATCAAACGACCTAGAGTGTTTCTTTTCCAAGACCGTTCTCTAATGACCTCGGGCATATACTAGAAAAACAAAAGAAAAAGAAAAAGAAAAATCCTAAAAGGAAGGGAGGTTCTAAGCAAACACAAAGCAGGCTGACTTCACCAAAGCAAACCTAGAAAGTTCTAGCAAACAAAAAGCATGATGGATCCACTTAGATTGTTTTCTAGACCAGCTTCTAATCCTTCGAAAGGGAATTCGTTACAATCTGAGCAAACCCCTATGGAATCAATCCGAGTTTAAGTAAGTTGAATAGAGGCGATGGAAGCTGCGTGGAGCTTTGATACCCAAGGCCTTACCGCATTACAAGGCGGCGCAGTCACGCATTCAACTTAAAGAAACCATCACGAACTTCGAAGTATGCTCAAAAGAGTAACCAATAATTTTCGAATGACTTTCCTACTAAGCTCGTTACCCTATCAGTCTCGTTCTATTCCAAATTTTAAAGCTTAGGTTCGCGTTTAAGTATCGTTTTCCTAAGGCGAGCAAGAAGAGAACGGTGATGAAATCTGAACCCTTATCTTGTATGGCCAGTCCTTGCCCTTTACTAGGAAATTAAAACAGCCGTATTCAGTTCCTCGACATATATGCAAACGAAGGAATACAGTAACTCGCTGACAGGGGATTCACTAGTGTTTCGACAAACTTACCTCCCGTTCCAGACGGGGGATGAACCGTTGAAGTCGACTTGGGCCACGACTCCTATGTCATGTACGAACCCGAGGGGCCGAGGTGATATCGTAATCACCGTCCTTCTCTGCAAACAGTTTAATATTTAAACTACCCTTCCGTAGGGTTTAAAAATAATGTCCCAAAGTTTAAAGTCCAAAGTCCAAAAAGTAAAGTGCAAAAGGAAAAAAAAAATTACAAGAATAGAGAAATCCTAATACAATCTAAAAAAATAAACTCTCTTTTTTTTATATATATATATAAAAATCTTCTTCTTTCGCTCCTTTCGCTTTGCCTTTTACTCCAAGTCTTTAAGTATTCACCAAAAGCTTTGGCAAATTTTTCTTTCGCTCCAAATTCCAAAATCTGTAGTAAAAAGACAAAAACCCAAAAATGTAAAGAAGAACAAATAAAATAAAAACAAATAAAAACCTAAAAAAAAAAACCCAAAAAAAAAATCTAAAAACTCTAGCCTAAAGACAAGTCTGTGTCGACGGCGCCAAAAATTGATGTGAATCAATAATGTTGTAGTAAGGTTCGTTGAGACTTGTGAAAGCAATAGATTTCAGACTTGTAAAACTTAAAAACAAACAAAACTTAACTCAAAATTTGATTTCAAGATATTAGGAATAACCAAGACACTGATTCCACTATTACACATGAATAAATTATGGTAAATAATCCAAAACTCTAATTATCTTTTAAGTCCCTTATTTCTTAATTCACAAATAATCAGGCAAATTCTCAAAAATTAATTGTATCCCCTAAGCATAGATTATCTAAACAAAGCATAACCTATCTAATTGAATCACAACTAATGAAGAAAATTTTGCAAACAATTAAAACTCTGCAAAAGCAGTGATTGGGTGAATTATAAATTATAAATTTAAGAAATTAAAATAGTTACCAATTATCCATGCATGAATAGCTTCCTCATTGCCTTGGTTGTGGGAGAATTAGCTCATCATCATGTTGGAAACACACTCAAAAGTTGATTTCATTTATGCTCAAAAGTGGTTACAAATGATGAAAAATTGGAGAAAATGATTAAAACCGGGTGTTTGCAACGCTTATAATTGTTGCAAACACTGTTACAAAAGAACGATAACTGATATGCGTCACTGATACTGTATCTGTGTGACCCACAAGTGATGGTCGTTGTTACAGTTGATAAACGACGGTCTTCATAAGTGTTATGTTCTTCGTTTTCTTCCTTCACAACAGCAGCAGCAGCAGAATTCTCTAACTTGATTTCTATTGCTCTGTTCTTCTCCCAAACTCTCCGTAGTCCTTCTACTCGACCCCAACAACTTATATATACTCGACAGGACCAAAGATTACTCCTCATAACTCCAAAATATCTTCCCATTACTCTAGAGTCAATGATATTATTCTCGAGATATATTCTTTCTCTTTTTGTAGCAAAGACGCTTTCGTATCAATCAAACCTTCCTTATTCATCTATTTCACGCTCCTTCAGCCGACTGTGCTCTATCCAAACACGAGCAAAGAAACGTGTAATCCCGTGAATATATCTTAAACGTATGTGTGACCTGTTTTCTCCTCGCGAGTTATCTAGACAATTTTAACCGAAACAATCAACCATACCACGCCTGTTACGCTCAGTCAAGTCATCCCATGAAATTTTTGCCATTGAATCGCACTATAACCCCTCGAAAAGACGAACTGAAAATGCGCGTAGTGTGAATATTTTCCCGCCAAAACCAAAATTCAAAATGGTGAAGATGGTGTGCCCTGATCCAAAACACGGGAACCTTTAACATCTGGGGTGCCCTGAGGTTCCCCTTAACCAACATGAGGGTGCCTTTATCACTTTTCTCCGGAGGTCCAAAAAGCACTTTTCGAGCAACTTTTTCCACACAAGTGTATTTCTCCAAAAACACCTACACAAACATAAAAACACCAAAATTAGTACAAAAATCGAGACTAATAATAGAGACACTGAGGACAGTTCAGACACAAAAATGTGTCTAACACCTGGTCGGTCTTGGTCGATCAGTCCAGCGTGCATACGGTGGGATGGTGTACACGCCTGTACTTCATTGTCCCATAGAAACGTGATCTAAGCCACTCAATTTGTCCGGCAAATTTGAGCGGTCGAGATCAGTTTGTGGTTGGGAAGTGTGACCACGCCTAGCTTGGGCGTGCGAATCGAGGTGTACAACCAAGTTTGGTCTTGGTCGATCGGGTGTGGAGATAGGTGGGCCCGCAAAGGATCGTGTTGATACTTACCGACCGCTTAGTCTATTCCCGGACCCTTCATCCGAGCAGGAGAAAAGGGACGCTCGTGATCGCGACACAAACCCTAATTAGGTTTTGCCGGCCGTGTGTCATACCCAGTTTGGGGCGCACGAATCAAGACGACCAACCATAGTTGGTCCTGACCGATCAGTCAGGTATGTAGGCAGGCCCACGGTGGATTGTGTTGACATGCTCTGGGCCCTTTGAGTCTACATCTAAACCCTCCATCTATGCTCGCGAAGATGGATGGTTGAGACTGTTTTTGCGACACATGTAATGTGCCGCAAACCCTAATTTAGGTTTCTCATCCATACTGTTTTGGCCGGACGGTTTGGCAAGCTATGCCACCCTTTGGGGAGGCCGACCATGCGGGCCCGCGTTGGGCCTGTGAGTGAATATTCCAATACCCGCTTGGGGTCATAGATTTAATCTAAGTCATCCAATCATGTTGGTGAAGTTGGATGGTTGTGATCGTTTATGAGACTGATATGGACAGTCCACCTTCAAACATGCTCAATCGGGATAGTATAACACACCGAGAGATGTATGCTCAATCGGGCTAGTATAATACACCGAGAGTTGCAACCTGTACGGGTATTTCGTACATGCTTCATTATTAATGCTTGGAGGTTCGTGTTGCTCTGCTGAGAACAACACTCAGTCGTCATGTCGCACCGGTAATGAGTACAAAAAATACAAAGTTGGATATGCATTAATTAATAATGTTGTAAATTCACAGGTATATGGGATTGCTGCCACATGCTCCAACCTGGATGAATTTCGTGTATTTAATTCACAGAATACTGGGATTGTTGCCACATGCTCCATTCTAGGTGAATTAGTAAAGTGAAAAAGTATTCATCACTTATTAATGGCTTTATCTTTTGCAAGATGTTAGCGCATAATTTTGGCTTTTTACAATTTTATCCTTAAATGAAAATCCACCATCAAAAATTTCATATAATCTTGTGAGAATATGCAGTATAAAACCAGATACATACTGACAAAAAAGTATATACTTTCGTCAAAACATGCAGGATGAAACTGGTTTCGTCCAAACACAAAATTGTATATTTATGAGTGTGCAGAGAATGAAAGTGTTTTTGTCAGAATATGCATCATGAAACCAGTTTCATCATACTCAAAATTTGTCTTTCAGAATATGCAGGATGAAATTGGTTTCATCCAGGCTTAATCTGTGATTTACTTGAATTTATTAAAGTTTTACTATAGGAAATGAAAATCATTTATAATTGGTAAAACCAAACAATTCATTATGATATGATACAAAATGAGTTTAAATTTTATACATGTGTATGGGCTACATCATTTCTGTATACATTTTCAATCACAATCCACATTCCAGAATTGAACGACCTCCTGCGCCGAAGTCGATACCCTTCACTTATCCTTGTAAATGAGGAGTTTCTAAAGTTTTCACCATTAGAAGAAGCTAAAGAAAGATTGAGGAATGGGTAACCCACTGCTAGATAAAGATCTTTCTTCGTCATAATAGCGATGTGGACTAGTAGGAGAAGAAGCATTATACCTCCTTTCAATGTAAAAATGTTGCCAGCGTCACAATTATATGGCCTCTCCATTAGCAATGAGTACCTATCAGTTTGGCCTTGAGAGAGTGGTTCCAGTGTGGGAATACTATCTAAGTTCAAAATTGGTAGAAATGAACCTGCATAGAACATCAGTAATGAGCACCCCACTCTTATTAAATTTCTCTAGACTTTTGTTATGATCCAAATAAGGAAGATGACCACCATGCTGACAAAAAGTTCAACTTTAACACCAAAAAAAATTAATTGGATGCATTCACCTATAATTATTTCAGAAAATTGGTTTAAAAGACCAAAATCAACAAATCCTGGGTGAAAAAGACATCTAGATTTTGATACGGTTTAAATGGACAAAAATACAAAAATAGCAAGGATGTAAACAGTTTCATCCTACCAATTTTCAAATACTTTTTCTTTTTTTAATTTACATCAGGATGCATCCAGTTTCATCCTTGCTATTTTTTAAGTTTAAGTCAGGATGTATCCAGTTTCATCCTTACTATTTTTTTTTGTCCATTTCACCCATACTAATTTTTACTCATCCATTTGAACCAGGTTTTAAAAATATTTGGACAAATTAAATGACCCATTTTCCGTAATTATTTGCAGTGAAAAATTAAATTAGATGTTGCAACATATTTCAGTGCTGAAGTTTGGTTACCACAGACAAATTCAAATTGCATCCCATACATTTAACAATTCACACAAATAAAATCACTCAAATCCATTTTTCATCATCACGGCATAATCAAAGACAACCCACCTGATACTTCCAAATACATAATTATCAGTAACAGCCTCCTCATCCATCACCACATAATCCTTTACTTCATCAACATATACCTAAAAATCAAACCCCGAAATTGAAATTCATATGTACGAACTACTCTAACCCAAATTGAAATCAAATTGGCTGAATGAATAATTTAAGTTTGGTATCAAATTCATACAACCCAAATGGAGTTAATCAGAATCATAAACTATCAAAACAAAGACATCAATAGCTAATAATGATACTTCAAATTAAAGTTAATCAAAGAATCAATCTCATAGAATTTAACTTGGGAATCTCATGAAAAATAAAGCATTACGAAAAAAAACCATTTTCTCATTCACATAATCGATTGATTATTAGGTTAGATGTACCTCTCTGCCGGTGGCTGTGGCGGCGGTGGTTGTTTTCCGAATGATAACTCAGAAACGCTGGTTTTATCAATTGTCGTAATAGTGACCGTGATCAGATCTGGTTTTGTTGGAGGAAAAAAATGAAATGTTTGAGGATGAAGAAGCCTGTTCTTCTTTGGATCGAATGTCTTTTTCACCCAAAACTAAAGAAGCGAAGGACATATTGGTCCATTCCAGTTAATTAATAAACAAAATCATGGGTGAATATCCAAATTGGCTAATTGAACAATATTTTTTCAATTTTTGTCCATATAAACAGTATCAAAATCTAGAAATCTATTTCACCCAGGAATTGTTGGTTTTGGTCTTTTTGACCAATTTTGTGCATAATTTTGTATTAAATATATCCAAATTGTCTAATTTGCCACCCTTTTGGTTTGTTTTCTTTGCTTATGGTGTTAGCACTAAACTATCCTCTGGAATCGCTTAAGCGTTCTTATCTTGTGTTCTTTTTCTCCTTTTGTTAGTGAATTTTAACCTTTTAAGTAAAAAAAAAAGGTACATATAGTCAAGTTCAGTTCATCAATGGATCATAAATCGTACCACTGTTTAAGGTTGTCGGTATTTTAATATACAAACTCATTCTTGACGATCTTTGCAACTCATACTATGCTCGCGTCAGGTTATTAAATGAGTATCGCATCATGACATTACATCCTCTAATCTGTTTCTTCTGTGAGCATCTAACACCTATAGTTCATTGGTTGATGTTTAGGTAGAGAGGCCTTCTATAAATGGTCAGTCATGTATTATAATATTGATAGGATTCGGAAATACCTATATAATAATAGCCGCAATCGCACGCGTCTACAGTATATACAGAGGAAGAACTGGTAGAACCCACAGGGAGCGGTGAAAAATACTGTTATCAATATCTCTGATGAAAGTAACCAATCAAAATATGAAGTTCTATTTTTTAAAAGAATGCAAACAAAGAAAATGAGCTAAACTAATAAAATAAATCGGATAGGAAAGTTGGTAACCAGGGTTTATAGTATCCACCGGTGTTTCTATTCAATACTGAAATGAAACATAATTCATGAATTATTTATTGTATGTTCTATTGACATCACCTATTATATGTCGTAAAGCCGCAAATATCGGACATTCTAAGCATGGCACATCAAAAGTTTAAACCCTAGCATAAACCATCAAATTGCATTAGTGAGAAAATTATAAAAAAACTAAATATAGGTTTACAAATAATACCTAGCTATTCTAAGGATACCTCATCAAAGGATTTAATCCAAGCATAGAATATCAAATAAGTAGACAAATATATTTATGAACCTATCAATTATGCACATAGGTTACCATATACTACAGTTACGGTGAAGCAACAACAGATTTCATCATTAAATCAATATATGAAATCATGAAATTAATTTATTCAAATCATAATAGTCTTTTGTTATATAAATCAATTCAATTAACATAAAACTCCATGTGTGATGAACTTTCAATGATGTTGTAGTAAAAGGTTCGTTGAGACTTGTGAAAGCAATAGATTTTAGACTTAATAAAACTTAAGAATAAAGAAAATTTAATTCAAAGTTTGATTTCAAGATATTAAGAATAACTAAGACACTAGATTCCACTATTACACATGAATAAATGATGGTAAATAATCCAAAACTCTAATTATCTTTTATATAAGTCCTTTATTTCTTAATTAACAAATAATTAGGCATATTCTCATATATTAATTGTATTCCCTAAGCATAGATTATCAATTGACTAAACAAAGTATAACCTATCAAATTGAATCACAACTAATTAAGAAAATTATGAAAACAATTTAGAACTCTGCAAAAGAAGTTATTGAGTCAATTATAAATTATAATTAGAGAAAATAAAATAATTACCAATTCTTCATGCGTAAATAGCTTCCTCATTGCCTTGGTTGTGGGAGAATTAGCTCATCATCATGTTGGAAACACGCTCAAAATTCGTTCTTATTGCTCAAAGGGTGTTCACAATAATGAAATGGGAGAACAAATAATAAAACCGTGTTTGTAACACTTATATTTGTTATAAACTCAATTATTACAGAGAACGATAAAAACTAACTACCGATGTCACTGTAGCACAACGACTGTCCTTGAGCGTCTAATGTTCTTCACCAGCAGCAAACTATTCTTCTACAACCAATTTTCCCAGCTCTGTAATGTTATAAACTGCTCCCAATTCTCTCCGTAGTCTTCTCTGAGTCCCCAACACCTTATATATACTCGACAAAAACCAAGAATAAAGTCTCATAACTCAATAAAATCTCCCATAACTCGGCAGCGAAGAATATTATTCTCGGGAATATTTTCTTCCCTAATTTATCTCCTCATGCGTTGATTTCTGCCAGCACACTCTAAACAGGTCATACACGTTCCATAAGCAGTGTACAAGCTTTAGACTCATGCAAACTTTCCAAAATAACATCATAGAGTATCCCGAGTATCCTCCCGCCTCTGTTTTGCCTCACTTGAAAATACATTCAATTATAATCAAAGAAAACAACTATATAACGCATGTTATGCTCAATCAAGTCCTCCCAATCAATCTCGGCCATTGAGTCTCTCTAAAACACCTTGCTAGCGACTAGGGGTTGGCTAATTTGCCACCCTTTTGGTTTGTTTTCTTTGATTATGGTGTTAGCACTAAACTAACCTCTAGAATCGCTTAGGCTTTCTTATCTTGTGTTCTTTTTCTCCTTTTGTCAATGAATTTTAACCTTTTAAGTAAAAAAAAAGGTACATATAGTCAAGTTCAGTTCATCAGTGGATCATAAATCGTACCACTGTTTAAGGGTTGTCGATATTTCAATATACAAACTCATTCTTGACGAGCTTTGCAACTCATACTATGCTCGCGTCAGGTTATTAAATGAGTATCGCATCATGACATTGCATCCTTTATTCTGTCTCTTCTGTGAGCATCTAACACCTATAGTTCATTGGTTGATGTTTAGGTAGAGAGGCCTTTCTTTAAATGGTCAGTCATGTATTATAATATTGATAGGATTCGGAAATACCTATATAATAATAGCCGCAATCGCACGCGTCTACAGTATAGACAGAGGAAGAACTGGTAGAACCCACAGGGAGCGGTGAAAAATACTGTTATCAATATCTCTAATGAAAGTAACCAATCAAAATATGAAGTTCTATTTTTTAAAACAATGCAAACAAAGAAAATAGCTGAACTAATAAAATAAATCGAATAGGAAAGTTGGTAACGTGTTTCTATTCAATACTGAAATGAAACATAATTCATGAATTATTTATTGTATGTTCTATTGACATCAGCTATTATATGTCGTAGAGCCGCAAATATCAGACACCCTAAGCATGTCACATCAAAAGTCTAAACCCAAGCATAAACCATCAAATTGCATTAGTGAGAAAATTATAAAAAAAACTAAATATAGGTTTACAAATAATACCTAGCTATTCTAAGGATACCTCATCAAAGGATTTAATCCAAGCATAGAATATCAAATAAGTAGACAAATATATTTATGAACCTATCAATTATGCACACAGGTTACCATATACTACAAAACCGGTGAAGCAACAACTGATTTCATCATTAAATCAATATATGAAATCATGATATTAATTTACTCAAATCATAATAGTCTTTTGTTATATAAATCAATTCAATTAACATAAAACTCCATGTGTGATGAACTTTCAATGATATTGTAGTAAAAGGTTCGTTGAGACTTGTGAAAGCAATAGATTTTAGACTTAATAAAACTTAAGAATAAAGAAAATTTAATTCAAAGTTTGATTTCAAGATATTAAGAATAACCAAGACACTAGATTCCACTATTACACATGAATAAATGATGGTAAATAATCCAAAACTCTAATTATCTTTTAAGTCCTTTATTTCTTAATTAACAAATAATTAGGCATATTCTCATATATTAATTGTATTCCCTAAGCATAGATTATCAATTGACTAAACAAAGTATAACCTATCAAATTGAATCACAACTAATTAAGAAAATTATGCAAACAATTTAGAACTATTCTTCTACAACCAATTTTCTCAGCTCTGTAATGTTATAAACTGCTCCCAATTCTCTCTGTAGTCTTCTCTGAGTCCCCAACACCTTATATATACTCGACAAAAACCAAGAATAAAGTCTCATAACTCAATAAAATCTCCCATAACTCGGCAGCGAAGAATATTATTCTCGGGAATATTTTCTTCCCTAATTTATCTCCTCATGCGTTGATTTTCTGCCAGCACACTCTAATTAGGTCATACACGTTCCATAAGCGGTGTACAAGCTTTAGAGTCATGCAAACTTTCCATAACAACATCACAGAGTATCCCGAGTATCCTCCCGCCTCTGTTTTGCCTCACTTGAAAATACATTCAATTCTAATCAAAGAAAACAACTATATAACGCCTGTTATGCTCAATCAAGTCCTCCAATCAATCTCGGCCATTGAGTCTCTCTAAAACACCTTGCTAGCGACTGGGTGGCAATCTATGTTGAGGTTTTGTACTTCACGATATAGAGTTGGCTCGATCTAAGAAATATGATAAGATCCCGGTGAAAATGGCAGTAGGGAAGGAAGTACAAACACTTTGGCCCTTACATGCATGTAAAGTGAAAGAACTATATGGGACATTTATAGACCATTCAGTCTGGTTTATGTGCAAACGCTCTAGTTTAGTGCGACGGCGGATGATCACTATTGGTGGTCTGACCAATCTATTTCTTGATCACTATTGCAAACGCTCTAGTTTATTCACAGACTGATGGTCTTGGATAAATCGAGCATCACCTATAAATGGGTTTCTTGATATTTTACTCTTGTTTTTTTCTACTTAAGGTTCAGTTGATTCCCTTTTTGCCTCCATGTTATTTTATTTCCCACTGACACTCATATATTTCCTATATTTTTTCTTATTTTGAAAATCGGACGAGGTTATGATTTCGTTTTAGTACATACATTAATTAATTTCCACTTTTTTTTTTACTCTCTCCTCTCTCTCCTCTCTAGAAAACTTTTTTTCTCAAAAAAAAAAAACCTCACTCATTTGCCTCTTCATTGCTCAGATTTGGTCTTTAAGACCAGATCTGAGCAGGTTAATGTAGTTAGAATTAGCTTTTTCCATTTTAGTTTAGTTCTTTGGGTTTCCTCTTTCTTTCTTGTTTATCTTCTCTCTTTGCCTTTCACCCCTTTTCCAGATTGGCTTCATTTCTTCAACAACTTGGAGGACGATTAATTTCGTTGACAACGGTGGTGATGGCGGTCTAATCTCTTCCTTGATCCGAATCTTCAAAGCTTTCTGTGATGTTTCTCCTTGGGGTTTTCTTTTTCTTTGCAGTGACAGTTCATCAGGTTTTTGATTGGGAAGGTTAAGGTGGTGATGATGGTCATCGATCTTCGCATCCTAGATCGTATTCTGTTGAAGGATTGTTGATTTTGTTCGTTCGCTTGATAATCCATTTATTTTCTTTTCTTCCGTTTTGATCAACACCATTCAAAATCACTTATTTCATCACCAAGGTATCTGTTTATGTATGAAAAAGTGTCGACGGGTTTCGCCATGGTGGCTTGGTTAAGGAAGATGGTGAGTTTTTAGGTTGTGGATTTTGAGCAGGTGGGGTTCCTGTCGGAAGTGGCGCCGGAGTTAAGGTATCAGGAGATCGGAAAAATTTCTTCCTCTTTTGGGGGTTAGGGTTTCTATTATTTGGGCTAGCTCTTTGAGGGCCGGGGTTTCATTATTGGGCTCTCACAAATATATGTGAGTGCATTTCTTGGGCCTTGTATCAATTATTAGGAACCCTAATTTGGGGCATACGAGATATTATGGCACCCAATGCAAAATTATAAGGGCTGTCATAATGATGCTTAAGTTACTATAATACCCCTGCCTAGTTTAAATTACATTAATACCCTTCCACTTAATTAAATTCTAATCCTAAAACTCTCCCACTAATTAACCCATCCCCTAATTAACTAACCACCCACTAATTAACTCACTAACCATTACTAATTAACCCTTCTCTCACACTCTTCTTCTCCAAAACACAAACAAAATTCTGAAAATTTCTTTGTTCGATTAAGTTCTCGATTAAACAAATTAATGACACCTCGTGTTAAGCGATGCCCCAGAAATATGGTGCCGAATCCTGGTGTTGCTTCTGTAGCATCTCAATCTAGGGTTTTTAGAAAAGATGGTGATGAAGAGGATAGTGGATTGATTGGTATTGGAGAGCGAGAAATAGAGCATGATTCTTTAAAATTGCACATAGAAAGGTATTTCCCACAAACCCATTGCTTGGTTTTTCGTATTTCGTTGATTTCTGACATGTAATCGATGATTCCTCTGGGTTTTGGAAGTTCCAGAGTAGTGTTCGGCTGAAATTTAGCAGCCGAACTTCTTTTTTTTTTACAGACGAAGAACAGTTGGTGATATTTTGAAAATCGATTGCGCCAAACCTTTGTGTTGACATAATATTTTTGTATGATAATGCGCGAACTGTTGGGCACATTGTTCGGCTCATTTTGATAAGTATCGAATGTGCCGAACTTTACTCTGTGTATGGCCAATAGTTTTCTATAAACTTGTCCATTTATAGGTGACTTATCACATTGTTTAGTAGAGTCATATTTATTTAGTTTGGAAAATTAATTAAGGTGTATCGTTTGTTTTAGCACCCATCCGGGAAAATTCAAAGAGAAGCTTAAAAGGAGAACAATGGAAGTGACTCCTTCTAATTCAAGAACTCCCAAACCTCGAGGTGGTGGCACCAAAAACTTGCATGCAGGGAAAAGGTGAAATGACACGGGTGGATGTTTGCTCGTAGAACAAGAGGTTGATAATGACGAAAATAAGGGTGTAGTATGAGGTGATGATGAAGATAGTGGTGGAGGGGGAGGACGTGATGATGAATATGGTGGTGATCGCGAACCTCTAACTTGATTTTCTTCTCAAAATTGATGCATGTCGCTTTAGACCTTTGGATGTATTTTTTATGATGTGGAAGATAATATGAATGATAAAATGTGGTGTAAAGAGATGATAAAAATTGAAAGATCTCTTCTTAAGGATTTTCTTATATATAGCTCTCAAAGTTAGTCTTTAGAATCCTTCCAAACCGTTTCTCCTTGAGATAAAAGTCAATTTTGCGTCCAAACATGTCCTGAGCGATTATCGAGTTCGGCTAATACCTTGCCAACCTTTCCGGCCGAACCTAACAAGTGAAATTTACCCTAGGTGGTTGTCAGGTTCGGCTGACTCGATTAGATTACTTTTAAGCCGAACTTATCTCTGTAAACACTTAGAAAATCTTGATTTTAAGGCTCCAGGTTCGGCTAACTCGTGATGATGAGTTATCAGCCGAACTTATCTCTGTACACTCAAGTTTTTAGATTTTATTTTGGCCATAACTTCTTCGTCCGATGTCGGAATGGCCTCATTCTTTTTGCGTTGTTTTTCGTCTTTTCGTTCTCTTGACGATGACGCTAATATCTCATTGATTTGAATGAGTTTAATTTTGACCTTAATGTTCTCCATTGGTAGACTTCACTATCGTTTGGGGTTAGGTTTCGGCTCATTCGCAATACTATTTGAAAGCCGATCTTTAAAGTTCGGCTCATTCGTGTTTGAATTGAAAAGCCGAACTACTTGTCATATATGCGTTCGGCTTATTGGGGACTAAAATTATAAGCCGAATTGTTCTTATTTATCAAGGTTCGGCATACAAATTATCTGCCGAACCTAACTCTGTTGCGCCGAACTACATAAAAAATCAAAACTTTTGGTGAATTCAAGCTACAAAACGGACATTAAACAACGTCTACAACCATACATATGTATTATTAGCATTGGGTTCCTCATCCATGTACTCATCTTCGGGATTTGGCTCCAAAAAGTCATCATCTTGAGCTTGAGAAAAAGTTTGAGTTTGAAATTGAGTTTGGGTAAAATTATTTTCATAATCCAACAAATAAGCCATCTCTAGGATCTCCATCGTAATTGATATGTTAGCTTTACGTGATGAAGATTCACCTTCCTCAGTCGAATTTGTATCACACATCTCTCAATAATCACAAAGATCACAAAGAAAAAAAAAAAATTCCTCCTTCCCTTCTTCTTTCCTCCTTCTTCTTTGTCTAAAATAAGTCACTAATTATCTTTAAAAAGATAATTATTATCCTAAATTAACACTAAACTAACTACAATCATTAACAACTAATTAATCAAATTAACACTAATTTAACACTAATCTCAGAAGGGTATTTTCGCATTTTTAAAAAGAGGGGGATAAGGGACACCCTAAAAATACTATTAGCACCCTTTTTTTTGTCTTATTCCGTATGCCCCCAAATTTTTGTGTATGCCCCAAATTAGGGTTCATGATTAGGCTAGGGTGTTTCCATTGTTGGGGTTTGGGCTTCTTATATCATTATGAGAGGAATCTATTGGGAGTTTGTACTTTGTATTCAATACTTTGGACTTACTGTTTCTATTAACAAAATTACTATTTACCGATCAAAAAAAAAATCAATTTCCACATTCAATATTTGTGTATGGAAAAAATATGTCGTTTCTGATTGCTGCCAAAGGTTGCGTGTTTACTATTCATAAGGAGGGTATGTTGTAAGGCTAACCCCTATGGGCTATATTGGACTGCTAGATTGGCCAAAAAGTATTACAAATCATGAAAAAAGTGTGGAAAAAAAGTTAACACTCAATCTGGCTACTTCTCTCTCCTAGCATTTGCTCGCAGTCCAACTATCAGCGAGATTGAAACGCTGAATAGTGTGGCGCTCAAAAAGTGCTCAAAACGTCGAATGGTTCGGCGCTCACAAAAATCACAAAAATCTAACGGCTGAGATTTAAACGCCGAATGGTTCAGCGCTCAAAAAGTAACTAAAACGCCGAATGGTTCGGCGCTCAGAAAAACGACGAATGGTTCGGCGCTCACATATGACGTGGATGGCCAATCTAGCAGCTAGATATCTAGCCCATAAGACTTAGGAGGTTGCCCAGGCTGACGTGGATGGCCAATCTAGCAACTAGATATCTAGCCCATAGGACTAAGCCTAAGGGTATTTTTTAACATGCCTAAATTGGGGCCTATGCCACTTAATTGGGGCCTATGGATTTTTTCATCCACCCCGTAAAGAATGATAAGGGGTGTCTAAATTTGATGAAACTACCATTTTACCCTCTATCAAATATTAATACTACTAATTTGTCCCCATCAAATCCTAATCATAAAATTAAAAACTAAAATCAAAATCATAAAACTAAAATCATAAAATTTAAAAACTAAAAACTAAAATCAAAATCAAAATCAAAATCATAAAACTAAAATCATAAAATTAAAAAAACTAAAATCAAAATCAAATTCATTTCCATCTCCACTTCAACTGATTCTTCTTCTTTTCTTCCTCTCAACCCAATCCTATAAACTAGGTTTTAGTAACATAAAATTGCTCAAAAATTGAAAATTTTGAAATCAAATTTTTCCTGGTTTATCAGAATCGGTTAACGTTAATGTATATGTGATCCGATTGCAAATAGAAACGGTTTATGTTCATGCCCACAAAGACCGATTGTCCTTGATATGTTTTCTGGTTCGAGAAATTTGAATCAGAATCGGATTACATTAGCACTTATAAAAACCGATTGTTAATGTATAATGTTAGAATCGGATTTTATATGTGTGTCGAGTAAACCGATTGTTGTTCTCAATTTTTCTGTATATTTTTTTTGTTAAAATCGGATTACATGAGCATTCTTATAAACCGATTCCTGTTGTGCAATGTCAGGAATCGGTTTTTACATATGTATCGTGTAAACCGATTCTGGTTAACCCATTTTTTTTCCAGTTAATACTCGATCATAAAATGAGTATGAAATCATACTCGATTTCATTTCGATTACAAATGAGAAATAAAATATTTCCGTATGATTTTACCCAATTTGAAAACGAGTATAACTTTATACTCGAATCGAAAGCGAGTATAACTTCATACGCAAATTGCAAGCGAGTATAACATCTTAAACGATCTGAGATTGAGTATGAAGTCATACTCATTTTTAACTCGGGTATAAAATGAATTTTGATTTTATTTGATGTTTAACAACACATAATTCACAGATAAAAAGAAAAAATTTGAGAATCGGTTTATGTTCATGCCCATTTAAATCGATTCGGATAATCGGTTGATACCAATGAAAACATATACCGATTCTGAGTTGGTGTTCTTCAAAAAATTTCAAAATTTCAAATTTTTTCATGTTCAGATGATTCATTAACACACGTTAATTTCACATCTAACACTATATTTTACCATTAATCACCGAATTAACACTAATTAATTAGAGGGTAAATTTGTCATTAAAAAAATATTTGGTTAAGGGGCTTTTCATTTCACTTCAAAATGTCTCTATTTTGTCACGTAGTGATAGGCCCCAATATAGCCAGGTTTTTTAAGGGCACTTTAGGCTAAATTGTATATCTTATTTACATTTATCCGGGCAGATTACCCAAAATGGTTAATATAAAAGTATCTTGTTTATTCCCGTCCATTAACCGTATCTGATTCAGAAAATGGGCTATATGACCAAAAGAACACCTTTTCTGGGTCAAATGGACGGGTAGAAATTAGACCTGGGTCAAATGTCCAAAAGAATCTTTTAATGTGGAGAGACATTACTACCCTTCTGTAACCATCTCCCTTCATCAAAACCACCCACGTTCCTATCCATCTTCAGTAAAACCACCAGCGTTCTCCTTCTCCATCTTCTCACAAAAACAAATTCCAGTGAGTTTCCTCATAGTCTTCATCGTCTCCCCGAACAAAAAACTGGTTTTCTTCCTCACCGTCTAACAATCATCGCTACCAGAACTCGTTTTCCCCCACCGTCTAACAATCATCACTACCAGAAACCGATTTCATCAATCGGTTCGATGCTTTTATAAGAATTAGGGTTACATTCTCGTATATGTTCGAGTGTACTTTCAAGGCGAATTAGGCATCCACTCTATGAGAATGTCTCCTAAAACAAGTAATTTTTCAAACCCTAACTTTATTTTGTTCTCATTTTCAAAATTGCAGAATCATTTGAGTTGAATTGGTTGTTCTCATGAAATTGAATTGGGTTTTCATCATCTATGGTTTATTCTGTGTTGAATTGCATGTTTGTTTGGTTTAATTGGTTGATTTCATTTTCTTCAATTCATCTGGTTTGTTAATCCTGGATGGAACTGGTTTCATCCAGTTTCAATGAAATTGGTTAGATAAGTTTGGTTTCATAAGACAGTTAACCCCGGATGGGCTGGTTTTATCCAGTTTCAATGTTAAATTGTTTCATTCATTGTTAAATCATTTGCGCAAATGCTTTTGTTGTATTGCGCAAATGATTATAGTAGTACTTTAGTATATGGTCGAGTGTCTATGGCATTGAAATGATATGGATTCTTATATAGTGTACTTTGCAATATATGCAAACCCGATTGTATATATTGGTGGTCTTAATTTTAATGATTATGGGACTAATAACAGCGTAGATATCAACGTAAATTCCTTGTATTTGATTCTTAAGACCATGCTAACATGTATAATATATAGGATGTAAGTTGGTTTCATCTGATACCTGCAGAAACTTGGTTTCATCTAGCTTTAATATATAGGATGTAACTGGGTTTCATCTGATTCCTGCAGAAACTGGTTTTCATCTAGCTTTGAAGATAGGATGTAATTGAGTTTCATCCATATTTTAAAATATGATTTAACTGGTTTTATGCCAAATTGTTGCAGGAAGCAGTAGCAAGAAGAGTAAAAAGAATGATGGTGCTGAAAGAAGAACCAAGAATAAGCATGATGTGAACGTGGGTATTGAATCAAGCACTAGGAATATGGATGATGTGGATCTTTGAAAAGAAAGGAAAGAAAATGTTCCGAGAAAACATGAAACCGACAGGTTGAGTTCTTTGGGTTCATTTGGTATTTACGGAAAGACAATAGGTCGCATTAAGGAAGACTAAATTATTTTGATGTATTTAGGTTGTTTTTAAAAAATTATTAATGTAGGATACTCATTTGGAAGTAGTTTTTTTTTTTGTTGTTGAACTCTTTCTTCGCATACATTTGTGATCAGAGGATCTTTGTTAATTCAAAATACCTATTGATTTTTCTGAAAAATGCATATACTTCAATTTCCTTATATTTGTGTTTGAATATGCAGGATGAAACTAGTTTCATCATGTATAAAACTATTTTCAGAGTTTTTGTCAGGTTACAGGTTGAAATATTCTTTCTTGACAGAATATACATGATGAAAGTGAAACCAGTTTCACCCTGGCCAAAAATCTCAATTTTTTCCAGAATATGCAGGATGAAACCCGGTTACATCCTAGCCTGTACAAAACTGCAATTTTTTGTCAGAATGTAACCAGGCTTGGATGAAACCCAGTTACATCCTAGCCTGTATAAATCGCAATTTTTTGTCGAATGTAACCATGCTTGGATGAAACCCGGTTACATCCTAGCCTGTAAAAACTGATTACATTCAAGTCAATGAAAACTGAAAAAAGAATGTACAATGAAAACTGAAAAAGATTCATAATACAATTAAAGTTCTGAAACAGTACACCATGTACTTGCTCTCGGAGGTTTTGCATGAACTTGTAATAATCGTTAACCTTTTGATATGCCCTATGCTTGACAACCCATTTAAGTCTCCCATCCGCTACTTGGTTGCAACAAGAAATAACATGCTGAGTATATCAAAACGATTTCCAACCGCTCCAGGTGGGATATGAAACTGCAAGAGAGGGCCTCACCTCATAGATGGACAATATGTCGAGACGCTATGAAATCATTTCTAGTTTCTCAATCCTTACCATCATATTCTCTTCTTGGCTCAGCTGCGACAACAACAAAACCAACTTAACTCCCCTAAACATTGCACCTGTAACAAATGTCTCAGCTCAAGAATGAGCTTTAACCATTGTTGTTTATCTGCGTCAAATCCTAGTCCTCAGCTTCACACTTAATTGCAATTGCAATACCGCTTTCTGAGAAGATATATCCGATTTGCCAAAATCAGCACACCCACTTCTTGGTTTCATCGCGGCATAATCTCGGACCAACACACAATACATCCAACCAACACCAGTTGCACACTGCATTCACTTCAGTCAACACCACCAATCTTCTTTCAGTTCACAAACTCATCAAAATCTTCAATAGCAGCTGCAATCATACACCACCATTTCCCTGTAACTATTCTCTCCGTTTCTATCTTCTCATCACAAGTCAATGACTACAACTCCTCAAAACATCGAACCCAGTAATTCAATAATTCCAGATTCCCTCTCTCTTGTTCACCATAAACCCATCTCAGACAGTCTCCCTAAGCATACATATAAACCAGACCATTTTAGTTCACCATTCATCACCATCTTTGATTCCAACAGATGCAACTTCAATTTTGAGTCATCTCTCAGCCAAACTCAAGCCACTGAAACCCATGAACATCATCATCAGTACCAGCACATTCGAATCCCTGTAATTCCTAGCATGCATCTATCAACTGAACTCCACCAACAACAAAACTTCATCTCAATCGCCACCATAAACAACAGATTCATCTCCAATTCCTTCTCCTCAAATGTGGAATTCTCCTCAACTCGCAACTGTGCCTCACGCAACCTTTGTAATACCCGATTACTCGAATCCATCTTCTCATCTCATGTTAGCATTGAACTTCAAATTCATCATTTTCTCTCAAATTCGATTCAACCCCTCTCTATCAATTTCACCATCAACAAATTCTTCTCCGATTTAAACACCAACTGGAGCAACTCCTACTCTGCCAGATTCATTTACAGAGAACCCTAATTTAATTTGGGGACAAAAAACTCTAATTCTTGAATTCAACCTGATACCCATCACAGAATCAAACCAATACTTATGTCTCCTTCCATTTCTCGTCAATTTGTAAACCCATCGAACTCACCCATGAAAAATAAGCAGCCCAGACTCTGTTTCCTCCCTAACTTCTACCGATTCATCGAATTCATACCCATTTCAGTCATATCCACAGTTCGAACCACCATCATCGAATTCATCAAAGGTTAAGGGTTACTTTAGGTAAAAGACATTTTTTTATTTTTTATTTTTTGGGTGAAATATCCATTTTGGCTAAATGAAGTATTTTTCTGTTTTTGGCTATATAAAAAATGATATCTAAAGCTAAGAATCTATTTCACCTGGGAATTTTCTGTTTTGGTCTTTTTGACCAATTTTGTGTATCTGATTTTACATGTCTTTCTTTTTGGGGAATTGTTGTTTTAAGGCTATTTGACCAATTTTGTGTATTTATTTCTCCCTACAATATATAAATAATGGCTTCTTTCATGTCTCTATCAGAGACTAAGAGGGAAGAAAGGGAGAATTTAATAAGAGGCAGAGCGTTAGGTTTGATCTTCTAGTAAAACACTGAAAACCGAAAACAAACCCGTTTTGTATATGAAATCCAAGATAGACTGAGAGGTCGGCTCGCCTTGCGTTTTTCAACATGATGCATCGCAAAAGGGAGTCACCCCGAAACAGTTATCTGTGGTTGCGTCTCATGATGATATGACTTATTTTCATGTCGGCTAGCCGGCCTAACTTTTAAAAAAAAAAAATCCTGGTTGAGGTGCAGACTGTGCAAGGGGAGCACACAGGCAGATTAGAAATTTCTTGGTGATTTCCGAACCTAGTTCTTTTATTTTTCCCAATAACCCAGTTACAAGTTTCTCCAATGGTCACACCACTGGACTGGGTTTCACAAGTTCGTAGGTTGTGGTAATCTCACCATGAACGCCATGATATAGGCCCAGAAGACGACTCACCTCATTCTTTTAGCACGATGCTTCGCTAAGAGGGTACCGCCCACCATAATGTCTTTTATGTTTCACTTTTGATTTAATCCTTGGCGCTTTCCACACCATGGGATCATTTTTGTTGGCATGGGAAGAGGCCGTAATACCAACTTCCTTGTGGGATCTTGGGTTCACTAGTTCGCAAGTTGAAGTCTCGATAAGTGTTAATCAGGCTTGTCGTTCTCCTCGTAAGACAGAGAGCCAACAAGCTTATGATAACCAACCACCTGTGGGAATTTCCCAACATACTACAGAAAGGAGTGAGAGAGAGATTGAAAACACACAAAAATAAGGACTACATTTTGATTAAACTTACTCTCCATATTTTCATTGATAAAAATCTCCTTTAAATAGGATTTATATAAAACTGGAAACACTATCCCACTAACATTAAATTCCTAAGTTTTAGACATTATTCTTCACATTAAAACACGTCTAACTACTCCTAAATATTTGGATCAAGCTCACCATTTTCACACGTCCAAAATATAACACGTCCACCGGCTCCTAATTATTAGGATTAATTCCTAATTTTTCTAAGACCAAATCACTTAATCAAAATTAACAAATAACCTGACTAATTTGAATTTTAAGTTCTAACATACTACACCTGTTTGAATTACAATTCCAACACCTTCCCTTAATTCAAACGTGTTTAATTCGTTAGTGTCTTCATCATAGCATAATCCACCATCATCATCATAAATCAGCAACATCATTGATTATTTTGTCACCATCATCATCATCATCGTCGTCATAAAATCATCGTCGTCACGATCTTCATCATCATCATTATCATCATTATTAGTCGATTATCATTTCAACTAACCTAACATATGCAAATTAAATATTTGCACCTTCATATACCTTTTTTTTCAAGCAGAACATCAAACACCCGCATGACAGAAAAATTGAATCAATTTTTTTGAACACAATTTTAGAACATCTCTACATAATTTGAACACAAAATCCTTTCTTCGTAACAATTTTCCATCATCAAATTCATTTTTTTTCTTCACCAGAAATTTCTTCATCATAATAATATCTCTTCTTCACTCATAAACTAAACAAACATCAAATAAATCAATTTTTTTTTAAAAAAAAAAAAACTCATTTTCTTGGCAACTCTCTCTCAAATAACCTCTCTGCCCCAGCTCTAATACCATGTGGGAATTTCCCAACATAAGAGGAGTGAGAGACAGAGATTGAACACACACAAAAATCAGAACTACATTTTGATTAAACTTACTCTCCATATTTTCATTGATAAATAGGATTTATATAAAACTGGAAACACTATCCCAGTAACATTAAATTCCTAAGTTTTAGCCATTATTCTTCACATTAAAACACGTTTAACTACTCCTAAATATTTGGATCAAGCTCACCATTTTCACACGTCCAAAATATAACACGCCCAACAGCTCCTAATTATTAGGATTAATTCCTAATTTTTCTAAGATCAAATCACTTAATCAAAATTAACAAATAACCTGACTAATTTAAATTTTAAGTTCTAAGAGCAAGCTGCAGTGGTGCGACCATAACCAAAGAGCAAAGAGCAAAAAAAAACTAAAATTTGGGTTTAGTCCGTGTTGTAATTATGTGATGGAGGAGACTAAAATTTGGTGGGCGCAACTTTGAGTTACGCCCAATCGGGCGCAATTCCAAATCTCGTCCCATTTCTTTTTTATTATTGTTGGGGCGCAACTCAAAGTTGCGCCCAATTTTTTTTTTTTGTTTATTATTGTTGGGGCGCAACTCAAAGTTGCGCCCAATTTTTTTTTTTTTTTTTTATTATTGTTGGGGCGCAACTTCAATTTACGCCCGACTAAAGACCAGACTAAAGACTAAATATGGTCTGGGTTTTGGTTATAGTCCGGTCTTTGGTCTTTACTCCGTCTCCACTGCGTCTGTTTTTTACAAAAAAATTTGGTTATACTCCACGACTGTGGATGCTCTAACATACCACACGTATTTGGATTACAATTCCAACACCACCACTCATATGCCAAGATGTTTTATCCATCAAACAACAACCTTCTAAAGTAGAACTAACAACTTAAACCAATTAAGGAAAGAAAAGCACGAGCACACGAGACACATCACCCAGGTGTACACGTATTGCGTGCAGTTTCTAGTAAAACACCAATGTACAAAAATACTCTTCATCTCGTATGCATAAAAAGTTCATTCAATTTCATCGGTTATATTTCTTCGATCGAAAGTCATGAGTTTTTGTTTGTTGGCTCCCCACCACGTGTGGCCATCTAGTCTATACTTCTTGTAATCTATTTTTTCTACTTTACCGTTTATGGACAACGTCATTAATGATATGCTTCATCTTAATTTTTCAGTTCAATACATACAACATCACAACCTCTTCACACAGAGTTAATTGGTGGTCCATTTTTGGATCTAACAATTAGAAATTATGTGAGAGGGTTGTTTTAGTGTTATCTAAAATATTGTATGTCTAGAATTTTTGTTAAATTAATTTTGAATTTTGCTTTTTATTATGACATGGGCCCAATAATCTAGTTTTCTTTAATTTATTTTTTAGACTGAATTGTTCGATTTTTGCAAATTAGATTAAGATGTCTCACCGTAATAGATAAACAAAAAGCATTAGCAAACAAAAACATGTTGCAAAAACTTGTTGGATGTTTTCAAAAATGTTTGCGGTTACGAAAGGAGGGTCCACGAGTGCGGAAGCCGCCTAGACAAATTCTTTTTCTCACCGTTTTGAATTTGAAAACCTAATTGGGTTTTTCAGAAAATTCTACAGACGTGTCTCTTCCCTTTTGGTGTCTTTTCCATGAGACACCATTACACTGTTTGACCCTTAGACTGGGTCTAGTGGTGCTTCCCAGCCACTTCCCAAACCCCTTACATATCAGCCTGGGAAGGGCCTGGGTCTTGCGGTTTTTCCCAGAGACTTCCTGGGACGACTAATCGTTAGCCGTTCTAACTCTAAAAAACGGGCATTGATCAGCCGTTCTCCAAATAACGATCACTAATCGACCTTTTTAAAGGAAACAGTTAATGGTTAACCGTTTTCCTTATCTTGACCGGTCAAAATCGATTGAACCGGCTAACCATTTACCGTTCCCTTTTTAAGCAAAAGTTCCAAGAAGAACGAACACAGTTCATTCCTCCTTCATCCTGTTCTTGTTCTTCCCCTCTCCTTTCTTCCTTCTCTTCTCTACCAAAACTAAATAACCAAATAAACATCACCTACACAATTTCAGGATTTGGGTTTGTTGAGGAAGCTCTTATTGAAAGTGGGGGTTATTTTTGAGGAGGTTAATCATCTCAATAATCAAAGGTAATCCAATAAACTTAAAACCCTAATTTTTTTATTTTTTTTTTCAATTGAAAAGATTTTCATTAATTATTTGTTGAATACCATAAATTCAATTAATTTTACAACCATGTGAAGACTTGAATTTGTTTAAGATTGTTAATTTTAGGGACTTTACTTAGTATGTCTAATTCTATAGGTTATTTACAAGTTATATGATTTGGTGTGATGGAAAATGAGATAATTTAGATTGTATGTCTAATTGTATATGTAATTTACACGTTATAGATATTATTATGGTCATAAAACGCTGCACTTTAGTTGGGATTCATTTTCAAATGTCAACGTTACTTGAATTGTTGTGTTAAGTTTGTTAGATGTCAATTTTGACACCATTTTATTGTCACTCTGGTGTTGTTGTTGATTGAAGAATGTCTTTAAGGAGATATATGTCAATCAAATTGGGGGTTCATCTGGCCGATGATTCAGATGACGAAGATACAAATCAAAATCTTCTCATGCTATATCAATGTATGCTGCAACATACTCATAATTTGTATCAACCCGTTCCAACCCAAGTGACGAAGAGAGAATCAATCAATAGAAATCGTGCCGAAGCGGATGCAAGGTTGATGCAGGATTATTTCAATGATGGTTGGACTTGGGGACCGACAAAGTTCCATGGACGTTTAGGTATGTATCGACCCATTTTCTTAAAGATTATGCACAAAATATGTGAGGTTGACCCTGACTTTCGACAAAGAAAAGATGCTGCAAGAATTCTAGGTCATATCCCACACATGAAAATGTATGCCGTAATGATGTATATTTGTAAAGGTATCCCACCCGATAGCATTGATGATTATACCCGTATGGCTGCTTCTACTATTTACTATTATATTATTAAGAAGTTCTCGTGATGCAATTATGTTTGGGTTTAATGCGGAATACATAAGACGTCCAACTGTGAATGATATCAAGTGGTGATGAAGGAAAACGCAGCTAGAGGCTTTCCCAGAATGCTTGGTAGCCTGGATGTATGCATTGGGGTTGGAGGGTGTGTCCGATGGACAAGGAACACACACAAAGCCACAAAAGTTATCCCACTGTGTTCTTGAGGCGGTTGCTTCATACGATAGGTGGTTTTGGCATGGGTATTTTGGAGTGGGTGGATCAAGCAATGATCTTAATGTTTTGAAGTCCTCTAATTTGTTTGATGAAAATCTCAATGGTATTGCACCACCTTGTCATTATACTATCAATGGGAACCAGTACACGCAGGGGTATTATTTAGTGGATGGAATTTATAAGAGTTACTCTGTGTTAGTCCAAGCTTACGGCGCACCCAGTGGTATTCCAATTCTCGAGTTATCTAACAAATATCAAATGGCAAAGAAGAAAGATGTGGAACGGGCATTTGGGACACTACAAAGTAAATTTAGGATCCTTTACCATAGATGTAACTACTGGGAAAAGCAAGATATTAAATCGATCATGAGAACCTGCTTGATATTGCATAATATCGTTGTAGAGGATGAACATCGTGACCCGGAGTGGAAATATGTGCCAGACCCACCTCATGCACCTATAGTCGGATACTTGAGGCAGACAAGCGAGTCATTACAAAACCCAGTTCTTCGGGAGAGACTTCGTACGGATCTTGCAACTCATATATGGGAACGACATGGTCAAGGTCTACGGGATGGTGAAACGCCTGGAGATGCGATAGACAACGAGCTGGATTCGGGAGAAGACACAAACGAGGTTGATGTTGATCAAGACCACTACGACCCAGAACAAGTTATTTTGGGCTCCGATTAAGAATGATTTTATTATATGTTTTTTTATTTATGTGAGCGGTGAGACATGGTTACTACAAATTCAAATTTAAATTTAAGTTAACATAAACATTACATTTGCAGGAAAATATTAAAAACATTACATTTGGAGGTATTCAGAAAAACATTACATTTACAGGAAATAAGAAAATACATTACATTTGTTAAATAACACAACCTAGAAACACACAACGATAAGATAACCTATAAAATAAGCATATTATATTCTCTAAATAACTTGGTAGATTATAAGATATGTTCTAGATTGATATGCAAATGCACTCAAAATATATGGTTAACGCTTGAGTGACGAAATGTTCCCCTTCCTTCCTCAGTAAACTTAACTCTGGCTAACATTACGTCATTACCTGCTTCGCGTAGACAGTTCCTAAAACCATGCAATTCATCTTAAGGAAAGCTAGGCGACACCGAAGAGCATTCGCGGATCTTTGGGTCACACCCCCTCCTGAATGAAACTCGACCGACATATCATTCCAAAAAGCTTCAGCTTGGATATCTAAAAAATCTGGTCGATCTACTATAGTGCAAAAGCTTCTCACAAGTTCAATATCTTCTTGTTCACTAAAATTAACCATTATTTTTCTACAAACAAACAAAAATTAATAAAATGTAAACCAAAAAATTTGATAAATCGAACTTTGAAACTTGAGTAGTGAATTTTTCGATTTATATTTGATGGTAGTGAAGTAAACCTCAGCTCCTGGTATATATAATGGTTTCAAATTTGAACTATTGACAAAAACGGTTAATTGTTAGCCGTTATTAAAGATAACCGTTAGATTTATAAGACCGTTGATGATCTAACGATAGCCAAAGTAAAACGGCTAGCCATTAACCGTTTAAACGGTCGATTGTTAGCCGTTAACATTCTAGTCCGTTAGATCTGCAACGGCTTGAATGATCATGCGGACAGAAATCAAAAACGGCTAATCATAAACCATTTTTATCCAACGGTTATTTTTTCAAAAAAATCACACCAATCCAATCTAGCCATCATATTACTACACTCAGCTCAAAATCACTTCAAAATCTTATATCTCTTTGCAATTATTTTATATTTTGGTTTTATTTATTGTACTTGTTCGAAAACATAATGGTTAATTTTACACGAGCAGAAGATTTGGCAATTGTAAAGGCTTATGTTATGTTTGCAACGGATTCAGTAGTCGGTAGGTATCAAGATTCAGAAACTTTCTGGGATAAAATCGAACCGGAATACCACCGTACTTTTGGCACTCGTACAAACCGGACTCGGAAAGCGCTTCAAAGCGAGAATGAGTGCCATCAAATCAGATCGCGAAGATTTGTTTTGCAATAGTGGCGCTTTTCTCAAGAACCCTTTGGTGGATGGCTGATGAACAAATAGTAAGTTTCCTCATACAAACAACGTTATTAATTTTAATTTCATTTCATATGATAATATAAATACCGTGATTTACTTCATTGACACCTTCTCAATATATGGCTGCACTACATAGAATCAAGAATGAAGTTTGTTGAAGGAAGGGGTGGAAAACCTTGGAAACATGACGCGGTTTTTGCTGTTTTAAGGCAGCATGTTGAAGGTTGCGACCCGGAGAATTTAAGGTCCCATTATGGTGAACCTAGTGAGTCCACCCCGATTCCTATGGTTGTTCCAGAAAGTGAAGATGGTGATGTGACAGATAAAACAACGGAAACCCAAACACAAACACGTTTTTTTTGCAAAAGATAAAGCCATGGGACTTAGCAGAGACAAGGCTAAGATGGAAAATTCCATGGCTAAAGTTGCAGAACTAGGCTGCAGGAACAACATGATTCAGTATTTTGAGAAGAAGGATGCAGCCAAACATGAAGAAAAATTAGCTGAAAATGAGTTAATGCGCCAGGTAGTTGAAAATGGGACAAGGGATACCTTGGCGAGAGAGAAAAAAACCCACAATGAAGAAATGTCCATTAGGCATAAAGATATGGAAATATTATTAACGGATGTGGAAAAGCTGGCTGAATGGAAGAAATATGCAGTAACAAAGATGCAAGAGGAAATATGTACCCGGTTGGGATACGATCCTCGTAATTAGTTATTTAATTGACTTGCTTAATATGGTTAGTTGGTTTTCTTGGTTATTAGTTGCTTTGTTTAATGGTTAATTAGTTGTCCAGGTTATTAGTTAATTAGTGGTGTTGTTAATTAGTTGTGATTTTAATTTCGAGATGCTTTTATATATTTAATTAGAGTGTTTGTTAACTTTAATCTTTTTGTATCCATTTGATTTTTGAATTTAAGACTATTCAGCTTATTAAAAAAAATGTTCGCACTGATATATTCATTCAAGATTATAACAAGGTACAACATCTTTCAATTGCTCATACAATGCATCAAATTTAAAAGGTTTCTTCTTGTCTTCACGGGGTATGCTCGATCCGAGCTCTCATTTTCGAAAAAAAAAAGAAAACATTAACATGATAACTTAACATAAAATATTTGACATTAGAGTACATAGTTAATCAACTTGTTAACTAGTTTTATTATATCCTTACTCGAACTTCGAAGGACAATGATGCATGCTTCAAGTTGATGTCAAACAGAATAGTAACAAAGGTTTGGATTTCAGTATTAATTAGGTTGAATCTGTTTGTTACTGACTTCTTTGTTCTTCTATTGTCGTTTCGGTAATATCTTCAAAATTTTGGAAAACGTGTTTCCAAAATTCAGTTGATTCATTGACTTCTTCAGGGATTGTGCCTCGATTAGTTTCTAAAATCCATGCTTCCACAACACCGACATCTTCTTCATTACTAAACCTCATCACTAATATTTTTTTACAAAACTTACTAGAACTTTTACTTTCAAAACTTGCATATGGAATGAAGGTATGGTATTTGTGATCCAATTTAGGGGATTTTTATAAAAAAGTAAAAAATGTTACCATACTATTTGTGATTTGATGAGTCTTAACACAAGTACATGTCTTTATTTGGAAAAGTAGTCGACTAAATAGGTGACAACAAAACATACTGAAGATTCAAATAATCCAAATACATTATGACAAAGCTCAAGTTGCACTTAACTAGAATACTATATGGACATGTATAAAAGTGAATGAAAATAAAATCAAGAACAGATAAGTCGAAATAATTGATATGAGTTGATATGTCGAGAGATGAAAAAGACATTGATCCGTCAACTCAATTTCCGAGTCTTTAATAAATTAATGAGTGAATCAACGAAACCAACAACTGGTGATAAGAAAACTCACTTACAGATTCGCAAATAGTTTTATAAATTTATGAGTGATATCACTAAACCGACAACTGGTGATAAGAAAAATCGACCCGACAAATTCGCAAATAGTTTTATAAATTTATGAGTGATATGACTCAACCGACAACTGGTGATAAGAAAACTCAACCCGACATACATGCATCAGTAAAAAAAGTGACCACACTAGACCCCAATAACAGTAGTAAGATTTGAAAATTGAGATACCAAAAAGACAGGCAATGTACTATAAATAATGTTTCTCTATACCATAACAACACAACCAAATTATCAACACCTTAAAAAAACTAGATATATCTTCTCTTCAATTCTCATCACATCCTTTTATTAGTTTAGTAGTCATGGTCGCCAGATTCACCCCTCTTGAAGATGCAGCTATCATCCAGTCTTGGATTAATGTCTTTGTTGCTGAAGGAGAAACAAGAAATATTGTTTCAGGGGTCAATTTATGGGAGCTTGTGGTTCTACGTTTAACGGTTAGGAACAGAAACCCACACCAGAGAAAGGTTAAGCTGTACCTAAGTTTTTTGGTTCCACTTTTAAGAAACATGCCTTACGGATGAACAATGAACGAATGTGTAAGTGTACTAATTTTGGAATAACATAGTTTTAATAACACAATTTTAATATTTGGTTGTATAATATTGGAACTTCATTCGAAACATAAATACGAAGCTGCAACCGGTAAAGCATTCCAATTATACAAATGTTATTTATTCCTTAAGTAGAGGTTGCCTGAAGAATACGATCCCGATATATTATGCCATGAAGAGGGTCAAGATGATGACGAAGATTAGTTCGGCTGCTCCAACACTATAGATTTTGTGGGTACATCTATAGCAAACCCTCCCGAGACTAAAATCGGCCATTAGGGACGCCTAAAGGTTTAAATGGTTGCTGCACCGACCACTACAAGAAAATGGGCATCTAGTGACAAATATTTTTGTCACTGAACTACCTTGTTTAGTCGCCAAATAAAATTTGTAACAATTTTTTTTTTGTCGTCTAATCATCGTCGTGGAAACTTCTTTTGGTCGCGGAAGATAATTTCGGTGACACCAAATATTATGTCGTTGTATATGCCTTTCAATGACTAACGTAAATTGTCTTCAAAGTACAAAATTAACTTCAAAAAATTAGGACATCAAAAGTAATTTTGGCGATTAATTTTTTTTCTCATTAAATAGTTTCATGACAATTTAGTTTTGTCTCAATAATAAGTTCCAGAGACAAAGTATTTTGTACAGTAAACCATACTTTACCAACAAGTGTGTTTGTCTCTAAAGAGAGCTTTGGATGATCGCCGCTGCCGTCTCTAAAGATGTTTTTTGAGACAAATAATTTATCCAGTAATAATTAGTTTTATAGACAATGAAAATTGGTCCCCAAATAAGTTTTATCGACTAATGTATTTAGTATGCAAAGCTAAATTATGTAGACAAAAAAGTTGGTCTCGAAATAAAAAGAAATAATGACAAAAAAATGTTGTTCCAGTTTTTTGGTTTTTAGAGTCTGATATATTTGCCGCTGATAAAACTTTCAAAGACAAATGCGTTTGTCCCGTAATAAGAAATTTCCTACACAAATATTGTTTGTGCATAAAGAAAAATTTTCAGGGATGAAACATATCGCCTCTAAAATTATCCTAAGGAGACTATAATGTTTGTCATTGAAAAAAATTTTCATTACAAAGAATTTGCTGTCAGAGTAAATAGTTTTAGAAACAACTATAGTTTTTCTCCAAATATTAAACTTGGTGACTAATATATTGCATGTGACAAGAAGGAAAGGCAGATCTGTTTTTTTTTGTCTCCAAATAATCTTTTTAGGTGAGGAAAAAGTTTTGTTTTAATTTCTATTTCGAGACTAGTAGATTTGCTATGAAAAATGATAAACCTGACAAAATTCATTTTTCCATTCATCATATAAAATATGAAAATAATATTAGAACGGAAAACCATTTAAGCAAAATATTATACCAACAACTTAAGCAAGTAACAATACTCATGGTCTGCTAATTGAACTATTCAAAAGATGACCCTTCGGCTGCTAATTAAACTACCCAAAATACAGCCCTTTGAAATACGGAGTACTAAAAAAAAACTAAGGAAAACTAATACTTGTGTAACTTCAACTAAAAAAAAAACGAGCAATATAAAACTAAGCACTAAACAACTTCCTCGGATCTTCATTGGTGAGCAACAGCTGGATCAAGAACCATATTGAGTACATGCTGCCCGAAAGTTGCATTGAATCCCTCGGTTTGTTCCATTTTCTCTATGTATAGCTTGATTTTTTCGTCCCGTAACGTATGCCCTTGAAGCCTTTGTCGTCCCTTGAACTTGATAATGAATCCCCTTGAGGCCTTAAAATTCTCTTGATGATTGCCGCGTTTCTGAAATTTAAGAAAAGAATTGAAATTAGTACCTGAAAAATGATTAAAATATATACGTCACTTATCCTAAGTATGTAACCTATTACGTCACCTTAATATTCTCTATACTCTCCATAGCAAAGAGGTCACACAAACTTGACCAATTTGCCGGTGAGATGTTCCCAAAAGGATTACCACGTGCTTCTTCAATAGTTGCATAGCTTTTGAAATGCATCGGCATCTTATGCTTAAAGCAGGCATATCCCTTTGACATACGATAATTCGGGAATCTCTTAACAGATGGTATGGTGGTGTCTAATATGAAATTATCCTACAACATCATGACCAATAAGAGTTGAGAATCACATATTTATTTCAAACGTCAATCAAGAAAGACCATAAAGATAATTTTGCTTTACTGGGGATACCTTTAATTGTTCTATTAACATCTCCCTATCTTGGAGGGGAATTTTTGTCCATGACTTATATCCCAAAGGAGCGAAAGAATGAATAATCGTATCACATTCACCGGCTAAATGGAACTATTTTTGTTTGCGGCAAAAAAAACACGATAGCATTGACGTTTAATTTCTCGCCTAATGTTTATATCGTGGCGAAGTATTTTAGACGCCAAAAGACTATGGCGACAAAGTTTCGTCCCGTCGCAGTTAAAAGTTACTAACGACCGATGGATATTGTCACCCTATATATATTTAACGAGAAAACGAAATAGTGGTTACAAATTATTTTTTTGCGACGAGCATTTATCATTGTCAGTATAAGTAAAATTGGTGGCTGGCGAAATTCTCGCCGAACAAATCATCAGCGACGGAGGAAATCACGACAAGTTTTGGTTGTCATCTATGCTTTCGGTGACAATTGCAAAGACAAAAAAGATATTTTGTCGCAAAAATAATATTTATACCAACATTTTTGATATTGGTCACAAGTGAATATGTTTCATGACTAAAAGAACTTTGATGGGAAAACATTTGTCACTAAAGGCCCATTTTCTTGTAGTGTTAAGAGAAGGGGGTCGAGACTTTGGGGGGTCGATACGGAGGATTGGGAGCGCTCACAGAGCCGAAGAAACGAAGTGCAGGAAAGCTTCCCGCTGCTGCTGAAGAAGAAGGAGAAGGGTTGCAGACGACACTAAAGAAGTGTCGTTCTCAAGAACACGAAGAACGGACTAACAGAGGCAGTCTTATTTAAACAGCACAAAAGAAGTATCGTTGTTCATCATTATAGATCACATACATCATAAGCTTGTCATATTTTCTCTGTAACAGTTCACCACCCGTTATAAGAGCTGTTTGTAACGCCAATACAGTGTTGCAAACTGTCTGCTTTATTAGTTTTCTCTTGTTTTTCACCTATTTGAGCTATGAACAATTATTTTGAGCACATGATTAATATGAGGAGCTAAACCCCAACACTGGGATGACGGAGGAAGCCATATTTCATGCGTGTGGTAATTATATTTAATTCTTTCATGACTTTTTGCATGGATTGTTAATTGTGTTATGGTTTTTATTGAATGGTTGTGATTTCAATTGATGGGTTATACTTAGGTTAAGTCTTTTGATATCCCATGCTTTAGATATACAGTCGTTGCTTTTGAAAAATCTACCTTGGCAAAACATAGAGTCAATATTTTATTATTCGAGCAATAATTGTCTAGAATAAATATAGGAATCGCATGAATGAATTTTATGGTGGAATCCCGAGTCCTAGTACCTCTCGATATTTGTGACAACCTTTGTATATATTTTCTATTATTAAATTCATAAATCAAATCTTTACAAGCCCGAGTTGAACGAACTTTTACTACCACTTTCTACAACAACATACAAATCACATCTGCGTGCAACATGTGTGCCTGGCATGTGCGTCGGGCATGCGTGTCTGGTAAGCACGTATGGCATGTGTGTCTGGTAAGCGTGCCTGGCATGTGCATCTGGTATTGTCTTGGACGCGGACTGTTGGCGCTGGAACTTTGGCTACCAAGCGGTGATGATAGCGTTGGTGGCTTCAGTCCGTGGGATGGTGGAAACAGTACTTGAAAGGCTTGCCGGGTGGATCACGGAATGCTGGTGTTAGCGGTAACGTGGTAGCAATAAAGTGGGCAAGCATATTCCAGCTATGTACTCCAGTGTTTCTCTTTTAATTTGTTTTCTTGTTGGTGCAAACCCTAGACATAGGTATGCTTTCCATAAATCTGTAAAAATATTTTTCTTCTGAACGAATGTAAACCCCAGCCATGGGTATGCCTTTCATAAACTTGTGAAAATACTTCATCATAAACAATGCCTCTTCGAATACCACCGTAGTAACGTCGGCTACCTCATGAATAGTAACGGGTAATCATTATTATGCAAAGTAGGCGCGTACGGGTAGGTGATTTTTTTTTTTTTGAAAGGCAAACAAAGCGCCTGGTTCATGATTCGTTTTTTTTTTTTTTTTTTTTTTTTTTTTGATCTCGCTAATGTACGAATTGGAAGTGTAAATAACAAATCATACGGGAAAGTTGTGAAACCGTGAATATTGCATGATGATGGAAAGCATGGGAACAATATGGCTATCGGTTTTTATTATCTCTGTAAAGATTTGAAGTAGTAGACCATGTATTTTTTCTAGGCAAGACTTACTCGGTTTTCTGGATCTCCTGACGAAAAATAAATCTTCCAGGTGTAAGTCCGAGTTTTGTGGGAAGCACCGCCGTGATGTGGAAAATCCCTAGTCGTTTCTGAGTCACTTGATAATCGATTCGTCGATCCCTGGGTGGATCGTTTGCTTTTAACCTCTGGGAAGTCCCCAGTCGCCCCTTGCGGTGTCATGACTGGTAATCGGGTCGTCCGGTAACTGAGTCAACAAGCGGATCGCCTGCTTCTACCATCTTGATGTCTGGGTCGAAGCATGAGATCGATAGTCGAAGATTGACATTGTAACCGAAGATCAACCTCCCACTGTGGTCGCCAATTGTTTGTGGGTGAAAATGGTTTCTGCTGATTTCGGTAATTTCGGGTGTGTGGTTGAGAAACGAATTTAAACCCTAAACAATGTACTGCAAGGGAGTACTTTAGATTCGAGAGATCAATCTGTACAAGTCCGGCCTAAACCAAGAAATGGCAATTGTAGACTTGCTTCGGTCATAAAGTGGAGGAGAATGGGTTGGTTTTGGGGAGGGAAGCAAGGAAAGTGATGAGACCAGAATAGTTGATTCTGGAAGAGTAGTTGTGTTACGACTTGTATCAGAATGTGGGAAGCTAACATATGAAAAGCTAGCAAACGTTTTATGAGTGGTGTATGCTCCTGACTGAACTTGTTCTCCTTTGTGGAAATAGGTAAGACCTATTTATACAAGTCGGAGTGAAACGTACTCTGGTCTTATTAAGGAATGGAATAATGGGTGAGTAAATGAGAGGAGGTGGTAACCGTTAACGCATGGAATTCATGTTCCATAAAATAAAAGCGTTTCACCATTACTTCCTTATTTACTTAAACGCTTCATCCTTATTACACTTTCTTATTACGGACGTAGTGTACGCCGCACGCTGTAAACCGCCAAACCAAAACCCAAAGAAGATCCCCTAGTTTGTGGTTTGATGTCTCGAACGTTTTCATGAAAACATGTAACATGGTTGTTGCCTGGCAAGTCGAGCTTGGGAGACTTTCTAGCTTGGTGACCTTCAACGGTCGAGATTTTGTATCTTAAGCGGAAAGGTAGCTGTTGATCGTTGCATGCTTCCGTTTTTGATAGCTGTGTAGGGAAGGACAGCATGATGGCACGACAAAGTTGGCATGCCATTGGCATGACATGCCTTGGTGCGGTTTGGCGTGGCCAAACTAGGGTTTTGGGTCAAAGGTTACCATGCGTTGTCCAGTAACCTTGGACGGATAGGATTTGCTCCTAAGATTGAAGGGCGACCGTTGATGGCCGCAAGCCTTCGTTTTAGAAACCCTAATTAACTCCCTTTACTAGAATCGCTGTAGAATTCTCGTACGGACTCGGATTTTGACGGTCCGCCACTCAAATCGACCAGAAAAGAATTTCCTATATCCTCTCGCAGGGATATTTAGGTTTTGAACTCGTTCGGGAGGTGAAAACAGCCCGACAGTAAATCTCAGGTAGAATTCAGGAGGGAAGTTGCGAGCCCGAGGAAGCATAGTTTAGGCGCGGCCAAAATTAGGGTTTTGGCATTGGGCCAAACGTTACCATGCGTTGACTGGCGACCTTGGACGGCTAAGATTTGCATCTAAGGTGGAAGGGTGACCGTTGATTGTTGAACGCCTTCATTTTAGTGGCCGCATAGGGAAGACCATCATGGTGGCGTGGCATGTCGTGGGCATGGCATGCCTTGGCGCGGTTTGGGCGTGGCCAAACTTAGGATTTCGGGCCAAAGGTTACCATGCATTGTCTGGTAACCTTGTATGGCTAGGATTTGATCCTGGGATTGAAGGGGGACCGTTGATTGTCACACGCCTTCGTTTTAGTAGCCGCATAGGGAAGGCCAGCATGGTAGCACGGCTAGGTTAGCATGCCGTGGGCATGGCATGCCTTGGCGCGGTTTGAACGTGGCTAAACTTAGGATTTCGGGCCAAAGGTTACCATGCATTGTCTGGTAACCTTGGATGGCTAGGATTTGATCCTGGGATTGAAGGGGGACCGTTGATTGTCGCACGCCTTCGTTTTAGTAGCCGCATAAGGAAGGCCGGCATGGTGGCGCGGCTAGGTTGGCATGCCATGGGCATGACGTGCTTTGGCGCGGTTTGGGCGTGGCCAAACTTAGGATTTCGTGCCAAAGGTTACTATGCGTTGTCTAGTAACCTTGGATGGCTATGATTTGATCCTGGGATTGAAGGGGGGGGCCGTTGATTGTCGCAGGCCTTCGTTTTGGTATCCGCATAGGGAAGGCCATCATGGTGGCGCGGATAGGTTGGCATGCCGTGGGCATGGCATGCCATGGCGCGGTTTGGGCGTGGCCAAACTTAGGATTTCGGCCCAAAGGTTACCATGCAATGTCTGGTAACCTTGGATGGCTAGGATTTGATCCTGGGATTGAAGGGGGGCCGTTGATTGTCGTACGCCTTCATTTTAGTAGCCGCATAGGGAAGGCCAACATGGTGGCGCGACTAGGTTGGCATGCCTTGGCACGGTTTGGGCATGGCCAAACTAGGGTTTCGGGCCAAAGGTTACCATGCGTTTTCTGATAACTTTGTATGGCTAGGATTCGATCCTGGGATTGAAGGGCGGCCGTTGATTATCGCACGCCTTCGTTTTAGTAGCCGCATAGGGAAGGCCAGCATGGTGGCGCGGCTAGGTTGGCATGCCTTGGCGCGGTTTGGGCGTGGCTAAACTAGGGTTTCGGGCCAAAGGTTACCATGCGTTGTCTGGTAACCTTGGATGGCTAGGATTAGATCATGGGATTGAACGCGACCGTTGATTATCGCACGCCTTTGTTTTAGTATCCGCATATGGGAGGCCCGAATGGTGGCGCGGCTAGGTTGGCATGCCATTGGCATGGTGGGGTGCGGTTGGCTTGGCATGGCAGGGCCAAGGGATTGGCATGCCGTTTGGCACATGGTGCGCCTAGCATGGCTAGGTGTGTTTGGCTTTGCATGGTGGGGCCAAGGGATTGGCATGCCGTTTGGCACATGGTGCAGCTGGGATGGTTGGCATGCCTTGGTGCGGAGGTGTGGCTGGCACAGTTTTCCATTGGCACAGTGGTGCGGCTGGCATGGTTGGCATGCCTTGGCACGGAGGTGTGACTGGAAAGGTTTGCCATTGGCACAGTGGTGCGGCTGGCATGGTTGGCATTCCTTGGCGCGATAGCATGAGAATTTAGGGTTTGGTATAGGTGATGTCAGTTAGTGTTAAGGGTTCTGCCGTGGAACCTGACCCGTGAAAAAAAGGTACCCTGGTAATTCTTACGTAAGCATGCTGATTAATTTAATAAATGCGCTAATGGTCATAGTGACGCCATGTCAGGTGTATAGTTTTACGATTTCGACCCTAAGCTAAAAACCACCATCAACAACCCTAAACAATGTACTACAAGGGAGTACTTTAGATTCGAGAGATCAATCTGTACAAATCCGGACTAAACCAAGAAATGGACGTTCCAGACTTTCTTCGGTCACAAAGTGAAGGAGAAAGGTTGGTTTTGGAGAGGGAAGCGAAGAAAGGGTTGAGACCAGAATAGTTGATTCTGGAAGAGTAGTTATTTTACGACTTGTATCAGAAAGTGGGAAGCTAACAGATAGAGAGCTAGCAAATGTTTTCTGAGTGTTGTATGCTCCTAACCTGAACTTGTTGTTCGGTGGAAATAGGTAATGCCTATTTATACAAATCGAAGTGAAACGTACTCTGGTCTCATTAAGAAATGAAAAATGGGTGAGTAAATGGGAGGAGGTGGTAACCGATAACGCTTGGAATTGATGTTCCATAAAAGAAAGCGTTTCACCATTACTCCCTGTATTTACTAACCACCTTATCTTTATGCCACTTTCTTATAACAGGCGTAGTGTACGCCGCACGCTGTAAACTGGCAAACAATTACCCAAAGAGCATCCCCCAGTTTGTGACACGCGTTGATGTCTCGAGTGTTTTCGTGGAAAACATGTAGCACGTTGTTACTGTTTGGCAAGTTGATCTTGGGAGACTTGCCGGCTCGGTGGTGACCCTCGACGGTCGAGATTTTGCATCTTGAGAGGAATGGTAACCATTGATTATTGCAACCTTTCGCTTGGTAGCCAGCGGTATAAAAGCATGTCCGGCATGGCTTAGGCGTGGCCAAGCTAGTATTTTGTCGTTTAGCCAAAGGTGGCCATGCGTTAGTTGGTGACCTTGGACGGCTAAGAGCTGCATCTTAGATGGAAGGGTGGCCGTTGATTGTTGCAACCCTTCGTTAGGTAGCCAGCGGCATGAAAGCATGGCCGACATGGCTTTAACGTGATTAGGCGTAAGCTAGGATTTTGGCATTGGGCCAAAGGTGGCCATGCGGTAGCTGGTGACCTTGGACGGCTAAGATCTGCATCTTAGATGGAAGGGTGGTCGTTGATTGTTGCAACCCTTCGTTTGGTATCCAGCGGCATGAAATAATGGACGACATGGCTTTAACGTGATTAGGAGCTACTGGCAGTTGTGCGTCTCGGAAGGGAAGCGCTTGCGGCTTAGAAGGGAAGCGCTTGCGGCTTTGTCTAAATTAAGGTTTGGTATGTTGAAACCCTAATTAGCTCCCTTTACTAGAATCGATGTAGAATTCTCATACGGACTCGGATTTTGATGGTCTACCCCACCATTATCTACAAAAAAGAATTTCTTATCTCCCTCCGCTGGAATATTTAGGTTTTGAGCTCATTCGGGAGGTGAAAACAACCCGAAAGTAAAACTCAGGAAGAATTCAAGAGGGATGTTGGTAGCTAGCGGCATGGTGGCATGGCCGGCATGGCTTTGGCGTGGCCAAAACTATGGTATTGGGCCAAAGGTTACCATGCGTTGTTTGGAAACCTTGGACGGCTAGGATTCGCATCTAGGATGGAAGGGTAACCGTTGATCGTCGCACGCCTTCGTTTTGGTAGCCGCAATAGGGAAGGCCGACATGGTATGATGCGGCAAGGCGGTTGGCATGCCATTGGCACGTGTGGCATGGCATGCCTTGGCACGGTTTGGCGTGGCCAAAACTAGGGTTTTGGGCCAAAGGTTACCATGCGTTGTTTGGCGACCTTGGACGGCTAGGATTTTCATCTAGGATGGAAGGGTGGCCGTTGATCATCGCACGCCTTCGTTTTGGTATCCGCACAAGGGAAGGCGGTATGGTGGGGCCAGGGGTTTGGCACGAACAACTTGGCATGGTGGGGCCAAGGCAAGGTGCGGTTGGCTTGGCATGGTGGGGACAAGGGTTTGGCATGTCATTGGCGCAAGGTGCGGCTAGGTTGGTTGGCTTGGCATGGTGGGGCCAAGGGTTTGGCATGCTATTGACGCATGGTGCGGCTAGCATGGTTGGAGCCAAGGCTAGGTGCGGTTGGCTTGGCATGGTGGGGCCAAGGGTTTGGCATGCCATTGGCGTGTGGTGCGGCTAGTATGGTCGGCATGCCTTGGCGCGGCAGACGTGGCTGGCATGGTTTGCCATTGGCACAGTGGTGCGGCTGCATGGTTGGCATGCCTTGGCATGGTAGACGTGGCTGGCATGGTTTGCCATTGGCACAATGGTGCGTCTGGCATGGTTGGCATGCCTTGGCGCGGTAGACGTGGCTGGCATGGTTTGTCATTGGCACAGTAGTGCGGCTGGCATGGTTGGCATGACTTGGCGTGGAGACGTGGATGGCATGGTTTGCCATTGGCACAGTGGTGCGGCTGGCATGGTTGGCATGCCTTGGCGCGGAGACGTGGCTGACATGGTTTTCCATTGGCACGGTGGTGCGGATGGCATGGTTTGCATGCCTTGGCATGGAGACATGGCTGGCATGGTTTTCCATTGGCACGGTGGTGCGGCTGACATGGTTGGCATGACTTGGCGCGGAGGTGTGGCTGGCACGGCATGCCATTGGCACATGTGGTGTGGGAGTTAGGGTTTGGCCTATCGAAACCCTAATTAGTATTAAAAAAGGTACCCTGGTAATTTTCTCGCAGACATATTAAAGGGTTCAATAAATGCGCTTAGTGGAGACATTATTACTCAAGTTATCTGACGTCACTGTCTGACTAGGGTTTTACGATTTTAACCCTAAGCTAAAAACCACCATCATCAAAAGTGTACCAGCATGGGAGAAAGGGGAAAAAGATGAGCAGAAGGGCACTGTATCAGAATGAAGGGGGGGAGAGAGATGGCTCAACACGAGAGATACATCGAAGCCACGACAAGGGGAAACCAAGGAACCGGAGGTATGCTGCAAAACCACATCCATGATAAGGAATTTAAAGAGTCGCACAACAAAATGCTAAGGAGAACCTACAAGGGAGACAACGGAAACAACTACGCTGGAAATCAAGTTCATACCCCGAATCTGAAAGAAAGGGAAAGACAAAAGGAAAGATCATCTGTTGCATCTCACTTATCATGTGAAAACTATATGCCAAAGAACGACATCAAAAATGCCGAAATGAAGAAAGCAAACTATGTACCAATTCAAAGGAATCCTAAATATGAAGCAAAGTTCTTTCTATAAGCAAGCATACAGAAGGCGAAACAAAGTCTACGCGACAAAGTTACAAAATTTTCTCGTAAGACCTCAATATGGGGGAACAAGTTACTATTATAAAACCTCTAAATAGGGAGGTTGGGACTACGATTGTGGCATGTCAACTTAGTTCACGCGGTCGTGCAACGACGTTTTAGCACGATCGCGTAAGAGGCGACCATAAGCCCTAAAGCGCGCCACAATTGGGGCATCCTGGAGAAGTCACTATATTGGGGCGAAACAAAAGCCTATCTGCTGGAGGCCACTAAGAACAAACCACTTAGCGAAAAGTTCTCCGGTATGGGGTGTCAAAACATAGCTAGTGGAGATAGTATAAGGCCTGACATGGTTATGCACTCGGTCCAAAGAAACCCCACTTAGGGTGTGATTTTCATACCCACTAGAGACTTAGGCGAAAAGCATGGGGTCACGACAACACCGGTCGTTGCATAACTGGATGTGAGGAGCCCAACTGAAATGGTTAGGGGTGACCTCCTTGAAAGGGCGATTCAGGGGAAATATAAATGGACGACACCCTCCACTAGGGAGCTGAATTGTGTCAAAGACGACAATGTATTGAGGTTTTCTACTCACGGAGGTATCTAATTAAGGCCTGGTATATTTTCGCGAAATAACCCGAGGAGGTTAAAATACTAACACGGATAAGGGGAGATCGATGTCCAATAACTCGCAAGACCACATGGAACTGAGATTTCTTCGCCCAATGTTGAAGACCCTACCCAAGGAGACCAAGTGTCCTTTAAGTTCTCTATGTGGGGAGGCAATAAGACCTTACTTAGGAGGGAAATAAGACCTATAAAGTTCATACGAATTAATACCAGCAACTTAAGGAGCATCTTAAGGAACATGAAGGAAGCTGAGGCAATAATGATCGCGCCAGGACAACGAAGGGTCGTGTCAGGACAATGAAGGGTCGCGTTGAGGCAAACAAAAGATCGCATTAAAATACAAACAAGCGAAGGGCAGACACATCTTTGTTCAACTAAGTATTGATGAAACTCAAAACAAGTCTTAAGATTTACACATTAGCATGGCCACACGACCTAATTATTCACAAGGCATGGTATCTCAGTAAAACATTAAAATCACATAAACACATATTCATATCCTAGTGCACATATATAAACATCTACAGATCAAGAATAGAATTTACAAAGCTATAATCTTCCTTCAAAGATGGAAAGCAGAGGCAAGTATGGAGATGTTCAAATTTATATGCTTCCATCTCCTCAGTCAGATACCTTAAACACTATAAGACACATTTTCACGTAAAGGCACAGTCAGAAGAGTAACACAAAATATTGAACATTAATAAGGCATTTAGCCACATATGTACACTCGCTTTGTTTTTAAAATGATACCACATGAAGAAGAACACGGATCGAAAGTTATGTTATGCCCCCCAAGCTTGGGAACGCCAAAAAAAAACCATTTAACAAAAAGAAGAGTGTTTGAAAAAGAATACGATCAAAGGAAACCCAATCGCGAGAAGGGAAGTTACTTAGGAAGAATCTCCATCCTCGGGCTCGAAACGATGGGAACACCACCACCGAGAAAGCTAAGCGAGACCCTTGTAGATCCATCCCATGACCAACACCGGCTGACTTCATTAGCTTCACCTGCCCGACCTCCTCGGCAAACTCATCTTGAAAATCATCATCTTCCTCGCATATCGCTCGCCACCTGGATTGCTCTCCCTCGATAACCGCTTCCTTGTCGTTGGACCCGCGCTCTACAAACTTATCCTCAGACACGGGAATATCGGAAATTTCCTAGTAGGAAGATTGTTCTCGGTAGTGACATGATCGGCGGTATCCCCCGGAAACCTTATTGAATAATATTTGCGCCTCGTGATTAGCATTAGCAAGTTGGGCATTCTTGCGACGCTTCAACAATGCATACCTAGCCTCCATGACTTCTGTAGATGTAGAAAATCCTACCACTACATCCAATGAATCTCAAAACATGCATAGAGGAATCAAACAAAGAAGGGAGGTAGAAGAACACGAGATATACGTGGTTCGGTATGATTACCTACGTCCACGGGGGTTAAAGGATGATCTTATTGTAAAATTCAAGATTACAAGACGAGTGTTTCTCTCTCAATGCTCTATGTATGCTCTCTTTCCTCACTTCTTACTTGCCTTTCTAGCCTTATACGTGATTCATATTTATAGTTGTGGAATGGTGATACAACGATATTACAGTGTTAAGCCTAATACATCTTCCTTGATGTTCTCCTCGGGTATCTACCCGATGCTTCATCTGATCTTCCCTTCTGCCCGAGTTGAAGTACCTGGCCGAGTGGTAGCTTCATCCGATGTTGCTCGTCAAATGATGTTGACCGACGTCGCCTTTTAGGTTCCTAGCCGAGTTTTACTTTGACCGAGTCGTTCCCATCCCTTCACCTACTTTGTCGAGCATTTATTATCTTCGGACCCGAGGGTCGTCATATCGAGCTTTTTCTCCCCTTTCCCATCGATCTCTCGATTTGTCTTCATTCCTTATTTCTCGTGCCCGAGATCCAGTGGGGTTGATTTGGTGCTTTTTGGTACTTCGCTTCCTTCGGTACTCCCTCGACTGGGATGGCTCCACCTGTCCCTGTGGATTATTCACACCTACATTCATGCCCCTTCTTCCACTCGTGTAGTCGACACGTGGGGAAGAAACCGCCTCGTCTTCCCACGTCTTCGGTCATTCCGGGTTTCACGCCATGCTGTTCCCCACCTTCTTCAGTTACTGTAACCGGTTCACCTCCCTCGACGGTCATCACTGGTGAGGTTTATAAGTTCGTCCCCTAAACCTTATTTTCTTTTCTCACTTTCCTCTGCTAACTTCGTTCTCTTTTCTTTCTTTCCTCCCGTTTTCCTCCCTCCTCCTGTCATTAACTATTTTGTCACCGGGTTTCCCCCTTCCTTTCTCCACTATCCGGTGCCCCCTCTGTCCCTGCTACCGCTGCAACTTCCGGTTCCGGCCGTATTTCACCCCTCCTACCGCTTCTCCTGCTTGTTTTCATGGCGTCTTCAACTCCTTCGATGACGGAAAGAAGGTGTGTGAGTTATGTGTTTTCTGATGAAGACGGCGTATCACTCGATTCCCTGTTTGTTGTAGAGAGTCCTTCCAAGTATGATTCCCGTGCTCTAGATTCTATCTTTCCTGATTATCCTTCTTCGTTTTCTTGTAGGGCTGACAAGAGAGCTGTTAAGGACTTGTCGGACGAGCAATATGTTCAGCAGATGAAAGATGAGTTCGATCTTCATGGATATGACGTCAGGCTCTTGTCAGGCCAGAAGGGTGTTTTGAGGAAAGATGATGTTCTGGGATTTCCTCATTCGGCCGAGGCGACCATCGTCACCAGGGGTCAGCTAGAGCTCGGGCTGCGTTTCCCTCTTTATGATCCTAGCCGCCCGTTAAGTACGAGGCCCTTTCTAAGATTTGCCCGTGTCGCGCCTTGGCTCGGTGGAATGGCAACACCTTAGTATCTGTCCGAGTGGGAGAGGCGTGCCGAGGCGAGTGTGCTCCTACTACTTGGTCTACTTACGATTCTTCCCGGCGAGTGATTATACTCTGCCCGGCCCGGTGATAATTATCGGAGCGGGACCACTACCAATGGCGATCTCGCAAGGGTTTCTTTGCCGGTCCTCATCGCCATAAGACTCTTTCCGAAGGCGTTAGGAGACTTCTTTTGGACAAGGATCATGAGGGAAAGGGTTCCAATAGGCATGCTCGTCACACTAATGATACGGCTTGGGATCGGGTTCCGTTGGTTATTTCCGGTCCTCTTTTGAGCGGCAAGTTTCCTCCTCCGGCCGAGTTTTATCCTTTCTGGGTAGTCAATATTGATCGGGTAAGTGTATTTCCTTGTCTTTCTAGCTTGATTGATCGACTCGTGGGGTGATGTTTTAGTTTTGGTATTTTTCGGACTAAGTCGGGGTGTTCCTCTTTGGGTCTCTTGTTCATCGGAAAGAGATAGAATCGCGGGAGCCGAGGAGGAGACGGGGAAGGTAACAAATATACTTATTCATTTTTTTATTTGACGTACATGTACGTGCCCCTATTTGTTGCCTTGCATGGTTTCGACGTCGGCTCATGCAATAAGGCGAGGGTTAACAAGGTGGTGGCACTTCGGCGAAGGATGGTGAGGGTCCGATGATCGGCTACCTTTATCACACTTCACGAGGAAGTCGCCTCGAAGTCTTCGATGTTTCATCTACCCTTGTAGGTGAGAAGCCCAAGGGGAGGGGTAAGGAACCCAAGGAGAATGTTCTGCCGGGAGGAAAGCGTGCCCGGGAAGTAGGCGATGAAGGGATTGTTTCGCCGATGGCGTTGTGTATGTTATGTCGATGGTGATGATGATGAAGGTCTTTTTGATGAAGAGGATGATACCCCCGGTAATGAGGAGGAGTCGGGACGAGCGGAGAAGTCGGGTGGTGGTGATGCAAAGAATGTTGCTGTCGGAGGTGGATTGTCGGAGCCTCCTTCTTACGTGGTTCCTAATTCTGGCAGCAATACCTCCTTCACTATCTCGGGTCTTATGTGCAATTCTCTTGGGGCCCTTATTTCTCCGGACTTTGCCTCTCTTTCCGATGAGGAGAAGATCAATGCCGTTTCTTTGTATGAAGCTGGGCTGAAAAGTACCTTCGATCTGCTGGTGAGTTGAGTTGTTTGTGTGATGCCTTCTTGTTTGGAGGTGTGTTCTGACCACGACGATGTGTGTAGGATATCAACCGTTCGTTGCTAAATGCTGCCCTCCAGCACAGGGAGGTCGCCGAGAGAGAGGGTCTTTGTCTCATGTTGCAGCAAGAACGCGAGCTATCTCGGAAGTTGGAGAAGGAGTTGGCCGAAACCCAAGGTATTTATTTTACTTTTGATTAGTTATGATTGATCTTGTGGTGCCAATATCCTGAGATTAGTACTCCCTGCCTAGCCGAGTTTTCTAGTGCGGAGGCCGATACTGCCACGAGGTGTCGTTTGTTGAAGAGGGAAGCGAACATAGAACGGGATCATGTTTCGAACTTGCAACAGAGAATAGTTAATAAGGATGCTAAGATTGACCGTTTAGAGACCGATATTGAGGATCTTGGTCAAGCTGCATCGGTACGAGACTTTTGAGTATGTCCCCGAGGAAATTGATAATCTTAGGGCGGACTTAGCTCAGTGCCAAGGCATAGCCGCCGATAAAACATTGTTGGCTGACAACCTAGAGAGTCAATGTGGTCGATTGAGACTTCAGGTTCGAGAATTGCATGCAGATCGTCTCGGATCTTGGGAGAGAGGGATGCTACCGAGAAACGTGGCGAGAAGCCTTTGAGAAACTTAATGAGTCCAAAAAGGTTTCTGAGGAGTTGGAGTGGGTTCGCTCTCAATTGTCAGGTTTACAAATAGCCCATTCCCGACAGAGGGCCGAATGGAGCGATCACAAGAAGTACTGCCCCGCTAATGAGTTTAACGAACAACGATATTTAGAACTTTCTTCAAGGATATCTTCTCTCGAGTGTAGCCTTTTCGAGTCCGAAGAGACCATTAGGGTAGTTGCCCCTTTCTTTGGAAGGTGGTGTGCCTCGTATTGTGCTTTCCGCGTTGTTGCCTTAGTCTTTGTAGTTGTGTGACCGACTATTTTTGTTGTTTTGGCGACGAACGAAGAAAGCGGCGTCATTGGAGAAAGAGAATGCCTGATTGAAAGGGAGGGAGGCCGAGTTGCTCGAGCGGGTGGCCAGCTGCCGAGGCGGCCTCGAAGCAGCTGGCGCAAAATCTTACTGCCGAGAAGGCGAAATTTAATGAGGAGCTTGTCTCGAAGGTTAAAGCCGGTGTGAAGGCGAGTCTTTGGATAAGAAGCGGGCGATCTTTGCTTTGCTAAAAAAAGGCGACTCCGGGTCCGGTCCTTCTAAGGAGTGAACATGTATTTTGTAGCGCTGCGTCGCTTTCTTGCCCTTTCTCTTTGGGTTGTAATCCGTTCGAACACCTTTATTTTCTCGTAAGCTTTTAATGGGGTGCTGCGTCGCCGATTTGGTTGTTTTTCTTGCTATCGACACTGTTATGTTTGTTACTGTTCTTTATTTATGTTGATTTGATCGATTTACTTTTGCGACTTTGTTACATATGCCTGCATGGATAGGTAGGTTAGTCACAAATGCCATTTCTGTCGAACACGCTCAACAAGGAGGATCATTGGGCCCAATGCCATGTCCCGATTGAGGTATCTCATCACCGTCTTTCGAGATCTAGTGGAAGGGCAGTTGGTCTTTCCTAATTTCTATGGGATCGATATCCCAAGATGTTATCAATTAACTTTCTTGGGCAAGTCATTTCGACCACTTGCGAGGGGAGCAATGTTGATTGCTCGATTGCGGAGTACTCATGCCTCTACAATCGGCTCATGGTTTCCAACCTTGGGGCCCTTGGACTACCTCGGCACTTGCACACCGCCATCGCCCCGAGTTCGAATAGTCCGTCTTAGTGTAAGTCGCCCAAGCACTTGCACAATGCCATCGCCCGGGTTCGAAACGACCATTCAGACGCACTTGTCATATTTCCAACCCCATGTGGCTTTTTATGGAAATAAATGGCAAGATATCATACCTGGTTTCATGGATGATATAGTTTTAGTCGTGTAGCATTCCACGGTTGTGGTTCAGGTGTTCCATCCGGTTTCAATATCTTGTACGCCCCCTCTCCAACCTTTTGAACAATGGTGTAGGGTCCTCCCCATCGTGGTGCTAGTTTTCCGCCCTTTTTATCACGCTCATAATCAGGCGGATCTTCAGTACCAATTTCCCGGCTGAAAATCTCCGGGTCGAACCCGTTTGTTGTATTCTCATTTGGATTCTTCGTTGATAATTTTCCATTTTTGTAAGGCCATTTCTCTTGTCTCTTCTAGATCGTCGAGCTTAGCCGGGATGAGGTCTGTGAGATGTTTCGCCTCCATGCTTGATTACGGTGGTGGGTATCATCGCCTCGGTGGGAAGGATGGGTTCGGTCCCGTATGTCAACATGAAAGGTGATAGTCTGGTCGCCTCCCTGCGGGTTGTCCTATATGCCCATAAAACGTTGTAGAGTTCTTCGCACCATTCTCCATATTCCCCATCGAGCTTCTTCTTCATGTTGTCGGCGATAGTCTTGTTTGTGATCTCGGCCTGCCCATTGCTTTGGGGATACAAGGATGTGGACTTGCTTTTCCGGATGTTGTAGGTGTTAAACAACAGGTCAATATTTTTTCCCTGTAGCTGTTTCCCATTATCAGAGACGATTGCCGCCGGTACCCCAAAGCGACATATGATGTGTTCCCAGATGAATCGGAAGACATCTTTGTCCCGTATGTGTTTCAACGGAGCGGCCTCAACCCACTTAGTGAAGTAATCGGTGGCTACAATTAATTACTTCCTTTGGCCCGAACCGACATGCAATGGTCCCATGATATCGATTCCCCACTTTGCAAAAGACCAAGGGCTGATAACGGAATTTAATGTTACTGCCGGCGCATGTATCTTCTTTCCAAATTTCTGGCATTCGTCGCATATGAGGGCCATATGTTTTGCGTCCTCATTCATGTATGGACAGAAGTATCCCATGGTCTTAGCTCTTCTGCCGCTAGGCTTCGCCCGCTTTGTGGTTTCAAACATGCCCCATAGTGCAACTCATTGAGGATCGTATGCCCTTCTTCTTTACTTAAGCATCTTAGTAACGGTCCCAGGTATGATTTTCTGTAAAGGATGCCATCTCGAAGTTCATACGCGGCTGCTTTGCTTTTGATTTTGTTGATCTCGGGTCGCCCCTTAGGTAACTTTCCCGTTTCGAGGTATTCGTGAATCGGTTTCCTCCAGTCATCTGCCTGGTATTGGTCAGTGGTGGTTGCCGCGACGTGTGCGCCGATATCCACGGTCTCGGGTACCGAAGGCATTAGGACTCTCATAACTCTGATGCCGTCGACGCTTGGGTCTGTCAACATGGAGGCGATGTATGCCAGGGCGTCCGAGTGGCGATTGTCCTTCCTGCAGATGTGCCTGAACTTGATGCTCGGTATTTGACCGATGTAGAATTGGACGAGCTCCCAGTATTTTTGTAGAAGTGGGTCGTGTATGGCGTATCGCCCGCTAATTTGCCGGACAACTAGTTGTGAGTCGCTCGTGAGCCGTACCTCTTGGATTCCCATTTCCACTATCAAGCGCAAAGCATTCACTACCGCTTCATATTCCGTGACGTTGTTAGTTGCCTTAAACTCAAGCCTGAAGGAGTGGACCATCTTTTTCCCCTTCGGCGTCGTGAAGACCAATCCTAGACCCGAACCATCTTTATTAGATGACCCGTCCACGAAAACCTCCCATCGCGTCGGGCTGCATGGCTCAAGCAAATCAGATGGGTCCTCTCGATCTTCCTCCATCCCGGGTATGTCTTCTACCTCGTCTTCGTCGCTGAGGGGGAAGTCTGCCAAGAAATCGGCCACTGCCTGTGCTTTTACCGCTGTTCGCATTTCATAAACGATGTCGAACTGCTTTATTTGTGCACTCCACTTGGAGATCCGTCCCGATCTGGCTGCATTGTCGAGTACCGACTCTATGGAGGAATTTGTTAGCACTAGAATCTTATGGGTTTGGAAATACGTCCGAAGCTTCTGTGATGCAAACACCAGTGCTAATATTAGCTGCTCGATCCTGGTGTAGTTTCTCTCGGCTGGATTCATGGTCTTGCTTATGAAATATACCGGCTTCTCTTCCCCTTCTGCATTCTTAACTAGTACGGCGCTGATGGCGTGACTGGTTGCCCCGAGGTATAGTGTTAGTATGTCCTTGGGTTCGGGTCTCTGTAGCACTTTGGTAGGCTCGCGAGATGTTGCTTGATTTCGAAATGCTTCCTCGCACTCCTCTGTCCATTTAAACTTTTCCCCTTTCCGTAATGTCCCGAAGAAATCCTTGCACTTGTCGGAAGACCGAGAGATGAATCGCCCTAAGGCCGCCAAGTTCCCATTTAGGCGTTGCACGTCTTTAACTGTTACAAGCGATGGCATTTCCACGATGGCTCTGATTTTATCCGGGTCAGCCTCAATTCCTTTGTCGGTGATTATGTACCCTAAAAACTTGCTCGAGGTGACCCAAAAGATGCACTTGGCCGGATTTACCCTCATCTTGTACCTCCTCATGGTTTGAAATATGCCTCGGAGGTCGTCGATGTGATTGTTGGAAACCTTGCTTTTGACCAGCATATCGTCCACATATACCTCGATGGTGTCGTGTATTCTGTCTTCGAACATGTCTTCCACCAACCTTTGGTAAGTGGCGCCGGCGTTTCTCAACCCGAATGGCATTTTGGTGTAGCAACACAATCCTCTTGGTGTGAAGAAGGACGTGTGCTCTTGATCCTCGGGGGCCAGAGGTATTTGATTATACCCTGAATACCCGTACATGAGAGTAATCGCCTTATACCCGACAATGGACTCCACTAATTGGTCGATGCTGGGGAGAGGGAAGCTGTCCTTAGGGCATGCCTTGTTCAAATCACTATAGTCGATGCAAATACGTACGCCCCCATTCCTCTTGGGGACTATCACCATGTTAGATATCCATTGGGGGTATTGGGCTTTTCGAATGATTCCTGCTGCGTACAACTTCTTCAGCTCAGCCTCCACTGCCGGCTGTAATTCAGGTGCGATTCTCCTCATCTTTTTCCTCGATAGGTTTGAACTTGGGGTCTATCCGTAAGTGGTGCGAGCAGACTTCCGGGTCGATCCCTTCCATATCGTGCATTTGCCAAGCGAATATGTCCATGTTCTCCTTCAGAAGAGCTATCAACTGCTGGGATTGTTCGTTAGTTAAGAGAGACCCTATTCTCACTAATCTCGGCTCCTCCTCGGTACCTAGATTGACTTGTCGGGTCGGTTCTAGGGCCGAGAAGTTTGGCGTTGGTTCACCGACCGTTGTCGGCTCCTGTGATTGCTATAAGGTCTCTTTCTCCTCGGCTTCATAGGTAGCGATAGCTTGCGACATTACCCTTTCCAGCTCCTCTCCCGCTTCTGCCTCCTTAGACTTCTTCTTCTCTTGACGTTTCCTTGACCGTATCTCCTCATTCTGCTGGACGTCTATCTGCACGCACTGTCTTGCCGCCTGGGGGTCGCCTAACACTTCCACTACTCCTCGATACGACGGGAACCGCAATCTTTGATGATAGGCCGAGGCGACTCCCTTAATTCCCGCCAGCCAGGGCCGACCCAGGATTGCTTCATATGGTGACACAACATCAACCACGCAGAAGGTGGTGAGCGTGTCGAGGAATCCCTCCCCATCCGAGACCCGCAGGGTGACTTCTCCCTTTGGTACGGTCACCGTGCCGTTGAAGCCGTAAATTCGGTAAGTTGACGGGATCAGGATGTCATCGGACAATTCCATCCTTTTGAAAGTGTCATAGAACAGGACTTCGACTGAGCTGCCGCTATCCATGAGTATTCTTCGGACGCCCCATTCCTCAATCAGCAGAGTTATGACTAAGGGATCCCCGTGGGCCTGGACATTCATCGGGACATCTTTCGCCGAGAAGGTGATCGGCTGCATCATCCAAGGCTCCATGGGCAAGGTCTTGGCCATCCGAAGATTTCTTTGCCGATCGGTCCCTTTTATGGATTCTCGAGGTGATGTTTTGTTCCCAAGTCATACCCTTGAGTAGCCGAGTGTGATATGGTGTTGCAGGCGAACTGGGTGCCACGATTGATTCTTATCTGGTGCACCGGGACGTCGGGCTGGGGGGGTTGGGTGTTGGTGAGGTTTTGACGAAGTGTCAGTAAATATCCATCTCGGATTAGGTCCGGACGATGTCTTTCACTTCCCTACGGTCATTAGTTGAGTGGCCTCGGAACTGGTGGTAGTGGCAAAACTCTGGGTGGTTCCTTGTCTCGTCGAACTGAATTCCTCTGGTCTTGGGGTATCGAATATCGTTCCTCTTCTCGACTTCTTTGAATATCTCTTCTAGGGGTGCATTTAGTGGGGTGTATGACCTAGGCTCGTGGCGGGGCTTCTTTCCCTTCTCTACCCAAACCTTTTTGCTTTCCCCATGATGCGGCGTGTTCGGTCTTTTCTCAGACCGCTTCATGGTTTCCCACGGGGTCGCCTCTACTGCGGCGCTTGTTTCTTGTACTCCTCTGTCTTGTGCCCCTTCCTGGATTTCCTCTAGGGCGATATAGTGCTCTTGCATTTTCCGGATCTCTCTTAGCGTCTTAGGTTTCTCCGTGTACATCGCTACCCATATGGGATCTGACTTCCCTAATGAATTTTCGAAGCCAAATATCTGCTGATCGACCGGTACCTTTCCGATGTCCGTACACAACTTTCTCCATCTGTCTGTTAGAGAGCGCAGCGGTTCCCTGAATCTCCGGGCGAGTGTGAACAACTTATTGACTCGGGGCGGGCTATACTTGTTGTGCATGTAGGTCTCGAGGAAGGTTTCCACCAAGGTGAATAACTTCCGGCTGATTCATCGGGAGGGTGTAGAACCAACTTTTTGCCTCGCCCTCCAAACTTGTAGGAAAAAATTTGCACATGACTACATCATAGTTCTTCCATTGCAGCAAGGACATTCCATACATTTTGATGTGCTCGCCCGCATCGCCGTGTGCCGTCGAACCTAGATGGGAAAAGCTGGTAACGTGCACTTGGCGGGAACAGGGTTCGAACTAAATCCCTAGTAAACGATGTCTTCCGGGGCTTCAACTGATTACATCTGCTAGCTTATCGTCCTCATTTGTTTCTGTCGGTTTTCGACCATTTGCTCGAAGTTTGCTCGATCTTCTGTTTGGTTGGCGCGTCAATACCCTCACTCGTGGCTTCCTCCTCGGTCGACGAATCGTCGGCTGGTCCATACCCTCCTCTCGGCCGATTAGGATCGGGTATACGTTCTCGGCTTGGGGAGGGGGGTGGGGTATTCCTCGACGAAGTGTGGTTGCTAGAGGCACCTCGGCCTGATGATCCTCTCGGCCCCGCTCTCCTGTTGCGGAGCTGGTAGTTTTCATGTTCTAAAGCCAGGTTTCTCCTTTGCAATTCCCTCATTAGGTCTTCTTGTCTTCTTTGGCTGGCCAGTATTGCGAGTAGCATCGGGTCAGTGCTTTCATGATTAGAGTGGCCATTCACTTGGTGTCCTGTGATGTTCGGGGGTGCAGTTGGAGGTCTCGTCGAGAGAACTACAGGGGGGACGATCGGTGCTCCGGGATAGGTGGTCGTGGCGGGGATGTCCCGGGGGTGGTCGCCCCTGGCCAAATGTATTCGGCGAAGCCTCTCTCCTTCTAGGTCTAGCTGGTGTTCCGTTGGTTGCCTCCCTCGTTCCTCCTGTATCGTCTGCACTTCCTCTTCCTCCTCGGTATCCGATGCAGTTCTTCCGTCTTCCATGTTGTCCCCATTCCCTTGCCCCATCTGACCTGGGTTGACTCTCAGCATCCCGGGCGGTAGATCATCGTCTCGGCCCAAATCGATCTCCTCGTCGACAATAGTCATGCCCTTGATCAAAGCCCGTGCCTCGCCCTGGTTGTTGGGCCGATGACCTTCGTGCCGAGAATCAGTGAGTCCTTCTTGCACACTGGATCCCGCTGTGGCTCGGTTCCTCAGGATCCTGCTCGTCCTGGAGGTACTCGCCATTATCTTCGATGTCGTCCTCGTCCCTTGGCTCGCCTACCCGTCCGTACCTACGTCAGCAAAGTAGACAACACTTACTTCGAACTGCTTTCGAAAAGGTTAAGGATGAAGTACAGCAGTTCAGTGCAGGGTGGAAAAGGTTCTTATAGTACGCTTCCATTTATGCTAGCGTGTCGGTCTCAGCAGTCAAGTTGTTTTGGCCGCAAAGGACAATTTTTGAAAAGTTGTCTCGACACATCGCTTTCGGTACTTTCCCTATGCATTAATCATTATTTGTCCTAACATTCCTAACGCCAGAAGTCATTAATCATCCGTACGTTAAATCGGAAGATTTCTTTCATGGCGATGATAGATAGTAATGACGACCTTAATGGCTGTCGTCGTGCCGATGACCGTAGGATTCCTACAGTTTTCCACTGATGCTGTGAGGCTCTTAGCGTAGGATCAAGGTGAGACTCGAACCGCTCACTATAATCCTGCCAGCCATGGTTTCCGAAAACTAGACTCAATGATTCTGAGTTAGCCTTGCTTCCACCATTATCGTGCTTCGTTTATCTTGCTAAAATGAAGACAAGTGTAAAATGAAGATAAATGTAACAATATCTCTCCCTAGATCTCGGGGGTGATCTTCTAATGATAGATCTAGCGACCTATGCGTTGCGCTTGTTAGAGTCTTTCATTTAGCATCAACTATCCTCACTTTGGATGTCGATGGGAGCTGTTGAATCTCTCTTTTAACGAGGTTTGAAGCCATAGATCACGGTCAGTGAGATGGGATCTCCTTCTAGCTTCTACCAACATCGAAAGATGTTATTTCGGGAGCTCACGGATCTTCCAATAACTCACTGAGGTGTCTTAAGCAAACAACCTAGCTTGACGAAACAGTCTCGACGACTTTGCTTAAGCGGAAAACATGTTTTGCTTGGAAAACGAAGATAATTAACAAGAACACAAAACGAACTTATATCAACTTGACAAGATTTTGCTAAGAAAACAAAGATAACAAACAGGAACACAAAGCTAACTTATACCGACTCGACAAGACTTTGCTAAGAATACAAAGATAACAGACCAAAAGAGTTTCTCTCTTAGCATCGACTAGCACACAAGGTGGCTTAGGAGCTCGGATTTTCCTCTTTTGGTGACCGATTTCAAGGTATCCGAAGATGTTATACGGTCCCCTTAGTCGGCGCCAAAATGTAGATGTAGAAAATCCTACCACTACATCCAATGAATCTCAAAACATGCATAGAGGAATCAAACAAAGAAGGGAGGTAGAAGAACACGAGATATACGTGGTTCGGTATGATTACCTACGTCCACGGGGGTTAAAGGATGATCTTATTGTAAAATTCAAGATTACAAGACGCAGTGTTTCTCTCTCAATGCTCTATGTATGCTCTCTTTCCTCACTTCTTACTTGCCTCTCTAGCCTTATACGTGATTCATATTTATAGTTGTGGAATGGTGATACAACGATATTACAGTGTTAAGCCTAATACATCTTCCTTGATGTTCTCCTCGGGTATCTATCCGATGCTTCATCCGATCTTCCTTCGCCCGAGTTGAAGTACTGGCCGAGTGGTAGCTTCATCCGATGTTGCTCGTCAAATGATGTTGACCGACGTCGCCTTTTAGGTTCCTAGCCGAGTTTTACTTTGACCGAGTCGTTCCCATCCCTTCACCTACTTTGTCAGAGCATTTATTATCTTCGGACCCGAGGGTCGTCACATCAGAGCTTTTTCTCCCCTTTCCCATCGATCTCTCGACCTGTCTTCATTCCTTATTTCTCGTGCCCAGATCCAGTGGGGTTGATTTGGTGTTTTTTGGTACTTCGCTTCCTTCGGTACTCCCTCGACTGGGATGGCTCCACCTGTCCCTGTGGATTATTCACACCTACAACTTCCTTGTACTGCTTTGCCTCTGTCCTCACGCGAAGGAGCTTATCATTCGCCAAAGAAAGCTTCCCAGATAGATCAGTCGCCAGCTGCGAAGAAGAACTATCACCACTCTTAACATTTCCAACTCTTGTTGCAACTTCTCAAATCTTCCCGATAGAGATTCCAACTCAGCCTTCAAATTTTTCTCATTTTCTGCGAAGAACAAGAATAAATCAGAACACTTAAGGGAAAAAGTAAATCGCAAGAAACTAAGGTGGGCTATCAAGAACACCTTCTTTATGTATAATCACAGAATCTAATGTCTTCTGATGATGTTCTACCCAACTAGCATACTTAGTCGCTGCAACCCTATTCTCCTCAATTTTGCCTAAGGCCCTATCAAAATCATCATTGCCTTCGATTCTAAGACGATTTCGAATCTTCTCAAGAATCACGCGAAGCTCATGGTTCTCTTTCTGACAATCTTGAAGAGCCTTCGCCCCATCTTCAATGACTTCATTCTTTTCATCAATCAAAGTGGTCTTTTCGTCATTTAACTGCCTAATAACGCCCCAAAGATGCCGAGCGCGAGAACTGGAAGATCATAGAATTGCAAACAACTTCCTAAACTCAAGCTTAAGATGCTCATACTTTTGCGAGTAATCTTTAGCATCATCTTCATTATCATCCTCCTCATTCTCAGCCAACACAAAATCTTGCCTAAGAGAATTAAAATGTACCAGAAGAGCATCCCTATCCATAATCGCAGCAACAGCTAGATTAGACAGATCGAAAACCTCTGTAAGGAACTTCACTAAAGAATTTATCCCTAAGAGACCAACATGATGCATGACACAACTTTTTTAATAATTTTCAAACTTGTGACTCAATATCCTCAAATTCTCATGTACTACTAAACATTAGTTATCAGCTCATCATTAATTCCCATCAGCCAACTAAATTATGTTCTATATAATTTTAATAGCTGAGTTTGAAAACAAACATATCCATCATTCTATCAAAAACCAAAAGACAAACGAGAGAGAATTTTTTTTTTTTTTTTTTTTTTTCATCCGCTATACTGCCAGAGAAAATTTTTGATGGGGGCGTTTTTTGAAGGGGCCATGGGGACCAATGATATGGAGACACATGCACTTGATATCAATGAATTTTGCTTCCAAAAACACCAACACCAATTAAGAAAACAAATTTTCTCTCCAAAAATAAACTTCTTTTATATATTTGGAAACAAAATTCATTGATATCAAGTGCATGTGTCACCATATTATTGGTCCCCCATGCCCCCTCAAAAAACGCCCCCATCAAAAATTTTCTCTGCCAGTGAAACTCGAAAATTATCATATGTTCATTGTCGAAGTCACTGATTATTTAAAAGATACTATATCCTTTAAAATAGAGGATGACAAGTTGGTTCTTGTCACAGGATTCCATAGTAATCGGCGTAATTATAAAACAGTGTCGAGAATTGAGATTCATGAGGATGCAGACTGTGGTTCGTCATGAAGGTGTGCTTACGGTTACTATGTGGAGGAACAGGTCAACATATAAACCAACAAAATACAGAACTCTTACGGTTAACACAATTAGCAAGTGATCATACATGGTACTTTATGAAGTGAATGGGATGGTACGCAATTCTTAGACCCTGAAGATGAAGACTTTTCGGTATATAATGTTTTTATTTGTAACTCCCAAGTACTTTTAAGTTCTAACGTGTGTTATCTATTTTTGGTTGTTCTAATGTTTGTTTTCGATTAGTTTGAAGGATTATATAAGAAACGATCTGTCTTTTGTCGTTGATTTTTTATGTTTTCATTTTTTGCTAACTATTTGGTTTCAACTACACAAATTCACTCGTTGAAGTTGGAACTTCTAAGAGTCCTGGTTACAGGGATAATATGAGATCGCTCTAAGTATGCAATTTATGGGTAATCAAGCATTTATTTTAAAATTAAAATGCGGCATTAACATTTTTAGGCACAATGGCGCAAACAAAGATTAAGGATTTTGATCATAACTGTATTAAAAGAAGTACAGGGTTGGTTCATGTCCCGTAAGGATTAGTTATTTTCTGAGTGCGGAAACTATTATTTTATTGATCGCCTAATTGGCTGTATAGCTACTCCCATATCCACTCTGTACTTCACTGGGATCCCACACTCGAGAGATATATAGTCTTGATCGATTGCAACTCTTTCACAACCTGTGCCATTTTCATCCGTTCATTGGGTGATTCAACAGAACACAAAATCGCAAGGTTGATAATCCCTGTCAAAGCCTCGCATAACTTGGCCTCATTCTCCCCATTGATTAGAATTTCATTGTTGTTATCATTACCTTCGTCATGGATATGAGAAAGTGGCATTGTAGGGTCGATGTTCATTACACGATCTGGACGGAGAGCTTTCTTAGCAAAGGTATGCAGGCTTAAACCATCCGCAAACATATCATCCGTGGGTCTCTTTCCAGTAAACATCTCTAGCACCATGATCCCGTAACTGTAGACGTCTCCATTAGTCGAGACCTCGCTACCCATTCCATACTCTGCATATATATATATTAAAATAGCAATAATAGTATTATATATTAATTAATTGTTTGGAATCTATGATTATTTTTTATGAGCTTACTAGAGTGAGAGAAAATCTAAAACCTGGAGCAGCATAACCGATTGAGCCCCTTATCCCGACGGAAGTACTGTTGGTATGGTGCTCAGCTTCAACATTGATGATGACTCCACCTAGAAACTTTGCTAGTCCGAAATCACCAACATGAGCGTTCATGTCATCGTCAAGCAAAACATTGCTTGGTTTTAGATCACAATGAACTATCGGTCTCTGACAATGCTGATGAAGATAATCTAATGCAGAAGCAACATCAATGGCTACATTTAGCCTCTCCATAAAACTAAGCGATCTCCTCGATGACCTCTGAAGTTGTTCGCGATTTTCTGTTGGATGCAACCAGTACTCAAGACTTCCGTTTGGCATGAATTCCGAAACAAGAGCTTTGAATTCATTTCCTTTGTAATCGATACTAGAACAAGACGTCAACATTTTCACGAGATTTCGATGGCGAATGGATCTCATTGCATCACATTCAGCTATGAAACTTTTGGATGCTCCCCGTCTTTGAAGATCTAGTACTTTTACTGCAACAACTGTTATCTGCTGGTTTAGCATTAATAATCCTTTGTAAACGGATCCGTAACTTCCAACTCCAACTAAATTTGCTGCTGAGAATCCATCTGTTGCTTTAAGAAGCTCTTTGTATGAAACCTTCTGAAACTTATTATTGACAAGATCTTCTGACGATGAAGATGAACGTTTCATTGCTTTTTTTTTCCTCCAAAACCAGATGAAAAAGGTGCCCAGAAAAATTATGCAGAAAACAATTCCAAAGATTATTATGAGCAATCTCTTTAGAGGAAATCGCTTACTTTGTTTTTCAGATGGCGGTCGTGAACAACTTGGTAGATGCTGTCTAGGAATTCCTCCACAAAGCTTTTTATTTCCGCGGACTTCAAATGCACTTAACCACTTGAAAATCCCTTGCTTTGGTAATTCACCTTCTAAGTCATTGTAAGAGATATTCAGATACACGAGGGAAGCAAAGGACTCCAAATACTCTGGAATTCGACCGGACAAGTTATTGCTTGATATGTCCAAGTTCTCAATTCCCTTCAAACTTTTTAATGATGGGGGAATGATGCCTTCAAATGAATTTCCATTAAGATAAAGTATTTGTAAACCAAGACAATTCTTTAAAGAGCTTGGAATTTCTCCAGATAATTGATTATTTGATAAGTCGAGGAAGACAATCTTTTCCAAATTACCGACTTCTGAAGGCAAATTACCAGTCAAGTGATTCGAGGATAAGTTAAGCAGAAATGACGGTAAAGAAAGACCGATGAGTTGTTTAGGGACAGTACCAACAAGTTGATTTTTTGAAAGGTTCACTTTTGTCAGTTTGACGCAGCTGCCGAGACTTGGCGGAATTTTACCTTCTAATCTATTTCCATCCAAATATAATTCTTCTAATTGTGTATTGTTGCAGACGTTTGATGGAATTTGTCCCGAGAGTTGGTTATCCCACAGCACAACTTCCACTAGATTTCTTAGCTTTCCTATAGAATCTGGAATATTTCCTGTTAATTGGTTACTTGGGATGCTCAATATGTTCAGGTTGATAAGATTTCCAACTCCACTTGGAATTGCACCGAATATCCTGTTTCCGCCCATGTACAATCCGGTAAGCGTTGTTGAGAGGTTGCCTATGGAATCCGGTAGTTGCCCGAAAAATTTATTAGAACTGAAGGAAAAGCCTTCTAGGTGACTGCAATTTGATAATGAATCCAAAAAGCTGAGTTCATCTACTTCACCGGTGCCAAGACGATTAGATTGGAGATTTAGATATGTGATATCTTGCAAGCTACCCAAATTGGTCGGTACAGGTCCAGTGAACTGATTCTCAGAGATATCTAGTGCATACAATGTAGAAAGATTGGGTAGCGATTTTAGTAGCAAACCATGAAACATGTTTCCACCTATATAAAGAAACCGGATATTAGGGAGACTATTTCCAATATATGGTGGAATGGTTCCATGAAGTTTATTTTGGATCACACTAAAAGCAGTGATGGAGGAGATGTTAAAAAGTTGGGGAGGAATACTGCCGGATATATTATTAATGGATATATCAAACATTTTTAATCTGGATAACTGACCAATTTCTTGAGGGATTTTGCCAGTGAAGTGATTTTCTGCAAGGCGGAGTACTTGTAAGAAGGACATATTTCCTATATATGGAGATATCGTACCTCCCAAACTCCTGCGTTTTAGATCCAAGACAGTGACCCTGCTTGGATGCCGACGACTACATGTAATTCCTGTCCAATTACTGCAGTGAGACGATTCATTCCACGAACTTAATACTCCGAATGGGTCGTTTATTTTGGCTTTGAAAGCAAGTAAGGCTAACCTATCAGTTTCTGCTATGAGATATTGGGATGTAGGTAAGAAATTCAAGGTGGATAAAACAAGGGTGATACAGATTACCAATATGAAGCTCATCTTAATTTCTGAGTAAAGGATTTGATCAGAAGAAGAGAATATTGAGATGAAACCAAAAGGTTATGAATACAGTATTGATGGATGATATCTCTCATTTAATATTCGAGTGTTCATATATATAGATTTGCAGAAGATTTTCAGTAGAGTTCAGAGACGCTCGACATGCACAAATTTTCCTGCGTGCAGAGACGATTAGATTAGAGTCAAGCAAGTCTTATCACAAACAATAACAAAAACAAAAATGAAATAATTAAATATCTCTGGCGAGGTATCAGCCATGAACAAAACATAATAGAAAACAAAACTTAATGATGATTTTCCACTCGGAAATATATACCTTATCAAGTATCAACCACACAACAATCAAGACTTTAATTAATGCGTGGGATGGGGAGACCCAAGACAGACCCATCGTCAACCCAGTTGAGCACGGCATGGAACCGTATTATCGACATGAATTTCGAATCTCTTCTCGGAGAAAATTCCTCCATGGTGCCATCAACGACAGTCACCTATGTACTTGCAGTCTTGCATTAGTCTGGACTCTGGTCCAACGCGTACTGCGTATGCTTTAATTTTACGTTTGATAGCAAAGTGCCTGAATTATCAACACCAGTAAACACCATCAACTGAGCTAGCTGGAGTTTAGCTAACTTCCATGGTAAAAACTAAAAACAAAATACTAGCTTTTTTGACTTGTTGACTTTTAGTAAAATATTAAACTTAATTAACAAAATAGTTTCAAACAAATACTCCCTCCGATCCCACCATTAGATGACCTACTTGGTCTAAGATCTTGTCCCATTATTAGTTGACCTATTTCACTAATCAAGGGGATATCTCTAAAACTACCCTTTTGATTGATTATCGGTATCATAAGAAATATGTATAATTTGATATTCATGTTTATACTCGTTACATAGGTGTTTTAAAATGATTTTCGGACGGTACAAAATTTACGAAAATCTATGGTATAGTTTGAGAGATAAATGATTTCTATAATATACATATTATTATCCATAAGGGTGTAGTTGTAAAAAAAAAAACTTAAAAACACTCATTTCATTCATTGTCTTAAGAATTGTGCAAACTTCAACTAGGTCATCTAATAGTGGGACGGAGGGAGTATATTTTATACGACTTGCCAGACGTCATAATAACCTGCTTACTGTTACTATTTTGAGGTGTTAGAAAAAATGGATCAAAAAAATGAAGAACTATTAAGCCTTGCAATCCACCCTCTTTGATTCGCTGAAAGCTTCAAATGATATGAATATCCACGGATCACGGTTACATCATCGTGCAAAAATAGATAGAAATATATACTCGTTCACATAACTGTCATATGTCATATGCATACACAAGTAGACAACTAGTGGTGTAGGGGCAAAATATCGCACAAGGCAAATCCATAGTTTAGCTCTAACCAAAATAACCATAATTGCGAAGAAGAAAGAAATTAGGCGAAGAATAATCATGCGATAATAAAGGAGCACGAAGAGCAGTCACACGATAAGTACAACACGATACTGATCAAAAGGGACACGATGCAACAACGCCACTGATAGGGACAACTCTCAGAAGCCTGGCGAAAAAGACAAACTGAAACAAGATCAGCTAACAGAGATTTTGCACGTGAACTTGGTTGTCTTCTACCATTGTATTTGCCTATATAAGGATTCAAATAATGAAGAGAAAGAGACAGGTTGGGAGAGAATTCAGTCAAGTAAGAGAACTGAGAACCATTTCTAAGAGAGAAAGAAACCATTAGAGATAGTTTTACTTTATCTTTCTCATTGTTGTATACCAAGTACCCTTGTGATCATTGTAAGAACTCCATATATTCAATACAAAGTATTTGAGAAGATCATACTAGTGTCAAAGTGGTGTATAATCTCATTAATGTTTATGTTGATTTCCATGATGACTTAGGCTTTGTGGTATTATCATCTCTACTGGTGTAGTTGTGGGATTTTCCGCAACTACATTTTAGCGCTAGAAACATGGACTATTTATCCTCACCTGCTAGTATTCAGCTAGAAATCATCGTTTATCCAAGATCCTCACCAGAAGATCATTCGTTACTTTTGCTACCACCACTTTTCGGTCTACCACGAGAATTCACTTGTTAGTTGTTTGAAATCACCATTGTTCCCTGTCCACCATGAAGTATTAACAAAATGTCGATGTGATTTTGCAAAACATCTAATAAAGTCACCTTTGCTTTCTCCCTCCATCATAAAGTTGTGATAAACACAACACAATCTTCTTGTCTTGCTCATAGAAGTCTGTAGAGAGCGTTCATATCTCATCGTTCATACCCTCCCCAAACTCTCCGATCATCGAAGGTTCTAGCGATTCAAAGAGGTAGCTTTAACAACATATGCGAGATGGAACTGGCAGCTGTCGCAGAAAAGCCGCAATATTGGACGGAATGGGCCAGGCCATATGATCCAGAAAGATCAATGCAAGATGTTGATATCAATGACAAGAAGAAAGAAAACCAGTTATGCCATCAAAATCAGAACGAAGGGATTCTCGCCCTCCAGCGCGAATACGAAGCAAGGTTCGAACAAAGGAAACAAACAGAAAAAAGATGTTGATAAAAGAACGAATCAATCTCGCTCAAGAGAACGGGCGATTGCTGATAGAAAACCAGAAACTGAAAAGAAAGGTGCGAGAGCATGAATTGGGAATTGAATATGGAAAAAGTTACAATAGATCCTGTAAAGAAAGAGACATCGAAAGGGAAGAAAGGTCAAAGCAAATAGACGGACAACTGTTGAACGAATTTGTTTGAGGGTGAAAACGATTTCTGCAGATTTTGGTAATTTTGGGTGTGTGGGTGAGAAACGAATTTAAACCCTTGTTTGTGGGTGAAAATGGTTTTTGTTGATTTCGGTAATTTCGGGTGTGTGGTTGAGAAACGAATTTAAACCGTAAACGATGTACTGCAAGGGAGTACTTTAGATTCGATAGATCAATCTGTACAAGTCCGTCCTAAACCAAGAAATGGCTGTTCCAGACTTGCTTCGGTCACAAAGTGGAGGAGAATGGGTTGGTTTTGGGGAGGGAAGCAAGGAAAGTAGTGAGACCAGAATAGTTGATTACGGAAGAGTAGTTGTGTTACGACTTGTATCAGAAAGTGGGAAGCTAACGTATGAAAAGCTAGCAAACGTTTTCTGAGTGGTGTATGCTCCTGACTGAACTTGTTCTCCTTTGTGGAAATAGGTAAGACCTATTTATACAAGTCGGAGTGAAACGTACTCTGGTCTCATTAAGGAATGGAATAATGGGTGAGTAAATGGGTGGAGGTGGTAACCGTTAACACATGGAATTGATGTTCCATAAAAGAAAAGTGTTTCGCCATTACTTCCTTATTTACTTAACCGCTTCATCCTTATTACACTTTCTTATTACGGGCGTAGTGTACACCGCACGCTGTAAACCGCCAAACCAAAACCCAAAGTAGATCCCCCAGTTTGTGGTATGATGTCTCGAATGTTTTCGTGAAAACATGTAACATGGTTGTTGCCTGGCAAGTCGAGCTTGGGAGACTTGAAGCTTGGTGACCTTCGACGGTCGATATTTTGTATCTTAAGCGGAAAGGTAGTCGTTGATCGTTGCATGCTTCCGTTTTTGATAGCTGTGTAGGGAAGGCCAGCATGATGGCACGGCAAAGTTGGCATGCCATTGGCATGGCATGCCTTGGTGCGGTTTGGCGTGGCCAAACTAGGGTTTTGGGTCAAAGGTTACCATGCGTTGTCCGGTAACCTTGGACGGCTAGGATTTGCTCCTGAGATTGAAGGGCGACCGTTGATGGCCGCAAGCCTTCGTTTTAGAAACCCTAATTAGCGCCCTTTACTAGAATCACTTTATAATTCTCGTACGGACTCGGATTTTGACGGTCCGCCACTCAAATCGATCGAAAAAGAATTTCCTATCTCCTATCGTGGAGATATTTAGGTTTTGCACTCGTTCGGGAGGTGAAAACATACCTACAGTAAAACTCAGGAAGAATTCAGGAGGGATGTTGCGAGCCCGAGGAGGCATAGTTTAGGCGCGGCCAACAGTAGGGTTTTGGCATTGGGCCAAACGTTACCATGCGTTGGCTGGCGACCTTGGACGGCTAAGATTTGCATCTAAGGTGGAAGGGTGACCGTTGATTGTTGCACGCCTTTGTTTTAGTGGCCGCATAGGGAAGGCCAGCATGGTGGCGCGGCATGTCGTAGGCATGGCATGCCTTGGCGCGGTTTGGGCGTGGCCAAACTTAGCATTTTGGGCCAAAGGTTACCATGCGTTTTCTGGTAACCTTGTATGGCTAGGATTTGATCCTGGGATTGAAGGGGGACTGTTGATTGTCGCACGCCTTCGTTTTAGTAGCCGCATAGGAAAGGCCAGCATGGTGGCGCGGATAGGTTGGCATGCCGTGGGCATGGCATGCCTTGGCGCGGTTTGGGCACGGCCAAACTAGGGTTTCGGGCCAAAGGTTACCATGCGTTGTCTGGTAACCTTGGATGGCTAGGATTTGATCCTGGGATTGAAGGGGGATCATTGATTGTCGCACGCCTTCGTTTTAGTAGCCACATTGGGAAGGCAAGCATGGTGGCACGGCTAGGTTGGCATGTCATTGGCATGGCATGCCTTGGCGCGGTTTGGGCGTGGTCAAACTAGGGTTTCAGGCCAAAGGTTACCATTAGTTGTCTGGTAACCTTGGATGGCTAGGATTCGATCACGGGATTAAAGGCGGCCGTTGATTGTCGCACGCCTTCATTTTAGTAGCCGCATAGGAAAGGCCAGCATGGTGGCGCGGATAGGTTGGCATGCCATTTCCATGGTGGGGTGTGGTTGGCTTGGCATGGTGGGGCCAAGGTCTTGGCATGCCGTTTGGCACATGGTGCGGCTGGCATGGTTGGCATGCCTTGGCACGGAGGTGTGGCTGGCACGGTTTGCCATTGACATAGTGGTGCGGCTGGCATGGTTGGCATGCCTTGGCGCGTAGGTATGGCTGGCACGGTTTGCCATTGGCACAGTGGTGCGGATGGCATGGTTGGCATGCCTTGGCGCGGAGGTGTGGCTGACACGGTTTGCCATTGACACAGTGGTGCCGCTGGCATGGTTGGCATGCCTTGGCGCGGTAGCATGAGAATTTAGGGTTTGGTATAGGTGATGTCAGTTAGTGTTAAGGGTTTTGCCGTGGAACCTGACCCGTGAAAAAAGGTACCCTAGTAATTCTTATGTAATCATGCTAATTAATTTAATAAATGCGATAATGGTCATAGTGACGTCATGTCAGGTGCATAGTTTTACGATTTTGAACCTAAGCTAAAAACCACCATCAACATTAAGTCCCTTGCTTAGCTCGGAACAGGAGCATTATTGCGAGGTAAGCATAAGATGGTGACAGGCGAGGACAGAAATCGAAACGACAGGTTGTGAAAAGATGGTCAGGATGGTCCGACTAACCTTTTTTGAGAGGTAAGGAGAGTTCATGATCCTCGTGCATGGCGACCCTACGTAAATTCTACTCGCGGCATTGTTGGCTGGACCGTGGAGTGGTTGAGGCGTTTGTTGGCAGTGATGCAAACAGTTGGCTTTGACTTGGCTTGGTCGTGCGCCATCTTGGCTAGACTAGGAAACGCACAATTGTTGGCTTAGCGAGCCGTTGGCGTTGCTGGCTTGTCTTGGTAAGCCGTTGGTATTTACCTGGCTTGGTATCGATCCGTAGACGTTGTACTGGCTTGGAAGGAAGCCGCAGTCATTGGATCGTCTTGGGATGGAGCTGCAGACGTCGTACTGGCTAGGAAGGGAGCTGCAGTCATTGGATCGGCTTGGGATGGAGCCGCAAACATTATACGGCTAGGAATGGATCCATGATCGTTGTACCGGCTAGGAATGGAGTCGCAATCGTTGGATTGGCTTGGGATGGACACTGGCTTGGCTTTGCGTGGCATGGACTGCTTGGCGTTGTGAAGTCCTTGCTATCGCAGCCTGGTTGTCTCCTTCCATGCGTGTCCCATATAAGAAATCCTTTCCTTATTCAAATCCCAAAGCATCACGTTCATACGAAAGGTGTTAGCTTTCCTTCTCATGTTATACTGCCGGTTTCGTGGGATGATGGAAACTTGCTTCAGTTTCATGGAAGGATGAGGACTGGCTTCAGTTCCGCGGGATGATGGCAACTTGTTTAAATTAGGGTTTGGCATGCCGAAACCCTAATTAATGCCTCCTTACTAAAATCTTTGTAGAATTCTCATACGAACTCGGATTTTGACGGTCCGCCCCTCCATTCGATCGGAAATTTCCTATCTCGGAATATTTAGGTTTTGAGTTCGTCTAGGAGGTGAAAACAACCCGACGTAAAACTCGAGAGAGAAATCGGGAGGTCATTGCGGGCCCGAGGTGGCATAGTTGCACCCAGTCCTCTATTCTCGTTTATGGATCAAGAAGGAACCTTTATTCTGTTCAAACTTTAGAAACTGCCCGCATGAAAAGAGGTATCGACCCTCTTCTGCTTTCCGTTGCTCGTCTAGATCCGTGATTTCGTTTGCAGTGTCTATCCGGTGGATTCCAAAATTTACCAACCTTCGTTGCATTCTTGGGATGGATGGATGGAATATATGCTCGGTAACGATTATGTCAAAGCTAATCTAGAAGATTGTGGTTGCGTCGTCGGTCCATCCTTGACTTTAAGTTGTTCAGTGTCTGACCCTTCTGATAGCGATGATGATATGTTGTGGATGATTGTATGGTAGAAATCTTCCGAAGCCATAAGATGAAATAGATGAGTTGGGAGACATTCTATTGCCGATGTTTCGCTATCAAGTCTTCAAGGACTTTGTTCCCAGAGATATCCTTTGAACCGGCTTCTGAATCTTGGACTATCGTATGGAATGGGATGAGGTGAGCAGTCCCCAGTCATACTCATGTTGGATCCGATGGCATGGCCGAATATGTGAATGTATCCTTGTGGCGTGCTTTTGGAGTCTTCGATGCACATGTACGACTTCATGTTGAGAAATTCTTGCGGATCGTAAAACTTCGGAAGCGATGATGTTTAAAATCAGACATAACCCGGTTGAGGGGAGTAAAGGAGCCCTATACTAGTAGTCCCCATTTGTAGCTTACTTTCATTGTATCACCCTGAATCCACGTCTACGGGATTTGATATGAGCTTATTGTACTCTTCTGGATGTGATGCGTGGCTCCCTGTATTTATTCAGGATAATGTTTCAGCCACGTCTCTGGAGTTTTCTCATGAGTCTTTGATAGCGAAGGGATTCCATGTAAACCCCTCAGTCCCCAAGTATGGCTTACACGTTTCCATCTTGTAAGGTCAGGGGGTTGACCATGACAAACATATCACCATCTCGTGCGTTTGTACTGGTGATTCTGTTACTTCTTCCGCGTGAGACTAAATATGGAAGAGCACGGGTTACCTTTGTAGTGATTGCTACTGCGGTGAAGCTCTGGCTAGTTTCAAAAAATAAGCGGTAACAGCTCTTGGTAGTAGATGTAATCAGAAGAGACTACATTGTCATGGTAACAAAGTAGGTTGGATGGAATTGTATGGGCATCCATGGAAGTAAAAGGATTGGATGGATGCGTAAGGGAGAAAACTGTCCATGATCATGAATTTTGGCGGGATGGATTAAAAGGCGGTCATGACTACGAAGATTGGATGGCTGCGATCATGATGTTTGACACGGGGAGCGATGGTACGACTCTTTGCATGAATGAGTGGCGGCCACGGTATGATCCTTGGCAGGAGGAAGTGGCGTTGAAGCGACTTCGGATCTTGGAGAGGATGTTGAAACTTAAAAAACCAGACGCTGAAGCTTCGGTTTCGGATCCTGGAGCAGCTTATAGAGAGAATATTGAAGCGGAAAGGCTGCTGGAGCGAATGTTAAAGCGGAGCGGCTGTTGAAGCGGAGCCGCTGCTGGAGGACATTGAAGCGGAGAGGCTGCGTCAATCAGTGTGCTGTCAACTGGACACACTTCAAGCGAACAGTGGTTAGGTGTTCCTAGTTCTATCTATCGTGCTTTCCAAGAGAAGTAAGGGTTTGTGAACGGCTTCTTGGATGGAAATAGCTGCTTTCCTGACGTAGCGCGGTTGAGGGATGCAAATATGTCTTGACTTTGCGCCTTGGTAAAATATAAAATCTCTCATAAATGTTTCATCATAGACTGCACGACTTTGTGGGCGAAGTCCCCAGAAATCATGCATCTCCTAACAGGAAGAGAGTCTTTGTGAACTCAGGAGGGTTGTTGATCCCCTTTGCTTTCGATTTTGGAGAAGTCGTTCCTGATCTATATGTGTGATGAAATTAGATTGATGATCCCTTCTACTGGGCGTTCAAGAGCAACACGAGCCTCTTGATCTATAAACGCACGTCCTGCTGAAGTGTCTTTTGTCTTTTCATTAAATCAATAGTGGTAAAAGGAGGACGGCTTTTTCCAGTTCTTTCAGTATCTTGCCTTGATGGTGGGGTAGCAGCGTCTCTAGTGACGGTTAGAGCTATCATGCTTGAAGAAACGTTGGGGTGGCGGAAGCGGCTCTGGTTCTGATAGGTGTATCGTGCAGAGATGGCACGGTTTTGATCACGGAGTACTGGATCCATGGCGCTTCTTCGAAGGGTGAGGATGGTGCTGCTTTGGCTAGTTATGGAGTGGAGAATATGGCGCTGGAAGGGCGCAAGCTGTTAGCGCTGGAAAGGATGCAAGTTGTTGGTACTAGCCATCGAGCAGAGAAGCTAGCACTGGAGGGATGCAAGTTGTTGATGCTGACCAGGGTGTGGCATTGTGGCTGGCATGCGTGTGTGATTGACATATTTATGTGTCTAATATGATCTCAATTCTATGTATTGTTAGTGCTCGATTTCGTATTTATTATGGCTTTTTATGTCTTTGTAGGTGTTTTTGGAGAAATAAGCTTTTGCGGGAAAATTGGCTCGAAAAGTGGTATTTGCGCTTGTGGGAGAAAATTACTATTCGGACTCTCACTATGGATAAGGGGTACCCAAATTACTAAGGGGAACCCTCAGGACACCCCCAAGTCAGCTTCTAAAGGCACCCCATCATAGGATAAGGGGCACTCATCCCCTAACTTTTGAATTCAGAAATTGGCGGGAATTTGTTGCAGCGTCTGGCAGATTTTGGGTAGTGATTATAGGCGGGTTCGTGAGAGATTCAAGCCCAGATTTTGATCAGACTGGATTAGTTAGGGTTGAAAAGAGTTGGTATGATTATCTAATACGATTAAACAGGGCTAGATATCGATTTGAAGTAAAACAGGGGACGTGAAGATATTTTCCGATGTTGGTTAATTCTTGGAAAGTACGTGGAGAAATATATGGAAAGAATATACTCTGTTCAATCTTATACTATATTTGGAAGAGTTTACAACTACACAGGAAGACGCGTAAAGAAACAGGGAGGAGAAGATTATTCCGAGACTTTTGGAGAAAAAAACAAGATTATTTTGGGAATACTCAATCCTGTTGGGTATATATAGGTGCTGTGAGGTTAAGAGAAGGGGGTCGAGACTTTGGGGGGTCGATACGGAGGATTGGGAGCGCTCACAGAGCCGAAGAAACGAAGTGCAGGAAAGCTTCCCGCTGCTGCTGAAGAAGAAGGAGAAGGGTTGCAGACGACACTAAAGAAGTGTCGTTCTCAAGAACACGAAGAACGGACTAACGAGAGCGGTCTTATTTAAACAAAGACAAAAGAAGTATCGTTGTTCATCAATATAGATCACATACATCATAAGCTTGTCATCTTTTCTCTGTAACAGTTCACCACCCGTTATAAGAGCTGTTTGTAACGCCAATACAGCGTTGCAAATTATCTGCTTTATTAGTTTTCTCTTGTTTTTCACCTATTTGAGCTATGAACAATTATTTTGAGCACATGATTAATATGAGGAGCTAAACCCCAACACTTGGATGACGGAGGAAGCCATATTTCATGCGTGTGGTAATTATATTTAATTCTTTCATGACTTTTTGCATGTATTGTTAATTGTGTTATGGTTTTTATTGAATGGTTGTGATTTCAATTGATGGGTTATACTTAGGTTAAGTCTTTTGATATCCCATGCTTTAGATATACAGTCATTGCTTTTCAAAAATCTACCTTGGCAAAACATAGAGTCAATATTTTATTATTCGAGCTATAATTGTCTAGAATAAATATAGGAATCGCATGAATGAATTTATGGTGGAATCCTGAGTCCTAGTACCTCTCGATATTTGTGACAACCTTTGTATATATTTTCTATTATTAAATTCTGAAACCAAATCTTTACAAGCCCGAGTTGAACGAACTTTTACTACCACTTTCTACAACAACATAAAAATCACATCAATTTTTGGCGCCGCCGACGCGGACTTGTATTTAGATTTGTTTTAGGTTTATTGTTTATTTTTTGTTCTCTTTTACGCGTTTGGTATTTTTTGATTCTTTTCAGATTTGGAGCGAAGCTACAAGGATTGAAAAAGTGCTATAAAAGGAAAGCACCTCTAAAGAAGGAAAGAAAAGAGGAGTCCAAGGAGTGAAGAAGATTTTGTATATAGTTTTTTTATTTATTTTTATTTTTCGAAACTGTAAATAGGGTTGTATTTTTGTAATTTTTCTTTTTTATTTTTAGACACTTTTTGGACTTTATTTTTGGACTTGGACATTATTTTTAAAACCCTAAGGAAGGGTTAAAAATTAAATATAAACTGTTTGCGGGAAGGACGACGATTACGATCTTTGTCTCGGCCCCTCGGGTTCGTACAACGACATAGGAGTCGGTGGCCTGAGTTGACTTCAACGGTTCATCGCCGTCGGAGTACGGGAGGTAAGACTCTATCCACCCATGAATCCCCTGTCGGTGGGTTTTAATTACGTGTGACAACTCACACCCACGCAAATAGAATGTCGAAGCTGGTATTACAATAGCCAATACAACGAATATCCGAGCTGAGTTTCAAAATGGACGTTACTACTTTGACCATAGTGTGAATAGTGGTTGGGAACATCAGCCTTTTCAAGGTTATGGCTCATACCATGATGAGCCCAATTACTATCCACACACGCACGGGTCATACGAGCAAAATTCTTATATTTCTCTTTTAGAAGAGTCTTTTAGGGAATTAGAGGAATCAACACGTAAGTTAGCTAAGATGAATAACTTAGTTTATGACTAAAGAGAACTTTCTATAGAGGAATCCCTACTTGGTAAATTTGGTAATCAAGATGACGAGGATAAATTTGGTAACACTACTTGTTTAGATGAGGTTCAACCATTTTTATGTTATTATAATGATGATTATGATGACGATAGTGTTGATGAAGAATATGAAATATGTAGGCAAAGTAATCAGGAATTCGTTACTTCAAATATTGATCTTCAAGAAAATATTGTTATTTCTGGTTCAGATCCTAATAATTTTAACAATTATTCACCTATTCAAAAGGACGAGGATTTGACTAGAGATATTGTTTTAGACGATGTAGAATTTCCTTTTTACGAAGCTAATAATGGTTTAGAGGAACGAGTTCATTCTGAGAATATTGTTTTAGAGTCTAGCGATTTAGAAACATTAGTCTTAGACAAAGAAAATGAACTTGTAGAGATAAGTGAGGATGAACCTGACTTATAAGAATCAATTGACCATTTTCAGGAATCAGATGACCTTGAAATTAGGGAAGTTGTGACTAGTCTTTCTAGAGACACTGAAAACTCTAAGTTTGGGGGTGATTATCATTCTCTGTGTGCCTTAACTATTAGAAAAGTCCCTCACTTTGGACTTGACATATGTGCCTCAACTATTTTAAAAGATTATCTTCATACACGTTTTCCTAAACCTAGTGATGTCCATAAGGAAGTTCAGTTGTTAGAAACCCATCCTCTGGTTGATGTGGTTAGTGGCTATGATACCCAGTTGATTTTGTTTTCCCAACAAATATTTTTCAACCAATTGTGGGAATGTATGAATTTCAAATGTGTCAGTTATTAAGTTTTGAGACTAAGCCTAATTACTTTAGGAGATTAAGGTCGACACATTTGTTAAAGGAAGACCACCACTCTCATTGTGGTCAGCTATGTAAGTCACATATGATTGACTTATAGGATCCTCAATTATTCAGGTTATTATTATGTGCTTCTAAGTTTTTATTTGAGTTTTTCCAGACTCTACAACTTGATAATTTGGATCTTACTTATGAGGAACGCAAGCCCAAAGAAATTTATTTAGACCCTTTCATAGAGCCTGAACCAGAACCACAACTAGATGTAGTTGTCTTAAACAGGAAACTAGACAAGGGTGTGCTTTATTTGTTAATTTTCTTGGCATGTTGCAGATTCATTTTACTTGTGATAGCTCTATTTGGTTTTGATGACCCACAGATATTTCGGCTATTACTTTATGATTTTATAAGGTGACTAATCCTTTCTTAGTCTGGATGAAGACTTTAAACTTAACACTTCTTGGGAGGTAACCCAATACTCATGCGACACGGTAATATCTTTCCTTAACTCTTTTACTTCAAATTGTAACAGTTTCTCCATGTTCATGCTTTTAATTTACCTGGCACTTTTAGGGGCGACCCCAAAAGAATTAGGGGCGACACTAAAAGACAAAAAAGGTCACCCAAACGTAAATCCAAGCTACCCCTTATCTTCGATTTTTCGAAATGGCCAATATGCCCTTATATAATCGGTAGCCAAAACCATAATCGGTAGGTTAAAGGTGAATCGGTAGGTTAAATTGAAACTATACCTACCGATTATTGTGTACATACTTCGGCTAATAATCCCTTTTATAATCGGTAGCTTATCCAACTTGTAAGACAACCGATTATAAGGAGCCCCATATTCAACCTTGGCCAAATTCCATAGGTTTAGAGCGGTGCAGAGCCAACCATACCCACTTGGCTTGAGCTGCGGATGTAGCCATAATCGGAAGCCTAATAGGTTACATACACTACCGATTATAAGTTGCCCCAAAATGAGTTTTTCCTAAAATCCTTCACGTAATGAATTTTGAAATCTACCATAATCGGTAGGGTATATAATTATATAAGCCACCGATTATAACGAGCCCCAGATCCAACCTTTTCCAAATTCCATAGGTTTTGAGTGTACACAGCCGGCCATAACCACTTGGTTCGTGTTTAATCGGGAGTTAAATATATTACCAAACCATCCGATTACGGGTTGCCCCAAAATGAGTTTTTTTTTTAAAATCCTTCATGTAAGGGAATTTGGAATATACCATAATCGGTAGAGTTAACACTTTAACAACCTACCGGTTATAAGGATCCCCAAATCGAACCTTTGCCAAATTCCATAGGTTTTGAGTGTACAGAGCCAGGCATAACCATGTGGTTCGTGCTTTGGATGTATCAATAATCGTAAGGAAAATAGGTTACACAACCTACCGATTATAGGTTGCCCCAAAATGAGTTTTTTTTAAAATCCTTCATGTGATGAATTATGAAATCTATCATAATCGGTAGTCTATCCAACTTAACAACCTACCGATTGTAAGGATGCCCAAATCGAACCCTTGCCAAATTCCACAGGTTTTGAGTGTACAGAGCCAGGCATAACCATGTGGTTCGTGATTTGGATGTAGCCATAATCGTAAGCCAAGTAGGTTCCACAACCTACCGATTATAGGTTGCCCCAAAATGTGTTTTTTCTAAAATCCTTCATGTGATGAATTTTGAAATCTACCATAATCGGTAGAGTTTAAAACTTATAACCCTACCGATTATAAGTGACCCCGGATTCAACCTTTGCCAAAAATTAAAATATTCGGTAGCCAAAACAATAATCGGTAGTTCCACAAAATAATCGGAAGCAAACTTTGTAATCGGTAGGCTGGGGTCTATATATTAGTGTTTGGAAACTTTTTTTTGAGTCATTGTGAGATAACTCATTGAGTGAGAGAGAAGAAGAAAAAGTGGGTATATGTTGCCATCTTCCGATTGTTGCCAACTTCCATAAACATGGATGGGTACGAAGAAGGATGTGAAGTCGTTGAAGTTCAAGGTTCACTACCGTTTAGAGATGACGATTTGGGGTATATGTTGAATGATCCAAACTTTGATGGAGATGAAACCCTAGACGACGCTTACATGGATGAAAATGGAGAATCACCCGAGATCGAAGCTAACGATGCGTCAAACATACAGGTATGTTGTTAACAAACTCTAATACCCATGTTATCCATGTTATGTGCGTTTGTGTGTGTTTTCGAACGTGAAAATTCGATTTTTGCATGCATTGCATGACATGAACGACATATATTCGGTAGTTAATTTAGTACAACAACTACCGATTATCAATAATCAGATATATTTTGATGTATTAATCTGCCGAATATGAAAAAAATCCCCAAATTGAAAGCTTCATTTTCTCACAATCGGAGGTTGTATACATGAATAAACGTTTGATTATTGATATTTAATAATCGGTGGGTTAATGAATTTATAGTACCCAGATTATTGAAGCTTTTTATACGGAAAGAATTGTTCATTTGTGTATGTCGTTAATCGTAGACTATTTTCGTACATGACTACCGATTTCTCATAATCGGTTATGTTGTATAGTATTAAATTACCGATTGTGGTACAATCGGTTAATTATTATCTAAACTTCCTTCCGATTGCTAATGCATAACTTGTTGTTGTTGTGCGTAGGCTGTTGTAGCGGTTGATGACGATTATTATTTGAGGCCTGATACTTCCCTACTGATGAGTGCCAAATATTGCATATTTATACACCTTTTTATTGGCATTTAACTCATCTTTTGTGCTCGAAATCGAGATATTATCCCAGTTACGTATTTTCTTTGTTTTCAAGAATAAATATTTGTACTAATTAATTTTGTGTTTTTAGGTAATAAATAAAGCTTGGAGAAATTGAGGAGACAAAAGAGCAAAGAATTGGAAACGAGCATCTATGAAGCGTAAAGCCAAAGCCAAAGCCCACGCGCAGCGGTTGCAACCCAACAAGGAGCAACCCATCTACAAGACATGGGCCCAAGCTATCCAAGATCCGACCCCGTCCACCCCGAACCGTTGAGATCTCGCCCACATTGCATCCTACGGTCGCCTCCTCACTCGCATCATTTCTTGATACTCCCGATCCACACCAAAAACCGCACATCTCCCTGAGCCGTTAAGATCTTCATCCTATGCATCATACGCTCGCTCCAGCCTCCTCATCGATCTTTGCTACACCTTCACAACAAAAATCACCTACACCTATACCCTCGATCAAAACCATTTCTTCTTCCATCTTCTCTTTCTTCCCCGATCCACTCCTCAGAGAAACCATCCCCTTCACCTTCTTCTCCATACCCATGGAAGAGCTACCCCATCACCACCTCTCCTTCCCTGTCGCCATTACCACTAGCTCCTGCAACCGCCCTCGTTTTAACCATCTCTACCTTTAGCTTCTCCCATAACCTAGAAGCTAGGGTTGAGATGATTAAAATTAGGGTTTTCTCGAACAACCACCCGCATGGTCGATTCGGAAGAAGACAAGGCTGAAATCGGTTTGGGTTTGTGTGTAATCGAGTTTGAGTGAATTGTGAGAGATATAAATTGTTATTTTGCATGTGAGAGAAAACAGTCAATTTTAGGGTTCATAGTTTAGTTTACAATTTCAATTTTAAGTCTGTTTTTATGTTTAACATGTTCTAATTTAATCTGCTAGGATTTAAATGAAACCCTGATTCTCAGTTCTGTGGTTCAACTGTGTTTGAAGATGCTTTTGAATGCTTAATTTTAAAGATATTCTCAATTCTAGCTGTCCAATGCTTTACTCTCACAATGAATACCATGTTTGCATTGTAGTTATGCTAAAACTGTATTGGTTATGTTTCAGCTCAAGCCTTAGAGATATTTGCTAATTCTCGTGACTAGTTGTGCTTAATTAGACAACTAGTGCTCTAGGTTAGTACCTTAGCTGATAATTGAGTTATCATTTGGTGAAACTCCTTAGATATGTGATAAATTTGACACCTTATCCTATGTCATCACGAGAATAAAGCATTCAAACTAGTTGAATCCCATAACATGAATTAGTGGTGGATTTGATAATCCTAGTGCACGTAACCTCAACATTTGTTATTCATCTTGCTTTTAATCTTGTAACCTCCAACTCAGTCGTATCGACACCAAGTTCAGTCCATTATTGTGTTACAATACCTTAAAAAATCATCTAAGAAGCTCTTAGAACAACCTTGCACACACCACTTTTACGTAGGATCGACTTGTGCTTGCCCTTGCCTCCAATAGGCACTGTGCACTTGCGAGTCTAACGTAGGAAACCTCTTTTACGGACCTACCACCTACACTATGCAAACGATTTGGTATGGTCATGAATTATCTTTTCTTTTTCCAATCATGTATGTTAGATGGTTATGCTTATTATTTTTTTTTGTAATATGCCCATTTAGATATTTGGAAGTAAGAAGGAGGCCAAGGAATGACTTATGAACAAGGCAAAAGAGAAGATGTACGTGGTAGTTCGAAACAATTACGTTAAGAAGATTCGGTTTGAAATGATATGTGAGCGAGGTGGGGAGAAGAAGAGTCACGAGGAAAGAATAATAAGTATGTAAGGAAGACGGAGAGAAAGAAATACCGAACTCATACAAAGAAGATTGGATGCCCATTTAAGATTGTCTTCTATAAGCCCGATGGTAGGGAAAGTAAAGATTGGAAAATGTCTAAAGTTGTTAATGGTTGTCACAACCACGATGATCAGGATACTCTTATTGGACATGTAATGGTTGCGAAGTTAAAACCACATGAAATGGAGACGGTGAGGTCTATGCGTATCCAAAAGGCGAGTGCGATCTTAAGTAAAATAAAGGTGGACGACCCCGACAACTTGTCTTCTTTGTCTACAATTAAATTTGACACCTTATCCTTGTCTGTCACAGGAATAAAGCATTCAAACTAGTTGAATCCCATAACATGAATTAGTGGTGGATTTGATAATCCTAGTGCACCGTAACCTCAACATTTGTTATTCATCTTGCTTTTAATCTTGTAACCTCCAACTCGGTCGTATCGACACCAAGTTCGATCCATTATTGTGTTACAATACCTTAAAAAATCAGCTAAGAAGCTCTTAGAACAACCTTGCACACACCACTTTTACGTAGGATCGACTGTGCTTGCCCTTGCCTCCAATAGGCTGTGCACTTGCGATCTAACGTAGGAAACCTCTTTTACGGACCTACCAAGTTTTTGGCGCCGTTTAGTGAACCGAGTAGTGTCTTGTGTAGTTCTATTAGCTCACTTTACTGCATTTAAGTTCATTCTTGTACATTTGTGTTTTAAATTTTTGCTTAAAATCATTGATGTATGTTAACTTAGCTTAACTTAGCTTAAATTTTTTGCTATCAATCATCTGCATCATTGCCTTGCCATAGTTTAGTGTAACTTTCATCTGTAGTTTATCTTTGTAGCATCTTTGCATCACTAATATCATCATCATCGTGATATTTGAACTTGCGGTGGTTCTTTGTCATTGTTGTAGTTTTGTTTGCTTAAATCATAGCTCTCGGCACATTATCACCCCGCAAAACCCAGTCCATCATCTGCATATCACATCTTCCATTGTGAAAACCTTTTGAACTTGCTTTGGTTAATGCTTTCTTGCTTTAACTCGAAGCTTTGGGAACCGAGATTCTTTTTTTGAGCTAGCAGTACCGCAACATCTGCCGAGCAAACCAAAGAAGAGGAGAAAATGTAGCAGACAAAGCAATTGGAGGAATTTCCTAAACCCGAGTTTAATACGGCGGTATTATATTCTTCAACCTTATTTCTACCCTGTGTTGTGATGCATGATAAAACTCTTGCTAGGTAGCTCTCAAATTTTCACTTTTACTGTGTTCTGTGCTCAGCTCCAGCCCCTGAGCTGTTGATCTTGAGATTGTGCATGCTCTATTCTGTTAGCAAGTGTGTTAAAACCTGATGCTATGCTGGTATAGCCATTTGAGTTGTGAATGTCTTTGAGCATATCTGCTGTGAATACGTGAGCCATAACAAACATATTGTATTATCTGTCACATGTGTGTTTGAACAACAACCCCGAGATTACCATAACCCTGTTGAGCCAAGTATTGAAAAACTTTGCATGAACTATAATCTGCCCAGTGTTAATTCATCTTAACCTGCTAGTTGAGCTATGCAACAAACTGGGCTGCTTAAACCAAACCCTTAATGACTAAGCCCACATCACCCGAGTTTGTTGGGCCTGTGCACTAAGCGAGCCCACATAACTTGGCCTTCATAGCTGGGCCGTGCAAACAATCTAAGCCTACATCTTTTGGGCTGGAACCCACATAGCTGGGCTTTACAACATCAAAAAGCCATCTTTTGGGCTTGAGTCTTGTATTAGTGGGTCATTTTTGAGTTTTTGCTTATCTGTGTTGAAATTGATTGTATGTTAACATGCTAGATGCGCTAGCTAGGCTATGATTGTGTCTTTTAGAGACCAAACAAATCGACTAGTTAGAATCCGCACAGACGAAATCGTTAGCATACCCAGGTTCTTCAACCAAAGCCCAAGCCGAGACCATCGTAAAACGAAACTATGGGCGATGAACTTAACCAACCCCGTAGTCTCAAGGACTACATGTACCCAACTAGGGCAAGCCGACCCTCTTGCATCATTCTACCAGCCGATCTTTGGTCAGTTTGAAGCGAAAGCAAGCACCATTCATATGCTACCGTGTTTAGAGGGGTCAATCGAAAACCCCTACCATCACGTGAGAGACTTTGAGGATATTTGTGGGGCTCTGCGTTTTAACCAAATGCGAGAGAGTCCCTCAAATTGAGATTGTTTCCTTTTTCTCACGAAAGACAAAGCCAAGTCTTGGCTACATGCCCTACAACCACAGTCCATTAGAACCTGGGACGACCTCACAAAAGAGTTTTTAAAAAAGTTTTTCCCAAACCATAAGACGGCGACAATTCGTCAAAGTCTAAATGGTTTTGTGCAATTAGAAGACGAAACTCTAGCAAAATACTTGGAGAGATTCAATGAATTATTACTCAATGTCCCCACCATGGTTTTGAAAAATGGAGACTCGTGCAAATCTTGTATGAGGGTCTAGATGTTAGAACCCGTACCACGATCGAGTCAATGTGCAATGGTGCATTTATTGACAAGAGTGCTTTGATGACGCTTGGACTTTCTTAATCGAAGTCGGCGAGAAGACTCAACGGTGGGAGTCCATCCAAGTGAACCGAGAAGGACTACCCCGCAAACAATGTTCATAGAATCGAGTCGACTTTGGGGAAATGCAAAAATGGCATCTTCGGCCGGAGAATAGAAATGCTTGAATTGCAAAGAATGTAAAACCTAATGCCCCTACTCTCCGTGACCAAAGTGAAATGGCCACTTGTGCCGCATGCCATAGCTCTGACCATTTAGTGGACAGTTGTCCAGACTTACATGCATTCCAAGAGTCCAAAACCGATCAAGCCAATGCATTGTACCATAGGCAAGAGAACAACCCGTATTCTCAAACCTACAACCCAGGGTGGAGGAATCACCCTAACTTCTCATGGTCTAAAGGGCCTGCACAAGGGGGACCAAAAAATAACAACCAAGGATACTCATATCCTAGAAACCCCCAAGTACAACCACCCACTCAGTACCACAGAGAAAAAGCCTAGCTTTGAAGACGTGTCGTTATGTTAACCCAAAATCTTTCAAGACTTGAGAAAACCACCGACCAACGTCTCACAAACCTAGATCTTAAGATAAGTCAAATCTGTGATGCATTGAATGAGAGAGAGAAAGGAAAATTTCCTAGTCAACCCCAACAAAATCCAAAGAATGTGTTTCAAGCGAGGCTCCTCTACCGCAATGAAACTTCACATAGTCAAGCGAATCTTGTCACCACTCTCTGTAGTGGTAGAATTGTTGAGAACCATGTAGGTGTACCACCATCAAGCGAGTCTACATCAGACTCACCAGTACACACAACACCGCAGAAAACATCTACCGTAGAGAAAGAATGCGAGCTTTGTTGATAAAACCAAGAGTCCTAATGATATAGATGTTCTGTGCCAAGTCATGTACTGTTGCTCCATTTCTACAACGGTTGGTGCAGCGAAGGGGGGTACCCAATACAACGAGATTTTGGAAATATTCAAAAGAGTTAACATAAATATTCCATTTCTCGAAGCAATCAGGCAAATACCTGCCTATGCTAAGTTTTTGAAAGACCTGTGAACACAAAAGCGAAAGCTTCATGTGCATAAGCGTGCCTTTCTCACCGAGCAAGTAAGTTCAATTATTCAAAACAAAACCCCACTTAAGTTTAAAGACCCAGGTAGCCAAACTATCTCTTGTACTATAGGTGAGCATACAATCGGAAAAGCTTTATTGGACTTAGGAGCTAGTGTGAATCTCTGCCATATTACGTGTATGTGCGGTTAGGTCTTGGGAATTGCAACCCACCCCTGTCACGCTACAATTAGCGGACAGATGCGTGAAAGTCCCTCGGGGAATCGTTGAAGATGTGCTAATCAAGGTTGATAAATTTTATTTCCTGTGGACTTCATTGTGTTAGATACTCAACTGTGCAAAATCTGAAAATCATATTCCCGTTATCGTAGGACGTCCCTTCTTGGCAACGTCAAACGCTATCATAAATTGTCGTAGCGGGATATTGAATTTATCTTTTGGCAACATGACTTTGTAGGCTGAATGTCTTTCGTGTGAACCAACAACCCATAGAGTGTGATGATGATGAATTGCACGAGGGTTAACATGATTGAGTCGATTCAAGACTCATTGTCGACATCTTACTGTGGATCCTGTACAAGCATGTTTAGACAATTTTGACTTAGATCTCTTCGGTCCGAGTACATTAGTGAAGTCCACTCTTTGCTAGAGTCTGTGCCACCCATGGATATTGCTAAATGGCAGAATGCAGTGAAATCCCTTCCACTCTCTGATACCGAATCTGCCCCACCTCTTGATGAACCACCTAAGCTTGATTTGAAACCATTACCTGATACCTTGAAGTATGCATTCTTAGGTCCTTCTGATACTTTGCCTGTGATTATTGCATCATGTTTAGACATAAAACAGGAAAGTCAACTTTTAGAAGTACTTAAAGAGCATAAAGGAGCCTTAGGTTGGACCATCTCCGATCTTAAGGGTATAAGTCCCACAATTTGCATGCATCACATAAACCTTGAGGAGAACACTAAACCATCTAGGGAAATGCAAAGGAGACTTAACCCCAACATGAGAGATGTTGTCAGGGTGAGATCTTGAAGCTGCTTGATGCGGGTATCATTTACCCGGTCCACGATAGCCGGTGGGTCGGTCCCATTCGGGTAGTACCCAAAAGTCTGGCATCCTTGTAGTTCAAAATGAGATGAGCAGAGCTCGTTCCCACCGTGTGACCACGGGGTGGCGAGTGCATTGATTATAGAAAAGCGAACACGGTAACCAAGAAAGACCATTTTCCCCTTCCCTTCATTGACCAAATCTTTGGAAAGGTTAGCAAAACATAGTCACTCTTTTGTTTCTTAGATGGTTATTCTGTCTACAACCAAATTCACATAACACCCGAAGACCAACAAAAGACCACATTTACATGTCCTTATGGAACTTTTGCTTATCGTCGTATGCCTTTTGGGCTGTGCAATGCACCCGCTACTTTTCAACGTTGCATGATGAGCATATTTTCCGACATGGTAGATAAGTTCCTTGAGATTTTTATGGATGATTTTTCGGTGTTTGGTTCTTCTTTTGATGAGTGTTTGCATCACCTCACTTGTGTCTTGATTAGGTGTAAGGAAAAGAATTTGGTCTTGAATTGGGAAAAATGTCATTTCATGGTTAACTCAGGCATTGTCCTAGGGCATATTATCTCGGAAAAAGGCATAGAAGTAGACAAAGCCAAGGTAGATCTCATTCAACACTTGCCTCAACCTCGTTACGTGAGGGACATCGGATCATTTCTAGGCCATGCGGGTTTTACGTAGATTCATCAAAGACTTTAGTAAAATTTCACGACCTTTGTGCAATCTTCTTGCAAAAGATGTTGCATTTGTCTTTGATGATGCTTGTAAGGAAGCATGAGAGCAAGCTGAGGCTCTCCTTACATCCCCTATAGTCGAGACCCCACGATTGGACATTACCATTTGAGATTATGTGTGATGCGTCGACTATCTTTGTAGGAGCATTTTGGGCAGTGAGTAGACAAGACTTCCTTATGTGATCTACTATGCTAGTAAAACACTTAATGATGCTCAATTGAATTATTCCACTCTTTGAGAAAGAGTTGCTAACTGTTGTGTTTGCATTAGATAAGTTTAGATCTTATTTGATAGGGTCTAAGGTCATCATTTATTATGATCATGCTGCATTGAGATATCTTTTGTCTAAGAAAGATGCTAAGGCTCGTCTAATTCGATGGATACTCTTGTTACAAGAGTTTGACCTCGAAATTCGAGATAAGAAAGGGTCGGAAAATGTTGTTGCTGATCACTTGTCTAGGTTGAATGTTGAATCTGCTGATGAATCTGTGATAATTAGGGAATCATTCCCTGATGAGCAATTGATGCTTGTGTCTGAAATGCCTTGGTTTGCTGATATTGTGAACTACCTTGCTATAGGTAGAATTCCCTTGCATTGGTCTAAACAAGATCGTTCTAAATTCTTGGCTGAAGTTAAACACTTCCTTTGGGATGACCCATATTTGTTTAAGTGTTGCCAAGACCAAATCATTAGGAGATTTGTCCCCATTCGAACAAAGGGACGTCATTTCTTTGTCATGACCATGCATGTGGAGGCCACTTTAGTGCCAAGAAAACTGCTGCAAAGATCTTGCAAAGCGGTTTCTATTGGCCAACTCTTGTTTAAGGATAGCCATGTATTTTGTGTTGCTTGTGACCGATGTCGAAATTATGAAGTATCACTAAGAGAAACATGATGCCCTTACAACCCATTTTGATTATTGAGTCTGTTTGATGTTTGGGGTATTGATTTCATGGGTCCATTTCCTAACTCGAAGGTAAGTTATACATTCTTGTTCTTGTTGATTATGTCTCTAAGTGGGTAGAGGCCATTGCATCCAAAACCAACGACCATGAAGTTGTTCTTTCTTTTCTTAAGGAAAACATTTTCTCCCGTTTTGGAACCCATAGGGCAATAATCAGTGATTGAGGTAGTCATTTTTGCAATAGACCCTTTGAATCACTAGTGCGCAAGTATGGAATCACTCACAAGGTCGCAACACCTTACCATCCTCAAACCAGTGGCCAAGTGGAAGTTTCTAATAGGGAAATTAAGCATATCCTTGAGAAGACTGTCAATCCTTCTAGGAAAGATTGGTCTTTGCGCTTAAATGATGCTTTATGGGCCTATAGGACTGCATACAAGACTCCCATTGGGATGTCTCCTTACAGACTTGTGTACGGGAAAGCATGTCATTTTACTGTTGAGTTAGAACACCGTGCATATTGGGCTGTAAAGAAGTTGAATTTTGATCTTGATAAGGCTGGAACCCATATGAAACTTCAACTCAATGAGTTAGAAGAATTGAGAAATGATGCATATGATAGTGCCATAACGTACAAACATAGAATGAAGGTGTTTCACGACAAGCGCATTCTGCGCAAGTCTTTCACCCCAGGACAGAAAGTTTTATTGTACAACACTAGATTGCATTTGTTTCCAGGAAAGCTACGTTCTCGATGGTCAGGACCATTCTTGGTACGTACCGTTTTTCCCCATGGAGCTGTAGAAGTTGAAAACCCAGCAACCAAGAACATCTTCAAAGTCAATGGTCAGAGACTGAAACCATTTCTGGAGCATCTTCCACCAGAAGTTGAGACCGTCGACTTGGAAGACCCCATCTATGTGGACTGATCTAGTTCACTTGTGTACATACATATGGACTAAAAATCCATCTTCTTTCCCTTTTCTTTTTCTTTTTGCATAGTTCTTATTTGTGCTAACCAACCTTTTTGTCTTGCGCTACGGTTGTTTTTGCTTTCAAAGCATTCATCCTCCTTTGGTTTAGCAACATCATTGTACATCCGGTAATCTCTTCCCTTTTCTCTACTCGGCATAGTTCTCTTGGTATGTGATTTGTTTAAAATTTTATCATCTGTTGACACATTGAGGACAATGTTTGATTTAGGTTTGGGGGTGTGATTTGCATATAGAGTTTTTAGTCTTTTTGTTTTACTTCATTAAAAAAAAAAAAAAAAAAAAAAAAAAAAAAAAAAACGAAAAACTCAAAAATTTGCATACAAACCTCCAACTTTTAGAGATTTTAGAGTCACTAGCATGCTTCTAGCTATGTTTACATAGAGAGTCTGACCGAAATAACAGAACTCGGAAGTACTAGAGAACGCAATCGGGTTTCTTAGTTGATTAGAGCGTTAAAGTTGGATTTAACCATACCGGAGGGCGAATTAGGTCTTTGTTTAGATATTCGGTAGTAAAATTGTGATCACCCATAGTGGAGACTACCCATTTTACATCAAGCGAGGTACCGACCTTCACTCTTTGTGACTTTCTAGAAAAGTCTGTTAGAGTGTGTGTCACCGTACGTCAATTAGGGTAGGAATGGTGAGCTACCCAACTTCGCACCACTTTCAGCACTACTTTTGATCTCTTGAGTGCTAATTCCGTCAATCATGAGGGTGACGTTTAAAGATGAAAACTTCTTCTAAATACCGATTTGCGATTAGCATCACTCTCTCCCTCTCAACAACATCAATGATTCATAGAAACACATCATCGTCGGCAAGCGGAGCAACATGAATATTTGAAGACAAGTTGATATAGTCCAAGGTTTACGTGCAACAAAGTAAAGAAAAGAAAATAGGATGAGAATTAATGAAGTTTGTGAAAAATTGAGTTTTCTTGTTATATTCATTTCATGTATCTTAAAAAAAAAAAAAAAAAAAAAAAAAAAATTGAGTTAGTAGTTTCATTGTTGTTATTTTCATGTAATTAATAGTAAAAAAAAAAATGTTTGCCAAAGTTCAGAAGTTCATCATCAACATTTGAAGACCGAAGACCGAAGATTGAAGACGTTTCTATGGATGCTGAGAGAGTGGTATTAATTGCCTATCGGGTGAGAAGGTAAGTGAGTATTCCCATCCTTGCTAATGGTTGATTTCCTTTCTTAGAGATCATCGAGAAAAAGATTCTTTTTGTCCACAACTCGTGGAGTCTCCGAATTTATTTCGGAAGGTTATCCTTCTTACCTACAACGTGTGCAGGATTTCTCTCTTTATTCCTGCCTGCACACATGAGAGACTAAAAAAGCGGTCTTTTTGAGTGCAATTATCATAAAACCCTATTAGTGAGGCAGAAGTCGAGGCTTATGATCACAATCGAATCCGAATTCTTTCATATGGTATGATTACTTCTCGCTCAGCACTTAAGGATGAGAATGCGTTCTTTGGTAGTTCTAACTTCGTGTTACTAGCATGCGAAACTCTATGTCCTCATAGCTACTTGGATGCTTGAGACTCTTTTACACTCGAAATTGGAGAAGGTTTTGTGGGTACACCTCGGTAAACCCTCACGAGACTACAACTCGTCCACTAGGGACACCTAGGGGTTTAAAGGCTTAGTGCATATGCTAAATGCATTCGAGAGACCTGCGACGGGGTATAGTTAGGATTTCTTAATTTTGTTTCACTTGAGGACAAGTAAAATTCAGGTTTGGGGGTATTTGATGAGTGCCAAATATTGCATATTTATACACCTTTTTATTGGCATTTAACTCATCTTTTGTGCTCAGAAATCAGATATTATCCTAGATTCTGTATTTTCTTTGTTTTCAAGAATAAATATTTGTACTAATTAATTTTGTGTTTTTAGGTAATAAATAAAGCTTGGAGAAATTGAGGAGCCAAAAGAGCAAAGAATTGGAGACGAGCATCTATGAAGCAGAAAGCCAAAGCCGCGCGCAATGATTTGCAACCCAACAAGGAGCAACCCATCTACAAGACATGGGCCCAAGCTATCCAAGATCCGAGCCCGTCAACCCCGAACCGTTGAGATATCGCCCTGCTGCATCCTACGGTCGCCTCCTCACTCGCATCATTTCTTGATACTCCCGCTCCACACCAAAAACCGCACATCGCCCTGAGCCGTTAAGATCTTCATCCTATGCATCCTACGCTCGCTCCAGCCTCCTCATCGATCTTTGCTACACCTGCTTCACAACAAAAATCACCTACACCTATACCCTCGACCAAAACCATTTCTTCTTCCATCTTCTCTTTCTTCCCCGATCCACTCCTCAGAGAAACCATCCCATTCACCTTCTTCTCCATACCCATGGCAGAGCTACCCCATCACCACCTCTCCTTCTCCTGTCGCCATCACCACTAGCTCCTGCAGCCGCCCTCGTTTTATTCATCTCTACCTTTAGCTTCTCCCATAACCTAGAAGCTAGGTTTGAGATGATTAAAATTAGGGTTTTCTCGAACAACCACCCGCATGGTCGATTGAGGAGGAAGACAAGGCTGAAATCGGGTTTGGGTTTGTGTGTAATCGAGTTTGAGTGAATTGTGAGAGATATAAATTGTTATTTTGCATGTGAGAGAAAACGATCAATTTTAGGGTTCATAGTTTAGTTTACAATTTCAATTTTAAGTCTGTTTTTATGTTTAACATGTTCTAATTTAATCTGCTAGGATTTAAATGAAACCGATTCTCGATTCGTGGTTCATTGTGTTTGAAGATGCTTTTGAATGCTTAATTTTAAAGATATTCTCAATTCTATTTGTCTAATGCTTTACTCTCACAATGAATACCATGTATGCATTGTAGTTATGCTAAAGCTTGTATTGGTTATGTTTGACTCAAGCCTTAGAGATATTTGCTAATTCTCGTGACTAGTTGTGCTTAATTAGACAACTAGTGCTCTAGGTTAGTACCTTAGCTGATAATTGAGTTATCATTTGGTGAAACTCCTTAGATATGTGATAAATTTGACACCTTATCCTTGTCTGTCACAGGAATAAAGCATTCAAACTAGTTGAATCCCATAACATGAATTAGTGGTGGATTTGATAATCCTAGTGCCTGTAACCTCAACATTTGTTATTCATCTTGCTTTTAATCTTGTAACCTCCAACTCAGTCGTATCGACACCAAGTTCAGTCCATTATTGTGTTACAATACCTTAAAAAATCAGCTAAGAAGCTCTTAGAACAACCTTGCACACACCACTTTTCTGTGGGATCGACCTGTGCTTGCCCTTGCCTCCAATAGGCCTGTGCACTTGCAGTCTAACGTAGGAAACCTCTTTTACAGACCTACCACCTACACTATGCAAACGATTTGGTATGGTCATGAATTATCTTTTCTTTTTCCAAACATGTATGTTAGATGGTTATGCTTATTATTTTTTTTTTGTAATATGCCCATTTAGATATTTGGAAGTAAGAAGGAGGCCAAGGAATGACTTATGAACAAGGCAAAAGAGAAGATGTACGTGGTAGTTCAGAACCGTTACGTTAAGAAGATTCGGTTTGAAATGATATGTGAGCGAGGTGGGGAGAAGAAGAGTCACGAGGGAAAGAATAATAAGTATGTAAGGAAGACGGAGAGAAAGAAATACCGAACTCATACAAAGAAGATTGGATGCCCATTTAAGATTGTCTTCTATAAGCCCGATGGTAGGGAAAGTAAAGATTGGAAAATGTCTAAAGTTGCTAATGGTTGTCACAACCACGATGATCCGGATACTCTTATTGGACATGTAATGGTTGCGAAGTTAAAACCACATGAAATGGAGACGGTGAGGTCTATGCGTATCCAAAAGGCGAGTGCGATCTTAAGTAAAATAAAGGCGGACGACCCCGACAACTTGTCTTCTTTGTCTACAATTAAGTCGGCCCTAGCTACGATCAAAAGGACGGAATGGGATGGTAGAACGGTCATGCAACAATCGCAGTGGTTAGCTGAGTTACACGACTACACGTTGAGAACGGAAGAAAAGGATGGTAAAGTGGTACGTATTTTCTTGGCACATCCCGAAATGATAAAATTGGCTTAGTGTTTTCATCAAATTTTGTTGATAGATGCCACTTACAAGACAAACAAATATAACATGCCGTTGTTGAACATTGCTTGTCACACTTCGGACAAAAACACGTTTATGATTGCACGGGGTTTAATGGATCATGAGAACAACGTGAGTTTCATTTGGATGTTGGAGACGTTGAGGTCCATTTACAATGGGGATGATTTTCCAAGGGTTATTGTAACGGATAACGATCAAGCCTTAATGCATGTAATAGCGGTAGTGTTTCTGAAGCCGAAACTTGCAATGTACGTGGCACATTCAAGGCAACCTCAAACACAATTGCCATCACCATTTCTGTAGGATCATAATATCGCAACATACAAGGCTCGCGGGATTAATAAACGACGGTGTCGCGAAGGAGTCGCAGGAGCTATAATAAACGACGCAATGAATAACGACAAGCAAAACATAAAGAAGACGTGAAACCTGGCGAGGGGTAAGAAGTGTCGCGAGAACGAATGTTTGTGCATCTGCGACACTTCGCGGGACATTCCCGAAAATAAAGGATAGCTTATTTGTCTTCCACTATGTGTTACCCTATATAAAGGGTGAGTGAATACATGGAAGAGAGAGATCTTTGGAGGAATTGTTAAGCAAGTCATTAGGAGAGAGAAAGTCGAGGAGTGTTTTAACTTCTAAGTGTAATTCTATTTTCCTGTGTAAACATTTCACGGACTCAATCAATAAACATTCTTGATCTTATATCTTTCAATGGATTAGTTAAGAAAAATTGAGTAAGGGGTGTAGTGTGGGATTTCCCGCTACTACATATGCGCTAGAAACAGGGACGATCATTGGTAAAAGAGAGAAGATTGCAATTAAAGTTGTTTGAATCAGGAAAATGAGAAAGGAAAATCTTAAATCGGATGAAAAAGATATGGCATACGACACGAGATACAAGAGTAATGATTAGCGAATTTCACGAAAATATCAGAGGAAGAATACACAAACGAGATTTTGAAGGAAAGAAGATTACGGATAGAGAAATAACATCACCTTTAAAGGATTGGGAAAAGCAAGAGATAACATTCACGGCGGGGGAAATATCCAAAGAAAATTTGGATCACACATCTCCATTGGTGATCGCAATTAACGCGTATAAGGAAGGAGAGGAATCGGAGAACACGGTGAAAACATGGGTGGTGAATGGAGTTTTAATTGATACAGGGAGTCACAGTGAACATCATGTTCTATCACGCTTACAAAAAGATGGGATATAAAGACGAAGATATGACTTTCGCGGCATACAATATTCAAGGTTTTGGTAAATCCATAACAAAAGTTAGAGGGGAGATAAAAATACGTATTCCATTAGGAAGAATCGAAACACAGGTGACATTGAGCGTAGTAGATATGGAATCACCGTATAACTTATTACTAGGAAGACCATGGGTACATGCAATAAAAGGCTGTGGCATCGACGCTTCATCAATGTATCAAGTTTCCTACACCAACTGGAATAGGCGAGATCAAAGGGGATACTGCTAAAGGAAGAATATATTATCAAAATGAAGTAAAGTGTTGCGAGGAACAAGTAAACAAGCAAAAGAATATATCAAAGCACCGAAAAAAGATGGCGAAGGCGGCTAAGAAAGAAGAAGAGTTCGAGAGTTTACATGATAAGAGCAAAGGAAGGAAAAGGCATACCTAGCGAGACCTCGGGAGAAGAAAATGATCTTGCGAAAGAACCAAAAGGACCAACCCCATGGGAGAACCAAAGGCCGATTACGTCGCGGCGAACAAACCAAAGAAGTGAATATTGGAACTAAGGAAAAACCCAAGATGCTAAAGATTGGAACTAACATGGGAGCGGATGAAGAAAAAAGAAGCGTCGATCATTGCGAGATTATAAAGACATCTTCGCGTGGGATATGGATGAAATGCAGTATAGATCCGTCGATAGCTTGTCACAAGTTAGAAATTGATAAAAATGTGAAGCCATTTAAACAAAGAATTAGAAAGATAGCAATGACATATCACCCTCGAGATAGAAGAAGAAGCTGAGAAGATCTTTGGATGCGGGGATTATCGGACAAGCAAAATATCCTGAATGGATAGCGAATATGGTTATAGTTAGAAGAAAAACAAGGGAATAAGGATTTGCATTGATTTCAACGATTTAAATAAAGCGTGCCCTAAAGACAGGTTTTCCATTGCAGATATTCCACAACTAGTCGAATCGGCGGTAGGGAATGAAAGAGTATCATCTACGGACGGGTACAAAGGTTACAACCAGATTCCACTTGCCGAGGAAGATCAAGAGCATCTTTGCTTTCTTCGCTCCAAGAGGATTATCTTGCTATACTAAAATGCCGTTTGGTCTGCGAAATCTTTGGAGCAACGTATCAAAGGATGGTAGAAGAGGTATTCGCGAGAATGGATACATAAAATACTAGAGGTATACGTAGACGACATCTTTGGTAAAAAGTAAGAAGGCGAGAAGATCACGTGCGAGACCTAAAAGAAATTTTTGAGCAAATGAGGCGTTTTAACATCAAAGTAAATCCGAGAAAAATGTACCTTCGGAGTTGCGTCGGGGAAGTTCTTGGGTTACATTGTATCAAAGGAAGGAATACATGTTGACCCGGAAAAAGTAAAAGCGATTCGCGATATGCCGACACTGCGACGGTAAAGGATGTTCAAAAGTTTGAATGGATTGTTAGCATCACTAGGAAGGTTCATCTCGCGGTCATCGATAAGTGTAAACACTTTTTCAGCGTTTTGAAAAAGGATCGAAATTTAAGTGGACAGACGAATGTGAAAAGGCTTTACAAGGGATCAAAGAGCATTTAATGGATATATCCATTATGCAGAAGGCAGAACCAGGAGAGGAATTATTAATATACCTCGCGACAACTTCGCATGCTTTAAGTGCAGTTCTACTGCGAACGGACGCGAGAGTAGAGAAACCAATCTATTATATCGGCCAAAACTTTTAATGCCATGAGAAAGAAATTATTCGAAGATCGAAAAATTAATCCTGGCATTAGTTTATGCAACGTTCAAGCTTCGCATATATTTTCAAGCGCATACTATTAAAGTAGTAACGAAAATACCAATCGAGTAAGTGATGAAACACTCAAAAAGATCGGGAAGAGTTGAAAGATGGAATGCTCAAATAAGCCATTGTAAGCTCAAATATGAGATATTATCCTCAACTAAGTCACGGGTTGTCGCAGATTTTTAGCGAGAATTTCCCTTGGAAGAAGACGAAGCGATAGATGAGATGATGGATGTAGAAGAAGAGTATGGAGACCCAAAAGACCTGCTAAGCGAGGCCGGATAGGTGGGAAATATTAGTAGATGGATCATCAAATGGAGAAGGAAATGGAGTGGGAATTGTTATGATTTCACTGGAAGGCAATAAATTAGCTTTCTCTTTTAGATTGGAGTTTGAATCCACGAATAATGAAAGCAGTATGAAGCTATAATACATGCTCTGCGACTTGCAATAGAAATGAAATTGGAGAATATAAGGATTACCGGTGATTCGCAACTAGCAATTCACCAAGTAATGAGAGAAATACACTACAAATAATCCATCTTTGAAAAAGTATAAGAAGCATGTCGAAGAATTGTCAAACCACGAGATACCGAAAATAAAATGGAGGCACATATCAAGGAGAGATAATAGACTCGCAGACGCTTTTGCCTTTATATCAAGTATGATGACAGACCCGATTGCGAGGAATATCAAAATACGAGACGCTACGGCGCCATCAATTAATAAAGAGGAAGGACAAGAAGCGAGATATAATGATGGTGGTAGATGAAATGCAATGTCGCGAGGAAGACGGAGAGTAGAACTTCATGCGTACTTAATGAAAGGAGAGGTACCAAGAAATAGATTGGAAGCACACAAGTTAAAGAGTCGGGCAACAAATTATGAATTACGAGATGGCGTGCTTTATCGGCGATCTTTTGAGGGGCCTTCGCTTCGATGTCTAACAAGGAAAGAAGGGGAAACCATATTGAAGATGCTGCATAGTGGGGATGCCGGAAATCACGCGGCGGGAGATCTTTGGCATATAAGGCAAAGACGCAAGGATATTATTGGCCATATATGCATGAGGACGCGAGAGCGATATCCGGGGTATTTGCGAAGATTGTCAAAGACATGGGAAGAAGATACATGCACCGGGAGCACTTTGTTAAATTCTTCGAGAAGTGTGTGGCCTTTTGGAAAATGGGGTTTAGATATTGTGGGACCATTTTTACCAGGCAGGACAAAGAAGGTACTTAATTGTCGCAAGCGAGACTATTTCACAAAATGGGCAGAGGTGAAAGCGGTCCAGCACATTCGCGATAAGGATATTTTTACTTTCATATTTGAAAATATTATATGCAGATTTGGGATCCCCGCACAATTGGTATCTGATAATGGGAAGCAGTTTGAAGGACAAAATATAGAGCTGCTGCTTAATGCATTTCAGATAAGATGTGGAAAATCAACTCCATTATATCCACAAGCTAATGGCCAAGCGGAGGCAACAAACAAAACAATTGCCGATATATTGAAGAAAAAGTTGGAAGGACACAATAGGGGATGGTGCGAACAAGTACCCAATGCAGTATGGGCTTATAATACAACTAGAAGAGAAGCCACGGGAATGTCCCCTTTTTGCTTAATTTACGGAGTCGACAAAGTACTCCCAACGAGAGGTCGTGATTAGACAACCAAAAAAGAGGTTTGGGAGAAAAATCTTAGCGCAGGCAACATTCTAATCAAGTTGGATGAATTGGAAGAAAAACGAGAAAAGGCATTGCGACACATGGAGAATTATCAGCGAAGACTGGCTAGAGAATATAACAAGCGTGTAAAAATACGTGAGTTCCAACCAGGAGACTTGGTGTTGCGAGAAACCCCAACATATCAACGTGAAAGTGGAGGCAAGTTGGCGAGAAAATGGGATGGACCTTATATCATCAAAGAGGTAGTTGGTACAGGGGCATATAGATTGATGGATCCCGAAGGAAAAGATGTGGGACAAAAATTGGATAGACCATGGAATAGATTATATCTAAAGAAGTATTACCCGTAAAAACGGGAGAGGAAAAATGAATCAAGAGGAAGTACTTCTTTGCAAAATATTTGCGACATTCAATAAAATGCAGAGAAAATCCGCGAAGATCTCGCGACAAGAATAACAAAAGGTCATGAATGGCTTAACAAAACAACAAGAGATAATGAATGATTAAATGAATGAATCGGTGAATATCTCGCAAGAAAAATAGCAAATGATGAAGAATGATTGAATAAAAGAATGAATGAATGGGACGAACCTTTATGGCGTACACCCTAGTTCGCGAATAACATTTCGTAAGAGGCAAATGTAAGACCTAAAGTGCGTCATATAAGGGGTATCTCTCGACATGGCTCGGGGGAAGGTTACACCGCTCCGAAGCTCCGAGTCATGAAAATTTGGGGCCCATGAAAGCCTATCAAGGAGAGGTACCTTGGATTCCCAACTATATATATAAGGTTATACCCTGGTTGGGCGACCGAGGTCTCTTCCAAGGAGTCGGTGTATGCTCAAGGCGCCGAGGTACACGGTTGAGCCCGAGTGCCAGGATGGATGAACCTACCCTGGCCATTCTTGGCAAGTCTTGGCATATGTTGCACTCGCCCGAAGAAAACTCCACTTAGGGTGCAGTCTCGTAACCATAAACCCTATAGGTATAAGGGATAAGAGGCTGCGAAAACAACGGTTGTTGTTAAGACCGGATGGGAGGAGCTAGTCTTGTATGGCCGATGTTTCGCCTCCTTGAAGGGGCAACCGGGAGATGATAAGGGCGACGCTTTCCATTAGGGGAAGTGTCAAAACAGACGCAAATGTCATGAGGCTATGTTTTCGCAAGAGAATTTAGGCTTGTCATATTTGTGCAATGATCCTGCAGAGGCAATAATACTAACGCGAGGATAAGGCGAGGTCAATGGGTCTTTACGCGACGGTGTACGGACGTCTGCGATTTCGTCGCAAGACGGCAATGTCATGGGACTTTATGTTCGCAAGGATATCTAGGCTGTCATATTGTCGCAACTAAAACATCTGCAGAGGCAAAAATACTTGGAAAATGATAAGGCAAGATCAATGGGTCTTTACATGCAAGTGTAAAAGACGTCCTGCGATTTTGCCGCGATAAAAAGTGGCGAGGGGAAGACCTCTAATTAGGGAGGTCTAACTTGGAAAACCACACAAAAATGATAAGGTAAGGTCAATGGACCATTGCATGAAAATGTAAAGGCGACTGCGACCTTGTCGTGATAAGAAGAATTAAAATCAAATCCACGATTGGGATGGTTTTACTTAATAAAAAAAAATCAATGAGCGAACATGCTCGCAAGGTTGTCTTAACTAAGAAAGGAAGAAAGAAATATGGGAATTACTCAATCAAAGAGTTAAATCATTCACACAAAAGGAATTCGGCAAGTTACAAAGAGAATTTAACTCTCTACATCAGCATTATCAAATACAGAGGATGGTTGAGACTTTTCTGCGCCTTTATCAGCTTCGCCTCCTTCAGTTGGTGGATTTTCATCAGAAATGTTTTCATCACCTTCGTTCTCGCCAGTTACTGGATTTTCATCAGGAGTCTTTCTATTTGGATCTTCATCGACAACTTCCTTATCAGGGAGATCTTCGCTGCTTTCATATTCATAATCACTATCTGGAGAATTAGGAACTTCATCATCACTTACTTCCAAAGGATCGACATGAATAGGATCAAGAGACTTCGACAGCAAAATATCATTCACAAGAACTTCCGCTTTAAGAGGGAATTGGCGAAGCAGTGCCTTTTGACGATTCTTACTATCAATGTCCTTACAATAAGACATATAATCAAACCTTCGCTCTGCACGGTCGCGAGAACGAGCAAGAGACGCGGCGAGTAGTCCGTTTTCCTTGCGAATTTTAGAATAATCAGACCTGAGGGTGGAGATAGTGGAGCGAAGCTTTCTCTCAGAGTCTGCATAACAAATACACAAGATCAGAGAAAATTCTTATCGAACATTATTGGCATTTTTAGGGTAATAAAGCATTCATGGAATAAATACATAAATTAAGATAGTCAAATAATTTGACTACCTTCCTTTTGAGAAGTAAGATCTTTGAATTAAAGCTGCGAAGTTATTCCCCAAACAGTCCATGACATCATCAAATGAATCTCCAACTAAGCCTTTCAATCGAGATCGCAAATTCTTTTCATTGGAAACAAGTATGGAATTTTCGGTCGCAAGAGTAGAGTTGGATTTTTCTAATTTGGCACATTGTTCTTGGAATTGCTTCGCTTTTACACTCAAAGTTATTCTACCTTGAATAAGTTTATCTCTCTCGTGATAATTTCTTCAAGTTGGTTTTCAAAGTATGTTTAGCTTGTTCTTGTTCTTCACATAACTTTTGACAAGCATTATCTTGCTGCGAGTAGCTCGCCATCTTATTCAACGAGAACGTTTCTCTTGAGAAAGAGTTCGATTCTCATCACGATAAAGTTTCCAACTCCAAATTAGTTTTAGTCAAAGAATAAGAGAGGCGAGATAAGTCTTGCTTTTGCGATAAATCAAAATTGTGTTTAGACAAGTTATTTATTTGATCAGCTGCATAGGTATGAAGATTATCTAAGAGATTATCTTTGCTCCATCCAAGCATCTCTTTCAACTCGAACTTCTTCAACGATAGACTCCGTCTGATATATCTCCATTATTCGTTTATGGTTTAATACTTTGAGGACGAGCAAGGGTTTGAGTTGTAAAAAAAAAAAAAAAAAAAAAAAAAAAAAAAAAAAAAAAAAGGGGGTGGAGAGTATACCTTTTAATTCTTCATTTTTCTTGCGAAGATTATCACGATCTAGTGAGATCTTGAGAAATTTTTGATTTTCAAGGTGGAGATTATTGCACTTCACTGCCATAACTTGGAGATCATCCTTGACTTATTAATCTCTTGAACTAAAGATGCTTGCGAGATCCTATCGGGACCAAGATGCTTACTTAAAATCTCGCAGACATTAGATTTGTGAGGATCGGCGAAGTCTTTTTGGCATCATTCACGAGATCGAGAAAGGACCTTAAAGGCCACATCTATCCCCTCCAAATTTTCCATGATTAGAGGAATTTGTTCAAACAAAGAAGACAGTCGTCCTTTGTCAAAGGAACCTCATGAGAAGAGGAGGTTTCAGGGAGAGAAGTGATTGGAGAAATAGCAGGGACATTGATAGCAGGAGGAGGTATAAGATCGTTTGTAGTAGGACAGTTATAAGGAACTTGGTCTATGAGGAGTTGAGGTATAGAAATATTGTCGTTGGTAATATTACCAGGGGAAAGGGGCACAAAATTATCTTGCGAAGATTTCGCAGCAGGAGACGAAGGTGTGAATGAAGGAAATGGAACGTCGGGGGTAACAGGTATGGAGTAGCGAAGTCTTTTGGGAGTATGACCAGTAGTTTTATCATCCTGCGAATGACAAATTAAATAAGAAACAGAGGCAACAACGCATTGTTAATAAAAACAAATGTTTCTTGAATACCTTGTCACTCAGCTGTCTTTTTGTAGCCATAGATTTTGCTCGCGAAGTGGGCTTTGGTTGTGTGAGGGATTCTTGTTGCGAAGTAGATTTCGATGGCGAGCCCAAAGAAAGAAGAGGGTCCTTCACGGTAAATTTAGTTCTGGGTTGGTTCTTGCTAAACAACAATGGCAGAAAGAGAACTACAAAGTTAATCATACCAGTGTGATTTCAACAAGAAAAGCTAATCTCAAATTTAATCAACCACAAAATCAGCCAGATATGGCAAAATTAACAAACCTGGACGCCATGAGAGTAACAAGCTGGAAGGGAATAGCTAAAGTGGTGAAGAAGACGGTAAGAGACAACAATAGGCAAACACTTGCGAACGATGAAGAAGAAGAACACTTGCGAGACGATGAAGAAGATGAAAAGGAAAAGGAAAATTCTTCACGGGGGATGCTCCTATAAATAGATGAGAAAAATGTTATGACCGGATAACATTAAATGCACCGGTAAAAAGAGGTAAATATAGACACGTGTAAACGGTCCTTTGCTAAATCAAGGAAACTGACGGAAAGAACTTTAGTAGAATCCAAATATACAACGTATTTCCTAATAGGCGAGGAGAGATTGCGAAATTGATTATTTTCTGTAATTCATGAGGCAAGAAATGACGCTTCGTATATATATTACAAAGAAGCTTCGGAACATCGCAAAAGAATAGAGGCAAGTACGTACTTTTCAAGACCAGTATTCTTCCGCTCGTTCCTTCATCAACAAAGATCAAAGATTACTGCTACAACAGATTTTTCCTTAAAGATCGCTCTTCAAGCAATATTCAAGGAAAAAGAGGCAAGATGTAGGATCATAATATAGCAACATACAAGGCTCGCGGGATTAATAAACGACGGTGTCGCGAAGGAGTCGCAGGAGCTAAAATAAACGACGCAATGAATAACGACAAGCAAAACATAAAGAAGACGTGAAACCTGGCGAGGGGTAAGAAGTGTCGCGAGAACGAATGTTTGTGCATCTGCGACACTTCGCGGGACATTCCCGAAAATAAAGGATAGCTTAGCTGTCTTCCACTATGTGTTACCCTATATAAAGGGCTGAGTGAATCTGTGGAAGAGAGAGATCTTTGGAGGAATTGTTAAGCAAGTCATTAGGAGAGAGAAAGTCGAGGAGTGTTTTAACTTCTAAGTGTAATTCTATTTTCCTGTGTAAACATTTCACGGACTCAATCAATAAACATTCTTGATCTTATATCTTTCAATGGATTAGTTAAGCAAAATTGAGTAAGGGGTGTAGTGTGGGATTTCCCGCTACTACAATTTCCAAGCTAAAAAACCAAGGAAGGGTACCAAGAGGTCGAAGGAAGAGGATGAGTGCATTAGTAAATTAACCGCGGAAGAACGAGAGGAAGAGAAGAGGTTATTTGATGAAAAATGAAAGGAGGATGGAATAATTTGGAGAGCGTTCATGAAAGCATGGGACAAGATCGTTTGGTCAATGACCGAGGAAATTTACGAAAGAAACTTGAAGAAATTTGAGGAAGAATATGGCAAGGACTACCCAAAACCCGTTGAGTATTGTAAAACACAATGGTTACCGATTAAGGAGAGGTTTGTGTATGCATGGACATATGAATATCGTAACTTCAAGAACGAGGCGACAAGCATTGCGGGGGGTCTCATGGCCGATTAAAGAAAATACTTCTAGGTAGTCAAAATGGAGTTGTGTCGATCCAAGAAGCAATCCATGAATTCACCAATCGTGATCTCATAAAGATTAAGGATTTTATGCAATTTAGTGTACATAAATTCCCTATGGAACATGAAAGGGAAAGATTGCTTCTAAGGGGCATTGTTCATAAAGTTTCAAAATGGGCAATAAATCACATGATGGAACAATTAAAGTTATATAAAGCTTACGATGACGAGAATACGGTTTGTGTTTGCAAGGATATGATAGGTATTGGTCTCCCGTGTCGTCATAAAATGGGTAGGTACGTCGATGTGATTGACATCAATGATATTCATCCATTTTGGAAGCAATTAAATTTCACTCCAAGCACCCCCGTAGTCGATGTTCCATCGTTCATGGAGTTGGAATTGTATGCAAGAATAGCCGAGCGTTATGCTACAACAAATGGCGCCAAGAAGCAAATATTGATGCATGATTTGGAGCAAGCTCTTCACCCTCGTTTAAGGGAGGTTGATGAACCTATTAAGCAAAAGGGGGAGGGTAGGCCAAACACCGAAGTGTCGAGGACCATTGAAAGAAAACAATTAAAGGAGCATCTGTCTAACAAAAGAATATTGTGTCGGCATGAGCGTTCGGAAGCCGAATATGAAGATGAGTCGCAACCCAAGAAAAGAGGTCGTCCAAGAAAAGATCAAAATGGACCAACCTCCCAACAAGTGAGTCCAAAGGTCTCTACGAAGCCTTCTCAAGTAACTCAAGTCGATGCGGTGGAAGAAGTTGTGCTAGTGGAGACCTAAACTAGCTCCGTAGTTATTGATCAAATGAGCGACTCGCAACAAACACAATCAACAGAAATGGTGACTATAAGAGAGAACTATGGTACTCTTCGTTGTCCTAGGGATTTTCATGGAAGACCAACACGATCAAGGTATACGATTATAGAAGAGTATATGAAACAACTCCCTCCACTCATTGTTCCATTTGTTTTGTCCACCGACGAGGTTGATGGGGATGGCAATTGTGGGTTTCACGTCGCCTCGGAACAAATTGGTTACTTTGGAGAGGCGGTGGACCAAGATGTCACCCAATGGCAAAATTTAAGAACTAAGATGGCGCTACAACTAATAAAGGACAAGGATTTCTATATGGAGATGATGAAGGAAGGAGATAGGCACGACAAAGAACTAGAGTTCAAAGACTTTGTTGCGCGTGTAAAGTGCCGAAAGGGATTGAAGACAATCGGATCCAAGTATTTGATGACAATGCCTAAATGTGGATATCTCTTAGCGAACGCTTTGAATTGCGTGGTACATTTCTTTGTTCCTCCTAAGTATGGACATTCTTTTATGTTTACACCTACAAGGACGGTTTGCGATGAATCGGTTAAAGATAGAAGAATTGTTATGGCATTTGTGAATGACATGCATTTATCGGTTTAAGAGTAAAGAGGGATTGCCCATTACCTCCGTTGGCTGGTTGGAGTGATTACTTCCCAACGAATCATTGTAACAATTGGTTGAAACAATATGAGACCAACATGTTGGATTGGGATCGCGTCATGAAGAAGGATTTCCCGGAAGGCCTACTGGAATTGGTTCCCTAGGATGATGAAGATCAATGATCATTATGTTTGAAATATGTATTTTGGAAAGCCCTATTTGTACATGTTTTTTTTTGGAATTTTGTGGAAAATACTGTGAAGTATAAAGCTATAATCGGTAGTTATATTTTTAATATATCTACCGATTATACAAGCTTTTGTGAACAGAATCAATCAATATTATAATCGGTTATTAACTTTTTGAATTTATCTTCCGATTGAAAGGATGACAAGACAATGAATTTTTGTTCCCTGAATCGGTAGATTACATATTACATAAACATCTGATTGTTACCAAACTCTGACAAAAAAGATGAAAATCTTCCCAGAATCGGTAGACAACATATTGAATAAACTTACAATTGTCACCAAAGTCTGACAAAAAACTGAAAATCTTGCCAGAATCGGTAGACAGTATAAAATAATAACTTCCGATTGTAACCATCAATCAACATTTATACTGTTACGACTGACTTCAAGAATTCATAACTTCCATCATAAGTGAATTCTTCACCCTTTTCCACTAAGTATTATCTTTTTGCGAGTGTCTCATACATAAACAAACATAAAATAATGTCAACTTCGTTTTAGTAAGAAAGATTAAACGCCTGGTGTTATTTAAAAAGAATAACTGAGCGTTATACTTACAAATTGTTGGATCGACAATCTTAAGTGGATAGTGTTAAACATCCTCTTTTGTATCGTTATGTAATCATTTACCCCTTTTTGGAGAAGTCGGAAACGATCATGAACTTGTTGGAGTGATCTTTGCTTTGGATTTCCATACTCTCGCCCAAATTGGCTATATACCCTCGCCCGAAATACTTCGGGTGTTAACCTTCCTGCTATGACATCTTCACGTCTTGTTTCACGATACCATGTTTTCACAATGACCAAATCTTCAGCTGCATCAAACGTTGCCATGCTCGTAAGTTGAGATATAGAATGAATTCACAAGAGTAGACGATGGAAAATCTATTTGTAGAATACACTATGCTATATATGTGTTGTTTGGTGCATAAATAAGAAGAGTTTACCCTCCTTATATAGATGAGAGTCCCAACGTCTCTATTTTTTGAAAATATGGCCGTTGATGCGTACTTTTACAAGAATGTACTGAAATAATGTACAATTATTACACACAATCGGTAAGGAATGGTTGAACAAAGCACCCGATCATGCGTAATCGGTAAATATTTATTGTTATATACCTCCGGGTATAGGATGTTTTGTCAACAGAGTTCTCAGTTTCATTAGAGTAGTATAATAGGAGGTTAATCAATATGTATTATCAACCGATTGTGTGTGGTTTTCGAGGCACGGCTAGTTTCTTTTGAACGAACTAGTCGTTGGAGTATAATCGGTAGTTAGATCAACAATTAAAACTTCCGATTTTCATAAATATTTTGAAATTCATAACAATATCACCTACACATCATCATAATTTTACATTAAACTCCCGCAATTCTATTACAAGGTATTGTCATTAGCGTCGCGGACGTGTTGGACGAGTCCTAAACGGATTAAATCTTTCCATCGCCCTAAGGATTCTAAAATGAGCTTCATAACGGAAGCTTGATCTTTTCCATCTCCGCCATTCCCCGAGAGATCGTTCTATAACCTCATCATTGGTTTCACCCCTCAATCGATATTGATTCACAAGATAAGTTAAATGGACGAATTCTTCGACGTGTTCCTTTATTGAACCAACTCGGCAGAAAAGATCAGCGGAGTTACGGTTGTTTGGGTTACCGGTGTCGTCGCAGAATTTTTCGTGAATTTTCCCCAAATAACTCATACTCATTATGCCTCCTTGCCTACGTTCTTCTCCTCGTCTCGAATAGAATTGAACATAACGCCTACATAAAGATAAATCTTCTTCAATCGTGAACTCCGTAGGATTAATGAATGGTTGGGCCATTATGTTGAAGATGGTGTTGGAGAGAGTTTAAAGGTATTTGTGTTCCATAGAAAGTAAAAGGATACAATCCTTATATAGTGTTTAGAGTTCCAACGACTCTATTTTGTTGGGGCAACTGTATAATCGGTAGTCAAATGAAGTATTTAAACTTAGATTATATAGTTGCCCCAAATTTGGTTTTGCAGAAATCTCAAATTTTTCGAATTTGAGAACTATATTAATCGGTAGCTTATAACCTACCGATTATACAGTTGCCCCAAATTTTGTTTTTGCAGAAATGTCATTTTTTTCGAATTTGGGAACTAGAATAATCGGTAGTTAATATGACTTCCGATTATGAAGTTGCCCCAAATTTCTTCCTTGGCGAAATCACCAATTTTGGGAATTTAGGAGCTACTATAATCGGTAGTATAGTGAGGTTATTTTTTCTACCGATTGTTATAGAAGCAAGATACGCGCTTGACACAAAATCGATATTAATCGGTAGTATAATATCGTTACTAAGCTTCCGATTGCTTTATAATAATCGGGCACAAAATAGCTTCCGATTATGTAAGGTCATTAACGTAATCTCCGCGTTTTTGGAAATCCCTTAACGGCGTATATGGGTTGGGAATAAAAAAGTCGCCCCTAATTCTTTTGGGGTCGCCCCTAAAAGTGCCAGGTTAATTTTATCTTTAGAACATTGAGGACAACGTTAGATTTAAGTTTGGGGTATGGGAAAAACATTTTAGTTGCATTGTTAAACTCCAGAGCCTAGAAATTTATGCTTATTAAGGATAGCACTAACCAATCTAAGTGGATGGAAGCATTTTGGTTGTAGGAGTTGAGGAACCAATCTGATTAGATGGAAACATCTAAAGAGTCTATTCATAAAAGCACAGAGCTCAGGTGTTAGAAGTAACATGATAGTTTCACCATATCTCGTTGAGTCCTTTTCACTTCTGTTTTTATTTTGTTTTGTTTTTAAATTATGTTTCTCTAAGTTATTAGGTAGGGCCCACGAATCAAGTTGTTACCAATGCTAGGGTGAATTAGAGTGATTGAGATACCAAAAAAAAAAAAAAAAAAAAAAAAAAAAAAAAAAAAGAAATTGAGACCGAGACCATCGGACCAACCAGAATAAATTCAATAAAGTCGACCTTTGGAACCCTTATATATGCCGGTTGTGTTGACCTAGAGTTAGGGTTATCGACCCTTTGGTTCCCTTGTATATGCCAAAGTGTGTTGATATTAGTCGACAGAGTATCTCGATCCATTAGGATAGGTTCATTTTGGCGGAGGCCTTGGATAGATATGGGAAACACCATTCACTTAGCAAACATCAAAACCATCTATGTTTTTCTCTATACCCATCTTCTTGATCTATCCATGTGAATAGTTTTGACTCCGGGTATTGATGTCCATAGTGCGACTATCTGAGTAGAGCTTTGTGACTTATATATGAATTTTAGTATGCTTGAGTGCAAACTCGTGTACAACAATTGGAATTTCGCATCAGGGTACTTCCTCCTGTAATCAATAAGTATGCCAACCAAGGAGATTTTTAGTGCCTTCCAAGGTTCTGCGTAGATAGTTAGGGTGCAGGTAAAAGTTTTGTGGGTATATCTCGGTAAACCCTCCCGAGACTATAACTCGGCCACTAGGGCCACCTAGGGGTTTAAAGGCTTGTTGCATACGCTAAATGCAACTGACGATGCTTGCGACAGTGAGTTAGGATTTTATTTTCTATTTGATTTGCTCGAGGACTAGCAAATAATAAGTTTGGGGGTATTTGATGGACATATTTATGTGTCTAATATGATCTCAATTGTATTTATTGTTAGTGCTCGATTTTGTATTTATTATGGCTTTTTATGTCTTTGTAGGTGTTTTTGGAGAAATAAGCTTTTGCGGGAAAATTGGCTCGAAAAGTGGTATTTGCGCTCGTGGGAGAAAATTACTATTTGGAATCTCACTATGGATAAGGGGTACCCAAATTACTAAGGGGCACCCTCAGGACACCCCCAAGTCAGCTGCTAAAGGCATCCCATCAGAGGATAAGGGGAACTCATCCCCTAACTTTTGAATTCAGAAATTGGCGGGAATTTGTTGCAGCGTCTGGCAGATTTTGGGTAGTGATTATATGCGGGTTCGTGAGAGATTCAAGCCCAGATTTTGATCCGACTAGATTAGTTAGGGTTGAAAAGAGTTGGTATGATTATCTAATACGATTAAACAAGGTAGATATCGATTTGAAGTAAAACAGGGGACGTGAAGATATTTTCCGATGTTGGTTAATTCTTGGAAAGTACGTGGAGAAATATATGGAAAGAATATACTCTGTTCGATCTTATACTATATTTGGAAGAGTTTACAACTACACAGGAAGACGCGTAAAGAAACAGGGAGGAGAAGATTATTCCGAGACTTTTGGCGAAAGAAAACAAGATTATTTTGGGAATTACTCGACCCTGTTGGGTATATATAGGTGCTGTGAGGTTACTAAGTGCAGTCGTGATTCCTGCGACTGTGAGTTAGGTTTAATTTCCAGTAATTTTCATTTAATGTACTACATAGTTTAAGTACCCAAATAAAATAAGATTGTTTACACATCTTTGTCACTGATAGTTACATATTCTACAAACTAAATACGACTTAGCAACTCCATGTGTACACTATAACAACCGTATTCTACAAACAAAATACAACATTAATTTAACCTCAGCAAGAATCTACCCGTCTAGCGTAAGGCTGAGTGTAGTTGAGTAATTGAAGTGGATTAATTGAAGGATGAAACGTGGAGTGTTATGTTTAGTGGACTCAAATATAATTTATCTTACTTCATTAATTTCAAACTAAAATACAAGATATTACATTGATCCTATACAACTCTTATTAGGTCACTGTCGTAGGCACCTCGGATGCACTTAACACGTGCAACAAGCCTTTAAACCTCCAGGTGTCCCTGCCGGCCGACAGGTGTCTCGGGATGGTTTACAAGAGGTTTACCAACAAAACCTGAAAATCACAAATATTTACGATTCTATCAGCGCCTAAACAACCTTCTTAGATTGTATTCAACCATTCCATCCTTCATAAGGAGGTAGCATTCGTAAAACCTAAAATTGTGTCCCTGCGTTTCACGAAAATTTGCTTTCGCCATTGTTTCCTACACGGAGTGAAAATATACTCAAATTAGTATACGTAATTTTATTATTTATAAAATTAAAAACATCTTTTAAAACTATATTTACTTACGACCGTCATTTCCGCTGTAATGAATGCTGGTGGCAAGTCTCTTAATAGCGTAGCTTGGATGAGAACATAAGTTTTCACATCTCTTTTTATACTACCAACCATGTATCTTAAAGCTTGCTTTGATATATGGTTTGGATTCAAAAAGTTTTGAAGAAAATGAGAATAAACCAGCTCCCACAAGTTGTAGGGTGGTGCTGCAGCATCAACAGTAACCAGAGCTTTCATTACCGCAATCCATGCAGCTATGATTGCAGTATCTTCTTCAACGGTGAAGTTAACATTCATGATGGATGGATAAAATGTTCACGGTTTGGTTGCGCAATCAATATCAATACCCGGGACTCTGTTTATAGGAAAAAATAAAGGATGTGTTGTCCCTTCGTTGCGGTATTTGTTCACGGATGTGTGCTCCCTCCCTTGCAGTCACTCGTCACAGATGTGTAATCTCTTTAAATTCCAAATGAGTGTAAAGGGAGTGTAAACGAAAAAATTTCAAGGAAAGGCTAGCCATTAACCGTTCCAGGAAAGAGAAACCGGCCAATAGTTAGCCGTTTCCACAAGAACGGTCAATGGTTCACCGTTATTTTTCACAAGAACGGTTAATGGATAACCGTTTTCTGTTTTTTGGAAACGGCTAACCATTAGCCGTTCCCGGAGTCTTCCCGCTGGGATTCCCGCACACTAGGGAAGCCTTGCGGGAAGAGACCCTTTAGGCCACGGTTTTTTGGGTTGGGAAGCCCTTGGGCATGCTCATAAGACCCGGTCTTACCCTTACATAAGGGTAAAAACGGAATGTTTTTAAAGTGGAACGCGGGAAGGGTAAAATCGGAATGGTTATTCTGTGCTTGGTTCGTACTTTTGTCGTTTTCATCACGTCTCTGCTTTGCTTTTTACCAAACTAATCTTGGAAAATGGAGAGTTTTCTATAGAGTCTAGACTCTAGACACAAATTTGGGGAAAATTTTCTAGGGCATCAACCATCCGCACCACAAATGAAATGGACCTCTCGGCCGTTGAAATTTGGGGAAGACTGACGGAAGATCACTCCGGGGAGGTTCCTCTGTTCTTCTCCTTTGATTTTCGGTTGATTTTTTCCAATGTTATTAGCTTATTTTTACTTACAAATCTATCAATTTGTGACCAAACCCTAGTTCCCAAATCTGTGTGGGAAGGATAAATCTTCAGCTACAATGGAAGAGAGCATGTTTACAGAGAGTCAGGGGGGAATTGTTTTATTCTGAAGTACAAGAAATTTTTGAGTTGGAGAAACAACTTGATCAATTTAAGAATCAGGAAGATAGATGAACCCTTAATGTGTAATCGATTGAAAGAGCAGAAGATTCAGAGTCTGTCTAGAGAAGGAAAAGAGAATTGCAAGTGAAAGAGGAAAAAAGGGAGAAATAGAAAGAATTATTAGCTTGGAAGAAGAAATTAGAAGATGAGAAGTTATCAGTGTTGAGGTTAGTGAGGAGATTATGGATTTTGGGTGTGCGAACAGAAGATGAAATAGAGATTTGGAAGAAGAAATTCGGGGATTTGGAGTTTGCAGAAACAAAGAGTAGATGATGAAATTGACCTTTAAAGAAAAAGTGTATGGAATTGAATTGGAGAATATCCAAGCAATCAGGTAAGTGCATACTTCGAAACGTTAATTAAGAAGGTACTGAGTGATGAAAGACAGATGCATGTTCACCTGGGTGAGGTTATTGAGGATTTGAAGTGTGGGAGAAAAAGGGAAGATGAAGTTCTAAGGTCAAAGTTAATGGAATTGGAAGATTAAAACATAAGTACCATGGTTTGTCTAAAGGGATTAAGAAGAAGGAAATGGAGTGTGCTGGTACTCTGGAGAACCTAATGTTAACAAAGGTTGCTCTTGATCTTAAGGACTACAGAAACAAATGCAGTGGAATGGAAGAGAAATTATGGGTCTAGCAAAAGGTATGTGAACTATGCCAAACCACAATTTGCCTTTAGAGATTCTTTGTCGGGTTGTATATGTGCATACACTAATCAAGAATCTCATATACAATTATAATTTTCCTTCGAGATTCTTTGTTGGGTTAGTTCAAGGTATATGAATTTTTCTGTGAGCCTTGAATTAGTAGTACAGCACTATGTGCTCAATAAGTGAAATTCTTATTTATTCTTGTTGAATTTTGATTTGGTTGGTGGTACTTCTTCTTGCAACATGGCTTTACAATCTGAATTAGGAATGGATGGTTTTACAGGCTGAATTTTGATTTATTTTGTTTGTCTGGCTTTTTGTTTCCATCTAGATTGTGCATGTGGCTAACACTGAATGTGTTTCCGCCATGTTCGATGCTGCACTTTTCATCACTCATTCCCGTTCCTTCCGCAAGACACTCGATGCATTCGAGTACCCACGGAGGATATTCTGTTTTTAAAGCGGCATGCTGACGGATGCCTTCCACAACTGATTGGTTTTCTATTTTCACTGTATGGAAACCTGGGTTCTGCATTGTGATATAATTATATACCAAGTATACATGCACATCTCTCAACAGCTGCAACACGAGCTGATGGCTACATATTTGCATGGGGTAGAGTGGCACTTTCACCATATATTGCGGTAAGTTATGCTCCACCTTCGCGATGAATTTCCTTTGAATCTTGTCATCGCGGAGTGTTCTAGAATATCCAATATTTATGGCACAATGAAATCAGACTATTATTTGACATATTATAATGGATTTTTCTTTATCCGCATCAGGAAATATTGCTCTTCAGGATTGTATACGTGCAAGCTTTGTTAAACTTGTTGAGGCACATTATGTGGAGCGCTGTCCAGATTTTAAACCCTCGATTCCATTACCACTTCCAGATGCACCCACTTCTACAGCGAGACGTGCTGCAAAGTCCCCTAAGGTAATCAAAATTCAGTGGGTTAACTTCACGTGGAAATAACAGAAATCAAATTTTCCATCTCGTTTTTATGCTGTTCGGTTACCATGAAATAGGAGACTTAAGATAAATTCTATGGGGCCTCTTGGAGAACGTTTCTGTGTGATTCCGTGTGTCCAGTGTCCACAATGTTCTCCATTGATGTTCCTTCGCTATTCACTTGCTGTTACCCTGTCTACTGGGATTTCTCAAGACATTTGTTTGCTTACTTTTCATTTACTGAAGTTCGTCTGCAACCATTTATTATGTTTTCTGTTCCTAGTGCAGTTTTAGGAGCCACAAGTCTTTCTATGGGTAACTTGCTTGCAGTTTTTTAAATGCGTATAGATTCTGTAGGAGTTTCAGTTCAATACCGCTACTTCAGGGATCTTGACATCAAGTAGAAAATATTCATGTTTTAGATTGTGCTAGAGGAAGTGCATGCGTATCTCTGTTAAGTAAGAATGTTGTATTTTGCAGTGTTCCTTTGTGCTCCTCTAATTTAAAGAGGTTGACAGCAGTCTTATGTTGGAAGCTTGTGACATCATTCCACTCTTTTCTCTTTAGTAATGGAATTTGTCATCTCAGAAAAAGACAATCTGCTATTATGCTTGTGGCATGTAACACCTTTGATCAGGTCAATCTGTTGACTATTTGACTCGAGCAAACTGAAGTCTACTTTTAGTCGAATTTCTTGGCTAGTTGAAAATTTGAGACATTTCAACTTAACATTTCATGACATATCTATGCATTTTGAACCATAAATGAGTAGCAAATCATTCCTACTTTCTCGTTTCATTTTTCACTGACCCTGCTGGTGACTACAAAGCTTAATGAGACATTCAAAATAGCTCAGTGATGTACTAGTTCGTTGAACTTAATTTTTAGATCTCTTTTTGATCAGAAATTTAATTTTTAGATCTCACATATTCACGTCTAACTGATACATGTAATTGCGATTTTTGATGACAAAATAGTTGGCCAAACAAAGAGAGAAGACACGAGAACAACAGGCTATTGCAATGGCAACCTGTTCTGAAGGCGGAAGATTTGATATTACGATAAACTATGGAACTATCTGGAGCTGGAATTGAAGGAACTGCTGCAATTAGCATTGGCGAAAAGGTTGGTGTACTTTATAGTTAACTACATTTATTTGTCTTGTTTTTAGTGCTGAATAACTCATTATCTTGAATTGCTTCTGATGTTACGGCATAAGCATGAGGAAATAGAGTGTGAACATGATTGGGGAAAAAAAGATCTTTGGCCTGTAAATTTTGACGAGTTCGTATGCCGACTTATGCACAAGGTTGGTTTCCTTTTCGATGAGCTAGAGCATTCTTAAAAACTCTGATCCTTCTGGAATGTGTAACCCCATCACCCAATAGTTGGACATCTATTTGTCAGCTAGTCCCAATGTTGCGAACTTTTAATCTGGATTGGTTGTTCCAGTGATGATTACCTACATGACAACGTTTCTACTAAACGCTCTTCACAACCCACATTGCCACAATGAAGTGGCCCTTAAAAGTTAAATATGATAATTAGCCTTTTGGTAAATTCAAACACAAGAAGCTTTCAGTTGTTTCTTGAACTGTACCCTTTTCTTCCAACTCAGCATTTCGTCTAAATCAGTTTGACTTATTTAGAAGACTTCCCTTTAGTGTACTTCTCAACATCATTAACAATAACTTGGGCTACTTTTGCGTTTCACTGTTTAAGATCTGTATTATATGAAAACACAAATAGTACCTAACTTTGATCTCAAAATCTTCTCCATTGTTTTGTTTTTTTCTTTCCATATTCTTATTGCCGTAAACAACACTTCATTGTTTCCCTTCAGTATAAAATTGTTAACAAAGTTAATCATTAAGAAAAAGGGAAATAGACGAACACTGACCAATGTTTCCTGGGGCAACTTTGCTAGTTATATAGTATATCCAGTAGTACCAACTTAATCATTTTATAGTACCTATGTTTTGCGAGTTGATTTCAATTATAGATATCTTGACATCTAAGCATACTTTTTATTATTTGTCTGTGCTAAGTATTGTACCTAATTGTCATTAATTTTTTCTGCAAGTTGAATTGATATACATAATGTTTTATTTGTCAGATCCCATTACCAATAAATTGGAGTATTTATCAAGAGGTGATCTATCATGAAGAAGGTCGTACCATGGACTTGGAAGTTGGAACATGTTAGAGCTGCTCTTGTCCAATTGGAATGTTGTGTCGAGAAAGAGGCACATCGTGTTGGTACTGATTTTCTTGCTTCTTCATTTCGAATTTCAAGTGTGAAGTGTGTAGTTATTGTACATATGTCAACAATCGTGTTGGTGTACTTGCCACTTGCCACTTGCATCTCTCAGCTATACCTACTGGGACCGAGTTCAGTACATATTACTGGCCCAGGTAAGAAGTAATAAATTCTGCACTCCACTCCAAATTTCCATCTTACTTTGCACACTTTGGCTGATATTTGGGGATTTTTCACAGGGTGAATCTGTCCGAATTTCTGATTTCTCGGTTAAGGAACAGCTATTTTATTGGGCACAGGTTCAGAATGAAGTTTGAGGAGGAAGATTGTCCAAAACAAAGGTGAACAAACATGCATTTTTAGATGCATCTTATCTCAGCTTATGTATTTACTATTGACTACGTTTTGGTGCATGCCAGAGTTGCAGGTACCACAGTAGCAATTGACGATATTGATCCAGTTAGGTGGCCAGGATTTTTTGGGAGATTTGATATTACTATAAACTATGGAGCTATTATTACATCTGGAGCTAGAATTGAAGGAAATTCTGCAATAAGCATTGGCGAAAAGGTTGGTGTACTTTGTAGTTAACCACATTTATCTGTCTTGTTTTTAGTGCTGAATAACTCATTATCTTGAATTGCTTCTGATGTTACAGAATAAGCATGAGGAAATACAGAGTGAACATGATTGGGAAAAAAAAGATCTTTGGCGTGTAAATTTTGACGAGTTCGTACCCCGACTTAGGCACAAGGTTGGTTTTCTTTTCGATGAGCTAGAGCATTCTTTAAAACTCTGATCCCTCTGGAATGTTTAACCCGGTCACCCAATCATTGGATATCTATTAGTCAGCTAGTCTTAAGGTTGTGAACTTTCAATTCAGTGACGATTACCAACATGATGACGTTTCTACTAAATGCTCTCCCAACCCACATCCCCACAATGAAGTGGCCCTTAATAGTTATATATGATATAGTCTTTTGATAAATTTAACCCAAGAAGCTTTCAGTTGTTTCTTTTGGCCCTTTTCTTCCATCTCAGCATTTCCTTGGATTGATTCAGAAGACTTCCCTTTAGTGTACTTCTCAACATCATTAACAATAACTTTAACTACTGCGTTTTACTGTTTATGATCTGTATAATATGAAAATACAAATAGTACCTAACTGTAATCTCAAAATCTTCTGCATCAGGTTGATCCGGTCTTTTGTTTTGTTTCTTTTATCTTTCCATGTTCTTATTGCCAAATAACACTGCATTGTTTCCCTTTAGTATAAAATTATTAACAAAGTTAATTATTCAGAACAAGGGAACATAGACGAGTACTGACCAACGTTTTTTGGAGCAACTTTTGCTAGTTAGTATATCCAGTAGTACCAACTTAATCATTTTGCAGTGCCTATGTTTTGCAAATTTAAGGTTTTTAGATATACATAACTTGTATACTTCATCTTCTCCAAATGTAATGTTCTACATTATGCTACATTTACATGATTCTTTGGGCATCTTTTTAGGCTGCGTGTCAAGTGTGAGATCACAACTAGATGAAGGAGCTGGAACTGTGTTAAACGCAATTCTGCGGACAACAACAAGAACTGTGTTCTCATTTTGTTAAAGAAAGAGAGTATAGAATAAATCTATTGCTGATAAGTTTTGCTTTTGTAAGATTTATTCAATCTTCCCAGGAATGATGAGTTTGAAGAAGTTGTTTTCCCGGTTGTTGCTGATAATTCATTGAGGAGATTCCAGGAGGATGTTTTTGAACGGTTGGGATTTGAGGGTTTTAATGTAGATCCAGAATTTGCTCCTGGAAATTGGAGGCCAAATCTAGTGTTTGGCAATGAGTACCGTCATTCAGGAGTTCTGGTCAGAACTGGACAACAACTCTTCGAATTCCCCCGTCCAATTGGTCTCGCCAAGTTCGCAAATACCGTAGCACTTGTGGGGGAAGCAGATGCAATTGTCTTGTCCCGAAGTTCGTTCTTTATGCCTTGGGTAAATCTTTAGTTTAATTTCTGTTTTATATTTGTACAAATATATGATATAACCTTAAATATCTCATAGCCTAATTTTGAGGATGAATTTGTTTCAGGATAACCACCGCGATTTGGCAGTTGCTGCAAAACTGTTCGAGCAAGCTCAGATTTGATTCAATTGCTGCAAATTTGTTCGAGTAAGCTCAGATAGGTCAGCTTCATAATTGGTTTCACCTCTAAATTTACATTTTTAGTTTCAGTTTATGCCTAGTCAACTTTTGCAAGAACTTATGGATATGGGAACAAATTTACATTTTAGTTTTGATATATGGCTGTTTAATCAATTTTGATAAGAGAAACAAATTTCTTATGGATATGCATTTAAATTCAGGTGTTATTACTTATATTGTGTGTGGCTGCTGCTCTTTTTTTTCTTTCTTTTCTTTTCCTTCTTTTTTTTAACTGGAAATTTCTTTACATTCATAGGAAAGTTTTTGATTATATCCTGCTTTTGTTATGACAAGCTACTTTTCTTAACACTATTTACGCCAAACTGTAGAACGAGGTCTATAAGCAGCTGACTTTCTGCGAGGAATGTTGCAGAAAATCAATCATAGCTGTGTTGACAGTTTAGCACACCATAGAACACAGGAAGCTCGAGTTACAAAAGAAACCAATTGGACAACACTAGCAGACATCCTATTCCTTCTTAACCTTTTCCGCATCAAAATTGCACAACACCCTTTCTAGTTTCACGAAAAGAGCCAAGACATCTGCGCACCTCGATAAGAAACTTAGCCTTTAAGCAGCAAGACATCTGAGGACTATATGTTATATTAGATGTAGCAGCAAGGCCTTTAAGCATTCTCATGACTTCACTAGTATCATCTACGTAGTACTTAGCCTTGCTTGGTTTTTGTCCAACTGCGCACGAAAATATCTTGGAAACTGCAGCTAGTGAATGGTTAGTAACTGTGGTTGTTATCGTCTAGAACATATTTTCATCTGATCTGTCATCTCCTATGCACAGCACAAAATCTGGAGCCTGTCCTGTGCTGATGGTGGAGAGAATATTTTCTGCAACTAACCCTTTACTTATGGATATGCAGTGAACAAATTTCTCATGGATATGTATTTAAATTCAGGTGTTATTAGAGCATCCACAGTGGGAGACCAAAACCAAAATTTTGGTCCAAAAACCGAGTGGATGGAGAAGGAGTAAAGATTAAAGACAAGACTAAAACTAAAAACAAGACCAAATATACTCTTTAGTTTGGTTTTAGTCGGGCGTAACTTAAAGTTGCGCCGAACAGCGTAATTTATAACTCCGCCCCGTCGATAGAAGACAAAAAAAAAAAAAAAAATTTGGGCGCAACTAAGAGTTACGCCTGATTGGGGCGTAACTCAAAGTTACGCCTCATTGAAAAAAAAAAAAAAAAAAATTTAATGGGGCGCAACTTTAATCAGGCGCAACTTTAAGTTGCGCCCCATTTGGTTTAGTATTTCTCCCTTAGTGTGTGAACACGGACCAAACCCAAAATTTGGTTTTTTTTTGCTCTTTAGTCTTTGGTTTATGATCGCACCACTGCAGTTGCTCTTACTTATGTGTGTGTGGCTGCTGCTCTTTTTTTTTCTATTTTTAACTTGAAATTTTTCTTTACATTCATAGGAAGGTTTTTAATTACATCCCGCTTTGGCTATGACAAGCTACTTTTCTTAACACTATTTAAGCCCAACTGTAGAAGTAGAACGAGGTCTATAAGCAGCTGATTTCCTGTGACAGATGTTACAGAAAATCAATCATATAACTTCTAGCACTATGTTGAATATTAGTGCATCATAGAAAAACAGGAAACCGGGTTACAAAAGAAACCAGAGAGGAAAGCCGGATCAACCACTAGCAGCATCCTGTTCCTTCTTAACCTCTTCCGCATCAGAATAGGTTTGGCTCCAACCACCACAACACCCTTTCCACCTTCACGAAAAGAGCCACGACATCTGCACACCTCGAGGCCTTTAAGCATTCTCATGATGTCACTAGTATCATCTACGTAGTACTTAGCCTTGCTTGGTTTTTGTCCAACTGTGCAGGCAAATATCTCGGAAACTGCAGGTAGTGAAGGGTTAGTAACTGTGGTCGATATCGTCTAGAACATCTGTCATCTCCTATGCACAGCACAAAATCCGATTCCTGACCTCTGCTGATGGTGGAGAGAATTTTTTCCTCAACTTACCTTTTACTTACTCCCTGTGGTTTAACTTCAACTAAGTATTCTCAACACGTCACTAGTATCATCTACGTAGTACTTAGCTTTGCTTGGTTTTTGTCCAACTCTGCACGCAAATATCTTGGAACCTGCAGGTAGTGAAGGGTTAGTAACTGTGGTTGATATTATCTTGAACATATCTTCATCTGATCTGTCATCTCCTATGCACAACACAAAATCCGGTGTCTGTCCTCTACTGACCATGGTGGAGAGAATTTTTTCTGCAACTAATAACCCTATTACTTACTCCCTGTGGTTTAACTTCAACTAAGTATTCTCAGGATGTCACTTGTATCACCTACGTAGTACTTAGCCTTGCTTGGTTTTTTCCAACTGTGCACGCAAATATCTCGGGGACTGCAGGTTGTGGAGGGTTAGTAACTGTGGTCAATATTGTCTCGTACATATCTTCATCAGATCTGTCATCTCCTATGCACAGCACAAAATCCGGTGTCTGTGCTCTACTGACCATGGTGGAGAGAATCTATTCTGCAACTAACCCTTTACTTACTCCCCGTGGTTTAAATTCAACAATGTGCTGTCCCCTTCAACATCAGTAGCTAGTGTCATCTACGTAGTACTTAGCCTTGCTTGGTTTTTGTCCAACTGTGCACGCAAGTATCTCAGAAACTGCAGGTAGTAGAAGGTTAGTAACTGTGGTCGATATTGTCTCGAATATCTCTTCATCTTATCTGTCATCTCCTGTGCACAACACAAAATCTGGTGCCTGTCCTCTACTGACCATGGTGGAGAGATTTTTTTCTGCGACTAAACATTTACTTACTGGTTCATTTGCAAGAGCATATGCTGTCCCCTTTTAACAACCACTTTATTTGCAAGAACATTTTCCAGATGGTCTAGCAACTCTTTTGCCTGGCAGGATCCAAAATCAGGGTCTGCATCTTGATGGTGCCACACCAAAACACTCTCCTTCACTCTATGAAGGACCCATCAGTTGTCTCAGTATATAATTGCATCACAGGCTCTGCAATTCTTTTCCAACCCAAAATCAGCAACCAAATCACAGGTTTCCCAAGAGCACTAGTTCCCCCTATAGGTACTGACCCAAGACGATGAGCCACATCTATCGCTTCCAAACTCCAAGATAGTCTAGCAGAAGAGCAAATGGTTTGTTTTGACGTTCCACCATTGGTACATAAGCTTCATACCATAGTTCCACAACACTTTTCCCTTGGAATGTATCACGTTTAGTTCCAGAGAAGGTTGCTATGGCACCTGATTGCGGTTTACTAACAAAAGCTATGTACTTGGCAATGTCAACCCTAGTGTTTTGCTCCAAAATCTCTGCCAAAGGTCTGTCATTTTCAATTTAAGTTCCCTTAAGATGGTGTTTTCAGGATGCAGGATTGGAATTCCAATGTTAAACGAAATGCTTGGGGTACCTGATAAGTCTGTAATTCCAATCTTAACAATGCGGCATAATCTGATTCAACATTGAGAGTGAATCCTAATCCTAGTTTTTGATTGAAACTCAACACCCTAAATGAAACTCTGTTTGATTTACTAGAATCCCTAGGACTTGAAATAGTTTCATACCTTAAAACAAATTTTCAAAAACCCCCACCTTGAGGACGAAACGATTCTTCCTGTTTCAGAATCAGAAAACCGGATTCGGGCTTGAAACTTGAAAAAGGGAGGCTGATAGGGAGATGACGAGAGTGAATATAAGATACTTGTTTGACTTGCTAGTTGCTAGGGGATCGCCAACTCAGCCACTATTGACTCAAAGGTTTGTAGGCATGTCAGATCTGAATCTAACTCGGATCTGACTGGGACTGGGACTGAGTCAGGTGCGGATGGTTTTATTTTCTCTTTCATTTTTTGTGATGTCTGGCTCGAGCTGATATGACTTGAAGTTCAATGGTGGTTTACCAAAAAGGAGAACCATAATTTTGCGTCTCCCCTTCGAAATGGGCAAGAGTGACCCAAGTTTAGCTATGTTCACCCTTAGACCTACCTCACCGAAATAAAACCGGTTGGAATTTCACATCAATATGTTCCACATTGCACGGCAAGAATTTAAAAATATCATTCTCACACACTTGCGACTACTTTTGAGTCAGTCTCTTAGACAATGCATGAAAACTCCGGATAATTTCTTTGGCGATGAACCAAGTGCGCTATGCCTGAAACCGATTATCACTAAATTTGGGTTCACTTTTACAACAAAAAATGTCACACAAATATTGTTGGCTTCTTTCTTTCAACTTTAACCTGACTCTCTTCCAGTATTCCTTCACATTATTCTCATGCCCAGATTCTTACTGTCTCTGGCCTCCTCCTTTTATCTCCACTCAAAACTTATGAGTTTGTGTGAGTTTAACATTATTAGAGAAACAAAGAGGGAGTAAAGCTATAGATGAATACAGAGAAAATGGAGTTTATGACAAAGCTTCAAGAAATTTGTGATCATGATTTATGGGGTTTTCCAAACTATACATCCATAAGAGATGGACCTGGGAGATTCAAAGCTTCTGTATTAGTCTGTGGTAAAACTTTTCATGCACCTGATTTTTGTAAATCTTCACAAGAAGCTCAGAATGAAGCTGCTAAACTTGCTTACCATCATTTTAGTACCGCTTCTTCTAAAACACCTCTTAATCGCCCTGCTAAAATCAGACGCATAGATTCTCCTTCTCCTCCAATGTCGAATTCCTCACCTGCAGCAGGTAAACACTCAAATAACTTGTTTCTTTAATTGATACATTAGTGCAAACTGATTTTGTTCTTTGAAACCTCCAGTTATTGCTCATCATTCTCCAGAACCTGCAATTCTCCAGCACAAGAACCAGCTTCAAATTTACGCTCAGAAGAGAAAACTCAATTTGCCCACTTATTCTTATGTACGTGACGGCCCTCCTCATAACGTCCGCTGTAAAGCTATGGTTACAGTCGACGGACAAACCTTTGAGAGTCCTGAGTTTTGTCGCACACAAAAGGAAGCAGAACATGCTGCGTCAAGAGTTGCTTTAGAGTCGTTGATGCATGACGGTATTCTAGAGGCAAGGAATTCAATTCCGCTATCATTTTTATAAGATAATTCAACTTGCTGCTTGTATGGTTCTTCGTAAATCCTCATGATTGCTATGGGTTTTCATGTTTGCTAATTACTGTCCATGTATCAGGAAGAGTCGGCAGGTTTCAGCAAGAACTTTTTACAAGAATTCCTAATGAAAGAAGGTCTCCCCTTGCCAATTTATAAGACAAAATCTTGTGGCGCACCTCATTTACCAACATTCTTGTGCACCGCGCAAGTAGGTACTGATGTTTTTGAAGGCATAGCAGCTAGAACAAAGAAACAGGCAGAGATGAATGCGGCACAAGTTGCATATTGTCAACTTAAAGAACGTAAGTTATTTCATTTGCCCATTTATTACCTCTTTTCAATTTCCTGAGTCCAGAAGAAACAGGCAGAAATGAATGCGGCAAAAGTAGCGTATTCGTGCCTAAGAAAAGAAAAGTTGTGCCCAAGTAAAACTGCAATGCTATTTGAAATGGCGTTCACCCGATTGCCAAGGTTTCTCATTTCAGTGCAGAGGCTTTTCAAGCATGTTTAACTGTACCCTAGCCTAGTCCTCCTTATATCTCCTATATGAATAGGTTTATGTAAAAGAGTTCTTAATGCTGCTTTTTATGATAGATTTATTTACATTTTGGTTTGCAAGTTAAAAACATGAGATGTGCTTTCTTTTCGCAGGTAAATTGAGTGCAACAATGATATCTGGAGGAAAGGGTGCTCTTCAATGCGCTTCTTCTAACTCGTCCTTGAATCTGGACTTGCAACTGAATGTCAAATCAGATGATCGCTTGGCTACACCACCCGCTCAGGAATCTAAAAAGGAATGGAAAGGTAACCTCTTTCTACGCCAACCTCCAGCTTCGGTTTATGCTAGTTTGTCACCGTCTCCAATGGCATGCTAAATAAAATTAGGCCAAAATCAGAATATTTTCTTGATTGGTTAGATGTTATTGATAAATACTTATGATCGTTAGACTCTTTGTTAGCTAGATAGATAGATCTTACAATATCTTCATGGACTTTATGCAAGATATAGGTAGCTACAAGGATGCCAATCTGGCAAAGCCAGTAGATAAGGGACAATTCAGCAGTCCTCCCTCAGTTGCTTCATCCTTCAAGCCAGGTACTCCAATTACGAGGAACAGGGCACCCGGCGCGATAGATGCACGTCTGCAAGATATAGGTAGCTACAAGGATGCTAATCTGACAAAGCCAGTAGATATGGGACAATTCAGAAGTCCTCCCTCAGTTGCTTCTTCCTTCAAGCCAGGTGTTCCTTCAATTACGAGGAACAAGGCACCTGGAGCGATGGATGCACGTCCCCAAGTTCCATTACCTTTTTCGCTTTCCTCAGCCGATGTCTGTGTGAACTGTTCGCTCTCTCCGGTTCACCAAGGTCGGTGTGCAAGACACTCCCAAGGTTCGCACGGTCAACTAACACCCTATAAAAAGGCGCTTTGAGGCACGGGAGCAGGTCAACAATAATGGGTTCAAATCGAAAGGGGGCATCTAAAGATCGTTCTGGAGTAAATTTATTTCATTTCTGCTAAGAGATGGTTCAGGTGTTATAATCTCAATTTTCGAGTACAATTGCTAATTTCAAACAGACTCGGACCTTTGTTTTGCTGCCAGAAATTGTATACAGATTTACACTCACATGTGCTACTCAAATTTTCACGATATTATCTACTCCCTCCGTCCCTAATATATAGGCGGAGAAGGTGAAATATCTTCATTTAAGAAATTCTTTGGTTTTTCATAAATTTTCCTGTTTTTACCCTTTGTCTTATTCTCACTACAATTTTCCATACAACATAAATAAGGGCATATATGTCAAAAGTCTTCTTGGAATTAGAATTCCGCCTATTTAGTGGGACTAGAAAAACCCAATATTCCGCCTATATAATAGGGACGGAGGGAGTATTATCGATATGGATTCATCTGTGGGGCCAATCGGTCAAAGAGTTTGGTTTTGAATAAAATCCAAACTTGGTCGGTGATTTTACAAGTTTGATAAAAACTTGTTAGGGTCGGTGGTGTTTTGGGTTTGGGATAAACCAAAACTTGGCCGGTTGTTTACTTGATCCTAAAGTTTAGGAACTTAATAACTAAGTTAGGAAACCCTAAACTTGTAGGATAGGTAATATGAATCCTATAAAAGGAGGCTTAGGCTATGAGTTTTAGCTATGGAATTCTCAATGGAGATTTGAGAAATTCATCCCACCTCTTGGGGTGGTATCTGAGAGACCTAACGATGGAAAAAGTACATTATTATAGTGCTTATGGAATACTTATCGATGTTGGAAGATATGTCGTTATGGAGTATTCATATGGAGATGTTGGTAAGACATCTTGTTGAGGAGAAGATCATCTTGGTGGTGCTGTATTAGATTATTGGTGTTGAGCTGAAGGCGTCCATGGTAATCTATGTCAGGGTGTACAGAGAAGATCGTCTCGTTGTGGTAGATGATGTGGTAAACGTTATCTTGTATGGGTGAAGACAATACTTTCGATTTATAGGGCGTTTGTGAGGATTCTTTTGTTCAGTCACATTGTGGTGAGTCGATTAATTGATTATTCAATTCTTGTGTAATTCTCAATTGGTGGTTCTATAATAACGAAAGAGGTCGTAGCCGTTTGGTGGATGTAGACAATGTTACACACATTCTGTATATTGTTGAACCACGTTAAATCTGTGAGTACTTTATTTCTTGTTGCTTTGTTTTTGGTTTGCATCTGTGTAGTTCTCTTTCTCTTCTTCTTATCCTAGATCGTAGTGAGGTTCATGGAGAAATCCGAGAGATCAAGTGTTTCTTGTTAGCTATTTTGTTTCTGCAGTATTAACATGTAGATGGCTCTAAACCCCAAGAGTTGGTATCAGAGCCTTAGGCTGGATAGAAGATCCGAAGAGAGATGTTTTTGGTTTTCAAGTGGCAGAAAATTTTAAAGACAAAGGATTTGGTTTCATCAAGTATGTGAGGATTTGATGTTACAGCTTCCGAAGATGCAGAGTTTGATGTTATCAAGTATGTGTATGATTTAATTTCATCAGTTTTGGGAACAAAGCAAAGTAAAGCGTACTTTTGAAGGAATGAGATTATATCAGATGATCTGCATTCGATATGGTCAAGATGTATAGTCTTGATATTGTGGTGCTCTACATTGGAGATTTGATATTGACACTTATTGGAGCGTAAACCCTATGCATGCCTTCAAGTAAGTTTATTTATTCTCTATACTTCGTACCATATTCTTGTGAATTTGTTTGATAAACCTACGTAGATTGGTTTTCAATTAATCGAGTATTTTCTTGGCAAGACAAAAGAAGGCAAGAATATTGTGGTTGGGATACAAATATTGTATCATATGTTTGTGGAAGTAAAGATGGAATATAAGCATGTCAAAGTCTCATTATTGTTCCGAACCAAGGGAAACAATAATTTAGTTATCAATTGTCATCAATTAGATCATGTTGCTGATTTTATTTAACATGACGTTGAAAAATACGAAGATGAATTCATACTCGTTCTGCCTTAGTTGTTTGTTTCGATAAGGATTTGGGGAAATCTCGTACTCCCTCTGTTTCTGAAAGACCGTCAACTATTCCATTTTGATCTGTTTCAAAATTGTGTCCATCTTCTGTTTATGGACGTGGTTTTTCAATGATCTCTCTAATATACCCTTAAACCTTTTATATTTATAAAAAAAAAATTAATGGGACCCAATCTAAAAATCTATATAATTAAGGAAACACATTTATTCTACATTCCTTTTAAAAGACAATATATATGGTTCCAAATTAAATTCCTTATAAAGTTTATCCTCCATAAGTATACAATCTTTTTATCTCTATATTCTTTTCATCTCTTTTGTTTTTTTGCAAACACCATTTTTTATTTCTATAATCTTTTCACCTTTTTTTTTTGCACAATATTCCAAATATTTTCTCTTTTAACTTTGGTGATAGTGTTTCCATAAATGGGATATGTTTTAATTTTATTTTTTTTATTTCCTATTTACAATTCCATATCAATTTTTGGATGTTTTTATTATTAACATTTTAATTGAACTAAATTAGGCAAGTACTTGAGGGTAGACATATAAACTACAATGGTCTTCTTAATATCTTGACAAAGTCAAACCGGACTATCTTTGTGAAACGGAGGGAGTAGTAAGTTTCGTTTTGGAAGTATTGTCCGTTGGCTAGGGTTTGATATGTTCCAGAAGTGAAGAGTTTGATTATTCAGTCTTAGTATTTGAAGCACGTGGCTACAAATAGTTACAAGACATTAATCGTTGGATGAGATGTGATATTGGTTATGGTGGAGCTATGGTTTCTTATTTTTATATAAGAAGAAGTTTTTCGACACAGTTTGTAGGGTTTGTTTGTCTGTGTTGAGTATGGCATTGTGTCGGGTAGAACAATGTTTTTTGGAGTTTCTCTCGTACTGTTTCCGATGGAGAAGCTAGATAGTTTGTGATCTTTTGATTCTTGTCGATGACGTTCTAGTCGAAGATTTGTTTGGTTGTACACCATTTGAAGTCGATCGGAGCTGGTTGAAGTGCAAGACCATTTGAAACAGGTTGGTCTGTTCGTGTTGCGAATACGTTCCTATTGTGGTAAAGACCCGTTGTGTGGAATTAAAAGGGTATCGCTTGGACACTTCAAGAGTTTTTAAGAATAAAGATACAATACTGCAGATTATTTGTGGTGGTGTGGCTATGGAAGCTAGTGCATACTATTTGGAGAAAACATGGTGCATGAATTTGAGAAGGGCTACAATTTCGGCGTGTTTGTTCCATCAACCTTTATTATCCATTGGCTATTTGATTTATTGAAGATCAGTGTGAGACTTTCTGTTGGAGACATCTACATTATAGCAATGATAATATTTGGGGGTTTGCTCATCTGCTACAGTTATTAAAATTATGATTTTAATAGTGACAGAGCCTGTAGAGATGAAGGTAGAGATTTCTATTGAGAAATTTGATTTAGCAACGATATAGTTTCCGTCAAGGTATTTTCTCTAAATAGCATGAGAAGATAAACACAACAGCGTCTTGAATTGCTTGGGGCTTGAGGAAGTTACCAAAGGTTTCAGATTATGGCTGTGTGTGATTGGGTCTTTCTGTGAATGACGGATTATCAGATTTCGCAACATTGGTGTACGTTTGTAGCAAGATTATAAAAGGGATATTCACAAGAGAGAATGTGTGACATTATGTATTGTTACAAGGGTGGCAGTGATTTCTTCGACGATGGTCACAGTTCTATCCGAGTCCGATTGTGTTGTGGTTTGACTGTCATGAAGTCGAAATCACATGCTTGCTAAGAAATTGATAAAAGACTAGATTGACAATTTTGTCAAAGCCAGTTGAGGTTGCTGAAGTGGTGTAGAAGATTGGTGTGTCAGTTGTCGAAGACTCTGTGAAGATGAGCACGTTTGTGGTATGTATGCATTGGTCCAAGATATGATGAGCTTTTTGAAGGAGTAAAACTCAATTGGGGAAATATGGTCGTAGAATCATGATCCAGTCGGAGATAGGCTCGGTAAAGCAAGATTCATAGAGATGAGGTCGAGATTGGCACGCAGTGGCAATGATCTGTGGATTGGTTGTATTTGGTGCGCAGTTAGAGTCATGCTCAATATGCTTTGGTACATACAAGATGGTTAGTTTCTTGGAAGTTAAAATGGAGGCTGGTTTATTGTAAACTACCCTGAAGTATCTCGTTAACTCACTTTCGTGGATATGCTCGTGGAAAGGAGCAAGTGTGTGATCGATTGTTTGAAGAAGCAATTGACTCGGGGAGTTTAAAGACGAAGATGAAGATTATACTTCTGCTAAGGTAATGCTTAGGCGGACCCATGAAGGCTATTGTGGTAGTTTCATTTGGTGATCGAGTAGTTATAGATGTCAATCCTAACGGATGTGGTGCGCAACTTGGAGTTAGTGGCTCAGAATAGCGGAACATTAACTCAGGTTGAGCAAGGACGGTCCAGACGGAGTTATGTTCGTAGTATGGAACAAGTTTGAAGGTGGCAAATGCTCAAGGGCATATAATGACTATAACTAAGTTTCAAGGTAGCATATGGACAACGATCGTGTATGATCTGATTAAGTTGTCATGCAATACACCTATAATGATGCCAATCAATGTGGAGTTGTGAACTTAAAGGAGTAAGGTGTATCTCAAGATGTTTCATAATGGGTGATCATATGATGATGGTTGTTGAGATGGTTAGGAATTTTTTCACTTTGGTGGAGATTTGTACAATCACTGATAGGTTGGATTGTTAAGTCTTGAGTTGGTGACGTTCAAGTTTGGTTTGCTCTCTTATGGTGGAGGTTCTACGAAACAATTTGGGTGAACTATATTTCGGTTTGATTCATATTGAGGATATCTAGGCAACCAGTGATGGTGCAATCGATGTTCAGAAGATGGAGATAACATGTTGATCGTCTCATGCATAAATGCATGATCCGAGGTGGAGAATTGTGGGGCCAGTCGGTCAAAGAGTTTGGTTTTGGATAAAATCCAAACTTGGTGGGTGATTTTACAAGTTTGATAAAAACTTGTTAGGGTCGGTGGTGTTTTGGGTTTGGGATAAACCAAAACTTGGCCGGTTGTTTACTTGACCTAAAGTTTAGGAACTTAATAACTAAGTTAGGAAACCCTAAACTTGTAGGATATGTAATATGAATCCTATAAAAGGAAGCTTAGGCTATGAGTTTTAGCTATGGAATTCTCAATGGAGATTTGAGGAATTCATCCCACCTCTTGGGGTGGTATTTGAGAGACCTAACGGTGGAAAAAGTACATTATTATAGTGCTTATGGAATACTTATCGATGTTGGAAGATATGTCGTTATGGAGTATTCATATGGAGATGTTGGTAAGACATCTTGTTGAGGAGAAGATCATCTTGGTGGTGCTGGATTAGATTATTGGTGTTGAGCTGAAGGCGTCCATGGTAATCTATGTCAGGGTGTGCAGAGAAGATTGTCTCGTTGTGGTAGATGATGTGGTAAACGTTATCTTGTATGGGTGAAGACACTACTTTGGATTTATATGGCGTTTGTGAGAATTCTTTTGTTCAGTCACATTGTGGTGAGTCGATTAATTGATTATTCAATTCTTGTGTAATTCTCAATTGGTGGTTCTATAATAACGAAAAGAGGTCGTAGCCGTTTGTTGGATGTAGACGGTATTACACACATTCTCAGTATATTGTTGAACCACGTTAAATCGGTGAGTACTTTATTTCTTGTTGCTTTGTTTTTGGTTTGCATCTGTGTAATTCTCTTTCTCTCTTCTTATCCTAGATCATAGTGAGGTTCATGGAGGAATCCGAGATCAAGTGTTTCTTGTTAGCTATTTTGTTTCGGTAGATAGCATGTAGATGGCTCTGAACCCCAACATCATCACCATTGAGAGAAGAAGTTCCCCAGCTGAGAACTTACAGTTTGGCTGGGGACTCTTGTACGTTCTCTGTGAGTAAGTAGTGTATAAAGCTGGTACCGAAGATTGAGGAGATTGAGCATGCTAAGAAGATGCTTGCAGTTTGGGGAGCAACATTTTCTGGATTAACCCAGATTGTGGCTCAAAACCCGGAATTGAGGTTATGCCAACTCTAACCAGCATGGATCCTCCTTGAAGAGCTTGCAAGTGATAAATGGGAGAAGATGTCTCACTAAGAGCGCTTGCACAAAATTTCTGCGTAAAATCTCTATGTAAAATACTTTATAACCACGCGGAAACGCTTGAAGGTTGCCTTGCCAAAAAGCTGAGTATCTTCAAACCCAAGGCATCTTAACGAAATTTTAGATCCAAGCATTTTCAACGAGTATCTTAAAATCTATGAATTAGGAAACCTATGTGGTGAGGTCTTATTCATTGAGCCATCAACTTTGAAGTTGGATGATCTTTCAGCTATCAAACTCAAAATCAAAAATATGAAAGGAATTAATCATATTCCAAGATCAATTGAGCTTACTAAAGATTATGGTATCTTCACAGCGCAAATTTTCATCGCCGATACTCCACCAGTCAGGGGACTTTCCAAAATTATTCAACAGATTGGATCTAACGGAGAATAAAAATTTAAAAGAAAATGTTGGTAAGCCAAATTCTTTGGGTAATGAGTTTAACGATCACGTTTATCGAGGATGCGAATATGCCCGATTTTATGGCGTTAGACTTGTCCGACTAATCGGCTAAGTTTTTCAAATCTAATGAGAGGATCCCTTCCCATCATGGATCTAAAAGAAGACTAGCCCAGAAATAGGAGAAAGAAGTCCAATAAGCTCAAGCAAATATGGAGGAAAGTAGAGAAGTTAAACATAATCAAGTTCACACTGAATTGGTCGATGATGAAGCTACCGATATGATAATAGACTCCATACACCCAACTCCAGCCTTTCAAATTTGTGTGGAAGACACTCCATATCTTCTTCGAATTAAGCACACCCATCCGTCCATTCCTTAACCCTACATAAACTCTACGGATATTATCGCTCTTTTCAACTTCATCCAACCCATACCTAAACCGATCCATCCTCGTGTTCTAATACCCGCTTCATCCTTCGATTCCTAGTTTCCCCACAAATACACTTTCCAATCCAAACCATACACAACATAATATCTCAAACATGTTATCTAGATCCGAGAGATCCAATTTGGACTTCAAATTCTCCATGGGTTATCAAGGAAGTTAATTGACCCTTTCTAGTTGGAGTTCGGTTGGGTATTAGCTTCAACGCCATGCCAAATCACACCAACCAGTTTCTTACGGAAAAATATTTTTGAGGGACCCATCTTAAAACCTCATCTCAGAAATCTATACTACCACCTCCTATGAAGAAAGATATTGCAAAGACAAACCATTATTACTCTGGAAGGTATTCATAATGCTTCCATTCATGAGCCTAAATTGAGCTATACCCTTACATTGTTTGGAAAACACTTTTTTTTTGTTCAACAAGATGATGAGGTGTGCACTTCTTCTACTAACTCGACTCCCCTCTTTACCCACCGGTTTTGAACCTAATCATGTAGATATGACGGATGATGCTAGCTCACATACTGATTCGGTCACAGGATGCAACACTCTGAATATTGTACCCAAGAAGTTGATGAGGGAATATAAGAGGCTCGGAATCCAAGTTCGGGATGTGCACAATGCAGTTTGTAACTCCAAGAAGATCCACCAAGAACTGGGCACTATTTGTTGTTTAATGAGTTTGCAAATCTTATCTTGGAATGTAAGGGGGCTATGCTCAAGCAACAAAAGGAGCATTGTCAAAAATATGATTCATCTTATCAAAGAACCGATTATTATCTTACAGGAGACAAAAATGATGTATTGTACTTCTTTCGATATCCAGCAGATTTGTGGGCATACAAATTATGGTTGGACCTATCAACAGTCATTTGGAAGCTCCGAGGCATGATAATATTATGGAATACTGATTTCCTAGAGGTTATTGACTCTCTTGTGGGGACTATACCCTCTCCATCTCATGTAAAAATAAGATGGATAATTTCGAATGGGTCTTGACCAATGTTTACGGCCCAAATAAACCTCTTGAAAGAGATGCATTCTGGGAAGAGCTTGATAATGTAACGTAGATATTGGAATCTACCTTGGTGTTTGGGAGGTGACTTCAACACTATCAAGATTTGTAGTGAAAAGAAAGGGTGTACCAGGATAACTAGAAGCATGAAAAAGTTCTCCGATTTCATATCTAATCATGACCTTATTGATCTGCCACTTAAAGGAGCTAGATATACTTGGTCTAATGGATAAGTTAACCTTGTCATGTGTAGGCTAGATAGGTTCCTTATTTCTCCTTCTTTTGAAACCCATTATCCCTTCGTTTCCCAACTTGAAAAAGCTAGACCTACCTCAGATCATATTCCAATTATGCTTGATATCTCTGATCCTTCTTGGGGACCTAGTCCTTTCAGATTCGAAATCATGTGGTTCTTGGAGAGTAGTTTTATTGAATTATTGGAGGAGTGGTGGTTGTCTTTTTGTTTTGCAGGTACACCTAGCACAGTTCTTTGGCTCAAATTAAAGGCACTTAAAGAAAAGCTCAAAGTGTGGAATAAAGAAACATTTGGACACATAAATTCAAGACTCAAACACATCCTTGCAGAAATACAAAGTTTTGACTTATTGGCTGAAGATAATGTTCTTGATGATGTGCAAAATACAGAGCAATTGAGCTATAAGGTTGAATTCAAGAAAGTCACGCAAATGGAGGAGACTGCATGGAGGATTAAATCTAATACCAAGTGGCCACAAGAAGGTGATAGGAATACATCTTTCTTCATTAATCAAGCAATCGCGTAATAAGATACAACGAGAATTCGGCGTTGTACATTGACGCCTGGGAATTGGTTTGAGACAGTTAGGCTGCAAAATCACATTGTAAGTTTTTACAAAGATTTGTTTATGGAAGAAGAAATTATAAGGCCCGATTAGAAGATATTACGTTTGATAGCATCGGTTCCATAGAATCCAGATTCTTGAGTCGATTTCACTAAAGCGGAAGTCTTACAAGCTATTAAGGATCTTGGTCAAGATAAATCACCCGGACCTGATGGATATCCGATAATTTTCTTTCTTAAATGTTGGAATTTCATCAAAGATGACATCATGGCTACTGTATCTGAATTCTACGGGAGCGGCAGAATAGATGTAAAGCATAACTCTACTTTTATTACTCTGGTTCCTAAGAAATATTACATTGAAACAATCAAAGACTGGAGGCATATATGTCTTCTAACTAGTGTATACAAAATTATTGCCAAGGTGCTTGCTTCTAGACTGAAAATGGTGATGTCGAAACTCATATCTCCAGTGCAGTGTGCCTATATAGAAGGAAGACAAATCACTGATGGGATTCTCATTGCAAATGAGCTAGTTGACTCTAGATTAAAAGATGGAAAACCGGGTGTTATTTGTAAGATTGATCTTGAGAAAGCATTTGATAGGGTCAATTGGAGTTACCTTGAGTTTGTGCTAAGAAAAATGGGTTTCGGCTCGAAGTGGTGTAACTGGTTAAAGTTTTGCTACTCAATGACTACTTTCTCAGTTCTCATAAATGGGTCTGCTTTTGGGTTTTTTGGAAGTACAAGAGGTGTTAGACAAGGTTGTCCATTACCACCTCTATTGTTCCACATTGCGATGGAGGATTTCTCAAGATTCTTAGATAGAGCGGCAAATTTGAAGTTGTTCAATGGCTTTTCTGTCTCTAGGAATGGTCTTGTTATCAATCACTTACATTATCGATGATACTATCTTTTTTGTAGATAATAAGAAGGAGGAATTGATAAACTTATTCTCAACTCTCAAATGTTTTGAATATATTCTTTGGTCTCAAGGTGAATACTTCAAAGACAAGACTCATAGCAATTGGTGACGTCCCGATATCAATGGTTGGGCCACTTTGAGTTTGGTCTGCAAGAATCGATTCTATACCATTCTTGTATTTAGGCATGCCACTAGGAGCAAAGTATTCATCTACAGCCATATGGGATCCCATCATCGAGAAATTTGAGACAATACTTTCACCATGGAGGAGAGGCAACTTATCAAGAGGTGGTAAACTTACTTTACTAAAGTGCATTCTAACGTCTTTACCTTTGTACTTCTTTTCTCTTTTTAAAGCTCCCCAATCTGTTATCGAGAAGCTTGAGAAGAAAATGAGGGACTTCTTGTGGGAGTGTAAAGACAAGGATGGAAAATGTTCTCATTTAGTAAAGTGGAATTTGGTATGTCTTTGCAAAATCTAAAGGTGGTTTAAGGCTTTAAATCTTAAAAAGAACGAACCAAGCTCTTTTGGCTAAGTGGTGTTGGAGATGGAGTATTGAGAAGTCACATCTTTGGTACAAAATAATTGAAGAAAAATATGGTCCTCAAATCTCGGTTTGGATTCCAAGTAAGGTTACTCAAGACATGGGGTATCATATTAGAGAAAAATAGTGGAAATAGGACATCTAATCTCTTGCTAATGCAAATATTACCATCCACTCGGGTGCTCAAGTCTCTTTCGGTATGATAATTGGATTTGGAAACAAGACTTTGGGCAGAGGGGTTTCTTGTGCTTTGCAAACCGGAATGATTATCCAATGTCAGCGTTTCTCATCATATAACGGCAAAAGGATCATGGTATTTTGATTTCAAGCGTTCCTTATCAAATGAAGAAACGAATCAACTTGTTGCCCTCTTTGTCGTTATCGGCACGAATCCTCCATATCTCGATATGTTAACAGAGACACGAGAAGATGGACCTTAACCATCACTTTGGTTCTTTTACGGTTAAGTCATTATATGACAAAATGATTACGGTAGGATGGCGTAGAAGATTTCCCATGGAAGTTTGTCCGGAAAGCATGTATTCCTCCAAGACTAATTTTTTGGTGTGGTGTTCGGTCCATGGTAAGCTCAATACTATAGATATGTTACAACATAAAGGCATGAGTCTTTATAGTTCATGTGCTCTTTGTGGTGAGATTACGAATCTCAAGAACACTTGCTCTTTGCATTTGCAAGATTGCTACCAAAATTTGGTCGACCGTAACACCATCTCGAGAATTGGGCATGGGTGTTTCCAAAAAATGTGATGGCATTAGCTTATACATGGCCAAACAACAATGATCTTTCTCATACACGGAATGTGGTATGGGATCTCATCCCATGCAACCGTCATTTGGACCATTTGGAGGGAGAGGAATTATCGTGTTTTCGAAGAAAAATACACGTACAAGATTGATTTGAAGCTGTGTGACAATGCTAAAACTCTAATCCTTTCTTGGGCAGCACTTTGGAATAGAGTACATACGAATTTCGCAAACTCGATGCCGTAATTGGGATACGATCTTCCTATAACTTCTTAGTTTCATTTTGTTTCTGCTTTTCTACCACTGGTAGAACTCATGTAAATTCTACTCTCTTAATAAATTTTCTTCCTTTCGATCAAAAAAAAAAAATGAGTATCTTAATTAATCTTCAATTAGCTTCGAGATTTGCATTTTCAATTTCCCACTCTTGGATGACTACTACAGAGTCACGGACTCCCTACTTAAGTTTTTGATTTATTTTGAAAGCCCAATATAAAAATGTGATGTTAGCTCCCTCTAGAAAGCCAGGTCCGAGATAAATTTCTTATGTATTGTCCCGACTCCGCCGGCCCCCGCATTTGAGTGCCCCTCTCTTTATTTTGTTTTTCACCGGCCAAAAACATCACTTCAATCTATTTTCCTTTTATACATCCATCTATAAGGGAGAAATAACATCTAAACCTAGAGTTATGGCCTCTTCTTCTAATTCTCAAGTCTCCAACATTACATCTCAAATGAAAGAAACAAGAATCCGTGACATCAATACAAATGCACCTGAGGCGAGCTGTAGGTACTGTTAGAGCTATCTCATCTGCTACTGAAGAATGGGGTAACACTGTAATTGGAAAGCTTCACTCAAAAGATCCAGTTGAAACTGATGTGGTACGAAAAGAAGTTAATGTGCTATGGAAACCATACAGAATAATGAATATGCGTGGTTTGGACAAGAACATCTATTTGTTCAAGTTTACTTCAAATGATATAGTTGAAGCTATTCTCGGGAAAGGTCCATGGAATGTGAAAAGTGTCATCTTAATATTGTTAAGTATGATCCATCTTTCTTCGTTAAAGACCATGATTTCTCTCATCAGGAATGGAATGTGCAATTCAAAAATATTTTACTTGAGCATCATGCGGTTCCTGTTATTGATGAAGCTTTAGTTGAATTGGGAACTAAAATATGGACTGATCCAGAAAATTGTCGGCCAAGCTTTGGCTCAATGATTACTGCTAGAGTGAATATTGATCTTAAGAAGCCTTTACACAGAGGTGGATGGTGGAACACAGCTACTGGTGGTGTTACTTGGATTAGGTATCATTGGGAGAGACAGCCACACCTTCTCTGCAAGCATTGCTTTACTATTGATCATGATGATGAGGAATGTGACAATGTTGCTTTACTGGATCTAAAAAAATCGAGAAGATATACAAATGAAGAGTATGTCACTTATTGTCATAATCTGGCCAGAAGTTATGGTGTGGAAATAATTGATGATTTAGATCAATTTATTCAACAAGTTTGCGAAGCATGCAAGAGGCAGCAAGAAGAAAAGGAGAGAGCTGAAAAGCAAGAAGAAGCTAGAAAATCTAAGAGGTCCAGAAGCGATGATACCGAGGAGAGCATTGGTCACAATACTGGATATACTGATAAAATGGATAACTTTGATGGTATGGAGCATGACTTGCCTGAGGAAGGGGAGCAACTTGCAAAGGAGTACTCTCATGCTATGATTGAGGCCAATGCTAATCCTGGGTAAATTTTTTAACCCATCCTTATTTCATCTTTTTACTATCATCTATTTTACATCAAAAGTCTTATAGATTTCTCAATATGAAAATCTTAGCTTGGAATGTTCAAGGTCTATCCAAAAAGTTCACTAGAGACCAATTGTTTGTCTTAGTAAAACTACAATCTCCTGATTTCCTATTTCTCACTGAAACCAAACTTAATAGTGATAGAATGATATCCTTAGCAAACTCCCTAAGTTACTGTAATTATGTTTATATTGATAGAGTGGGTCTTGCTGGGGGCATAATTCTTATGTGGAAGGATGGTATTCATTGTGAAGTTCAGGATATATCTAATGATATGATCCATGTTATAACTAAAGTTAATCCTAGCCAGCCATATGCTTTAATTTCTTTCATGTATGGCTCTACTTACTTTGACAAAAAGAAAGTTCAGTGGGATTTCATGTTGAGAATCAGTGAAAACATTTTGCATTACGGTTAGTAATAGGAGATTTAAATTTCCATCTTCATGATATTACTGAGGCTTCTAATTTCTCTCTAGAAGATAGGTATGTTCAAGACAAGGTTAACTCCTGTGGCTTAATGGATCTTGGTTATACTGGTAAGAACTTTACTTGGACTAGCAATAGTTTTGGTACATGTAGTAGAAAATCCAGAATTGATATGGCCCTAGGTAACACTTTTTGGTGTAATTGTTATCCTCATTCCAAGCTTTCTCATCCGGGTTCAAGTCCGGCTCGATCACTCGTCCTATTTTATTATCTCCGAGGAACCCATTAGAAATACATGGAGACCTTTTAAATTCTTTGCAATGTGGATGAAACATTATGCTTTTAAAAATCAACTACGATTGCTTGGAATTCTAGCTCTAATGGCTCTCCCCGCTTTCAAATTGATTGATAAACAACATAGAACTAGAAAAAGGTGTCTCATTGGAATAAATTTGAGTTTGGGGATATTGATAGAAATATTAATAATTTACGAGACACATCTTGAAGCAATTCAAAATGATAGCTTTTTGCTTTTTTCAAAGATGATAATATTGTGGCTCTAACTAAGAAACTTGATGAATGGTTCAAGTATAAAAGAAGAATTCTATAAGCAAAAATCTGGTGATACTTTCATAACTCGAAATGGATCATAACTCTAAGTATTTCCATACTTTAGCTAATAGAAGAATGTTTAGGAAAAACATTGACTGCCTTTGTGATGATAATGGTAATTGGATTAGTAATAATGAGGATATTGCCAATATGCTTGTTACTCATTTTGAATCTGTTAGTAGAACTATTAATCCTACTTTTACCGATATTACTTTTGACATTATGCATACTATCATTTCGACCAAGACAACTCTCTTTATCTAGAATTCCAACTATGGAGGAAATTCATCAAACTATTAAGAATATGAGTTCTTGGAGTTCTCCCGGTCCCGATGGTTTCCAGCAAGGGTTTTATCAAGTATAATTGGGATATTGTGGGTAAAGATGTTACTATTCTAACATTTCAAAATTTTTTTGAACTGGGTCATATGCCAAAAGAATTTAATAAAACCTACCCGTCTTTGATTCCAAAATGTGATAATGCTAAGAGCCCTGTTGATTTCGGATCAATTGGTTTATGTAACACGAGTTTATAAAATCATTTCTAAAATCATTCTTGATAGAATTAAACCCCATCTAAAACATCTTATATCTCCTTATCAGCGACTTTTGTTCTGGTAGAGATATTCATGATAATATCATTATTGCTCATGAAATGATACATACTATGAAGCATAAAGAGGGTTATAGTGGTTCCATGGCTCAAACTTGATCTTTCTAAGGCCTTTGATAGGATTGAATGGTCTTTTCTCTTAGGAGTCCTAAAACAATTTGGTTTTGATTCTAAATTCTCGTGGTCTTATTAATCAATGCATTTCAACTACCAAGTATCTCCGTGTTACTTAATGGCACTCCTACCCAAAGTTTTTTTCCTTCAAGAGGAATTAGACAGGGTGATCCTTTATCACCCTATCTTTTTATTCTTTGTATGGAGTTTCTTTCCAGATTACTTTTAAATGCTGAGGCTAACCACTGTATTTCAGGTGTAAAAGCTTCAAGGAATTCTCCAGGCATTACTCACCTATTGTTTGCTGATGATATTCTTATCTTTACCAAAGCTGACATGCATAATATAGCTGGTATCAAAAGTGCTATTGACTATTTTGGTAATGTCTCTGGTCAAAAGCTAAATCTAGATAAGTCTAGTGTCTATTTCAGTCATAATGTTAGTCCTAGTGTTAGGTGATTTTTGCTAAAGAGCTCAATATGATTGAAATGAAGGATACTTGACAAATATCTTGGTGTTACTTTGTTAATAGGTAGAAACAAGACAAAAGCTTTTAACCCCTTGGTTCAATCTTTTGGCACTAGATTGAAAACTTGGAAAGGTAAGACCATGAACCATTCTGCTAGAACCACTATGGTTAAACATGTTATGAATGCTCTTCCCACATATCAGATGAGTTGTTTTAGGATTCCTAAAACCATGCTTGACAAAATGGACTCCATTCAAAAACATTTTTGGTGGGGGCATAATGATAATAAAGGCCTTTGCTTAATAGGTTGGAATAAACTAGATACACCTAAAGCTCGGGTGGTCTTGGTTTTAGAAATCTAGAGCATTTCAATTACGCTTTATTAACTAAATTAGCTTGGAAGGCCTGCAATGATGATAACACTCGTGTATGCTCTGATTATTAGAGCTAAGTATGGTAAAGATAGAAGTTTACTTCATGTTGATAAACTCAAAAATGACTGTTCTTGGTTATGGAAAAGTATTTACAGTGGTATTGAAATTGTGCAAACTCACTCTATGTGGATTGTACAGGTGTGGTACTAAAATTAATATTTGGCTAGACAATTTGGATTATAGGCTTTAATAGTCCACCTGTTCCCATTGTGGGAATTTCTAGCCTTGTTACTCTCACCTTTGTTTGTGATTTGTTTTTGACTGGATCTAGAATCTGGAATGAACAGACTCATTAGAATCGTTTTTGATGATGAAACTTCAACCGCCATTCTTAGTATGAATCTTCCAACTTCGGGTGAGGATTACTTGATATGGAAACCCAGATAGAAGAGGTAAGTTTTACGTGAAAAGTGCCTATAATACTCTTTGCACTAACCATGTTAATAATGCTATTAGATCGATTATATTCCCAAAGAGGTTTGGAAAAAACTTTGGAGACTAAAGTCCCTCATAGAGTGCAACTATTTATTTGGAAATGCTTAAGAGATATTGTGCCTGTTAGGAGAAACCGGCCGCCTATAAACCGAGGTAGAGCCTCAATGTAGCTTATGCAATCAAAATACTGAATCTCTTAGACATTTGTTTATGGATTGTTCTTATGCTAAATCTCTCGTGGCATGGTTTAAATGTGAATATTGAAGATATAATCCAGAATTTTCCTTCCATCCAGATTCGGTTAATATCTTGGTTTTACAATAATGATAATGATAGTATGAACTACAGTTCAAATTCTTGTGTTATCAAACTCATGTGTGCAATCCGGTATATATGGAAAGACAGGTGCGAGTGTGATTTTTCAGGGAGTACATACTAATATTCAGAGCTCGATTATTCGTATTAATAATCTGATAAAACAATGTGCTTTTGCTACTGATTCTTCTAGTTTTATTAAGAACAGTAAAATTCTTCCCAAGGTTTGGTTTCCACCAGATAAAGATTTCATTAAAATCAATATTGATGCCTCATATATTTATGAAACAAGAAAAGGAAGCATTGGACTTATTGTGCGTAATTTTTCGGTGGGAAAGCATTAGCAAGACAAGGCTTTAATGCGGAGGAAGAATTGGAGGTGAAGTTGGTGCTGAACATCTGGAATGTAAAGCTCTAATTAAGGCAGTGGATTGGATAGAAAGGAATGGCTTCAACAAGGTTATCATTGAGACAGATTGTGAGAACTTGGTTAACTCAATTCATAGTAATGAGCAGCATGTGCATTGGTTTAATCATCACTTAGTCCTCTCAGTCAAGAACAAGTTTTTAAATAAGGATTTTTGGTTTTGCAAATTAGTTAATAGATTAAGCAATAGTGTTGCTCATGAGCTAGCAAAAAAAGCTAGACTAGAAGCAAATAGTTTCTATTATGAATCCATATTTCCTCCTGATATTGTTAAATGGATTGAGGAAGATTATGTACTCTTTAAAGGAAGCTAAGTAATAAAATTCTTTTAGTATCAAAAAAAAAAAAATCTATTTTCCTTTACCTCACAATCTCACAGAAAAGTTAAATAGGAAAAACAAACAAAAAAAAGGTTTAGGATTTTAATGGATAAGCTTACGGTGTCATAAAAGTGTTGGCTTATCCTCTTAAAATATAAATCCTCGTTTTTTTTTCTCTTAATTTATTTTTCGTGGTGATGTATTTAGAGGTGTAAATTGGGCTGTGCCAGAACGAGCACAAATTTAAAAGACAACACGCTAAAATTTGAACACAATTTCAGCCCAAAGACGTGACTTAGCCTAAAGACGACAGAAAGACGTTAGTTAAATGGGACGGCTGGTTTGACTAATTGGCACGGCAGAAGACAAAGACAAAGACGCTGGCACGGATAAACACGTGGCCCAAAGACAAACCAAAGACGTTAAGAGAAAGACGTCATAACATGTACAAATACACCATCTAACAAGGCATAGTACATCACATTTTTTGTATATTTCACAAAAGAGTCACTATTATAGCTAGTTTTCAACATGTTATGTTGGCTTATTTATAACAACACATATAATACCTTAATATTTGGAAAATATATTTCAATATCGTTGTTATAATGTCGTCACCTATATTTAACTAGAACATTAATGTACATGACAATAATCCAATTTTATATTTGATGGGATATTTCTTTTTACACAAAATTGGTCAAAAAGACCAAAATCAATAATTTCTGGGTGAAAAAGACACTTAGGTTTTGATACTGTTTAAATAGCCAAAAATTAAAAAGATACTGTTTAAATGGACAAAAATTTAAAAATAGGCAGGATGTAAAAAGTTTCATCATGTCCATTTTCAAATATTTTTTTCTTATTTTTATTTTACAGTGATGCATCCAGTTTCATCCTTTCTATTTTTTTAATTATAAGCCAGGATGAATCCAGTTTCATCCTTGCTATTTTTTTTGGCTATTTCACCCGTACTTTTTTTTACTTGTCCATTTGAATCGTGTTTTAAATTTTTTTGGACAAATGACCCATTTTCTCTTCTTTTTATTGAATAAACTTGTTAATTTTACTTGAAATAATTTCAAATGATATGTTGTCTAATTAAATTCTTGTGATAATGTCCGACTTAATGTATACATTAAGTGATTTCAAATTGTTTATAACACGTGTGCCAGCACGGCACAGCACGACACGTTTATTCGTGTGATGTGCCCATGAGCTGTGTTGTGCCTAGCTTTTGACTAGTAAAGCACAGCACGGAACATCACGTTTAAATTGTTGGCACAGCACAGCACGGCACATGGCACGTGAAGCACGCGACTTCGTGTGCCGGGTTGTGCCGGGCCGGCACGTTTTACACCTCTAGATGTATTCATTGTCGCTGCTTCAGAAGAAAAAAAATCATTGTCGCAATTGTCATGGGCTCATGATCAATATAAGGTAGAAAATATGGACCACGAATAATCAACTTGTTGATTAAATTACTTGTCCAGTCGTTATTGTTACTGTAACAATCACCATTACGATCACTGTTTTGAGTAATAACCTTCATAAATTTTATTTTTGATTTATTTTCAGGTTGTGTTCGATACATGTGGCACATCGCAGGGCCAATCGCTTAAACTGATTCACGTTCAGCGAATAATTAAGTTCAACCGTTCTTCGAGCTCTTGTCACGCCAAAGAACAAAACGGTAGCAACTTGGATTTGCTTGCGATTATCAGTTTCGGAGCTTTTTTTTTTTTTTTTTTGTAATAAAAACAAAGTTCCAAATAATCCTACAGAATGTTCACTAGAAGCATCACTTAAACCGATAGTTACAAAAATGCATTTGGTTTACGTACGCATTTTATTGTTGTTATACTGTTTAATTTTTGAAGTTTTAATCCTACGCAAACGATTTACCTTTTTCATCTTAAGATGCTTGTTTTAATTTGTTTTTACAGCTGAATGTTACGTGTAAGTTAACATAAACCCATTTTATAGTAAGAACACATGGATGATTGATTAGTTTTTTGATTTATGTACGTGAATGTTGCAACGTCAATGCATTGGCCTGTTTTGTGTTTGAATGGTGGTTGCTAATTACTACTAAAACCAACTTAATTAATCTAGACGACTTTAACAAGTTCAATTACACAACAAATACCACGTCTCTTTATTTTGTTGGAACAACTCAACACGTCTATGCTGTAAAAACATGCTCAAATTCTACTAAAAAATCATTTGATCAAAAGCCGTGGCCTGATAGTGTAAGAGCACGTCAAGATTCAATGATTGCTGAATGTTCGACGAGTTAAAGAACTATATTTAGACTTTCCTCCATTGATCTTTTTGTCTAATCAGAAAATCAGCTTCCAAATTAATTTAGTAGTATACTGAGAATAATAAATTAATAATGGTTTATACAACTATATATATTAATTATTTTGTTAGTCAGGATCTCACATCTGGCAAGATCAACAATACAGTAGTATTATAAGATTCTATAGACAGTTGAATAACATAAATAATCGGTTGAAATTCCAGATGAATGATTCATTTGCAAGAATTGAACGAACGTTCACACAGACTGGCGCGGACAATGCATGAAACCCATGATCCTGGATAGCGTATATCTAAAGTGAAAAAAATCGGGATTAGTGTGATATCATATCAGTGATCTCACGTTTGATCTAGTGATTCAACAAATACGGAAAGTTCTTTTAAAAACGAATTAAAAACGAATCAAAGAACAACAAGTATGAAATGGTACACACTCTTTAGTCAAAAGATGAGCTTTTAGATACAAAAAGGATGAATTTGAATTGCTTATCTTCTTCTTGAAAAGTTAAAGGCCAGTTCTTTGCGTTCAAGGCTAGTTCAGTCTGTGTTTTATCAACACGTACAAAAGTTAAAGGAAAAAAAAAAAGCTTCTCACAGGAATTAACTTTTAATGGATGAGTGTGAAGTCATAAGATGAACGGAAATTGGGTCATTTGTCCAAAAAAATTTAAAACACTGTTCAAATAGACGAGTAAAAAATTTTATGGGTGAAATGGACAAAAAAAAATAGCAAGGATGAACCTGGATTCATCCCGGCTTAAATTTAAAAAATAAGCAAAGGATGAACCTGGATCATCCGCATGTAAAATAAAAATAAGAAAAAATATTTGAAAATGGATAGGGATGAAACCGGTTACATATCGCATATTTTTAATTTTTCATCCATTTAAACAAGATTCTAAATCAATTGTTCTTTTCACCCAGGAAATTTTAATTTTGGTATTTTTAACTAATTTTGTGTAAGATGGAAAAATTTCATTTAGTTCTGTGTTTATTTTGGTCATGCATCTAACTAGTTCAGTTCAAGTATATTATTGTCCAACTTGTCTAAATTACTATTTTGATTTAATGCTGAGTAATGTGGAGTGGACCATGGATCATTTTCTGGACGAAATTTAATTACATGTAGTGGCCCCTTATACAGTCAATCGTTTTTGACTGATTGATGTTAAGCGACTAAGTTCAAGTGCTATTTTGTCCAAGTGGTGTATCTTTGAACATCCACTTGTCATCGAACTAAGGGGGAAAAAAATAACTCGGGCGCAAGTTGTTTAAACTTTAATGTCACATTAGGACAAAAACAACTTGAAATCTATTAGACTTGACCTTCCACACTTTTTTTTAATTCTACAGTAAAAATTACTCTCACTCGGACAATATATACAATGAAGTCCGGGTTCGATTCGATTTTACAAAAAAAAAAAAAAAAAAAGACTTGCACAATGATCAGCTTTTATTTGTAGGAGTTGATAAAGAATGTTCATAATCAAGAATAGCTATTTTTACCATTGTTTGGTTCTATATGACAGCCCAATGCATTGGCCAGCTAGACCTTGCTTTCCTGGTGAGATTGTTTTGGAACCAAACAACCTAATCTAATAAAACACGCTTAATTGGGCCGACCGAGCGAAGCGAGGGAGGACCTTTATATGGCCATTTTTTTATAAAATCTAAGTGATCAATTGAGACAAAAATATTAGAAATGGTTAGGGACGAAAAACCAAAAATGTCCCTCCCTTTTAGTCCAATTACTATAACTCCTAATGTATCCTATCTTTTCAGGAGTATAATTGGAAAGTAAACTTGAAATTAACATATCTAAAAGTCCGTGCCTTGGAATTTTACAAATTTTATCTCGTTGGAAATGTTATAAAAAACTCTACGCAACAAGTACAAACAACAATATCAAATTTAGAGTTTTTACGAAAACTTCGGAGGTATATATAATTTTAGGCACAATTTTAGAAAATTAAATGTATATCCATTATGCAAACCACCACAAAGGATACATAATACTTTATGTAGCAAAATTTTGCTTTATGCATCGACTAATTTTCCATTGCAATTAATAAAACGATGTACTCCATCTGTTTCAAGAAAAATGATACTTTCATTTTAGGTACAATTTTCGAAAATTGAATGCATAGTCATTATGCAAACCACCACAAAGGATGCATAACACATCATGCAACCATATTTTAGTTTATGGATCGACTAATTTTCCTTTTCAGAAAAAGTGATACTTTCACATCCCGTTTCAGGAAAAATGATACTTTCACTTCGTTTCGAGAAAAGTGATACTTTCGCTCCGTTTCGAGAAAAGTGATACTTTGCCCCGTTTCGGAAAAAAATGATACTTTCGCCTCGTTTCAGAAAAAGCAATATTTTTTCTGAAATGGGGCGAAAGTATCATTTTTTTCCGAAACGGGCGAAAGTATGATATTTTCTGAAACAGGGTGAAAGTATCACCTTTTCAGAAACAGGACGAAAGTAGTCGCAGACAAACCTCATCTTCAGATTCTTCTTCGGTCGCCCCTCCCACCGTGGCAACGTTTGTACTAGTTACGCAACAGCATAAAACATATACGCTACTAAACAGTGATCCAAATATTGCAATCTTTTACAAAGCACACATTAGAAACCTCGTTTGATTGGGGGCAGAGATTTTAATTGGGGGCCTTGACATTTTACTTGCACCACAAATTTGTCAGGGGCGTATTAAACCGATAGTGAAAATACTGTTTTACCCTTTACGAAAAAAATTTCTTTTTCAAATAACGACTCTAATTAACGACCCTTCAATGACAATAACGACTGTTAAGGGTCGTCATTGTCGTATTCAATACTATTACGACCCTTTAATGCATTTCTGCCATTAATAACTCTTCGAAGATATCGGCTCTTTTAGAGAATAACAATTGTCAGAAACGACACTTCAAAAACCATAACGACAGTTTAGAGTCGTCAATACAAAATAAAAACAATAACGACTCTTTCAAAGGGTCGTCAAGGAATTGATTATGTATATGACGACTCTAAACTGTCGTACACTTCCGCCATTAATGACTCCTCGAAGAAGATAACGACTCTTTCATAAGAAATAACGACTGTTTAGAGTCGTCGCTGAGACAGTCGAAACGTTAACGCCTGTTTAGAGTCGTCGCTGAGACAGTAACGACTGTTTAGAGTCGTCACTGAAACACTTCAATACCATGACGATTTTTCATACAAATCTGGGCCAAAAAAAAAAAAAAAATTGTAAACAAACAATTTTAAAAAAAAAAAGTTAAACTCTAATTAAGTAAGATTATCACTAATTATTTAGGGGCATTTTAGCCATTTATAAAAAAAATTATAAGGGGTGACCAAAATTAGGTTGGGGTGACCTTTTTTTTCCTCTAGTGGAGGCCCCCAATTAAAATCCTTTGACCCAATCAAACGAGGATTAGAAACCGTCCGTGCACGGTCTAAAATTGTCAAGAATGGAGGATTCTACAACTTAGTCCCACCGCATAATTTTTTCAACCTTAGTAATTAGGGAAAATGGGTCATTTGTCCAAAAATTTTAAAACATGTTCAAAACTTCAAATGGACGAGTAAAAATTATTATGGGTGAAATAGACAAAAAAAAATAACAAGGATGAAACTGAATTCATCCTGCTTAAACTTAAAAAATAGCGAGGATGAAACTGGATGCATCCTGATGTAAATTAAAAGTAAGAAAAATAATTTGAAAATGGGTAGGATGAAACTGGTTACATCCTGGCTATTTTTATATTTTTGTCCATTTAAATAGTATCAAAATCTAAATGTCTTTTTCACCCAGGAATTATTGATTTTGGTCTTTTAGCCAATTTTGTGTAGTAATTAAATTGTCAACGAAAATCATATCATCCCAGCTAAGGTATTGAAAGCGTGAAGCGTCTTTCATTTTTAGGAAACGATGCGTATGTCGAAGCGTGAAGCGTCGCTTCATGGTTGATGTTTGAAGCGGATGTTTTCTTATAAATAAATTAGTCGTAACTAGTAATCATAAATTTATTAAGAAGATAATATTTATATAAATTTTATAGAGAAAATGGGTCATTTGTCCAAAAAAATTTAAAACACGGTTCAAATGGACGAGTAAAAAAAAGTATGGGTGAAATAGCCCAAAAAAAAAATAGCAAGGATGAAACTGGATTCATCTTGGCTTATATTTAAAAAATAACAAGGATGAAACTGGATGCATCATTTGTAAAATAAAAATAAGAAAAAATATTTGAAAATGGACAGGATGAAACTGGTTACATCCTGCCTATTTTTAAATTTTTGTCCATTTAAACAGTATCTTTTTAATTTTTGGCTATTTAAACAGTATCAAAACCTAATTGTCTTTTTCTCCCAAAAATTGTTGATTTTGGTCTTTTTGACCAATTTTGTGAATTTTATATAAGTCTAATTTTTATCAAAAACAGAACGTGTGTAAACCAGTTCAACCTACTCCAGACGAGTGGGAGGCGGGGTGTTCAATTTCCCCTTAAAACATGAGCTTCACATGACCTCTTCGGAGTGAAATGCTGAAATTTGAAGCGAAGCGTACGCTCCGAAACGTGAAGCGTAAACTTTTAAAAACCATGATCCCAGCTTCAGCGGAAGGAGAAGGAATATTCGGAAAAATAATGTTTTTTCTCCCCCCAACTTTTATTTTATTTTTCATATGATACTGTAGACACATAAAATCTCACAATGCAAAAAAAAAAAAAAAATTGCAAAAATATTTTTTGAGACAAAGGAACACAATTCCGACACAGACTTGAGATTGTCAGTCAGTCTTTTGGCGTACAACAACAGTGTCTGAAAACTCTAGAAAGCTTTACCGCATGCAACAGGACCACTTATTTATTTATTTTTGGTGTATATTGATTGAAAGATATATTCGAATCGGTCGGTGCCGTATCTGATTTGGAAAAGATTCTACATTAAATCGGTGACGTTACATTTTTCTGATTTGATTAAGAGATAAAATTGATTGCCATCTGCCTGAAACTGACAGCTTAGATTCGGGCATGAGGCCGCAGTGACATTTTCCATCATTAACCGCGCAGCGGTAGCTTCATAAGCTGCATAATTTGACAGTACGTGCTACTGTTTGTGCCCAAGATTTCATCCTCGCTTCTACTTCCTCTGGATGATCCCCCTGAGGGCCTGGAGAACACAAGTGGGCAAGATTGTTGGAAAATTTGCATTGATCATAGTATGTACTACCTCCGTTAAAAACTTATAACTTCCCTTTCAGATGGGCAAGATTGACCCAACACCCACGTCAAAACATATTTACCAAATTTTTAAGCACCCTGCTGGTCTCCCCTTGACAAAAATCGATTACCCACGGTGTCGTGGAGCTTACAATTATATGACATCACCTTGAGGAGTAACTACCATAATTTTAGACCAAAGGTCATTTTAATCTAATTAAGGGTAGGTAGTCCTGAGGATGAAAAGCCAAAGGCCGAAATATAATTCTTATACCCCTCTCTCTGTTGAACTCCCGACTCTGCCACCACATTTGAGTGCCCCTCTCTTCGTTTTGTTTTTAACCGGCCAAACATCACTTCAGTCCTCAATGAAAGTTCAGAGGAAAAAAAATGTTTATCTCCTTCAATGGATAAGCTTACAGTGTCAGTGAAGTGTTGGCTTATCTTCTTGAAGACAAAATTCCCATTCTTGTATTCATCTTCTATTTTATTTATTTTCGTGGTCATGCATGTCTTTTTATTTCACGTATCACTGTCGTAGTTGTCATGGTCACTATTTAAGTTAGAAAAATATGAACCATTAATTAAATTACTTGTCAGGTCGTTATTGTTATTGTAACAATCATCATTATAATCACTGTTCTGAGTAATAATCATCATATATTTAGTTTCAAGTGTTCTTCGCCTATCAAACTCCTGTCATGCCAAAGAACAAAAAACCATGAGCTGCAACTTGAATGGTGTCAGTTGCGATTACCAGTTTGGAACTCTTGATTTTTCATAAAAACAAATTTGGAAACGTATAAATTCGACAAAATGTGCATTGTAAGCATCACTCGGCAGATATACATACACACAACTACGTGACTTATTACATATGCAATTTTTGTTGTTACATGATCAATAATGTTTCAATCCTGCGGATGTCACCGTGGTAAAGTCCTTGGGTGAACATAAATAACAATGACCTGCGCTCCAAAAGAAGAAGAAAAAAAGAACTTAGTAAACCTTTTGCATTTAACCATTCTGAACAAGTTTTGGTTTTACAGCTGAATATTACGTGCAAGTTATTAGCATAAAACCATTTTAGAGCAAAGAATTAGTCAATTGATTACTATTTTGTTTCATGTGAATGCTGCAACGTCAATGCATGCAATGGCCGCTTCCGCTTGCACGTTGTTTTGCGTTTGAATGGTGGTTAGAGTTAAACCAACTTAATTAATCTAGACGACTTTAACACGTTCAATTACGCAACTAAGTAACACGTCTCTTTAGTTTATTGGAACAACACAACACGTCTATGCAAAGTAAAAACATGCTCTAAATTCTAGATTTTTGTTAAAGGGAGAGCAAAAACGGATCCGAGGAGTGCAAAAATTCTAGTCAACTCAGGTGATTAGGTCGATTTTGTATATCTATATGAATCGG